>OX638385.1:37420065-38020065 GCA_951813785.1 Criorhina ranunculi
TTTTTTAAATAAAGGAACCCTGCTCGGCACAAAAAATGTTTTAGGAGCCAGTGCTTTTCTGGTCTCTGCCAGGTAGGTAGAAGGCCACTCAGAGTGACTTCCAGATAAGGTGGCTTCCAGCTTAGTTTGAGAAGATAGCAATTCTTAATATAGGAGCATATGTAGGTGTAGTCGGTACCGCTCTATATTTTTGGACTTAGCTATCGCCTAAGGCTGTAACTTTGTAGTGAATAAAGAGACGGTGTTTTGCGACGTTATATTCGTTACACTTTTTCACGATTTGACTCAGTTTGTTGTCGATTTGTCGGACCGGAACCCTCCAATTGTGTTACGCGAAACAGCTTAATATGGTCACACATTTGATGCCTTAAAGGTTAACTTAACGTAGGAATGTGTTTTTTTTTTACAATTTCTCTGAAAAAGTGTTCGATAAACGCGCCCTTAAACAAAACAGTTTATGGTATTTGAATAAGAGCCTTTTCTGCAGAACGTTCCCGACTTAATCCGTGCTATGGGAGAACATTTGCCTTTAGAACAGATATAGTTAAACGTAATGACCCGTCAGTTGGTTGCTGATGTCAATGTCGTTCTCAACTTTACTCATCTCTAGAGCTACGTACTTAATCAGCAAACACTTCTTCAATCATTTCACAAAGAAAATAGGATTACTCTTTCACCATATAATGAGATAAATTTGCAAATGCATAAGTATAAGTACTCATGTATGTATGTATACTATTTATCATGCACGACACTGTCCTCTCCCCTGCATCGCAAGCAGTATTATGCAATAAATAACAAACAAACCGAACAGCGAATTCTATTTGACAATCTCCTTAGGAATGCAATTCACAAGCGCCATCGCTGCGTCTCTTTGCAAATTTACATTCTCAAGTGATATCCTGTTTATTTACCAACCAACCCATCCAGCCATCATAGCCACCCAACTTAATGTCTCCCGCTACTCTGTTGCTTCATTTAACTAATTAATTTTGTTTTTCTCTCTATCTTTCAGATACACCAACCAACCAACACAGCATCGCTGAGATAATAAAAAACACAAAAACAACAACAAAAGCACAGTTTGGATTGCTCCTCGCTCTTTTGGAATAAAATTTGCATTCGCATTCCGGAGATTCGCATTTTATATGCAACGAAGGTATGTACCCCTCCATCGTACTTTTGTAGAACAGTAGTCTGTCTAGTTCTAGTGAGTATAGTGTGGCTCTATTGGGTATATGCCGCCAGTCGACACATTCGTATTCAAAGCTCGTAGTCTTGCCCGAGTCCTTGTTGTTGGCTTGTGAAAAACAACAGATTGGGAGTCCGCCACTACCTCCCCTATTCGCCCATTTACGGTTGGTTCCTTCTAGGACGTGTGATGGCAGATTCCAATTGAATTTTTGCAATTTGTAGTCATTTGTTTGTTTGCGTCGTCCTCTGTGTGTTTTGATTAGGGTCGCAGGGGGATTCTCGCCTTGACTGCTGTTCGGGTCCTCTGCGCGTTGGGTTATTTATGAATTTTGAGCGCAATAAGTGAAATTTATTTCCACCAAAGGATATTGTCTGGAAAATGGGGTGGAAACTAAAACACAACAAAAAAAAAAAAATTTTTTTTTTCTAAAAGAATTTTTCATCCCCAAAAACATTCCAGTCACGACAGATGGGATAGCAAAGCATTTGGCAACGCCCAGAGTGGCAAATAATCTAGTAGGAAAGTTTATTCCTTCGTTCCTGGCACCCACATGTATATCATCACATGCCTATAGTCCTCTTCTCTTTTTCTCCATCGTACATGTGTGTGTGTGATTGTTTGTTTGGTAAGTTTTTCTGGGAGCAATCGGGTGGCAGTAATACGCGACGCGTTCATTGTGGCGCCATTGATTACATCAATGCACAGCTAGATACTATATTTCAAAACGCGTTGCGGTGGATACAAAGAGGAAAATCAAAATCCCGTACAGAGTTGCAGTTGGTTTCAGATTTACGGTCCCCCACCGAATGAAATATACAAAGTGCAGAGAAAAAATAAAAAAAAAAGCAGAAAATAACAGCAAAACAGCGGAATATGGCTGCAATGTGAGCCACGAAATATTATGCAATATTTTAGCCGAGGTCAGGTATACCACTCGGTCGTTTTGATTGACATTTCAACATGGGCGATCGACGGTGATGCCCCCTAACCGGTGTCTGAATTGGGTAAATTTTTTTTTATTTTTTTTAATTTTTGAATTTTTCCGGCGAAACGAGGCGAATTGGATTTTCTTTTTCGTTTTTTTTTGTCAAGAAACCAATTAAAATAAATTTGAATTTGTGGCGGGCACTGTGACACAGATAGCAAGCAATAACCTTTTGTGTAGATAATTATGATTTGGTTCTATGGAAGGCCATGGAAAATTTGTTGCAATTTATAGCTTCTGAAAGCTATAAAGGATGATAGTTGACCGTTTGAATGTGCGATGGTATCTGGAAGGGACGAATTTTTGAATCTAAATCAAAGGAAGCTGCCATTTGAAGTTGTGTGTCTATATAACTATATAAAGGCAAGTCTTGCGACTTACTTCAGCTTTAAACCAATGGATCTTATCAGGTATAATACAAGAATCTATATGCATCCTCCGCTTTGGATACCTAGTCGCCACTTTTTCGATACCTTGCCACCTAACCATTAATAAGTTCTCATGTCAAACTAGCTTATCATTCCGGCGTTAACTCTGAACTTGTTCTGGATGTCTGAGCTGAGCAAGAGCTATTATTATTTGCGAAAGGAATACTACCTCGTGGTCTATTTAGTCCAAGTTATTTTTGAGTGACTTGCAGGTACTCTCAGACTAGTAAGGCTGTCTTAGACCACCTTTTCTGGACCAGTTTCTCTGTAGATTTAGTCATATTTGACGTTTAAATCTTCTTTTTCGCATCTGCGCTTCCCATGATTCCTGAATTTGTTCTGGAGTTTCACTTTAGTTTCTCAGTGTCCTGTAAGGTAACTCATATGAATGCGTAGATTGTTTTTGTTTATATCAATGCTTTAAATCTTTTCCGGTTACAGACCCATAAGAGTTTCTTAGCCTGTATCAGTCCTAGAAGGTTCCAGTTGTTGGTCTTGTTTCCCTTCTTCATTCTTCAAAATTATTCTTTTAGGGTTTTGCTAACGCGGGGAAGTGCTCCACTCTACGAAACCGTATAAGGGTGTCCTATGCTTCTTTGCAGAATCTGCAGGTTTCATCACTTTCTGGTTTTATTTCGTTATGTTCTTTTCTGAACTTATGTTGTCCCATAAGGAAGGCTGTAAGCATTCCGAAAGAGTGTTCACTTTAATTGTCATAAGTCCTAGATATCTTTTCCTGAGTATTACCTCTTGGCAGGTTAGAGTTTCTATTGGCGTGGTTTAATGATAAGTGCATTGGATTGCTAAGGGAGCTCAAGTCAGCAAACAGCCAAACTCTTCGTCGTAATTTTACAACAGCTGCTGATAGTAGAACATCCCAAGGCGGGATTATTTCACCTCGCCTCTGGCTTATAATCATAAATTGCAGCCAAAAGAGACTAGACAGAGACAGGTTTAGGTGGTCACGTATGACTTAATGAGTGAAACCATGAAAACTGCCCTGAAGTAGGTTTAGCACATGGGCCCTAAGCTTCGGAATCGGTGTCAGCTTGATTCCAAACTTCAAATTTCCCTGTCTTAATGACCACTATCTTTGACTATCCTTAAGCGTTTGGTATCTCGGCGTCATTGTTGGTCTAAGGCTGAGATGAAAACTAAACTTATGTAGAGCAAAGGGTTGTGAATGAATTCTGTGGCAGAATCTCTGGCTAGAAATGAGGAACAGTGGCAAAGAAGGGTAAATGGATGAAGGTCCATTTTTCACTTACCTTACGGCAAGTTATAAGCAAATGAGTCATCAAAAATGGGCGAATCTCTTATCTCTAGGGTCTTCTTAGAGTAAAATATCTCTTGCCCTTCATAGTTATTTATATCGTGTCAAACTTATAACGAAAAGGAAGTAAAGTGCTTAAGAAAGAAGTTGAGTTGTTTAAAGAGGGCAAATGTCAGTGACTACAAATGTCAAATTGTGACAGTAAACTCTTTTCAAAGGTGACCACAATAAATATTCAAACATCTGTCGTCCTTAATCAAACTTCAACATGCTTTCACTTTAATTTACTTTTCCCAAGCTAAACTGACAATTCTAGAAGTGCTGTCCTTCTGCCGCTTCTCATTAACTGTTACATTGAACTGTATTTCTATTGTGTGTAAATTCATTACATCAAAACTTTAATTAATGATTCACAGCATCCATCAACATAAACTGTAAGTAGTTTGTACTCGTACACACAACTGTAACGAATGTGAAGCGGAAAATTTAACTCGTCACCGTTATTGCAGCATGTCAAATGTTAATGCACCACACTCACTTTTTAATGACTTTCATTTAAACCACAATGATTACAGTTATTGTGTATCTCGGACTTAAGTTTTTCATTGAATTCCAAATCAACATGCACAACTCAAGTGCACTGCGTTGCGCGTTACATGACTCATTTAAGTGACTTTTCCTACTAAAAAGTCATTATCCGAAAAGAGTCCAACAAAACCCGATCAAACAATGCTCATCACTCATTTTGAATTCTTAATATTCCCCACGAACCCGTTGGACCCTGACGTTGGTTGGTATGACCATGTAATCCATTTTGGACTTCAGAATGACTTCATTGTCTCGTCCAAATGCACACGATAATAGCAACGCACTCACTGGCTATTAACGTAATGAATGTCATTAGGCGCTTAAATCTCGCGTATGTAACGTCAAATTGATTTTGCTTCTGTTTTTCTCAATTTGACATACGATGTCGAATTGACAGTTCAAATGGAAAAAAAGGGGGAAAAAACCGCTCACAGTACTTGTATCTACACTTTACTCTTTGAAGGTCATTTGCAAATGTGATGAATTTTTTTTGTTTGTTTTTGGTTTACGTCTGCCGTACGTGCTTATTTTTGAGTTACATAACGTTCCCGCTGTCGTTGTCATAGCGTAATGCTGACAATGCAAATGTAGTTCAGTTTTGTCATCTTTTTATTTTTGTATTTTTAGGAAAAAATGGAACAGAAATATGTACATATATGTACACACTTCTGAAAAGTGGGGTGGGATAGGGAAATAGGAAACACCCTCCAGCTTCAACATAAACCCCATGACGATGGCGCCTTGTTAATTTACATATTCAAGAGTTATTTTCCGCCACAGTATGTCGTCGGCATTGTAGTGTTGTCTGTCAATGGGGATGCGAGCATTTCATGCTCGCGCATAGAATAGTCAGTTCCGTTGGTAATTTTGAAATTCTATAGACACGAATCTGATTTGAAGTGCTCCTGCTCGTCGTGGCTTGGTTTTGCTGCGTGTCAAATCGACAAATCGATGACAAGTCATGTTGCTGTCTTTTCCATGGCTTTGGTGAACTCTTGGAATTTTTCATTTTTTCATTTTTTTTTTTGTTGCGTGACAAAAGAACAACACAATGCGTGGCATTGTTCGAACCGTTAACCTGTCAAATTGCTCTGATGGGATATGAATTTTAAAATTGTTCTTTTGTGACCATTGTGGGTGGAAGAGAGTAAGTGCTGCTAATTATGCGGTCGAAGTGGATTCAACAGACAACAAAGGCTGTTGAGTGTATCTTTATGTGGCTTTCCAACGAATAAATGTGTTTAAAGGCGTGACATGCTTAGATGGAAAAAAAAACTCTGAGCACGGAATTTATTTAGGAATAATAGGGTCTATCCTGATGCATAGAGGACGAGATTGGTGGACAGCACTGGACAAGAGAAGAAGAGTAGGTAACTCTGATATTCTGAGAAGAATTCAGAGATTGTTAGCAGGAATTATGGGAGTCCAAAAAAGTGCGGTTTAGCTCTAAAAGTAGAGGGTAGCCCGTGGATTCACCGACCGTACGATTTAAGTTGGTAGATCGCTGGCAATTGCACAGCGAACGAGCTGGCAAAGATAGGGACAGGGCATAACCTTTCTGGAAAATAGAGAAAAACTCTTCTGCTTCTCTAGAATCGGTAAAGTTTTGCTTTGATACTGAAGCCAGAGGAATGGCAAATAGCAAGTGAAATAATATCAACACTTGTCCTTGAAGAGAACGGGAAGATTTCTACATATAAATAGGTAGGAATGCTAATAGAATTAGTGTCCCTTCCAATATTTTTTGCAGCCCAATTTCAATATGGTGGTCCAAAGTCAAGGAAAAATCCACCATCTTAAATCTACAACGACTTCAAAGATTAGCATGCGAACTTGCCCCACGGCAGCCCTGAGGCACTTGTTGGACTTACTCCTTTGCACATCTTTGTCAAAAAAGTGGCAATACGTAGTGCAGTCAGTATCCAACGCTGTACAGGAATCCAGCCAAGTAGAACAACCAGTCATATGGCTATCCTCTCTGGCTTTCCCGATCTGGAAATGATCAACACGGTATCTGACTTCATGCCGAGATCGAGATCCCGAACCGTAGTTCTTGAGATACCAGAGATCCGCTGCTTAGCATAAAGGGACTAGTGTGGTATACTGATGGTTCAAAGATGGACTCCGGTGGTGGCGCTGGTGTCCATGGCCCCAATCACAAAATCTCAATGGCACTTGGAATGTGTCCTAGCGTCTTTCAGGCTGAATTCTATGCTATTGATACCTGCGCCCATATCATTCTCAACACCGGCATCAAGGGAGTAACCATCAATATATTCACGGGCTGTCAAGCAGCGCCCAAAGCACTGAGTTCCCATTACTTCAATTCAAAGGCTGTTTTTCACTACTTCAATGCTCTCCAGGACCTCTCAAAGCGGAATAAAGTCAAGCTCTGGTGGATACCAGGGAACAGAGGCACTGAAGGCAATGGAATCGCAGACCAACTTGCCAGAAAAGGTTCTTAAGAAAGGTATATAGGTGCTGAACCATTCTGAGGCATCCCTTCTTCCGCGTTCAGAATGATTCTAGACAGGTTGGAAAAATGGAACCTTCTATCATACTGGAACAACATTCAGGGACTAAGACATGCTAAAAGAGCCATCCGACCCCTGAACAAAACCACAAAAAATATCTTCAATCATAAAAGGCACGATATCAGAAGACTTGCCGGCTTCCTCACCGGTCACTGCAGCCTCAGATATCACTTACACAAACTTAATGTAGTTCAGGAATCTGAATGCCGACGAATCAGCAGAACACGTACTATGTGAGTGCGTGGCCGACTGCAGTCAGGAAGCGCTCTCTCCATAAGGAATTCCTAACACCGGAGGATCTTCGTAACGCCTCGACTGGAGACATTCTCAACTACATTAGGAAGATAGAGGATCTCCTTGTCTAACTGGCTCCAGGCATAATATATATTTTAGATCGCAGTGCCATATGCGTCTGTCGCAGACCCTTAATAACTGTCCTATTCCTTCAAGGTTAAAAAGGAAAAGCTTCGGGAAGCACTTCTATCTAGACCTCAGCGACGTAGTTAGGCTTTGTCTCTGGCTTTAATTGGTTTTTCACAGAAAGGGTTTTACACCGATACGGCTGCCTTCAGTATCTTCCTTTAGAAAGAAAGATTCCTGGTATTGGCTCTTATCTAAGTGCGGACAGCAATCTAACCTAACCATATACGAACGTTACTCTCTATAACAAAAGTGTACATCAGAAATTCGTTATAATGGAGTTCTACTGTAATTCCGTTGTTAAGTCGTTAAGCCCTTACACAAGTAAGATATTACATTAAAAATAAATCTCTTATTACACGCAATTTGTTTCGATAATTTATTTTGCCTCTTAATGCCTGTTATCGCCTCACAAAGGCATCGAAATTTATAATCCGGAAACAGTATCCCATTGTGGTACAGGCACACGTAAATTATTCAATTATTTCAAATTCAATTTTTTATTTAAACAAAAATTTCATTTTTCTACAGAACAATTATGCAACCATGCGTTAAGTCATGTTTTTAACAATTTTTCCATTTCATTTAACAAACAAATTGTTTTCCATTGCTTGATACAAAATGTCAAACATATTTAGTTTAACAAAAGAAAAAAAAGAAAAAATTGAATTACCCCGACTGTAGCCAGCAATCTACTCATCAATCAATTTTAGTTTATCTCACCAAATCGAAACACAATCGCTATGGTTAAATGGCGCGTATTTCCTTTCATTGTACAGCGGCGGCGGCCAGCGGTGGTGTCGAGCATCCCGCTGACCACCAGGACATTTAATTAAAATCCTTCAATTTAAAATTTAACAAATGCAGAAGCATTTTAGCGAACAGCATCTGCGGGTTGTAATCAAACGCTGTAAATGATACATTGGTGTCTAGTATTTGTGCTTTTGCGGTACGCAGCCATTGGTTACGTTTGTGTTTGAAACATGGCACGCGAACGCGATACGGATAGTAAAACGGATCAGGTGGAACCATTTTCGAAAATCAGGATTAGTAGCGAAAAGAAGTGGATTTGGTTTTGGTCTACCATAATAGTAGGTTAGATTTGTTAGGTTAGGTTAGGCTTTTCTGCTTGCGTGCTCACACCACTTTGCACTGACAAGGTGTATTGTGGTAAGTTGGAAGCCACATTCCATTTCCAATTGTGTAGCTTTTGGCTTTTATGGTGGGGGAGTTTGGACATTTGTGTTGCATCGTCATCGTCGTTGTCAGCCTGAATAATTGCAATTTGGCGAAAATAACAATCGGAATTTGTTTATTTGAAACTGCAACCATTTTGATGGTACAAATCTGTGACGTAATTGAATATAATTTGCTGAGTGTATAGACATTTTTGTAGGCATTACGTGCCTAGTTGCGTTGTGTTGGATGGAGTGTATCTAGACATATTTGGGTTGGTTGATCAAGATATTTAGTGTTGTGGATTGAGACTGCGTTTGTATGCAGTTGCAGTTCAATTAGCTCTAGAAACGCGGGAATAAAGAATCCACTACACCCGCATCAGATGGTGTTTGATAATGTGTTAGGTATAGACTAGTTGAATTCCAAAGTTCTAACATACTCCTTAACTGTTTAGTTTAAAGCTCGCTTATCAGCAATTGGCACACATTTTTGGCATCCATATTTGGAAACCGAGAAGTCTATGAATTCCTGGCTCGTAAGTAGGTATACTAGGTCAACAGTCCATAGCTCACGCTGAAGGCATTATTTTTTAGAATTTTTGAGAGTATTGCTTCGAGTAAAGAAGAGTTTTTTCAGTAACACCGATTTCAGCTTTCTTGTAGTTGTAACTTAGGATGTAGCTTTCCTTTATTAAGTTATACGAGACTCGGTCTTTCTCTTCTTCGTGAACCAGGTGGCTGGGATTCAAAGATCCTCGTAGCTGGAGCATTCTCGTCCATTCGCTCGATGTGGCCGAGCCATTGCAGTCGACGGATTTTTACCTTCTGGACTACATCCACATCTTTGTACAGCTCGTAGAGTTCGCGGTTATATCTTCTCCTCCATTTGCCCTCATCATAGACTGGACCAGATATTCGACGTAGAATTTTCCTTTTGAAGGATCCCAAGATCTGCTCCGCTGTCTTACTTATCTTTCAGCATTCAGCTCCATACAGCAGGACTGGCAATATCAGGGTTTTGTAGAGCATGATTTTGGACCTTCGAGTTAGGAGTTTGGACCTTAGTTGTTTGGACAAACCGAAAAGGCAGCGGTTGCCTAAAGTTATCCTTCGTCGAGTCTCAACTAGGGTGTTATTTGTGGAGTTTATGTTTGCCCCGAGGTAGATAAACTCCTTCAGTACCTCAAAATTATAGCTGCCAAGTGTTAGGTTTTGACCAAGACGGTGTTATACGAGTACTTCCGGTGTCAATTCAAGAATTTCACTAACTTGATGCTATTACTTGGTAGTTGCAACTGGTACATTCGGGAGATACCTATTTAAGTAGAAAATCTACTCTCTTTTCTGGGACTGCTTCCTCTTGATTGCCATTCCATCACACGTTGCGTTCTGTGACTTGTTCGTTTTTCTTCTTAGAAAACTTGAGCCTTTTGTCTGAACCACTGTATTGAATTAATTGGGCATTCCTACAATGACGTTTATTAAATCGCCACATTTTGTACAGAGCGGACTAAATGCTATAGTTTTTGTTACATTGGTCTACATTTTCTCACCACCTTGTATCTGAGCATGCATCCTCTGTTATTCGCAAGGATCATGATTCTAAAACTTTTCTTTGTTGATCGTCCTGGGTCGGAATCGCCTAAACACTGTGTTTGGTTAATTCCTCTCTAATCCTAGAAGAAAGCCCATCTTTATGGATATCTGCCAGCTGTGGTGTTTCTACCGAATGCAGTTTTAATTTTTGGCTCCAGTTGCAAACGCGTTTCTAAGCGTTCATCTCAATTCCTTCGTTCTGAGCTCTTGATCGTCTTAGCCCCGTCAGCAATATAATCTTTATATTGTTACATGTAGAGTGCATGATCCCAGAGCTTGTCTTAATTGCTCCTCATGATTCTATACTAGTGGTTTTCCAAATTAAGATTAACACTAGTTGCATCTAGAAATTCTTTGTCCTTTAACTTAAGACTCGCTTTATCGTTTAGTCCAACTACAAAATGTGACCCGAAAACCTTCTTCCACATCATCCCTCCATCTCAGCATTTACATCTTTTCAAAGACTTCTTAATGTTTGAAAAGAAAAAAAAAAAAAACATTTGGAAAAATATTAAATGAAACTCGTGAAATGCTTATTTAAAAAGTTTTATCCACTACAAGTGGGCAAAAGCGAAAATCCCGAATAAATTCGCGTCCTTACTTTGCGTCGGTCCTTAATGGAATTGCTTAATTCAAACACACAAACCAACTTCAGCAATATATTACTCGGTGAATAAATATAATTTTACACACCCCAGGGCACATGACAACACAGAGCCAGAGCCCTACTATATGCCAAAACTATCACACCACGAAAGTAGTATACAGTAGTCCTACAACCCACCACCAACCAACTTTATGATTATGGCTAAATAGTGTGACGACAATTTTACTCTGTCAGAGCAATAAAGTTCCTTAAAATTATTTCGTAGCGTGTAAATTTATTTATCCACAAATCCGTGTGCATGTAGAACACACGTCGTCGTTGTCGTCGTCCTCCCGGAAAGCGACTCCGAAAAGAAAGCAACGCACAAACGGGGGGGAATTTATCGCTGCGGCTGCTGTAACTATAACAGCCCAGCACACATACACACACATACACATGCATAGAGTCTGTGAATGTCATTTAATTTCGATTTTTGGCACCGTTAGGATAATTATAGAAATGAGGATTTATACTCTAGCTGGGACTGTTTGTTTTATGTTTTATCCTTACGGGATATTTTCTCCCTTTGGTGTGATCTTTTCTGTTCCTGAATCGATCGCATTCTACCTTGACTTCCGATGTCTGGAGGGAACATGGATTTTCACAAAAAGAATACAAAAATACAGAACAAACAACAACAAAAAATCACAAGGCAAACATCCGTTCTGTGGGGGTTGTTGCAAAACTTATCCCTTGGCGAACTGAGCGATGTTGGTGTTATGTTTACACAAAGCACAACTTGCATTATTTTTGAAAATTTTTGTTTTGCTTTGCACTCTCTTTTCAAAGTACTACTTCTCTGGTTGCAAAGTAGTTCCTAGAAGTAGTTTGGGGGTGAGAATTTGGTTATAATGAAACTTTTGCGGGTTACTCAAAAAAAAAAAAAAAAAACGAGTCACAAGAAAGGGTTAACGAACATTTTTCCCTATAGATCCTTCTTTAGGTTTACATACGAGTATACATTCATACATATGCACAATGCAACAAGGTTGAGGTTATGCACATATACACACTTTAAGCCAAACCAGCAACAGTCAAATGAGGTAACTTCGGTTTGGGTTCAGTTTCTTTTCTTTTCGTTTTGTTTTGAGTCCTGTGGCAAGGAAATTACAAATTGTGTCTCGTATGGTGCATGTACAGACGGTAATCGGTGAATAAAATTTAAGTTTCTGAACGGAAAGATTTAAATTTACCAAGGGATGTCTTGATGTATGTGTGTTGTATTTACTCATTTCCTTTGAAACTAAAGAGTTTAAGTATCCAGTTCAACTGGCTGGGAAATTGCTTTTTTTAAGGGATAAAGTGAAATGTTCTCATGAGACAGAGAGAGGAAGTTTGTAAGTACTTCTTCCGGTTTTCGTTGAAAATTTTAATCAAAAAAAATAAAAAAAAATCGAGGAGACTTGTTCTCGTCTAAAAATGTTGATGAAAAAATCGCGAGTGTTCTGAGAAAGGCAAGACTTGAGAATCTGTCAGTTTTATGAGGACTCATTCGACTTATTACTTATTAAAGTTTTGACTGTTTTTAATAGCAGACAATTGCTTGGGTTTCTTCTAAAACTTTGGGATGCTGTTCCTATCTCGAGAGTTTTCGACATTCGTGAGCGTGGGAGGTTACGTCGCCTCTTTCTTTCTGCGCCAGCTTTTCGCTGCCTTCAGGGTTTTGCCTTGATTCATGCGTTTTTTCCTTCAGAAGTTATACATATGTCGTTTGAGTCACCTCCTTTCGTTGATGGCATGAATGATGTCATATTGGAGACGTGGAGAGTTTTTGATTCAGTAGGTTTCCGTACAGTTTTAAGCATTTAAGTCGATGAAGTATGACTTTGACATCATATTCCTAACAGGCTCTGTGCATTGAATTCTTCTTTGAAAGCTACTTCAGCATAGGTTGACGAATTCGCATCTCAAATTGTGCATTCTCTTGTGGCAGCTGAAAGGAATGGAAAGCTTGGCCTTTCTGAGTATTCCTCGTCCTATACATCCTACTATCCTATCCTACTAATATTATAAAAGTGAAACGTTGTCCGTTTGTTTGTTTGTTCCTCTGTAACTCGAAAATTAAGGAACCAATCAATTTCAAATTTTGCACACAGAGTGGTTATACCTCACAGTATAGGCTACTTTTGGTTATTAAAGTGTAACTTCGCGAATTATAGGTGGGCGAAGCCGCGGGTAAAAGCTAGTAGTACATATTTCCTTTTAATTTTTTTAGTTACTCTTGGCTTATACAAGCTGCTTCCTTCAGGTGCAATTTTTCAAATCGTAGTTAATTGCCATTTTAGGTCGAGTTGCCAATTGACGACGTCCCGACTCCGAAGATTTACGTCGTCTCTAAGATTCTTTTTCCAAGGACGGGAAAGCACTTCGATTTCCAAACCATGGTCGTTACCTACTTTTTTTTTTTACAAAACCTGAAAGGTCGATCCTTAGTAATATGAGTCCATAACTTCTCGGAGTAGCCTGTATAATGTGTTCACTAGGTAGGTGGCAAGGGTCATCGATTGGTTCCGTTGTGACCATCTGTGGTTATCTGAAACGAGAAGAAAAAGGAAAACTGTACTTAAACCCACTTAGATTCGTATATGAACCTCAAAAGGCTCCTCCCTCAACTAAATGTTACTAAGGTCCTCTAGATATACAGTAAAAACCGGTTAAGTGCTTCGCGCTTAAGCACCCGAAAATATATGGTTCGTGCATTGGCTATGCATTAAGCAGGTTCGGATGGTTACCTCATCCGCTTAAGCGCCCAAAACAGATGAAAATATTCACGATACAGTTATCCGGGTTTTACTGTAGTCCAAGAAACAACAACTAAGAGTACGAAATCTGATTTAAACTAGAATGGGATATTCAAAGAGCAAGTGATGGTCGGATTCAATTTCATCCTCGTCACTGCAGCTTCAACAGTAGTCGGTGTTTACGCCCTGATTGGATCTGCTGTAGATGCCGATGTTGATTATATCTTACGAGTTCTTCCGCTACCACTCAAATCAAACAAAACTTGTCTCAGTGAGAAAACTCTTTCTCGTTAGCTTCAACTACAAACCTTCCTTAGTGGTTGCATCCGTTTGTTCACTCGAGGGGCTTAACACCCGTGGTTCAACGAGTGGAGGTGAGAGTTGGCATCGATAGACAGTCGCCACTGCTGTAGAAGATGCACTAATGTTTTTCTAGATCTCCAACTCAGTTGATATCTGCTCACAGCCCAATGCATATTTTGCGTTCTGATCTCTACCCTGCACGTAGTACAGTTGTGATTTTAACCTCATAGACGTGACGCATTACTATTCCACAACATTTATTCACATTAACAGCGAGATACTCAATTTGACCTTTATACTCTGCATTCTCTAAATTGGTATCTCAAATCAAAAGTTGCTGCAGATACACATAGAAAAAAAAAAAAGCATTCGAATGAGTGTCACATTGTAGGCGTCTCTGCCAATTTGCCTATTCCAATTACTGATGCCCTCAATTATGCTCATTTGAATAAAAATGACATCCAACTTCATCACTTAAGACGCTCGACTAAAGTGCATCCAATAAATGAAGTCCCACAATCGAAATCATCGACCTTATACCGTCCATCGGAACATCGGCACGTATTAATATTTGTCAAACTCACGCTCGATGACACTGCAAACAAAGACTGCGTTGATGTACTTGACCGCTAAATAATGTCAATAGCACATACCCTATGTTCGAGGTCAAGATCAGTCTACACACACTTAGATAAAAAATAAAAAATATTTAACAAGAGAAAAATAAATGAAAAATGAAAAAATAAAGTTAAATTGTTACAAAGAAACCTAAACGCGCGACCGGGGACGAGGGGTGAGCCAAATCAAATCTGTTCGCTGAGTACTTGCGACGAAATTGAATGTCAATTTTAAATTGAATTGAAAGTCAACACGGTTCGAGTTGGTTTTTTTCTTTTTTTTTTCTTTTTCGTCTTTTGTATCTTTCACTAGCTCGTCTGTTGTCGGCGTATCGCAGAATAAATTTCAGCGGGTGAATGTCATTCTCCTCCTCAGAAAAAAAAATTTTTTTTTCAAGAAAGAACCACGATGAGGAGAAGAGAAAGAGAGTGGGAGTATAAAAGAAAAAAAAAAAACAGAACAACAAATCGATTATGTAGATAAAGCGACAGATTTTTGGATCCGTAAAGGTCGGGGATACTTCTATGAGGGGGCTAAATGCGGCCTTATCTGTTTGGGTTAGTACTTTTTGGCACACCTCCGGGCAGATGCCTAGGAAATTCATCTCTAAGACACTGTCAGATGTTCTTCATCGTCTTTGGCCTTTTTTTTTGGTTTTTTTCTCTTTTGTTCATTGTTTCCATCTACTCTTGTTGGTCCTCATTAATCATAGTCACCATGGGTTCCGGAATTTCATTTTTGTATGAAAATGGAAATATAGCGTCACGGACAAAGCGCATGACCTTTGACAAGAAATCATAAATTTATTATCAGGAAGTATGTAACTACAGAGTTCTATGGTGGAATCTCTTTTCTTGTCCTTTAATTGGAATGGATGATTTATGGTTAGGGTTGTACTTTGACTGATCAGCCAGTGAAGCGGCTATGTATTTTTGTCTACTTTGTTGGTGAGGGATTTGATGAAGATAGTGAATTATGGTTTGTTTAGTTGGTAGAACTATCTACGTTCTTAAATATTTGTGAAGAAAATGCTTTTTAATGGTATAAGAAAACTTTGTTCCTTTGACTGCAGTGCATGACGTCTTTATGTCCGTTTGTGTGCAATAAATTTTAGCAGTACTGAAACAATTTAGATGAAATGTTAACAGCTAGGTGAGCTACTTTTCTGCTTTGGTCATAGGCTACATATTTTACCTTTATCATAGTTGGGAGCGAAATAGAATGCAAAAATGCAAAGAAGGTCTGAATTTCTCTAATTTCTTCTAAGGAAGGCCATTTAGTACTATAAGCACTTAATGATTTAGTGTAGGAAGGCTTCAAAGTTAGGCTTTTTCTAAGACTAATTAAAATTAAAGCCCTTCGACAACAGACCAACGCTAAAGACAAGACAAGACCTGGAGGCAGTATGCATAAAGTGCGTCTTGAAAAGGAAGTCGAGATCATAGGATGGTAAGTCGTCGGTTAGAAGGAACAGAACTAGGTGTATGAAATGCGTGACTTCTTCGTCAGAACAAATGATAAAAAGTGTTGGACGAAAGCTGGTGAAGAAAATGTATCACCTAGTCGAATCGTCAATCACATCGTAGGTCCGTTTTCAGAAACTGGTTGTACTGACCTTTTCAAGAATTTCGACGTTATGGACTATGGTACTGAGTGGCCTTACGCGTTTATTGTCTCACACCATGAGACTGAAATCGGCACTATGAGCAGGGATGACATTTTAAGCACAGGAGGTGGCAAACGAGTCTTTCAACAAAAATAGGGCACTTCATCATAGGTATGGTCAGCGTTAGGATATTGCATGCAGGGATGACCACCTTAGGAAGATTGGAAGTGGTCTTGAGCTGATTTAAGAATCACCCCTATTTGAAGTGCCAGCTATTGTAAGAAGAGTCTTGGTGATTTAGATGACCACTTTCCTAAAAGACATTCATAAAAGTGTTTCTGAGAGGTCTATAGCCAGACATTTACAGCTAAAGCTGGGATCAAATTGAATGAAATACCGATATAAATTCGTTGCCCGTAACCATTTACTTCAAAAGTAAACATTCGATAACTAATTCATCTTAAAAGCTAAATCAACCATTTTAACCTCAATCTAATCCTATAATCTCTTTTAATACCCTTAAAATGTCTCCTCACTGTCTCACCACTTAATGGCGCCAAGTAATCACAAAAATTCAATCGCGTGCTTATCTAATGATACCCACTTCCAGTTACCACTTCGTTTTGGCCAAAAAGTAATTTATTTAAATAATTGATATTCCCAAAGCACAACTAGGCAAATAAAACGCTTCTCTGTGACCAGTCTCCACCCAACTCCTGGCCTGTCCAGCACCACCGACAACGCCTAATCAGCAACAAAACTCACGATGCTTCAAGGAATTCTTCAAAATTCCATTAATTTTATGTAAATACATGTGCGCGCCGGTACCAACACCAGTACGAGCGTATTCCATCATAAATCCTTCCGAAAATACTCAACATCCCCATTAAAACGTTAAACAACATTAATCAAAACGAAAATTGATTGCTTTTAGTTACTGAAATTTACTCAGCGTTCAATGGCTGCGGTGGCCATTGTCGAATCAAAATTCGTAACGCACCGTGGAATTATTCGACGGGACGCTATTCACATCAATAACGAGCGGAGGGACTCCGCTGGTCCAGCATCAAACCATTCGGTAGGATTCTCCTAGCATCAGTTGGATCATTAAAAAATTACTGCTGGTGCGATAACAATAGCCTCTCCACCACCTTTCCACACAAATGTCGTCGTCGCTGTAGTCGTCTCTTTTGGAAATTAATTTACCAGAAAGCAATGGATCGGTGAGGTCATAAGTGATACCGACGGGGTTTGGCCGTCTGTTTGCATAGACGAGGATGAATCGCGAGCTCTCACCACCCATCCTCATCACTCATGATTACCTAGATAGTATTTCACATTTTGTTTAAAATTGCATCACAGGGGTGGGGAGGCGAACAGAGCCGTTCAGCTTCCGGCTGAAAGCAATAAATTTTAAGCATCATCGACGTGAATAATTAGCGTAATTATATGATGGTATCTATTAATTGCGGAGCTGTATGGATTTTACTTAACATCCTCCCACATCTGTTATCCTTGTAATAAACCGCATCGGGGATGATGGAGGCCAACCGCGTGGCTCGCGATCAACAGAATGATTTAACTTTGTGTGGATAACCGGCGGGGGCGGCAAAACGTGAACACAATTAGCTGGTGTGGTGGTTTTGCATCTCTGAATACCCACAATTGCATCTAATTAATTTCACACAGCAAAAAGCAAAAGGATTTAGATCGATTTTTATTATGCTCATCGCAGCCACCCCTGTTATGCTGAAGGCACCTAATTAACTCGACAATCTAAAGTTAATTATTCTAATGGAAAGTTTTTTTTTGTTCGCATTTTGTCCGGCTGGGTTCCAGGACACAGGGACTTTCCGGGCAACTGCAGAGCGTACGAACTAGCTAAGGAAGGCGCGGGTCGAATCCTCTTCGAGGTTGGAGGGGAACCGCTTGCTAGAAGAATAGCTAATAGCAGATGGGATAATATCAATACTTGCCTTCTGTCAAAGCAGATCTGGCCCAACCTGGATCTGAAGAAAACGGGAAGACTTCTGTCCGTGAATAGGAAGCACATAAGAAATAAAGTAGGTGCCCTTTCGGGGCATTGTTTAATTGGCAGGCATGCCATTAGAATGGGCGTATCTTCTAACGACTTCTGTAGAAGCTGCAGAGACGAAGAGGAGGAAGAAACGACTGCGCACCTTCTCTGTACATGCCCTGCTTTATCAGGGCTCAGGAGGAAAACATTAGGGGAGTACTTCTTCAATGACCTCAATGACCTAGCCAGGCTCGACATCTTTAAAATTAAGAGTTTCATATGCGGGTCTAATTGGTTCCGCACTCATTGTGGCACATTATAGGGTTTATACCGATACGGTTGCCCAACTCATACTTTCTCTTACAGGAAATTACACATGTGAGGTCTACGAGGCTGGTTTCCGGCTGTCTATGCGCGGTATCACAATGGGCCTTGGTCTCGCCTAAGTGGGCCCCTGCTTGATGGGGGCGGCCGTCCAACCTAACCGAACCTAACCTAACCTTGTCCGGCTCTTGCTTAAAAGTGGGACAGTGGGAGTTTAGTTTAAGTTGCGTTACCGAGTCAAAGCTAAATGAACACCCAGAAGTTAAGAGTATAATAGAACTGCCAGGGTCCAGGGTCATCCTCAATAAACTGCTTGAAGGACTTAGTTTCTACACAAGCCTGTAGCCCACTTGAAAGTGAAAAAGTTCATATTGAAACCAATGTGTAAACACAGAGAAAGCAACCTTCTGAGTATTTCTTTGGAGGGGGCAGACCCTTGTAAAGGACTTTCAAAAGGAAAGAACCTTTAAAAATAAGCGATTTCAGTTATTTTGTGAACACTTCCTCGACTACGTTCATGCGACCACTTCCTTTCGATGCGGTAATGAGGCTCAGGTTGTACTAGTCTCTGCGGGACACATCGCAGACATACCCGATTGGTACTAAGCCTCATACTCAGTCTCATTTATTTCGGCGTCTACAGCACCTTATAGCCCAAACCACTCAGTCATCGGTACATACTGTACAGCGATATTGTGTGCCCGAGAAGTAGATGGTTGTGGCTCTGAGGCTGCCTGAGGCATTCCTCGCATCTTGATTTTAAAACCTTCAATTTCCGGGGAATCTCCTTCAATTGTGCTCGATAGAGGACAATGTATCCTCGCGGCTTTTCATTTGTTCCACCTTTTTCGATACAAAAGGATCTCCATGCGATTATTATGGCTTCACATTCAAAACTACGTCTAACTTGCACTACCCTCCTTAAAAGGATTCGGTTCCTTCTAAGAAGCTCTATTTTTTGAAGCTTCATAAGTTGACTTGTTGCCTGAATTTCGCTCAAAAATGCGTGCTTGTCTCAATTTTGAACATCCAAAGTTTTTCATTGAACATTTCTCTTGGCTGTCATGTGTGATTTTCATCAAAGAGGACGATATCGTTCTCGGAAGTCACACTGACTTTTGTATCACATGTTTATTTTCACCCTGTTGCCTTTTTTTTTACATTTAAGCATCATAAGGGTATTCATAACCCCTTTAGCACTAGTGAATTATAAAAAAAAAAAAAAAAAAGTAAAACATGACATTTACAGAAAGTCTTCCAAATTACGTACAGCATACAACTGTCGCTGTTGTGGTGTAAAAAATATTTTTTATTTAAAATATAATAAACATTTCGCTGCGCAACAAAATCCCGTATTCGTCCTGCGTTTAATTAAAGCAGTTGTAAGAACAGTTGTTGGACACATTTCATTCCCTTGACTCGGCCATTCACATTTATTCATAAAATATAAATTGACATGTTGAGTTGTTGTTGCCGGTCCTGGTGCTGCATTGTTTTACTCGATTCTCAACTCTCGAGTCCTTGCTACCATTATAGTTACCATGGCACATCATCTATATTTTATGATTGCAGTACAACGTATTCCATTCGAATTGAGAATCGGGAGTTGGGCGTCAGTCAGAAGTTCATCGGTTATATCCGGCTGTCAGTGTTACCGTTGTTAAGGTCAGCAAAGTTTTCAAAACTCAATTGTTATGAGAATTTAAAAATGGTTCAGGTATTGATGCATTATTTGACCAGAAAAAACTGAAAAAGGCAAGGTCCTTGTTGCTGTTTGCAAAGGTACAATGAAAAAAGGTTTCGCAGTGACTGTAGTTTAGAGCCGAATACTTGGACATATGTATACGTAAGGAAAAGGATTCAGGCTTCATAGTGAAATTTAAAAACGTCCCAAACGTCCGGGAGTAAACTTTTAATCTGCCGGCATCCAGGAGAGTCATGCCAATCCCAATTGTGTTTGTCAGAGACCTAATCTTCAATGGAAGTCACAATCAAGGACGTAGGTAGACTCAGAGTAGCCTTGCTTAGAAATATCATCATATTAAGTGATCAAAGCGTTAAGTAATGTCTTGAGCCCAGCCTGGCTGCCGCTACAGGCAAAATTACTCCGACCTCTCCACCTTACAATAAGCATAAGTCTCCGCTTAAAAAACGGAAGTATGTATGTATGTTTGTCTAATGAATAGTGAAACTTAAAGTTGTTGTCTTCCACGAAGACTCTTAACTAGTTTTGGAGCCTCTTGTTACCTAGCACAGATTATGGCCGAAGCCAGTCTTGATTGCAAGGAAAGTCGGCTTTAAAATTACTCCGCAGCCAAAGTTCTGGTGTCATTTTATGAAACGGCCAGAGTCACAGGATAAGTGTCGCCCAAGCTCATCAACTCTCCACTGTAGATCATGGTCTAAGAGGGGGGATTGCTTTTAAAGTATATCGCATTACATAGGTATCAAGTAGCACTTGTTGCCAGTGTTGATGGAAGATAAAGATGTTTATTCTATCGTGTGATTACTAGAGCTTGGTAAAAAAAAACCGAGTATCTCGTCCTTTTTCTAAGCTGAATTAGCTGCCATCTTTCCTACTAATTTCGTATTCTTTTTGCTAATCTTGCTTGTAATCATATTCTCTGGTACATACGGATTCTTTAAAGATTGCTCTCGTGTGAGTTCTGCACAAATTACAATGTTTAGACGTTTCCAATATTTCCCATCGTCATCCTGTACAATCGAGTCGAGTTTGGCAGGGATGTCAAAACTAGACATCGGTCCGTGCATTTACAATATGAAGTCGATAAAGTAGTGGAGGACAGGAAGTGGATGAGAACTTTCAATTTTTAAACTCTGACGTACGACAGAAAAAAATTCTCTGTATGACTTTTGTAGCATCGAAATGGCTGCCAAAAGTTCTCCTCAAAACGACTGGAGGTGACAAAATATTTTAAAATCCTACCACGGCAACGCAGGACATTGCAATGGTATTAATTTTTTAATTTTCATTTTATTTTACCAGTTTATGCTGATGGTGGTGGTGGCCATTCAATACCGTCATCATCATCCTTTTTGGTGGTGGCAACATATCCTTCCGCAATTGTCTTTCACTCGCTCTGTCGGACACGGGGTGTTTTTGTTTGTATATGCACTTTTTATGCAAAGTAACTTTTTCCATTTTGTAATTTTAATAAACATTTTTGTTGCATTCACTATGCGGATGTTGTATCTTTATTATAGCGAAATGCCGAGGTAGATATTTGTACGTCTGCTTGGTGGAGGTGGGTTTGCCTCTTGATGGTTTATGTATTCATTTCCTGTTCAATTAATTTGATTTAAACGAAATAAAGTGAAGAGATACGCCTGAAACTGTGGCTTAATTTCTTGCATATGAATGATGATTTAATTTTTGTTTGTCGTACTGTATATCATGTGCAAGTACATAGTTGAGGAATGTGGCAGGATATGATTCTCATTGACTGTTATTACAAATTGCTGTATTTCAACGCGTATACCTGAAGTGTCGGGATTGTATTTCCAGAGTTAATAAGTTTTTCGGGGGAAGGTTTTAAAGTGGATTACTGCAATACCCTGCGGTGTATGGATATAAGCGCAAATTAATTAGCATAAAAACAAGAGAAGGGTATATGCATAAGTTGACATATATAGCTGATGTTTACCAACGAGCAAACTTTTAGTAGCGATGGTTTTTTGAAATTTTATGATTGGAATTGAAATGGAAGCTATTACTAAGCAGTAGCATTTGGTGGAACGTATTGTTAAGAGAAAACTTTGTTGTTTCTGGACCCGTCACGTCCAAATTTCTGCACATTACAAGCAACAAATATTGCAATCATCCATTGGTTTCTGGAAATAGTTATACAAGTACAATCAACAGGACACTCGCCTATATGATTTGCACATCGGAAGTGCAAGTGAGATAAGATGAGATATTGTCTAAACAATTCAAAAACACTAGTGATTCGAGCAGTGGGATGACAATCCTCAACCGAAGCCAAACCAGTCAACAAAAAGACAACTATCCACCGAACAGGATGCGTTTGAAATTCAGTGAAATAAAGAACATTACGAGATGAGTAGAGCTCACCTTTTGCGTGAATTTTCCCATTTTGTTGAGGTGAAGGACCTAAGCTCTAGAAACAATTTAAGGGGTTGGCGCACAATGTGACCAAATCCTCAGAGTATTGATCGTTCAGTTCGGAGAAGTATATAGCTGCTCAACATTGAGTTTCTCGCGTATTCTGAAATTTCTCATTCGATCCCTGCAAGTTATTCCAGCAGGAACAAGAAGGAATCTTGTTTTGGGAGCTTGTATCTTATTCTTTCGGTCACTATCCAGACTTCATGACCGTATGTGGGATTTGAAACAAATACAGAGCAAAAGATTTATAGCTTAGCTTTGACACTAAGTTGGGCCTTTTTTTTATAAAAGATAGACCTAACTCTCTTAAAATTTATCCGACCTGGCCAATACTACCAGATAATTCTGTATTGCTCCTTGCATTATTCGTGATACAAATCTTAAATTTATTCACATATTTAAATGGGACTCCACTGACATGCAGAGTGCACTGAACATACCTTCTGGAATCAACCATCACTTCTGATTTGTTTATATAACAAACGGCTATAAACCTTTCGAGTGCGAGTTGCAGTTCGGTACGGGAAGACTCAAGGACAACTTAATCATCCGAACAATTTAGATGGCTGATAGTCCTGTTTCCCAGTACGAGACATTCTCCACCATAGCTGCCTTGTAACATCTAGTTAAAAATGAGTCAGACTTGGCTTCTCTAGGCTAGCTCCAACTTCTCACTTTTCTTTGAAATAAAAGTTAAATTAAGTTCTACGAGTTTGCTTTAGCCCGAGAATAATCTTAACTGCATTAGACTGTGCCCTGTTGAAAACTTTTTATGAAGGCCCTTGAACACGGATGCTCTGGCTATATAGGGAGCCAACGAGTTGAGTGGTTGATGACAAAAGCTTACGAATCCCATTGAAACTCTCATCTTTTCAAGAAATAGCTCAAATCGGTGTTGGTAAACAATCTCCATTTAAGGTTTAAACCCCAGGCGAAGCCCGTCAATATCCACAGACAGTTGTCCAGAGACTGCTGCAATGAATGCCCCCCAAGCTCGGCCTTCCAAAATCCTTAAAACAAACACAAATCTCAATTCAACCGGGAACATGAGGCTTGTACTTTCACGGACTTTCAAAGCAACTTTGATCAATTATAAAGTTTTCTCACTATAAGTAGCTACTGCACACTGATTGTACCAAATCTGACACAACACAACATTTTGTTGGACCACAAATCCCACACATGCTGTGCCACCACCAATGCCTCAACCTGTGCACAGAGCGTTACTTGTGCCAAAAAAAAAAAAACGGAAAAAAACTTCAGTGTGACTGCAAGTAATTACTTTTAGGTTTCCTGCAAAAAGTTTTTCTTCTTTCTAAGCACACATTCGACCTTTGACTGCAAAACCAAGTAAAAACAGAGAAAAGTAGGTAAAACCGCTTCCCGCCCACCCACTCATCCAATGGCAAATCTAAACTAAGGTCAGAGTTGTACGCCACTACCGTTGTTGCGGTAAGGTAACTATACGAACTAGGACAAATCGATTCCTTTATTCGCCACGAAAATTCAACTCCGCTTACGTTTGCTGCCGCCACGTTCGTTCATTCATTTGTGGCTACAACCAAAGAGAAAACTCCTGAAAGCCACAAGGAGTAGAGCATTTGAGATTGTATCTCAGTCACCTTTTCCTTCTCGAAAATTATTTGTTTTCCCTTCTTTTGCTTTGTAAACCCAAAAAAAAAAAAAAAAAACTTTAAAGTAGCAACAGAATGAAGAAAAGATTTTGTGGTTGTAACTGACGGGGAAGAGAGGAGTTGAACGTGTGTGTGTGTGGCAAAAGAGACCATGTTGCAGAAAAATGAAAATTTCTATGGGAAAAGGTTTTCACCACAATTGACATGTTTTTTTTGTTTGGAAATGGAAAGGTTGGGCAAGGGTCTATTGGTGGTGGTCAGGGTTGATGGCAACATTGTGCAATGTAGTGCAGTTCACGGTGAAGACAGAAAGGATTTTCTTTGTATTTCTTGTCACGACATCAAATTAAGGGTGAAAAACTCAAAATAACCAACTGACTGTTATTTCTTTAGTTTTTCCAGTGGCAAAAGGAAAATAATTGCACACAAATGACAGATAAACCTTTAATTTGTTTAGATGAGGAATTTCCTGTGTTAACTGGGGGTTATATTTTTTTCTCGAAAGTCCGTTTTATAAAGTAGTGTTTCTGTGCTAGGACAATGTTGGAGGAGAATTGGAAGAAGTTTGTGTAGGGTACTCAGCTTGTCTGGGATTCTGATTGAGAATTGTGTGCCGCGTCGTGACGCTTAGGTGACCAACTTTTTTTTAACCAAATTTTTGGCCGTTTTGCTTTCTTCTTCAACTAAAATTATTGCAGTCATTGTTAATTTCATAACACCAGAAGACAACAGGTCATTCGAAACGAATTTCAGTGACAACTAGCAAGCGGAAATAATAACGTAGCGTAACACTGTTCACTTCGAATGTACTGCAAGAAGAAAGTTGAATGCCTTAGCTTAAAATGTCACTAATCAACACGTGACAACTTTAAGTTTGATGTCGAAGCATAGAAAGTAGAAAGGTCATTATGTTAAGACAAGGGCTGATTGGCAAATCATTTTAAGCGATATCTCATCTGGATTAAGTCGTGGTAAAAATAGTTCGGAAATATCTTGTGCGTGTTTATTTCTTGCAAGTTGGTCATGATTATGGTGCCGCGAAAAAAAGTTTGGTGGTTTTAAGGGACGAACCTGTGTCCTTTCGCTTAGCAAACGAATGCACTAACTACTAAGCCACGGCGACCACCAAAATGCCGCAGATAGTGCTTCCAAAAAGCTTAGTTTACATTTTTATAACAGTCTTTCACGAATAAGTTTGAGGAATCGACGCCTCTTGGTTCAAGACGAACCAATCATTTTGATACAGAGAACCCTATTGATTCCTATTTTGTAAGTAGGTACATATGCTTTTTCTGTGGCAGATAGAAGGTAGACATTAAGGTGATGAGACCTAGCGACTAAAAAAGGACGTCCGAATATTACTTTTCATTTTGTTGAGTTTTTTTGAACAATCTGCACTATGGTACAGTCCCAAGTCTACTATAAGTTTTCGATGCCTAGATGCATACAAACTTTTTATAGAAGCAAGAGGTATACGCTGATGTAAAATATACTTTGGCTTTAACTTCATGAACAGCAACTTATCATGAGAAACGATTCCACCTTGACTGTTTTTAAACGAAGCAGCAGTACAGAGATCGACTAGTGTAGCCATTATAGGAGCCCTTCCTACTAACTCCACGTTCACATGAGATACATTTCCAACTTTTTGTTAAATCTTGTGTGAAATAGTGAGCTGCTGCTAATTCTTCTTAAACTTTTCACTAATTGCAGTTCTGCCCAGTTCTAGAAGAACTTCTGTGAAATTGCGGTTTACACTGACGGACCGATTTAAAATGATAAACGGCTCTGGCTCTGGTATGTACTCCAATGACCCAGTCATTACATATAGTCTCTGAAATGCGTGAAGTATGATCCAATCAGAGGTTCTGGCCATGGATATGGAATTTGTATCCAACTAGAACATCGCAATTTACATCGATAATAAGTCCGCGCTATAGGCGTTGGATTCATACACAACACACATCCAATGAACATTTGTAAAAAGTCACGGCTCGATAAACATGGGTGCCAAGAGCAATCATTAAAGAAACGACCAACAAATTAGCGAATCAACGCTGGTCGACCATTATAGCACATAACGTAACTAAAGATCGATAGTTTGCTTTGGATATAAAAATTTAGTTATCTTCAAGGATCAAAATGGGCACCTGTATCTAATGTACATAGTTATGTTTAACAAAGTGTGTGAAGTCAGCTCTTTCGCCTTAAAAAATTGGAATTTCCTTAGTTAAGCCAAACAATCCAATAGAGAGACCATGATATGGTTCTGTTCAAAGCCCTTGACAGATATCAACATAGAACTTATAACAATATACAAGTGAAGCTCGTGCAGCAAACGTCTTAACATTTTTTTTTGTCTTGTTTTACGGAACAGATGTTGGTTTTCTCTTTCATCACGTGCATCACAATTTATTTGAAAGCCAAACTTGATTGCCTTCACTAAAAATACACTTAACCAAACTACCCCCACCCAAAGATTACTTACAAATAATTTAAAAAAAAATAAATTCAAAAACCAAAGTCTATTCAAAAGTTACTTCAAAAACCAGGTTAAGCTACTATACACTCGAAGAAAATGTTCGGATTGCGTTGTTCAGAAAAGTCAAAACATAAACATTATTCGTAGACAGCCACTTGGAACGCGGTGAGTAATGAAAGTAACTTGACGTCGATTACAACTTTTGTGTCCCCCAAAGCTATAGAATTAAGGTTCAGGTTTGTGTACAGTAAAAAGTAGAGAAAAAGTAGTAGGAGTATCTAGTCACCCACACAACCTCTGAACTTAACCGGGCTGTTGATGGTAATCAAAACTTTTCTCTATTGCAACATACTTTCATATCGCATGCTGACTCCTGTCCCCCGAAATGGAGTATCCTGTAACCACAGATAAGTCACTTCACTCAACTAAGCAACTTACAAACCATTTGAAGTTGTTCAAGCTTATTACTAATTAGGATGAAAATTATGCATGAGTAGACTATCCTTGTAGATAAAATATACCTATACAAATATTTATCTACATCTACCACATATCCACGGTGGGGGGGGTACATTTTCGTATGGCAATGTAATTAAGTTAACTTCAAGCAGTGTAAAGTTGCAAAGGCTGAAGGATAATTTTAAATTGCATTTGACGACATCTCGCATAGAAATTCATTTAAAGGATTTCCATTGGATACCAACTTTAAATAGATTACATTTACTATGAAAGGCATATCCTTGCCATCGCATGAATAGAATGTGGGGATTGAACTGAATTTCATCCTAGAATATCCTTTGATTTTTTTTTTTTATTTCATTTCATTTCATAGGAAATTTTTATTTTTCATGTTTGTCACTTCTGTCGTTGAAAGAAAGACGACTTTCAGTGGTTTCCTAAGAAGTCATAAATGAAAACACATTGAAGAGTCCTTGCAAAATGATGTATCCTTGAAAAAGATTCAGTCTAACAAATATTAGATTTTGAATAAACAGTGACAGCGAATGTGATAAAATTAAAATTAAAATAAAAGATAACTAGAACTCTTTTCATTTTAAAAAAATTTTTATTTTTATTTTTTTGCTTAAGGTATTTTTCATACAAGGTCTTGAGTGAAACGGAAAACACAAAGCAACAGATTTTTTTGTATAAAGCTTATACAACTTCAAACTCAAGGTTGACAAGATAGGAGTGATTGGATTCAGTGTCTGTCTTATTGCTTAAAAAGCAATTGAATTGGTTTTGTTAAATCTAGGCACCATTCCTGGTTGTCTTCTACATTTTGTTAGGATAAGACTTCACAAAACTAACTAAATTACCATATGAATGGTAAGCACCATTATGTTCTATCAAATCGTGTCGTTTTACTAAATAGAGATGCATTTTTTCACGTGGTTTACAAAACGGCTATGTCATTGCACAACAAAGCTGCTGGAGCATGATTACGATCTTTCACCATGCATATGTAGCCTTCAAAATTAAGATCCGTTTTTAAAACCAAATAAGCAGCGATTGGCAAAAGAGATTTCTTGGTGATTGCGGACTTACTTAGGAAGTCTGGAAAGGCAAGTTGATTTATTGTGCATAGGTATCCATAAATATATTTTGATAAAGTTATCAATAAGACAGAGGTAGTTAAGAACTTTGTCTACCTACGCTCCGCTATCAATTCAGACGACGACACCAGCGCTTAGATCATACGAAGAATAACCCTTGCTAATTGCCTGCTTTTTTTGGGCTAAGAAGGCAATTGACTAGCAAAGCCTTCTCTCGAACAAAAAAATTGACCCTATATAAGACCCTAATAATCCCAGTCTTGCTTTACGGTGCAGAGGCATGGACTTTATCAAAAATGGATGAGGGTGCTCTTGGCTGCTTCGAGAGAAAAAATTCTTTTGGTGATTTTCGGTCCCGTCTGCATAGACGGTGAGTGGAGAAGGAGATACAACGACGAACTGTACAGCAACATCGACTTAGTCAGAAAGGTGAAGGTCCAACGACTGAAGTGGCTGTGTCATGTAGAGCGGATGGCCACCAATGCTCCGGTCTGGAAAATCTTCGAATCCGCCCCCGAGGGACAGCGCAGTAGAGGAAGACCGCGACTCAGGTGGTGTACGCAAGTTGAAGGGGACCTCAACCAACTTAGCGTGCGAAACTGGAAGCAACTACCTATAGATCGAGCTGGCTGGAGACGCTTGTTGGTTGAGGCCCAGGTCCACCCCGGACTGTAGCGCCACCTTAAGTACCTAAGTATCAATAAGATAGAATGTGACCAGATTTCTTCTCGGATATTCCCATTTTTGACGAATGGATACACAGACATTTGAAGAACTCTTCTCACTTGTCGCACACTCCGCTTACTGCTATCATCAAAATGTTCGTAAGGATAGTTTTTTTTGTACATGGCTTAAAACTGTCAAAGAAGTTTTAGTGCCTTGACAACTATGTATGTAATCGTTGCTGCTGCAACCATGAATACATAAATTCATCCCTTTTCCTTTCGTTTCAAGAATTTGACCGAAAAAGTTTGAAATTTTTTTTTTTTTAAGTTTAATACACAAACTTTTGGGTCATCCTGTTACAATCCACATAGTTAATTTGATTCCAATCGAAATCGTTTAAAGGATCCCTCCCCTTAAATGGTACACAAATTGGTGAAATTTGGATATAATACGCCCGCTTAATCGATTTTTTCAATTTTGTTTTTTTTGTTTATAGCTGTACACACTTAACCTCACACTATGTTTAACATGTTGCTAAGCACTTTAAAGACTCGTTACACAGTCATTATCCACATCATTGTACTCCTCGTCGCCGTTGACGGGCGTATTATAGTCACAGACTATAGCAGAGCCTTGCGACTTTGTAACGCCAAGCGGATTATGTTTTTTTGTGGCGAATTTTATGGAGGGCATTCACGCGATTCCAAGGCAGTCATTATGCATGGAGTTATTCTTGTAATCTCCATTCACACACTGACACACACGTACACACATGCTTGTTTTGTGCACTGTATCCTTGTGTAATTAATATTTAAGATGTCGGCTTGGTCGGCTCGAGTGAAAAGGGGGCGTTGTTGCAAAACTTTATTTCTTTATTTTTTTTTTCCACCAACGAAAGTATGATTTTGGTTTAATTAAAACATTTTTTTTTTTTTTTGTTGAAGAACCGTATAAGTTTCCAGTTCTCAGGTGAGATTTATGGAGAAGGTATAGTGTTACGAAGTTTGTTCTTTATACCTTGGGGCAATCTTGGAGTGAGGTGAAGAGAAGTAAGTGAGGTGATTCGTGGAATGCTTTTAACTGTTTTCTTTAGAACGTCTGTAATGACATACTCTGTGTGTCCTTTAATTGGTGTGGGAAGCGCTTAATTACATTTCCTTCAGGGGGACTTGAAGCCTATATGTCGTGAGAGTACACAATGAAGGCGCGCAAGATAGCTTGGGTGTTATTACTTGTAATAAGCAAGTGAAGAGGAATTATTTGTGTATGCATGTTCATCAACGTCACTTTATGATACGAACTCAAGTTGTGACCTTTCACAACAGGTCACAGTTTTTTAATAACCTGGCAATCGTTTAAATGAAATGAGAATATTTCCTGTAGATGATCTTTTTCGACACTGGAATCATGACAAAAAGCGTATATTTGTTGGGAAACATCGAGTTTTCTGTTACATCCTGTTAGCATACAGTGTAAGTGGACTATGTGTTGCGCAGAATATACATCTACCTTTGCATTTTAAGACTTACAATAAACTTAAGATACAACTAAATGACCTGTGTTATTTGTAAGCTAGAGAAGCATACCGAGCCGCGGATGCTAGGATGCTTGAGTTTGCGAACTCTTTCGGAGTCGAAGGGGATGGTATCTGCGGTATATCATGAAGAGACATTTTAACAACAAGAAGGCTGCTAAAATTAAAAGAAGGAAGTTAAGGAAGACACTGAAGAACTGTACCGTGAATGAACTGTATGCTCGCCTCGAGTCCTTAGGTTAGGTTAGATAAGGTTGAAGTGGCTGCCAGCTATTGCCAGCACACTTAGACCAGTGATATGTCCGTTGTGATACCACATGGATCTGAAGAGATCTCCATACCTACTCGTTAAACCAATTGGAGCTTTTTATGAAGCGAAGGAGGTTTCTGATATCTGTGTTTATCAGATCGCCTTAGTCGTTAAAGTAGAATTCCCCTAAATGGAGTCTCCTTTTACGGGAGAGAGCGTTTTCTCCTCCTCTTTGTCCATGCAGCTTTTGCAGAAATCGTTTGAATGGACGCCAAGCCTTGTTGCATGCTTGCCTATAAGACAGTGTCCCGTGATGACACCTATTACGGATCTTATATGCGATCTGTTGAGAAAAATTAGATTCTTAGAGCATATCAGCGTCCAGCCGTGGCCAAATCCGCTTTGTCGCTAGACAGGTTATACCAATTGTCCACCTAGAATTTGTTTTCTCGATATCATCCAGCTTGAGTTTAAGTTTACATGAAGCGATCGGTATTCCCAGAGTGTCTCTTTCTGTGAGCACGAGCACGGTTGTTCTATATCTAGCGAGTTCATCAGCCTTACAGTTCCCTGGAATATCTCTATGCCCTGGCACCCAACAAAGGTGAATATTGAACTCCTCCGTCATCTCTTTAAGAGATGATCGGCACTCTTGAGCCACTGCCTTGGGTTCTTAGGTCGGATTGGTATCATTTCTGTACAGCGAAGCTGCAAACCATCTTCTAATATGCATGCACCTACAAATATTCAGCTTGTAGATTGCCTTGGAGGACTTGTACATACACCGGATATTTATCTTTCAAATTCATTACTATTAACTAAGTTGTGTGCATGCATGTCCTTTATCTGATGTACATAGATAGGCAAGCTGTAAGGAGCATCACAAGATCTTAGACAGTAAAAGATGGTCGAAAATCATTGGAAAGAACGCTGAACTGTTTATCTTTATTCTCTACTAGGTAACAGGTTGCAACTGACGAATTAGCTAAACAAGGTGTTACCGGCACGAACAGCAAACTCATATTCAACATTAAGGAATCCATGCAAAGAAATTTTCCCATGCTGATGATTTCGGACCTCCGGGCTAATTAGTCGCTATGCAGCCGGACAATATTCAGGCGATTTGTTGCATCAACGTTTCAACTTCACATTACATTTCACAATAGTACAAATTCTTGTGGACCGGATGGACCTTTGCATGCGTTCTAATCTTGTGAGACTGGATACGAAAGCTACTTTGAATCAAAAGCTTCATAATGAAGAGCAGCTGTTTCTGGAACTAAGTTGAGCTATCGGGTCGTATACCTTGAAGCAACACTGCATATGAAGTTTGGTGTTACAAGCCGCTTCAAGTCTTGAAGATGTAACCATGATGTCTTACCATGCAAGTCCGTCACTTTAAGTACAGACTCTAGATGTCACATCTATAAAAAGTTCATCTTTGTGGAGATCTAAAGGAGTTTTATGTTTTCTTTTCTGCATATTCTGCGTAGCAACATCGTGGCTTGCGGATAGACACATTGATGCATACACACCCAACTCAAGCAAATCCTCCAACTCGTTGTGTAAGTTCCAAGAAAAGTCATTAGTTCTCCTCTCTCATGATCGTAATTTTATTTCGTGACGATTTCTTTGACCTTCTTCTGGAAGACCTGTCATCACCAAAATAAATTACAAAAATTATGAGGCAACAAATTTCATCTTCTTGTGAATATGGTTCCGTTTCCTGTGTGAAAAGAAAATCCCACTAAAATTTGATTACCCTCGCATCACTAGGCGTTTAACTAAACTAGCGAAAGTTATATACCGCTCCAACCTAATGTCATGTAAGCACGTCAAACCTTAAAGACTGCTTCTAAAGAAAATAAAAAAAAAAAAATTTAAAAATATGAAAGAAGTAAAATAAAACTTTAATTTGTTTCGGTGGAAATTATATAAAAAAAAAAAAAAACATATAACAAGTCATAAAGTTAGAATTTAATGCTCAATTAACCAACACGCTGCTACTGACCTAAACAATACAATATAACCTCACTGCCGTGCCGTTCCCAGGGAATTAAACCAGTAATGACCAGCAATTCTCTTTCATCCTTCGCAGAGAGTGAGAGGTCGCGACACTTAAGGTTAATTGTGACAATGACAACAAAAACAAAAGTAAATATCGTTAGCCATGGGAGGATAGTAATAATCCACGAGTCCCTTAACTGGGTTAACAAAATTCACATGCCACCAAGTGACAACGAATCAAAAAATAAATAAATAGATAACATTTTCCAAAGTAAAAGTGTCAACACAGTATTCTTGGTGTCCTTGGTGTTGTTGGTGTCCTTGTTGTCCGCTATCATTAAATTCCAATCAGAAGTCACGCAACACATCAAAATATCCTCGTTTGATTGCCTTCAAATTGATGTGCTTGCTTGGGTTTTCCTCTTTTTTTTTTTTCTTCATTCCACCCTCCATGTGCGCGCCAGGATGGGATTTTAGGGATGAGTTTGAAAATTATCGAAGATGCCCTTTTTTCGGCTCGATTGCTCATAAGTGTATATGATCCACAATCCACTTACATATTCCACCCACCCGAATCCGAATTCCATATTTGTAATTACGATATTGATCCTTACACAAGGATTACGTGATATTAATATACATGTGTGTGTGCGTACATACACCGTCTATGGACGATTGGATTTATGATTTGTTGCTTGACTCGATGAGGAGGAGAAAATATTTATGGATCACTCCAGCAATCAAGACCGATTCAAATTGAAGTAAATCCCCCATACAGCCACGCACAATCGGACAGACAAAGACAAACAGACAGACGGACAGCTTATAAATGGATTGTCAAAATCAGTTTGACTGCCAGGATAATCAAATCCACACGTGTATAGTTTCACTTTGACGGCAGCAGTAATATTCGCCTACGAAATCAATTTTCATAATTCATGTAATTAATTATCATTCAATTTAATGTGACACACTTGTTAGTCAGGACGAGGATTAATTGATGAGCCAAAATAGGAGGTTGGCGGTGCAATTACAACTATTTGGATAAGAATGCTCCCGTAATGTCCCGCCGATGAGCTTTAAGATGATTCCTTGGAGAAGCAGCTTACAACTCTCAAGAGTATTTGTTCAGTTTTTGAATTTTGACGACGATGACAATGATGACGACGAAGACCACGATGATGATGATGATAATCATGACGACGACGACGAGATGACACTCAAAAAGCAAAGTTTTGTCATTTTCCTGTCGTCTTCGTCAGCGAGTGTTGTCGGTTCGGGTTGCTTGTTGTTTTGAGGTGTATTATTTGAAGGTTAAGCTAGACGCAGCACAGCCAGCTAATAACGAACGAGAGACACTGTTAATTTTAACCCTCAAGTGCCATTATGAAATGCCTTAAGGACTTAAAATTTTCAAGGGTTTCATCCATTAAGAAGTGGTTTAGTGGATAAACTCAAGTGTTTAATGACGAATTTAGTTGCGTCGACTAATGTCGGAATGGGAATGGTACGGCGTAGAGCTAAATATTTTCTCAACGAACAAGAAGCACTTTTGTGTGCGTCGTTTTAATATTTAAGTACATTACTTGGGCACTGTTGTTAAGTGGGTTATTTACATAAAATTTTATGGACACAGAGGTCCTTGTCTTCTGTTACTTCTTCGGCTTGACTTTGGCTTTAAGTGGGCCGTCAGAAGATGGTATAAGTTTTACCAAAAATGGGAAATTTGAGGTTTTAAAACTTAAATAGGTTGTTAATGATTTTTTTTTTATTAACTGTTTTGTTAATTACATGTCTTTTGAAGATACTTTTAATGCAAAGGAAGAAATCTATAAGTGAGTGGTGATATAAATTTATGAAAATTCCATAGAGCTCATGACTGACTAAACCAAAGTTAAAACATTGGCGTTGCCCTACTGTCTTTGTCATACCACGACATGTTAATGTTGAAGCTTCGAACTGCTACGCACTTTAAGATTGGAGCTAGTCCCCTGGTTTTGCTATTCATCTCACCAAGTGTCCATATAGCACTGGTTTATTTCGCGAGTTCGTCCTTGGTCTAGTTACACTAATAGGTCCAAAATGGATGAAGGAGTAGTCGAAGCAGACTTCTAATAATGTGGGCTTGGTTAAGCTAGGTAGATGGGTGCTTTGTGACTTAAATCACTGTTCATGGAAACCAACAGTTGGGTCCAATAAATAAAAAGTCGTAAGGTCGCTACCATTATGTACAAAAGACTGTTTATCTCGACATAGAAAGACAGCAACTGGCTGTGTTTTTAGACTTGAAGGTTTTGATAGCTGAATAACTAAAGGGTGGTTGAATTTTAAGGGCCGATGTTGAATGTTTTTTTCTGCATTTCATTTGACATTTCTCAATTTCAGACTAACTCAATTTGAACCATGGAAAGATACACAATCGAGCAACGCGTTAAAGTTATTCAGGCTTATTATGAAAATGGACGTTCAAATCAAAATGCATATCGTGCACTTCGTGATTTTTTCGGTCAATTTAATCGTCCAAATGTGCGTACAATCGGAAAAATCGTGCAAAAATTTGAGCAAACCGGGTCTGTAGGAGATGTGAAAACACCAGTGCATGCTCGTACAGCTCGTACTGCAGAAAATATTGCTGCTGTTCGCGATAGTGTGGCTGAAGGGCCGGTCAGGCAGTTACTGTGAATGGTGTTCGCTATCGTGAGAGGATAACGAACTTTTTATGGCCCGAATTGGAAGATATGGATGTGGACGATATGTGGTTTCAACAGGACGGTGCCACTTGCCACACAGCTAACGAAACAATGGCTCTTTTGCGGGAGAAATTCAATGGCCGTGTTATCTCACGTCGTGGCGATGTTAATTGGCCGCCACGATCATGCGATTTGACACCGTTGGACTTCTTTCTTTGGGGTTATTTGAAAGAAAAGGTGTACGTCGATAAGCCAGCAACAATTCAAGAGCTAAAGGATGAGATAATTCGGCACATTAACGGCATAGAACCTCAATTATGCCTCAGCGTCATCGAAAATTTGGACCATCGGATGGAGGTGTGCCGCCGAGGTCGCGGCGGCCATTTGGCCGATATTTTGTTCCGACTGAGCAATCTTGTAAAACATTCACTGGATTTCAGGACATGGAAGAGTGCAAAGGAAACGAAAATGCTGACGAATTCAACATGCTGGCATGCGAAGATCAAGGGTTCACTTCTTTTAACAGTTCCAAACTCTCCGCAGTTTGTCATTTTTGGCCGAGAGGTGGCGCCGTGAAAAGACATTTGTGTTAATAGTTATTGGTGGAGTATAGTCGCCGTGGCTTAGTACTTAGTGCATTGAACTGCTAAGCGAGAGGACACAGGTTCGAAACGAACGTTCTTTCGTGGCACCACCTCCTTGCAGTCAGGACAAACCTGCATGAGTATAATTTGTCATGAGAAAGCTTCTCAATCCGCAGTTTTGAGTCGGCAATAAAACGGTAGGTCCCTTCCATTTTTGCGAAAATATATAACATGCACATCATGAATGGTTACGAGAAGCTAGGTCCTGGCTCTCTCTCTCTATCAATGAGCTACAATACCATGATGACCACCTACTCACATCCCAGCAATCTATTTAAACAAAAGCTGTTGTCTGATGAAGACTGACCTTGAAAAAACGCTGAAATTTGAGACAGGATTTCAAATTTTACTTCAATGGACAACATTTTTAAAATCTTACTCGATACGTCAGAGCAATTGAGACAGATATTCTCCAATCGATATGGTTTCCATTTCAAAGGCCAAGTGGATGTCTTTCAATAAAATTGATAGCACTTGTGTTAATGAGGAATGAAAGCTTGTAGTGTCCCACGTAGAAAGTAAGGACAAAACATAATCCCTTTGATGGTATTTTAATTTCAAAAACACGACAAACCTTGTTAACTTAATATATGTGCATATGTACACTATCACTGACCTTTAAACGGTATCTCTGTCCCAACAACGGTCATACCTGTACGATAAAATTCAAATATTATATTCTTTCAACAAAACTTTTTCAATTCTGACAATATTGACTCTCTTTTTCATCGTTTTCCAGAAAAAAAAATTAATACATTTTTCCCTTTCCTTCCTTTGAAATTTAGGGACTCTATATGTAATACGTTTATTTATGTATGTGTGTAAAAGAAAAACTAAGCCAAAAACTTTTTCTCTTTGATTTGCCACGTGTGCGAATTTTTTTTCTCTTCTCCCCAGTGAAAATGAAATAAAAATCGCAAAAGCATACATTTTAACCGCAAAATTTTAATGATTCCTTGTATGGAAAGTTCCGCCCGCATCGCTTTGCCAAATCATGCTTCCAAAGAGGAATATAAAAATAAATTAACCGCATAAATATCGTCTCGCGGTAAATATCCTTGCGTAGTCCAACACAAAACCGACATGGACCATAAAGAATGGTTTTTAATTTTTGTTTAAATTTTCTGTTTGTATTATAAATATATACTGTGGATTATTTTTGTTTTTATATTTTAATTCGTTTTTCGATGATTCTTCAACTCTAAAGGACCCCTTCACTTATTCTTCTCGATGCCACACTCAATTTAATTTTGTTTTGGTTTCTCTTTTATTTTGTCGACCTATAAACAGTAAAGATGACCAATTAAAAGAATAATACTCATTATGTCAAAAAAAAAAAAAAAAAACACGTAAAACGCTTGTCCAAATGGGGGTGTTTGCCATACCTGGGTTTGCCGCTTTCCACTTTGCGGTCCACATTGATTTATGCAAAAAATTGATTTCGAACATTGTCGACGGGAAAGGGTTGAATTTATTTTAAAACGCAAAAGGATAATTATGCGGGAATTAATATTCCCTGCATAGCCAGGGACATTGTGTTGTATCGGTAAGTAAACTCAACCAGTTTTCAATCAATCAAATCAAACCAATCACGAGACAGAGAGAGAATACTCTCTGTGTATAGATGTGCTGGTTGATTGCGAAAGGTCGACTGATTGCTAAAAGGACGAACAAATGGAATCATAACGTTACGTTTCACAGGAGTGAAATTGATTTCTTTTGACATTTTTACATAATTATAATGTGCTGTCATAACTACGAGTGTAACAGATGGTAATGAGCAAATAGTAATGAAGGAGTTGGGACGAGGAAAGAAATTTCGATTGGTTTAACGGAATGTGTATGAAAGTTCGGGTAAAAATTAAAAAAAAAAAAAAAAAATGAAATGAAATTTTAATTAAAAATTGTTCTTTCGAGGATAATTACGTTATGTGAAAGAATGAAAAGGTACAAGGGTTGCTTATTACATCATTTCTGATTGCTCTTCTTTTGATAGGACTTCGATTTATAGCGATCAATAAGTCTTAAGTGCATACGCGACCATGAATTTGGATTCGGGTTCGATATCCGACAATATTACGTGTCGAGAGGCCTTGAAAAACCTACAAAAGTAAGTGAGAGACACCAGTGTCTACTGGCTACTGCAGAGTAGGATCCTTAAGTTCTTTAAATTCCCGAATTTTACTAGTTTTCCAGAACAAACTGCTAGCAATCCTTGAGTGCTTAATAACGAGCGCAGGCAGTCAAGCTATTTATCTTCCGATTTTTAACACACGACTTTGTTCGTCCTTATTGGTCTCGATATACGAAGAGCATTTATAGACTTGAGACGTTTTTTGTTTAAAGAAATAAAAATCACCCTACTACTGGCCAAGTTGAAAGAAGCCACGTACAGAGCTTCAAGATTCAGTCATAGTCAGGTTATCTATATTGAATTGACAAAATTGACGATACTGTTGTCAGCTTTTACGACAACATAGTAAGCAAGTTCAACTTCTTATAGTTTTACAGGAGTGACTGTGTTATAACACTGACACAGATAGGTCTTCAGGAGGTCATTGGAGAAAATGCCTTGGAAACTATACTCCGCAAATGCCAAATTTTGTTCAAGATATCTCAAGGAGTTGCGGAAATAAGGCAGAAACGACACCAGTCTTAACCAAACTAAATCCATTTACATTTGTTCTGATAGCTGGTCTGGTCCTTTTTTAATCGCCCTGAGATAGAAATGCGCTGTGATTCGTTATACTTGAGGAATAACATAGCTTAACTCTTTTATTTTTGACATTTGACTGAGCTCATGTTGACAAATAAAGATGTTAGTAGACCCTCCAAGGCAAAATAGAACCAAGTTACTTAGTCTGAATTTTTAAAGAAGTGACTTGAGACCTTTATAGGATCTGAAGAACAATGAACTCAAAAGCTAGAGTATGGGCAATTAGAGTAGAGACGAAAGTGATACCTATGCACCTTGATTCTAAATGCTTTCGAGAGATCATTCTACATTCTTATAGTGCGGCTTAGAAAAGCACCCCTATATTATAAGACACTAAGTCCAAAAGGCTTAAGATAAATCAGATATGTATTAGAAGCATGGCGTATATTCCGGGTGGAATGTATTAGGCTCTTTCCCTGGAGCACTGTTTGTGGAAGAATCAGTAAGACATTGAGAAACAGGAAACATTTCTTTCGATGTTTGAGTTTGTGAATTGACTTTGTCTTGACACTCTTGCTTGAATTATTTTTGAAATGTGAAGGAAAGTTTTCGGCACACCAGATCAGATGTAAGCGTTGTTTCTACTCGAGAACTGAGTTAAGTACTTTTTCCATCGTTTTAGAAAACCGTATCATTTCGCAGCATTTTTGGCGATTTCAAAAATGTGGTCATTCCAACGGAGGTATTCGTTGCCTGACGAAGGATAAAGCAAATGAGCACTTTAATTTGAGTGTCAAACCGAAAAAGTCGTCCTTGATTCGCTAAATCACACCGAATAGAGTTGCTCTTTTCGGTAGTACAATGAATCAATTATAGGTCTACACACTTGCTATCTGTTGGGACGATCCTCTTTATGGATGTACTTCTCGCCACTTCTTAATCGATGTTGGTTCCCACAGTTGCCAATGACCTTCTTTTCATATGTATCTATGCATTAATGTCTTACAACGGCATCTAAGCAATTATTTAATAAATGTCACAGACTGCAAGTTTTTTCTTTTTAACAAGAAAATACAAAGTTATCGTCATAAATTATCCCCTTCACCTTTCTCTTGTACACTAATGCGAGCTATGTCATACTAATGTGAGCTGTGTAAATGTTAATTATTCTCAAGAAAAAAACCTGTTTTTGTATGTGGCTATGTATGTATGTATGTATTTTATTATTTTTTTAATAGGTATGTACAGCTGATCAGTAGTGCATTGTCCCTCAAAACATTTCATGGTCACGAAATGAAATAAATTATTTGAAATCATTAAGTTCACAATTTAACACGGAAATGAATCTGAATTTGACATAAGATACAAACTTACGATTAACAAGATAGAAATCTTGGTAAGTAAGTTAATTTAAAAATTATGCAAATCATTGTGGTCAAGGAGGACTACAAGTTATTACCATTGATGATAAGTACTTTTTTTTTTTCTTTTTGAATTCGAAATTAATTTGCCTACGTGTAACTTCAATGTGTATGCATGGTCTACTTGACCAAAGTTAATTGTTTTTTTAGATTTATATACCTAATTCCATAGGGCAACTGTGTTATCTGATTTATACATGTGATACATATGGCTTTTTATCATTACGGACTCTGGATTATGGTGCTGATTTAATCTTTTTGACGATCGCAATGACATCTGCCAAATTAATAACATTTGCAAGTTTTCAACGGAAATAGTTGCACGGACATGGTACAAAGCGTCAACTTGGTGAAAGTCCACTTTTCCACTTTTCGTCCATAATGTCCGTTTTTGTTTCAATTCTTTCTTTAATTAGTCCAAAAATAATGCGTAAGAGACTTGAATCCTTTTAAATTCTTAACAATCTTGTCCTTCATCTTTCCAGCCTGACAAAATGGTCGTCGCTTTCTTAGGTGGTTTTGAACCATTCGCTGTCCATTGCTCAAACTTGATGTTATAACTCAGGTCAATTTAAAAGCCCTACGACAGTTAAAAATGGTGGCACCCATCACGCACATAGGTTTATCATTTGCAAATTTTCATACAGGACGAATTCAACGGGGTATTCATCTTTAGTCTATATTCGGCCACATTTAAACTCATTTATCTTGAAACTAGCAGTCATCAATATGGGTGGAGAGGTCCGACATAAACTTCATCTAAATTTGCTTTGATCTAGATGACTGTCCACACTTTACATTTTTATGGAAACTGTTGCAATGCAAGCCTTAAATGTCTGCGTCAGGGAAATTATGCACTGTTTCCGGATATTCATCAATCATCACCACAGGGTTCAGTATTTGATTTCTTATATTTGATACGACTTTTCCAGTCTCTCTTTGCTGGCACTAGTCCTTTCTACAAGTCTACCCAAATTCAACTTAAGTTTAGTTTAACGCTTGTTAAATGAGTTCAGACGTAGAACATAACTAGAACAAGCTTTCTTCCATACTTGATCGCTTTATCTTCAAAATGAAACTTCGATCCTTCTGGCCATACACAATCCAAGAGCTAGAAATTTAAGACACTCTTGGTAAAATTACTCTTGTTCATCGATTCCAGACTACTGCACTTCATCGATCTTTTCTCAAGTCTGTCTTTATATAAAGTTTTGGTCTAATCTTTTTTTTTTTTTTTTATATAATTCACTAGCGCTAAAGGGGTTATGAATACCCTTATGATGCTATTCACACAGCGCTAGTGTGGTGTAGTGATTTTGAAACTCAGGTGGTATTAGATTTCAGTTTTTTGCTCCGAGGGTGGTGTCCAGAATGACTGGGGAGAATTATTGGTTCTGTTGCCATTGCTTATAATTCACAGTATTTCTTTCGAACATCCCGATGGCATTAGTACCATCAACACTTTTAAGCCATTACCCACCCTACTGCCAGTGTAATGCCTATACAGTAGAGTTGGCGTCAGCTTTTTTCGCAATTGACCGACTTTTTTTTTCTGTGACATTGGGATTCGAACCTGGAACCTTCAGCGTGACAAGCGATGATGCAACCACTACACCATGGCCACCCGGTGGCCTTAAGCTGGTGGTGTACTTTGGCGGCTCACTTAAATCTTTATGAGCACTTATTGGAAAAGGGCCATTATGAACTCCCGGAACCACCATGAGTTCATTATCACTACATTCCACAAGCATTCAAAGCCATCACGCATAGGTACCTCCTTCGTCTCTCCTCTTATTTCCCAAATGCCCGTGCTCTAGTTTAAGGGTAGTCAGGTAATTTAAAAAAAAAAAACTTTAGAATGACCTTCGGAGGTTTTGTTATTTATTTGCCCGTGTTTATGTCAATACAAATATTCATAGGGGGCTATTTTTCTGGTTCTGTTTAGGCTTAGCTGCATCTATGTCGCTAAATTAGTTTCGCAAATCCGTTGTTCGTATAGGCACATCCTTTTGAAAGGAGTTTAATAATAAAAACGACTTGTTCAGCAAAGTTATGTCTTTTGATTGTGCTGCAACTACATTTATCTAGCACGCACTATCTCTCATCAGCAAGATTCCAGTGGATCTTGGTCTCACATATTTCCTTTTGCCGTTTTTTTTTTTAAGTGTTTTCCTTTGAAGTCAGTTTATGGCTTAAATTTTTCAAGCCTAAGAATAGTTATCCCACCCCTTTTAGCATCGACATCTCTAATGAGTTTCAATTTGATAACCAGCTCAGCTTTATTCGTATTATAAACCGTAAGGACCATGGATGATAGGACAAACGCTATCGAATCTGCTTTGAATTCATCTCAAAGACAAAGCCATTCAAAGAGTTCAATATTCTCTGCTATAATTGAAAAAAAAAAAAAAAAAACATATCTCCGGTAACTGCACATGATAAAAGAATGTAAAACTAAGTTAGTTGCCACCGTCGGCACCGGAAAATGTCATTCCTCAAACCTAGAATCTTTTCCAACCAACAAATTCATTCCACACCACCACACATTCCCAATGCCTGCCACTGATGCCGCCCATCCTTTGCAATTAAGTAAATTCACCATTTGACTTTCTAGCAAAAAAAACAGCACGGAAGTCTAAATTTATCACTGTTGACACCGTCATGCGCCAGACACACATAATTATCCCTTCTGGCTGCAGGGATACAGGAAGGAGTAAAACTTTTATCTTTCTCATTTTTGTGTGTTTTAATATTTTTTTCTTCTTTTTTTTAATCCCATTATCCATACAATCATGCGAGAAAAATGAAGCAAGAGTAAGCGGGCGGAAAAGAACTAGAAAAAAAAAAAACGAGGAAAACCTTCACGGAAAAGTTATAATGAAAATGTGGAAATTTCTGTACAATACATACATAGTTTACTTGCATGTTAGTTATATGCTTGGCACCATGCAGCTCAGTGGTGCGGAATTAATCTATTCGGTGCTCTTAAATCATTGTGTGCTTGTGTGCACGCTGCTTAAAATTTTTCTGTGAAACCAGCTAGTCATGATTACGTCCATCGTAGTCTGGAACGAATTCGTCCTTCGCACATAGAATGAGTTAATAGATTCCAGATGGAATAATAATTATCTACATCGAGTCGAGTGCAAAATCAATTTAATTTATCAACGCGGTTTATGGGAAGGAATACGAGTCGTGGGATAAGATTGATGGAATTGAATAGAGTTGGCTAGCGTTAATGTCTAAACGAGATAAACGAAAACAAAAATAATTCAATTCAAAAAGTATTTGCATTAAATATTTCTGACGCCTCGTTGTGGAGAAAGATTGGTGACTTCTTTTTTTTTTCGGCAAAAGGTTGGGCTAATGGTGGTGAGCTGATTTATTATGGAAATCAGTTAAATTTCGGACTCTGAGTGTATATTTTGCCGAAGTAATAAAACACATTGGCTTTTTTTAAGTTTTTTATATAAAAAACCCGACTGTCTTTATTCTCTAACTCTGACACGTCTGTACACGTTGGGGTTGCTTTTCTAACTAAAATATATTGATCGCGAACTAAGGGAGTGAGGCTCCCACATATACGCATTTTACTGATCGATCCGATACACTGGGTATATATTAATTTGGAAGAATTCAAGTCGTCTCCACAACCTCTCATTCGCTTCGATCCTGAATTTGCCTGCCTCCTGGAATCCTTGTTTTGAACATGACGACTGATGTTGAGTGTGTTAGCTGGGGCATTGCTCGATGTGTAGTTGACGTGATTTATCATTTTAGGCGTAGAACTGATCACGGGACCAAATATCGGATGAAATATTACTTTATATACGTCGAGTTTACTTTTACTTTAAGGTTAAGCAAACTCCTTGAGAAATTTTGAAGTTAGGGCAGCCGATATAGATGATGGAATGACAGCTGTGTATGGTACTGTCAAATTTGATCCTAAGACCAAGTATCTGTGTAGACTTCTTTCTAATTGGGAGGAGGTAATTCTTCATCTTTCTCTACCTGAAATGTCCAGATCTGGTTGCGGTTGAGAGACTGTTCGACATCTTTGAACTGGAAAACTGGGTAAACATTGTTTCTGGCAGCGCTTGCCTGTATGACTTTTCTGAAATGCTTTCCATAGTGTGCACTCATCATCATAACATTGCATTTTCTTTGAAGGTGGCTGGTAATTTAAAGGGGTTCTTGCTTCTTTTTTCATGATTTTCTGACACTGAATCGACTAGTCATTGGCGTTTGTGTAAGGTTAAGGGTGGGCTGGAGTTTTTCTACCTTGGAGAGCCGAGCTTCAAATATTCCGCCAGAGTAGACGTTTGTTCTCTTCATATGTACGCAGCCAAAAAGCTGGAAACGTGCCTGTTATCAATAAGTACGTGACTGTGCTTTCAGTGTTGCTACTAGTTCTATTAGTTGCTGTGTCACCAGCTGTTTTCGTGTCATGGAGACTGTGATTTCTGACTACTGAACGTGTTTTCTCTTTCTATTTTGGCATCGGACTTTATACCCAGGGCAAGCTCTGTAGGCACCGTTTAAGAGATCTGGATCTTTGAAGATGTTATAACTGAAGATCTGAAGGTACCCCCCTAAAGATTCTGTTAACAAATGAGTGGTGGTTGTATTTTTTTGTTAGAAAGATGGATTTGTTGGATATAGTCATGCTTCAACATCAACTGACTGTTGGCATCCGGAACTTTCTCTTCCTTATTTGATGGAAGCCCTTACAAGTCTGAGGCCAGAACTATCCTTTAAACCACTTTTTCTAAAGACCACTAATTGTGACATTATTCAACGAGTCCTTTGTGGTATCCATTCATGTGTATCTATCTATCTGTGAACTGAACCAATTGCTAATTCCTAATTTTCCAATTTCCAAGCTAAAATAAGCTCTTCAATATCTCTATCCTTCAATTAGTCCCTATAATTCGGCTTTTTAATGAAATACCCACAACAAGCTCACAAAACGAGCACACCCAATAGCCAAGAGCACTAATTTAAGTTCCAATCCAAAAATACCAAATAGCAATAATTTCCAATTTTATTGAAACTAATATATGAAACGAATTCATATTTAACGAAGAGGCATCATGTGGTTGGTAGCCCACAATACGCATACATATGTACATCATGTATGAGGCCACAACTTGCAGCCCTAAGTTCCGGTAAAAAAAAAAAACAAGTTGGAACCCACACTTAGGGAGCATAATCACGGAATGCATATCTAAATATGAAAACATAAATAAATTACTCATTTGGGGATAGCTCAGCTGAAGCCCAAAAACCAAAAAGTTCTCGTTCTGCTCTCCCTTTGATCCTTTTTATCCTGGTGATGCAAAAGCATCCTCTCGGTGGCAGCTTCTGTTTAATACTTGAATTGGGAATTTTCTGCTGGAGCAGAGAATCCACGCCTCATTCGACCCTTGTGCCCATTAATCCTTTTTAGAGCGAACACAGTGCATGTGTGTGTGAGGGAAAAATAGCTTCTAGAGGGACCGGACGACATCACATGGAGGAATGAACGCTTTTTGACGCACAAAATTATGAGTGGTGGCGGTTTCACTGCAAATGGGAATGGAATTTTCCTAACGGCGCTAATCTACACTCAGGATATCGAATTTATTACGCTGGGTTGTATTTTAATTTTAATTTATGTGCAAGCTCTCTTGAAGTTTTGATCGAGGTTTGGGGGATGATTTTTCGACTAGCTGTACGACAAGAGATAGGGCATTCGGTATATGGAAATGGGAATTGAATTGGGTTTTTAGATAAGCTTTTATTGGTGAACCAATAAACCGTATAATTTAAACTAATGAGTGTTTTTTTTTTTTCTGTCCTTTCAGGAAGTTGACTGATATACGCAACAGCGTTCATATGTGAGGGTAAGTGAAAATTCGATGCTTGGAATTTATTAGTCATTTAGAGTTTTGTGGGTTTTAAAATCGTTTGATACTTGTTTCACCCCACTTTAGTTGTACATTATTCAATTGTATCTGTGCATCGTAATCAGAACGTACCGTCAAAAACACGTCTCCATTCGCATGGGGTGTTAATATTTACCCGTTATTTTTACATTTTCAATAATGTCTACATCTGTTGGGGGTAAATATTGGAACATGTGCTGCATTAAGCTTGCTCTTTAATAGTGTACATTCTTTCGTTATCGCCTGTTGTTTAGATACCGGGACATAACTTTGAAAGCGGTATGCAGTATGGCCAAAAATATTTATCAGTGATCGTTATTTAGGTTTTAATTTTGTATATCTCCAAAACCTGCCACACTGTGTGGCATACATCATCATTTTGTATCTGTTTTTACGTATCGATTTCGAAACTAGGACTAGGAAGTTCGGCCATCTAACTGAATTCAGTGAGGTTTTGGAAGTGATTAAAGAAAAAATTAAAACGTCCCTTTAGTGTAACGATGTCATTGTTGAAGACTTCAGCAAGACAGCTTCTCCAACCTAACCTAGGTAGTTAGAAGAGTTTAAATACTGCTGTGGGGCATAACCCCTTTTTCTTTCTTCTGGGAACGCATTTTCGTACCTCTTTCCGTATAGTTAATGAGTGGCTTCTTACTCGGCGTTCAAACTGCAGTCTTCGGAAGGTTATCGAGTGAAATTAAGCATCAGTGTTGCCATTACTGCTGCTTCTGGAGAAGTGCTTTAGAATTCTAGGAGCGTCCGATGAGCAAAGGTTTGGTAGACTAGTGGGTATCTAGATTAGGGAACTTCATGTTGCGAAGTATTATATTGCAGAGTCAGTAAATTCAGAACTTTTTCAGTAATGGTGTCATGCTGGTGGTATCACAAAAGATGTCTTCACTGTGACATGCTTGATCAATGTCTTTAACTTAATAATGCTGTTTAAAGCTTAAAAGGGTTATCACAATTTCCATATCCTGCAAGGTCAATGTGATCGGAAATCGAAGTGCGCTTGAGATAAATATCAGCAAATACAGTGCTGAACAAAATAGAAACTCATCTAAACACTTTTTAAGAATCTAAGAAGGTTCACCGGTTCACACTAGATTCTCCCGTCTTTCAGACACACAGAATAATTTATTCATAATCGACTGACTAGACACTGATTACATGGTGAATGAACACTGTATGTCGCAACACTCACAAGTTGCAAAAACTCTCAAAATTGTGAAAGAAGATGAAGGTATATAGCTACACGTAAATTATTTTGCAAAAAGAGGTTTATCTTTTAATTTCCATGGAAATGTGTTCAATCATGAAATAAGTTTGACAAGAGTCGTAACCCTCGCTGAAATGACATTGACATCATTATCTGATGGTATATCATTTAGTGAACGACTTATATATCAACTAACATGTCACTTTTATAACATCAAAACATTTTGACAGATTCATTGGAAACCGATGGATTACTTCACTAGCCTACAATTTATCACCGCGCATTTGTACTTATGAATTACAATTGCAAATTTTGTTACACCTATTGATTTTAGTTTTACATTAACTTGTGGGGAAAACATTTATTTATTAAAAATATTGTTGAATACGGAGAAGTTGTAAACAACAAATTTTCTTTTTTATTTTTTCTTCATGGAATTCCGTGGCAAAAACAACTTAATTATGGAGATGGCTAATTAAGATATTTGCTGTATCTTTTGTTAGAAGTTAAAAAGGAAAGGAAATATGTTTTAAACAATTTATTCAGGCGTGGGAGTATGCTCAGGTGAACTCACCATCCTTTCCGATCTCCCACCACTCACTTTATTTCAGGAAGTGTGTAAGATTTAATTCAACTATCTCATCCTAGATCTATACATTAGTCGCTTACCTGCTGGCATGGCATGTGTGCTATGTCTTGGAAACCCATTTCGGGGTTTATGCACTACCTGAACAAACTATGGGAGTAGTATGTAGATCGTTTCGTTCGGAGAAGCTGTAGCTGGCCCCTGTGAGTTATTCCAGCAACACTGTGAAGTTCCAAAACCTTAAGATTTGGTTCATTAGCGCTTATTCTTCAAAACTAACTTTCTACTTACTTTCTTATTTACTGACCGGACTTCTAACTCCTGGAGGGCCCCTGTCTTGGTCCTTAAAACTAAGGTTCGGTCTTTCTCGTTGCCTTCGAAGCAATGATTTGAAAATCCTCTTAGCTGGAGCATTATTGTCCATTTGTTCGATGTGGCCGGTGAATTCTGATTGTTTGGACTACATCCTCACTCTGATACAGCTCAAATAGTTCGCGGTTGTATCTCCTCTTCCATTCGAAAAATAACTTTTTTCTCGAAAGTGTTCAATATATTCTCCGCTTTCCGATTTATCGTCCAAAACTCGGCACCATAGAGCAGAACTGGCAAGATCAGTGATTTGTAGAGCATGTATTTCGTCTTCAGAGTAAGGAGTTTCAAATCTAAGATGCAACTTCATCGAACCTCTACTTTAAGGAGTTTATCACAAGCAAGGAGGCACAGGAGAGGTTCAATACTGCATTTATAACAGAGCCTTTCGTGCAGCCGAAGCAGAATACTCTTTGCAGTCGATGTGTATTCCACAAAAGCTTAACAGTGCTGTGCTAAGTAGCTACAGCTAGTTGTAGTGCGTTTACAAAACTTAACTCTTAGAGATGGACAGACAGTGTCTTGTTATGATCTTGAATGAACTTAAATCGTGCTATAGCCTCCTAAATCCTCTTTTAGCATCGTCCATCTGTTGGAATACATAAGTTAATCGTTGTGGAATACATCGATTAACTCGAATGTCTTCACCGGTTTCAGTGACAATGCTCTTCTGTCAATTCTTACCCCTAAACATTAAATCACCCGTTTTGAATCAAAATTTACAAAATTAACTCAAAATCCCATGAAACTTGCCCTGGTTAACCTAGGGATCAAATCAGTCCACCGAATAACCCAAAGTTCGTTAACTTCATCTAACCGATACAGCATATGTGATGGTGACCCCTTTTCGACCGCAAAATACACCCGATCACAGCTGAAGCCAGACACTTTCATCCCAAGTCCTCGCCTTCCTCCATCAGAGAACCGTTTCAATGATAACTTTTCACGAATATCGCGCATATTTATGCCCCCCGCTTGGTCGATTATTTGTTTCAGTTTATTGACAATATGTTTGAGATTCGCTTCCTCCTCGTACCCGGAATAAAAATAAAAATTTGGCCAATGGGCCAGAGTCCAATCGAAACGAGTTTCTCTGATGCGAGAACGACTGTTCGGAGAAATTAAACTGATGTCGTCCAAAAATTGGAAAGCTCTGCTATGCGGTCGATGGCTGGTGGATGGTGGCTGTTGGGTAGGCGTAGAAGGTACACAACACACACATCACGTTTAAGACGATTTAAATGTCAATGTCACGGACGTGCGACTTACCCACCGAAGGCATACCATCTATACACACGGACATTGTCGCCATTTGGCTTTTTTTTCCCCTACTCTTCCCCTCACTGCGTGCCTTTATGGCTTTGGGATCGAAAGTGGATTTGTTGAGATTTAAATTTATGGGCTTGGTTGTTGGAACCACTTTTTTTTTCTTCTTCTTATGGATGAGTGTGTGTGTTTTTTGTGGAATTCAAAGGTTTCTGCACAGCTTGAGTGTGTATATGACAAGTCCTGAATCTAGAGGTTTATAAGTAGGTTAAGGATTTCTGTTCTTACGACCCTGACAACTCTGAATAATGTGAGAACTTTTGTACCTACGCCTATAAGAGGTTATGGGTGCTAGTCAATAAAAAATAAAATGAAAAGAGGGTTATTTGTTGTTGACGGGAAGAGGGAACTTTCTATTCCATACAGCCAGTGAAATGACAACACTTTCCTTTCAAACATCTTTAACAATGGTTCACCGTTTATTTAGTTTTGGAACACCTGTCATGTATATGTCACCCTGTCAACTGCCTTAAAGTTTAAAACAAATTTTAATAGTTTTTCGTAAATTTAATGAAAAATTATCGTCAAAATTACTTTCTTAAACCCCCAAAATGGTGATGCTCCCCCCACCAGCAACTTTCTTGGTCTTCCGAGCTCTCTGTGTGGTATTTAGTTACCAGGCAAACTGACATTCTCCGAAGAGACACAAAACCACAAAATAATGGAACAACAAACTCCGAGAGAAACGCAATGGTGTCAGAAAACACCCGTACCAGCCGCACCCATAAAAAGGATTTACATGTTAACCCTCGTCAGAACAAAAGAACTCCTGCGGCGTTTCGAAATTAAAAAAAAAAAAAAACAAAACCAAAAAAGTATCCTTCTTCATTATGCTTGGCTAGTGTTTTTGATATGCTCCCCATGACGGGGGCTTAAAACAATGCAAAATAGAGAAACTAAAGGAAAGTATCTTTTACAGAAGATAAATAAATAGAGAGAGAGAGAGAGAGAGACACAAAGAATGAGAGAAAAGATGCAGTTTGTCCAGAAAAATAGAAATTGAAACTTGAATCACTTTCAATTTCATTTTCAAGATCTGGCAATGATGCGGTCCTTGAACTCAGGATATTGAAGCAATTAACTGTCATCGGCATCGATGGTGTGTACACTTCAATACTCATCGGTAACAACTGGAGTCTGAGATTTGGTAAAGGAAAACCGGTTACACAACATAATTCATCTTCACAGACGAGAAGAGGTGTTTTGCTAAATGTGAGGTAATAGAAGTAAAAGTTGTCGATTGTAGTTACTGCCGAAACCAATTCACGTCGAAAACAAATTGCTTAAAATAAATTAGAAATAAGCTAGATACTGAAAAGAATGCGATCTCTGTGTGAGTGTGTGTCGTTTGCTTGTGGTGTTTAGTTTAAATAAAAAGTTTCCTTTGGCTTAGCAGAAAATATTGGAATGATATGTGGTCTCATAAGACTGTCAAAATCACATTTCTGCTCAAAGGTACAGAGGCATGAATTATAAAGGGTCTTCCAATAGGGGCTTTCGAACTTTGACAGTTGATAGCGGCCATATTGTTAAAGCTACATCTGTCAAATTGGCTGTCATTCATTCAGTCTGTTTTGCCAAATCACCATGAATGTGAGAGTGTGCAGGAGAATCCGAGGCAGTCGATTTCGCGTCGCTCACAAGAACTCAGTCTTTCGCAGACCACAACTTGGCGAATTTCGCATCGTGACTTGGGCCTGCACCCGTACAAAATTCAACTGGCCCAGGAGCTGAAGGTAAACGACCATGTTCGCTGAATGGGCTCTGGAGCATTTGGAAACTGACCCTAATTTTCATAGAAAAATCATCTTCAGCGATGAGGCCCATTTCTGGATGAATCGGTACGTCAACAAACGAAATTGACATAAGATCGAAGAGCGTCCAATGCATCCCGAAAAAGTCACTGCTTGGTGTGGATTTTGGGCTGGCGGCGTCATCGGTCCATATTTCTTTGGCCTGGCCTATAGGTCGATGATTACCAACTTCTTTTGGCCTGAAATGGATGATATGGACACCAACGATATGTGGTTTCAACAGGACGGCGCTACGTGCCACACAGCTCACGCCACATTGGAAATTCTGCACGAGCGATTCGAGGGCATGGTCATCCCACCTAAAGGTGATGTGAACTGGCCACCTAGATCGTGCGATTTGACCCCGTTAGACTTTTTCTTGTGGGGTTCGTGGGACATTTGAACGATGTTATATTCCATACACAATGGCATCGATAGGCCTTTCAAACGAATAAAAAATGTTGATGATATATCACATACACTTTGTTTTATTTAAATTTAAAGATAGAAACGCCCTTTAGATGTATAGAGACCCTTTCGTCGTTGCGAAAGGAAAGTTCATATTCCGGTTCCGTTTTATTCTCACGGAGAATGACACTTAACGACGAACCAAATTGGTTAAATGGAGTGGTGATCACACAAGAAAGTAAGCTCCAGTTGCGTATGCCAAGTTAGTTCAGGACCATAGCTTACCGATGAGTTGATGCATGTGCCCTTCAAAGTCGTCTCCTTCCAACGCTCTACAAGACAGTCTTTGACTTTCAGAGGAACGACTTTCAAAGAACCTTCAATAAAATTGAAGTATCAAACTATTTCTAGTCCTTAAACACTGTGTTGCCTTAAGGCTTTAGTCTCTAAAGTCAAACGGTGGTATTTTTTAAAAATCATTTGCTCCTCATGTAGATACAAATTTGGAAACCCCATCTTATCTCTTCTTTTTGCCTTATGTGTAAGCTTTATATGATGACGTAGCTTATACGTAGCTCATCAGTTCAAGAACTATCACGTCAAATATGACAGCAATCAAAATCATTACACCCAGATCCTTTAAAATGTACACTCCCATCCGGTATCCGCATCCATAACAATTTTCAAAATTACATGCTAAAACGCTCACAAATTGCTTTCAATTAAATTGCATTTTATTTTCAGTCACGCGACAAACGTCAACACCGTTTATCCTACACTTTTACTGACAAATTTAGAACAAAACGTTTCAAATTGCAAAATGTCAAAAATTGCTCAAAGGCACAATTTGCTCTATTTTGTGTTTTTTTTTTTTTTCGTCTGATTGAAGTTCCTAACAAGACTTTGATTGGAACACTCCCATCCTTGTTCTTCCCAAATTCCCGATTAAAAAACAATTTTCCGATTGTTACCGATACCGTTATGCAAAAGGAGCGAAGAGAAACAAAAACAAAAACGAAAACAGAAAAGCAAGCAACGTAGAATAACAATGCAACGAAAATTAAAAACCCATTACTTAAGGGGACGGGCCCAATGCTATGCAACATGCATAACTTTAGCGCCTCAGGGTATGGTGTTGAATACACTATACCATCCGCAGTGCATGTACCAACGCCTCGGCGGAAGCCACGTCATGCAAGGCGCTTGCAGTGCATTTGCCTTCAACGAAATGGAAATCTTTGATCAGCGTTACGCCGCACACCACATGCAATCTTTCATCGCCAACGGTGGAGGCCGCGTTAAAAAAAAAAAAAAAAAACAAAAACCTATCCAAACGAACCATTTAAATAACAATCACGTCATCTAGAAAAGTCCGGAACTATTGTGTTTTTTTTTATTTTTAATTCACCATTCTCCGAAACCGGTGTGGCTCATGATACACGCGATAGGTAGCATAGAGGTACGATACCGACCACACCACTGTTGATGATAGCCAATCGCTGCCTATCTGGCCACATAATATGCGGCACGCTTGCAATTTAGCCAAATTGGCTAGACCAACGAACATTGCCAGAAGCGGTAGCGAGAAACTGGTTCGCATACAAATGGAGGAGAACAAAGCGGAGATACCACACAGCACACATACGAATAAGAGTGCATGGACACATTATGGATGTATGAAGTGAAAAAAAGCAAAACATCAACGAATGGTCACTTTCACCTTTTGGAAGTGTTATTACAGAATAGGGGGTAATCCGAAAAAAAAGTATCTGTTAGCCAGTTTAAGCAAGAAAAGCGTTCAACTCCAACAGTTCATGGTAAATATCCATTGAAACAGACCGGAGAACAACTCGCGAATGGAACAATGGATTTGGCAAGCGAAAAGAGCCATTGGACAGTATTCATTAGAGCGTGGTAGCGTTGAACCAAAACAATACAAGTGGTAGTTAATCGAAAAGGTTATGGTGCGGTCAGGTCAGAAGAATACTAAAAAGACAAACAAAATTGAGGAGTTGTGGATCATTACGCGAATTTTGTGAACCAAAGGAACTTAAATTAGACGTTTACAGAACTTCTTTAAGAGGTATGTACATCTTGGGATACTAAGGTGTTTACGGTTTCTAAGCATAGACTTTGCCATTAGTTCTAGGTCGTAAAACCCTGAAATAATTTAGATGGTAGTATGTCTAAGAAAATTCATTCTTGACATACTTTCCTATATTTGTCTGAAGGAGCTCTTGCTTCCACCGCAAATGACTCCACAATACACACTCTTAACTACGATAAAGCTATCCGATAGACTATCTCTAATTCTTATTGCTTCCCAGATCCTTCTAGAAGTTATAGCTATTCTAGAGGCTTGTAAGATACTCAGTCTCAATCCCATTACCAAGAAGAATAGAGAAATATTCATTCAGTCAGGTATGCACTCTTAGTTTGAAGAACAATTTAAGGCATACAGACGGGGTCTTTAAATACTGCATCACAAGTTAATCATCTATTCTATGGGTTACGTTAGGTTAGGTTGTCGGGGTGGCTGCATTTATGTTCAGCCTCACTCGGCTCTCAATGGATCCATTGTGTTCCCCGATGTGGTGTGGGATACCTTAAATAAATTGAATAGATTGTTTTCAGTTGGCCTCCCTGAACTATCCCGAGTTCCGAAGGAATTGTAGGATGGTTCTCGGTGGCTTGCTTGACAGTTCGCCCAGAACACTGAAGAAATGTTTTCCGAGGGTTATCTTTCTGTTTTTGCTAAGGCTTTGGCACTCGCAATGTGTCCTCTTCAGCATCTGTGTCGAAACATCCTCTCCATAGTTCTATTGCTTTCAAACGCATTCTATTTAGGTGGGCCGCTAGCAGGCTGTGACCCATCATAATACCTACAAGAAGTGATGGTTGACTGCTGTTGAGTGCGATGATTTCCTTTGCTTTTTTTTTCTTATTTAGTTCTGTCCAGAGTGTTCTTGAGATTCGGCATGTTGTGAGTGAAATCCATCTCTCGTTCACGAGTTTTATAGATTTCGCGGCGATGCTGAACTTTTGAAGTTCTAATGGGAGTAGGACGAAGTAATCGGCCATTATCAGACCCAACTCAGAGCCTGTTCTTGGGGGATCGTCCGCCTTTTCATTCCCGTGGATGCCCTTATGTCCCGGGGCCCAGGTGAGTGCGACGATTCACAGTTCTGGATCTCAAGGTTGTCGATGTGATGGCTTTGATTGCTGCTTGACCGTCTACGAAAATGTCGACTTCTTGGGAGTGACCGTTGTGATAGTTCACGCGAGGCCTCAGCGATTGCTAGAACTTGCGCCTGAAGCAATGATTGGTTCTGCTGCATAAATCTCGGAGCCCACTCTCTCGTCCATTTTTGACCCATTCGTGAAAATGGATATATGGTTGGGGTTAATGATCTCTCCTTCTGTCCAACTTTCTCTGGAGGGAATTTTTAGTTCGAGGTTAAGGCTAAATTCCAGAATTAGTGTTAAGTAATCAGTTTAAGTCTCAGCGTTCACCCAATTGATAGCTTGGTGACCTATCAGACCTTTTTTCCACAGGTTGGATTGTTGTAGGAGGAGCGCACTTTTCGCGGCCACTTGCTTTGTGAAAATGTCAACAGGTATTATCCCAAGCATTATCTCGAGTGCTGCGGTTGGTGTTGTTCTAATTGCACTTGTGGTTCCTACGCAAGCCAGTCTCTGGATCTTCGTCAGGATGTTCAAGTTTGTGGTTTTCACGGCGGCTGGCCAACAGACTATTCTATAAGCCTCGCTCATACCCGATAACCAGTAGATAGAGCATAGTTTTTTCGTTCTGACTCAGGCATACTGTGTTTTTAGTCTTTCCAACTGAAAGGCAACAAAAATTCTGCAGATTACTTAAGATCACCACCCGGAGACATGCCGATATTATGAACTTTCAGGTCCTGAGAAAACCTTCTAATCCTATTATGATCTGCTACTGCTGCTACATCCGTCTTTATGCTTTAAAGGTATATATTGCAGTTGATGGTAGCCTAAGGAGAGTGTGAGAAAGTCTACGATGTGAAGGTCTGAGAGACGGAGATATGACTTCTTGGGTTCGAACTTCATAGTGTCCTTGATGATTTCTCAAGACTTATCTTCATGATTTTATGTCATCATCTTCCAAGGAGTAAGCAACAGAGTGATAAGCTTGAGCTTTGACTATAAACTTATTGTGAATGTTTAACAGAGACTTAGCCTCTGGGCAACAGAATTAAAAGTTGTCATTCATTTTCTTCTTCCACTGTAATCAAAGACCATCGAAAGCGCGCATTCAGAATTCCCAGGCTTATTCATTAGCATTGTCGTAATCCATGATACTAATTTACACCTCATGAGCTAGTTGACATACTTCAAAAGTTGCATTGTCAAATTCCGATAAGCTCATCAAGTTTTCTGTAAAGCGGGATGAAAATTCAACCAACAGTCTCTTAAGGTTTATAGCCAGATAGAAGGTGGTTTTGTAGACCAACTGAGCATGCATCTCGACAAGTCTTTCTATCTTTTAAGCACGAAAGGAATCAGAACTATAGGGCTGAAGTTTTTGACAAATGGGTTGCATATACCAAATTTTAATACAAAGGCCACTTAAAAGTTTCTTCAGCGTGTTTCATGTTAGAGTCGAATTAGCAGATTTTCTTTAGAACCGAGAGCAACTGATTTATACCATGATGCACCATGCAGCACTATAAAACTTATAAATTATGTTTAAGCTTCAACTGTCTGTTGAGTATAAGATTTATAGACTCTCTTGTATTCCATGAACACACGTAGTAGTCTCTATATCGCTAACCTAACAAATTTTCTTACGACATCTAACGAATTGATCTGCCACCCCTACAAAACTTTACCAAGTGACAAAACAATTAAGATGTCCCGCTTGATTTCACAAAATTGATTCTTCAAGCAGAAAATTCATTTTCGTTTCGGTTCTATTGGTTTGGATTTCTCAGCGCACCGACAACCCCAATACCCCACATCATTAGCAAGACCAAATTATATGCACTGATGCCAAGGTCTCTCCCTTTGTTTGAGTAATCAGCATATTACAATAATCTCGTTTGCACAATTTTGTTTCAAAAGTTTAATTGAAAATTTTATAGCTGAACGATTTGACATTTTCGCCAAAACGACCAAAGAAACACTTAGGGGGTAGTCGTAGCCTGAAGACGGCGAAATAAGAGAAGCTAATTAAAATCCTAATAGCAAGTTACGGACCATTGAGCACACCGAACCGATCGATGTTCTTGTCGTAATGATTTCCACACTCAATTTTTCAAGAACTTATTCGTTTTACATTTAACAATCACACGGCTAAAGTTATTTATATAAATTTTTTTTTTTTTTTTGGTTTTTTACGACAGTAATTCCATTTAATTTCATTTCGCGTTTCGTCACTCCTAAATGTTATTGCAGAGAATTATGAGCGTGGAAAAGCAAAAGGACATTCAAACGCACTTAGCTCGAGGCACACATACACACAGATAGATAAAGAGAACGAGAGAGACCAGAAAGTACATCCAAAAACACTTGGTTGACGTTGAGATACATATAAAAATGTATCTTCTTCTCTCGTCTACTGTATTTTTTTGTTTATTGTGGAATGAAAGACATAATAAAATTCAAACCTAAAGAAATGACAACAAAATCTTTTGATGAAGTATGTGCGGGCCACCGCACCGTTTCTATCATTTGTTGCAGGAAAATTGATGGCAATTGGGCGGTGGTGGGTTGTGCAGAATACGAGAGCATATTCATTTCTAAAATTTGTAGACTTTACAAATCGTGCTTACTCCATCCGGTTGGTAGATCCGATGCAAGCTCACGAAAGAGCCAGAAAGCAGAATTACGACGTTTTTTGCGATTTATTTTTATCTTGATCCTTTTTAACATCCTTTGTGCATTACGGTGGCGGGTCTTTATACCAAAGCGAGAGAAATTATGTGCCCAAGGAGGAGAAAAAAGAAAAAAAAAAAGAAGAAGAACAAGAGTAAGAGCAAGAAGAAGATGTAAAATGTCAAAATTTGTTCGTTCAATGGTGTCTTCATCTCTTTGTCGATGGCTGTGTGTGTGTGTGTATTTTTGACGGGGGAGCGGGTGGGAAACATATTTTTTATGGTTATCATTCATTCATTGATAAGGGTTATGATCGTTTACCTCAGCGCAAAGTTGCAGAAAATGTTTCCTTTCTTCATTCGTTCAGTTTTTTTTTTCTGATTCTTGGAATCATGTTTTTATGGTTATAGCTTCATTGAGGGAGCAAGAAAGAGACTTTGATATTTGATTGTATGTAGTAGCTAGCTACATACCTAGTTCTCAGTTTGGGGTTTGGGGTAGGGATCAAATTCATGGAAGTAGGAAATTTGCAAGTAAATAAACAAATTTGCGGAAAATTAGCATTCTCATTTCACAAGGATTTACGCAAGGACATTGGTGGTGGAACGAATGTGAATGTATAGCTGTATTTAAGGTCTTTTACATAAATGTAATCGTAAAAGTTACAATACGTAAGATCAATTGCGTTATCAGGCTTAAACAAATTGGGGAGTGTTAACTTTTCGAGATAAACCAGGGAATAGAGTTTGGTGAACAATGGTCAAACATGGTGACCGCTATTAAAAATTGATTGATGAGGAAGAAAACTGTTTGCCTTTCTTTTTTTATGGAAGTCATTTGCTTGGCTTATAAGTAACTAAAGGATACTTAAGGTTTTATTGTCAAAAAAAGTAGTGACAGATATAACCAAGTTGAAGGAAGCTTCATTCTAATGGCGTTTCTGCCTTGAGCAAGAAGTGTGTGGAGTGTATTTGGGTGCTTAAAGTGGTGTTGTTACAGGATTCAGAGAGAGGATTATTTTTTTTTTTTAATTAGCTGTTATCCAGCTTAGGTCTTATCAATTACTCGTCCTGGGAATTTCAAAGCTTTTAAGTTGCTAAGAATTGTGAACAATGCCGGTGAATTTTCTTGAGATTTGTGATATCATTGCTACTATTGTCCCGTTGCCGGTCCTTATTTCGGTATAAAACACGTTTTGAGACACAAAAAAACTTCTTCCTTTAAGGTGGTGTCCATACCAACCAGATTTTCAAGTGAACCATTCATATAAGTCATCAAGAATCGTATGGCCTCAACTGTCACAACAGAGGTTGAGTTCAAGTGTGCGATCACCATCAAAAAGTTCATTCAGATCTTTCGTCCTTTATTCCTCCACTCTCAGCCGAGACTTGTTATGCTTTAACGATAATTTTTCCAAAATATTTTACAAATGGGTCGTCGTATAGGCCTTTTCGCGATGTAAGCATCTCTCCAAACTAAGAAAATGAAGACATTTAAGTCCATGCAATGCTGTCGACGAAAATATATATTTTTGAATCCATTTGTTGGTCAACCTTCCCTTCCCAAATGACATGCAAATTAAATAATCAAACTCAATGAATTTTCAACTCGTAACAACAAGTTAAAGTCACAAAGCCCGGTCAGAGGGTGTGCTTCATAATAAAATACCCCCTGGTCCAAATAAGTACAACGATGTACGGGTATGTATTCCCCTTTGAGTTCATCATCGCTATCAGCCTCCTAATTAACATGCGCATATTTTAATTTCCAAAATTCGATTTAAACCCAAAATAATTCAATATCATATTCGCTGGCAATTCACACAGCCAATTATTCATGTATGTATCTAGCTATGTATCTAGATGCAATTTAATAACACTTAATTGGAACAAATTTTCCACTTCAATTTCTAAATAATTTCGATTTAATGAATTTTTTACGGAAAATGTGTGGAAAACTGTGTCCATCCTTTGCATCTGCATGCATTTTTTTTTATTTGTTTGCCCTAATTTGATTTTATTTTCTGTTTTATATTTATCAACTAAAAATTGGATAAATGAAAAATTCGAGTAATTAGAGTGTAGGTGGGGGCCTATTCGTTGGGAGATATTTATGAAAACCGAGTTATTAGTAACGACAATGACAATGTCGTCAGCATATTGGATATTGAAAGCTTTAGGATACCATCGTCGTGTATAATTTTCCACAACAGTGGACCTATTACAGAACCCAGTGGTACTTTGAAACAATTTTTTAACGAAACTAACATTTTACCACTTAGAAGCTTTTGGATAGAGCGCAACGACTGGTATGTGTTGGAGTGATAGGTGTTATACGTTCAACACTAACGTATGTCATGGAAGTTATGCTGAGAATCCTGCCTCTTGACTTATTTACATATTAAGAAAACAGCACCAACCATTATGCTCAATGGCACTGATACAGAACGGTTTAGAGCCGTTAAAAGATCCTGGAACAGGATTACCGAAACGGGAAGAGGGTTAGGGGACCTAATCATCCTTTGAAATGGATCTAGATCTAGCCTGTCATCACAATCGGGGACCAAAATATTAGTATACCAAGCTCTGATGTTGGCAATGCCACTTGCGGGACTGTCAAGTTTGAGGCGGAAACAACAAAAGACTAGAGACAACATATTATGGATATTTGAATATGTTCAGAAACTCAATAACTTTGCAGTTGTAAGTGATTTCATACTGGCTTTGGTTAAAGGATACGCAGGCAACGAACGACACGAAAAAGCGGTTAGGATAACCTGACGAAGCAGGGGTCAGTCTCTGAGTTGGATCCTAAACGATTCTTTGATCTGGGTAGAGAAATGGTAAAGGACATGTCTTCTGGCTGCACCAAGAGAGAAGTTCTAATCCCGATGCGAGGAACTCTTAAGAAGGTATTAGTGTTATCCATAGGGCGTGGAAACTTCAGGGATTATTTTAAAAAGATTCATCTTCTAGAATATGATACCTGAAGGCTGTGTCTAAAGGATGAGGAGAAAGCTGCGCATATACTGGGTGTCTTAGCAGAATAAATTATATTTATGGCTGCCAATGGATGCAAACCCAACAAATGCAAGAATTGGCCAGAGAAATCGGGATCAGGAAAGAATTGCGGATAAATGAAGAAGACACCTCCAACTGAAACGATTAGTGAAAGAGAGACAAAAAGGGACCGAAAGTGAAGCTACGTGTCCTAAATTAAAACCCTGTGATCCATTCGGTGAAATATGAATTTTAGTGATAATGACATCGGGTTGTTCGAAAAAAAAAAAAAATTCTGTGAATTATAAGCAATGGCAACTATACCAATAATTTTCCCCAGTCATTCTGGACTCCACCCTCGGAGCAAAGTCTGAATACTTCCTGAGTTTCAAAATCACTACACCAACACTAGAGCTGTGTGTATAGCATCATAAGGGTATTCATAACTCCTTATGCGCTAAGGAATTAAGCAAAAAAAAAAAGTGATACCAACCTTAAGTACTTGGAAAGTACCAGTGGCGTGGCGTGGAAAATTTTAAATGGTAAGTCGGAAAAAATATGCATCTGCAAACGCTTTCTGAAATTATATTGTGTAAAGCAATTCAAGCCAATTTTTTATAAGAAGACAAGGAAAATAAAACATTTTGTTAAGTTTTACAACTACCAGTCAACCAAGTGTATTTTTGGTATATGGATGCATTGAAATGCGAAACAAAACCATCCTTGCGCTTATAATCTATTTTCATAGAAGGAGTAGATTCAGAAACATTTTTTAAGCAATGTTTCCTTCGGTCTGGACGCAACCTTTAGAGATACATACAAAATTCACCAAATAAGTCGAAGAAAAGCGGGTTATTTTGTTGCATAAGAAGCGTGTATTAGACAGAGAGGAGTCAAACACAGTAAACGATAAAGGGGAAACAAGGAAAGAAAATTAGATTGTTCTAACCAGCCAGATATTTTATAACCCGACATTTTTCGGGTTACTATGCTTTGCTGCTATTGCTTTGTGGTTGTTTCTTATGGGCTATGGAGTATGTTGTTGGAGAATATAGGCATGCAATGATGTGTGCATGTGTGTGCGTACAGCAGTAGAATGATGAAAGCGGTTGTGTGCTTGTGGATTTTGGTAGAATTTGTCGCTTGCATGCGTAGGTGTAGGAAATACACAAATAATTTTGTTAATAAGCACATATTAAGATTCATGTTGCTTGTTATATTGATACATTGTTGAAAAGTAGAATTTTAAAAGGTAACTCGGTAGGAATCGAGTTATATGGACGCCACGCCACTGGAAAGAACATATCTGTGTTTGCGTGTACGTATCTAGTATCTATGTATTTAGGGACGTGTTCAAGAGTTCGTTTTCATCTCCCTCGCCACAGTGGCACCACAAACATCTTGATTTTTCAAGGATTCAAACCTTTGTCAGTTAAACAGTCGAAAAAGTGAACAACTGCGACCACAGCAGAGATCCGAACTAGTCGCCACAATCTGAGCGATATCTTAAAAAGTCCTGTAGGCCTGTCTTGGCATTTTTGCCTAATTTCTTCAAAATATGATTCAGGTAGTCAACCAAAAGTCAAGATAATTTGACATTGTTGTCCCCTTTATAGCTTTCGGCCAAATGTGTACTATTTTCACCAGTGAATTGGGAAGGATTGATCGGCATCTGGCTCTCTTCTTCTGACTTTACTTCACTTCTTCTTGTTAACAACTTTTAAAACACTGTGACGTCTTTTTCTCTCAATTGATGAATAATTTTCATTGCAAGTAATAAACAATCCTCTTTACAAAAAAAAAAAAATCAACAGAAACGCACTATAGACGAATTAATTATTTCCATTATTATATGTAGTACTCCTTTAATCTTCTTAATGTGCATACATATCCTTGTGTCATATTAATGGACATTAGGATCTCTCAAATCCGTAAACCTAATTATGGGAAAACAAAAAGTCAAAAGAATAAAAATAGTATGTATATCCTTTTGATTTATCCAAAGTAATCTTCGTCCTTAGAGAGATGTGAATAACTTTTATCACATTAAGTTCCATAATGTACTTATACTTTTAGTTGTCAAGTGAATTGTGGTGCCTTAATGGCCGCTGCTTAAGCTTAATTACAAGTGCGTAGAATTAATTTAAGTAAATATGTAATTGGCTTATAGTTTTTATTCAAGGAGTCAGTTCAGATAGGGCTTGAGACTAGAGTAAGGTTTTTCTCCTTTCTACTTACTTTGGCAGCGAGTATTAGGTGTTAAAAGTCTTTTTGTTAACATTTGGTATCTTCTTTGTTGGAGATTGGAAAGTATTTAAGTAAAAATGAATGAAAACGGGAAAGAGAGATGAGAAAGAAGCCCACTTTGTGGAAAGCTACACGTTAGAAGAGTCTTGATATTTAATGGAAGGAGTACCAGTCATAACTGAAAGAACAGACGTGACTTGAAAGTAACAGAAGAGGTCGCCGTGGCTTAATGAGTAGTGCGTTGGACTTCTCAATGAGAGTACACAGGTTCGATCCTGGAAACCACCAAACGATTTTTCGCGGCACCATCTCTTCGTAGGCATGACAAACCTGAATGAGTATAATATGTCATGAAAAGCTTCTTTAATCCGCCTATCGGAGTCGGTAATAAAGCTGTCGGTCCATTCGTGCGAAATATATATTACACCCACAGCATGAATGTTTGTGGGAAGTTAGGCCTTGGCTCTCTATGATTTATCGCGCCAAATATTTGTATTTTTTGTGAGGACTTTCTGAGCCTAAAGCCCATAGGTTGTTAACAAAGGCCTGTAAGGCTCGCACAATACAACAAGTAAGGCGGTCCTATATCTCACACTTTAAAGGGTTGGCTACGCTTCCCTTAATCGTGGGTTATACAAGTAAAAATGCGCTACAAGTACAACAAGTATATCTTATAAGCGAAAAGACGCATGGCTGTATAGTTGGCTCAATTTAGGGGGTCTTCCTTCTAGAGGATCGAGCAAACCATTAAATTCGTGGACTCTACTTTCATCCGCCCATATTTCAATAGGTCGTATAGTACGTCTCAACAAACAGTGTCTGAAACTGGATAGAATAGCAACTTCTTAAACATCTTCTACCACAAAGACATGGATAAAAGTGCCTTGCTTGACCAACATCCACCATGTTATTCAGTTCCAATGTTACTTACATCACAACCACATGACCTAATTCCCTACATTAAGCTTTTTCCCATGAGGGCAGAGAAGCCGTATAATTAAATATGAACCAGTACATATTGGAATATGTTCACAAGACTTACACTTAGCTGAGATGAAGTGAAGGAAGTTGGTTGGTGTCCCTCATACTCATCTGAAGGAGAATACTATGCAACTATATGGGTAAATGGATTTCATTCTATGCCATCACCCACAAAGCCCAAGGAGTACATTTTATATATGTAACAGGTTTACTTCCAAAATGCGGGACTGAGTTTTGAATCCGATTTCGTCAACACCACCACCACGGTGTTTAAGTTCAAATATTTAACCGGCATTATGCACTTAGTTATGCCCGATCACATGTAGTACACACATGCAGCAGTAGCAGCCCTCTGAGTACACAGTGTATAGCCGGTAAATAGATTCATTATGAAATTGCCCGTTATGTCTATTAGGTTAGAGAGTCTTTAATCTGTGCTTCCAGCACGTAGGCAAAATCCCATCTACAGCGTATTATTCGAACCATATAACCCCACTGGGACTTATGGTGGATCACCAGAAACGCCCTGTTCTTCCTGCATCCAACGTATGAGTGTGTGGGAGTGTGCTGTGTATCTTTGGTTGCGGCGGGTGGTCGAAGTGGGTGGCATAGTTAAATTTCCGCCCGTGATTACAAATTCTACACTTATTTAACCCCGCAAGTGAGATAAATTATAAATGTCAACAAACATGTGTACAAGTGTCATAATGCACGCGTTCGGTGTGAGGTATCAGACGTTGACAGTGGGAGTTCCAATGGCGGCAGTCAACCCCAACGAAATCAATAGTTCATGAAAGAAGAAAGAGCACTGAAAGTGGGTGGGTGGGTTTGTTTGCGGGTCTGCTTGTGTCTAATTATAGGGTTTCTCCCCTTGTGTCACCACCGACAGAATAATGGAACACAATCCACTTATGATTGCAGAAAACTAATGAACGGCTTTGGCCGGCAATGACAGATGGGGGTGTGACTGGGTGATGATAACGCCGAACTGCACTAGGTTAGCACAGGGAAACACATAAAAAGAGACCAATCTGGCGTGACGGTGTGTTTGCAGGACCGTTCGCATTTCACCTATTCATGTTCATTAATCCAACAATCCGGTTTCATCCCTAGGACGTGTGTGTGCTCACGATAATAAGCTTCAGATTGTCGACGGCTGAGCGGTGGGATGGCGCTTGTTGTTTGAATTGGCTGGTTCTGTGCGGATTGTTTGTGAATGGAATCAAGCCGACGGATATACAAAAAAAAAACGGGAACGACAACCACAAGGATTTCCCATGTTCGGGTTTTGTTGTGATGATTATTATTGTTATCATGATGATAATGATCGTCCTCGTCGTTCGGTATCATCGTGCGATTATAAGCACTTGGATGTAGGAGGTAGGTATGTGTGGGCATGGGCGGTATTGTTTTTGTTTACCAAAGAAAGTGTACCGCCGCCGGTGGTGATGATGTGTTCATTCTTAAGAGGGCTCCACCCCTGGGCTTATTTCATTTACATAATTCGTGCATCGATTTTCTTGTTCTTATCTGTGTTTGGGTGGGTGAGTAGGTAAGTTTTTATATTTTTAAGGGCAGCCACTCCAGACATCGAAGGAAAGGTTTCTCTTGTTTTGCTTAATTGTTGAATGTATGGTTTTTTTTGTTTGTTTTTTGTTTACAATGAAATGCTGGTGGTGGAATTTTTTTTTTATGTTTGTTGAACTTTTGATTTAGACGTTTTCATTGTTTACAAAAGTCTAAGACAACCAGAAAATGTGAGAGATACATGATAAAGTTTTGAAATGTTTATTTTTTGTTTTACAAGGTTGGCAGCTTTGCATGTATCTTTTAATTTTGAAGAAGAAATTTTAAAGAAGTAGAATTTGACCTACAATTTAAATCGGGAGGATTTTTGAGTCTCCTGTCTGACTCTCGAAAGAACCAAAAACAACAGTCTTAAGCAAGTCTTTTTTGCACATTTGGATAAGCAAAGGATGTATATAAACTCATCGATATTGTTCGGGGACATGCATTCAGCTTTTGAGCGGTGACGTAATCGATTCCACTGTATTTTTTTTTTTCAAGTTCCATCGCAGTACAGTATTTAATTTTCCAATTTTAAAAGAAAAAAATTTCCAAATCAAAGATGAACAAATAATATTTATTTAAATTTCAATTAGATCCTCAGAAACGGGTCAGCGATGCCAAGTGACCAATTAATATTTTCAAAGCGCCCGCAACCATGCACGTGTAGTTTTTGTGTGAACAATTTACAAACGGTTCATAATTCACATGCAAATAGAGTTTTCTATGGAATTATGCGAATAAATAATCGTTGAATATTATTTACATGACCCTTGTGGACTTATGTCTGATTAAAGTGGCACCATGGAAACGCGGTGAACGAAGCAGGGATTACTTACGTAGTCAACGCGGACCGTTCATTAAGCTGTTAAAGTGTGTAAAATCTAAATAAAGGGATTAAATTCATTTAGTTGTCCGTCGTCGATTGTGTGTGTGTGAATTTTAATTACCAATGTGACCCTTTGGTGGTTTTTTTTTGTAGCTGTGTGGGTGCCAATTTTTATTTTTGCCACCGTCCGGGATTTATACGGGATTAGGGTGAATAAATTAGAAAGGATGGAACCGCATTTCAAATGGCAAATTAGTTGTAATTTATTTATTTTTAATGTATGTGCGTTGTTATTTGAACAACAAAAATTGCGTTGTGTGTTTATGTTGATATAACTTTTTTATTTTTATTTTTTAATATTTGAATAATGACGATAATATTATTTAATTAGCGTTGATTTATTACACGATTAGCTTTACATTATGGGGCACTAAACTAAAAATATTTCAATTTGTATGTTATTGCTGCTACCGATACCCTAATTCTAGAATGTACTCGTAAAAATTCCATCTTCAAGTCGCCAATGGATTTAAACAATTGGAAGAGAACTGGATTTATATTTCGCTGAAATAGGGATTGAAAACTTAATCTAAAAGGACATGAAATACATGAAGTGATATCCAAAAATGGCGGACAAATGTCAGCGGTGCTTTAAGCTCCGACAGTGTCACGATCCTTGTTGTCTCGGCGGTGATTCGAAGATCTGCTTAGCTGGAGCTGTGAGCTAGCGTATTGCAAAAAGGTTAGAGACGTTTACACATTATATTTAGCAGGAATATACCGGACATTCTAGTCTACATGCTCCTTATTCGAAGCTATAACCGATGAACTGTCAGAATTAATGTCGTCAACGCACTTGATCTGTTTAAGGATGAGGGTAGCTAAAACAGCTGTATGTATTCCAGAATGTGAGAATTCCATCTTCAAATCATCAGGGAATAACTTTACCGGATCAGTGATAATCCAGGTCTATAACCAACTATATAGTTTGTTGTTTCGGAAACCTTTTCCACTTAGGAAGTCCATTTGGGTCTTTCAAAAAGTTTCTAAACTTAAATGCTATTATCTGCTCGACTTATATGCTCCCCAGAGTTTTCAAGTTGTCTAACTAGCTCTTATTATAACTATGTCAATGTTAAGTTCTTCTCCTTCAATGTATCGAATTCTTCCTCCCAACTAAGTTTTCGTCAAAATAAAATTTGACACTTCTCATACTTTAAGATTGACAATACCGTCTAGGGGAGTTGAGGTCTAGTTTAGATTCTAAAAAATCCATCAATCGAAAAGGACCTTCTCATTAGTCCACCAATCGGACCGTGAATAATTAGAATCCATCCTCAGCTGTGGATCCTGTAGATAAATGGTGTCTCTGATAAATAAAAAAAAGTAGTCAGTTCTCAAGGATATACTCAGAATTGAATAATCTATCCCTTTTCACTTGTTTGTTACCTTATAGCTTAGGAACTCCTAGTTTAGGAACTCCTTTTTATTGGCTGCAGTGAGTCTATACGGAGATTTTCCATAAACAATTGATGATCCATGTCCTCAGAGCTTTTGCTTCTCTTCACTGGTACTGTGCGTGTATTGTGTCAAACAAAAAAAGCAAGCTTTTGTACCATTTCTGAGGTCTAGAGATGACCACATAGAATAGACCGTACGGTCATTCCTGTTAGGGTTACAAAACTAAAACCATTATTTTGAGGGTAACCTCTAATAAGTGGTAACAAGAATCCTCAACTTCACAATGAGACTTATAAAACAGATGCGACAGTACTTTAAATATTTGTACACGTTCCAAACTATAGATTAAAACTAATCTATCTCGCATACAATAAAGGATTTAAGGGTCTGAAAAGTCAACAAGCACATCACAATCGCACCCTCCTTCAATTCTTTCCCAAGATAGCAAAGAAAATAAACTTCCATATGACATAATGTGACAGTTGTGGTGAGCTCAAGTTGTTGGGGTTAACAACTTACAATCCCATCCCCCAGGGGACCAACCCTTTGCCAATAATAAATTTTTACGAACTACTTTGTTAGTTATGCGACACTCGTGGGAACTTTCGACAATCGAACAAAAATAAAAACTTGAGCAGGTAAATTGTTTGGTAAAATCTGTCTGTCAATGGTTTTGTCAAACTTGCGTCCCCCCGCCTCCCGCCTATGGCAGAGGGCCCTTTGGGAATTCGGTTTATGTTACCTAATGTGCAGAATGATAATTCCATCCCCTACCCGTTGGCGAATGTGTGTAAGTGTCAGTCGGGACTTGGTATAACAATAAAAGATAACAAAAACTGAAAGTTTATGAGGTTCGTGACGAACCTGGGAAGTGGCAGTAAATAATTTACATTGCGTGTTTATTTATTAAACTTCGTTTTATTTTGTCTTTTATTGTGGCGACAGGCAACAGAGGTGGGCGGGTACATCGGGATGGGAAAGGATAATAAAAGTGTGTTTGTGTTGAATTCACTTGGAATTAATTTCGTTTAATAGTACTATAAACGCGAGCAATTTGATAATGCCAAGTGGAGTTATGAGATTGGGTGTTGGTTATGGAAATACGTTTAGTAGTGGTAGTGGGGTGTTGTTTCCGTTTGGAGGGAGGCACATGGGTGCAGCTTTATGTTAAACGATAAGATAGTTGTATGCGATCATTTTGGCATGCATTGTTGAGGATCCTTTGATGATCTGGGTGCGGAATAATTTATTTTTGTGAGTTTAACTATTGAATCCAACAAGGATTGGATACGTTTTTTTTTTGGAAGGATGTGTGTAAAGAAGTATTTGAATGTTGATTTGCTTTCGAATCTTCACATACATAAATGTGGACAATGCAAAAGTTCAACGCTATCATCCATCTAATCACACGGCTTGTTACAACATACATGGTCTCGAGCTTTATAAGACAAAACTCTCTTCAATTGGGCTGCAACATGTATGTCTGAGTCGATCCACTCTTTTGCAGGATTGAGTAAAAGGTTGCCATTGCCTGTCATGCTTTTGAATTTAATTTTTGTTGCACTAAAACATGTGACCGATTTCATTAACATATACAACGCGATCTGTTTGTGAAATATTACAACTTGATGATTATCTTTCAAGTAATACCCACCTCTATCCTAACCGTTAACTCAATAGTAGAATTCCAAGGTTATCCCTGTCAACATTCTAGAAGGAATTGGACGTTTTATGTGAGTGATTATTATTTTTTTAAAAGGCTTCTAGTCCTGACGTACATTTGTGCCCTTTCCTGAGTACCTACCTAAGCATCTACTTATAATTCTGAGAATTTTCAGGTCGTAGGATTATTTAACCTAAAATCGCACATCTCACATGTACAGTACATATGTATACATTATCCTTTCAATGACCTCGTGACATAAATTTCAACCATTGTATGCGTACGTCTAAGTAGACCACTTCAGTTGAAATCTCTCCCGTCTACAGCAACACTCACCAAACTGATTTTGAATGGAATGCACTCACCCAACAAATCACTCATCCACAGTCGTCGTGTGTGATTTAATGCGCACACCCGGACCCGAACAACATCCTTCGTTCTCGCCACAAAATTTCAAGCTTTTCAAAATCACAAAAGAAACCAAATCCACACCTTCTCCATGGATGAATATTCACAGTTCATTGAACTGTTCTGTTATAAATTTCTTTTCTTTCTGAAGAACCGGCCCGTTAGGCAAATAACAGGTATTTTAGCGTGTAGTACACACACAAATACTCACACCCTCCACCACTTATATGCGAAGCAATTGCTCCAGTGATTACTTCCACCAAGGAACGGGGGGTTTGTCGAAGGTGCCTTCCATTTTGCTGCTCCATTTCATTCAAATCACACAGCCAGCACTGGTGAAAGTGGCGCAAAAGGAATAAAAAAAAAAAAAAAAAAAAACGACAACAAACGTTCAACTAAAACCGAAAAGTGTGTGTAAAAAGAGAGAAAACAAAATATTTGTATAATGACATAACAGAAAGACTTGGTCCTTTGTAAAGGCAATGTATTGGTTTTTGCAATCAGGACTTAGTAAGATGAATAGGCACGGGCTAATTAAAAGGAATCACAACTCCAGCAAATAATGAGGTATTCTTCTGTAAGCCCGATCGGTATGAAACATGTCAGGATGTCTGCTTAAGAAATTGAGAAAGACATAAAAGACACCATCGCATCGGTCCCAAACAGTTTTGATGTCCTGCGGATAGACAAAGTCCTGCGGCAAAAATGGGTTGAGCATACTCTTTACTCAAAAAGATTTCGGAGCGCAGTCCCATACACTAGTGGAGAAAGTCAGAGTGGCTAGCATTTCCCTTGTCCAAGTTTGACTGTTGAGTCAAAATAAGATATCACGGCATAAATCCTTAGCTTTGCTAACCGCTTGTTGTAAGGCCAACAACTTATTTGTTCCAAACCCAAAGCTTGTGGATACACTCTCTACGATGAAAATGTTCATTTTAATCAGCCTATATCCAGTGGTGATAGAGTTTTTACTGGTTGGACCATCTGCTTCGTTCAAAGTTCTTATCCTAAAAATGTCTCCAAGCAAGTTTGTTCCTGGAGAAGAGCACACGCTTTCGGCAGATTGAATTTTTGATGGTATCCTTCTTTTTTCGATCCTCTACGAGTTGTACAATACGGTCATGGTTTTGGACAAATGGTAGCGTAACCTCCCCATGAATGGTCAAAGCGAATCTCGTGGTTCAAATACCAGCTTACTTACTTATTTAAGGTGGCATTACAGTCCGGGATGGGCCTGGGCATCAACTAACAGCTCGATCTTAAGCTAGCTGCCTCCAGTTTCGCACGCTAAGCTGGTTGAGGTCCCCTTCAACTTGCGTGCGATACAGTCTTCCTCTACTGCACTGTCCCTCTAGGGCGGATTCGAAGATTTTTCGGATTGGAGCATTGGTGTTCATCCGCTCTACATGACTCAGCCATCTCAGTCGTTGGACGTTGATACTTTTGGTTAAGTCGATGTCGCTGTATATCCCGTACAGTTCGTCGTTGTATCTCATCCTCCGCTCACCGTGTATGCAGACAAATCCCAGCTAAAGAACAATTTTTCATACCACCAGCCTTCTGGTAAGTCACGATAAATCTCCGAGTGTTCCTTCCACTCATGTGACAAATAGAAGCCTTGGCTACCCAGAACAATTCTAAGGCACTACGAAACGCCTGAGCCACGCGCTCCTTTTCCTTTTCGCATTTCTCTTGGACAGAGCTCGTACATGAGTAAAACCATGTGTTAAAATGGACAAAGGGGAGTAAAACACTTCCGACATGTTTAAGTGATTATAATTCAATGACTGGTTGTTGCTCACACTTTGACGCTATCCAATTTTAAAGATCTCCTTTCATAAACTGTGCACAAGATTGGAACAAATTCTACGCTTGTATTCCTTGTTATAACTTTGGCACCTTGTTATAACTTTGAACCTTTGTATTGTATGTGAAGCCATCTGCCTTAAACATGTAGGTACTAATAACTACAATCTAAATGGCTCAGCTAATTTAAGGCTTCTTACGTCAAATATGAGCTATTTCAGGCAACGCAACTCTCCACTTTTTTTTTATTCGAAATCATTCTCGCGAAATCAATCAGACGCCTGTAGAGCCTTTCTTTGTTCAGAAAAAAAAATACAAAAGGCAGCCTCCAATCATTGAAAGTCCTCTTAAAACTGAAAAGCGCCCTCGAACGCACTTCAATGCACAAATGAATTTCAAATGAAGTTCATTCGAATAAAAAAAACTTTTTTTTTTCAAAGAAATACACTTTTGTATCTCAAATAGACACACAATGGCGCGGGATGTACCACATTCGGATTCATCCTCTTCATGGGCTGCTATTATGACGCACAAAAGGTTCAAAGTATGACAACCGCCATCTTTGATGGTGGAAATAATTCAAGAAACAAATTACAGTTATACCAGTAATAGTCGTTAACAAAAATTGGCAAAAGGGGACCAATCTTCTGTAAGTCGTATCTAATAGTTGAATTTCTGTCATTTATGAGAGTAGATTTGTGTTTTTTTTTTTGGAACAACCGTAGGAGACTATTTTTAGTGCGGTAACAGGATATGAGATGTCTGTGTTAAAACATACACTCTGTGTTTAGGAATAAGGGTATGTACCTACGAACGAAAATTGGTTTTTCTATGAAGCCACTCCCGTCTTAAATAGGCTAATTGGACAAATTGAATGCCGAAACCAGGGTATGGTACATTGTGAATTTTTCATGTAAATTGATTGAAGGCGGATCAAAAGATACACAAATTAACAATATACAATGAGATACAATTTTTTCGTTTTTTTTTTTTTTATTGCGCGCCAGCAAAGAACTTCTCAAGTAATTAGTTAGCAATTCCAAGGCAAATATTTTCGTTCTTGATTGTGTGTTCCTATAGCATGGCATGGTCCTTAAATAGTCTCCAAGAAATAGAAATAGGAAAGCCCACAGAAGGCAGTAGTCATTGCTTGAGTGTCTGACTTTGTGCTGTTTACAGTTAAATGTCAGTTGCGTCGCAATTTTCTTTTCTGCTAACTTTGAGTTAAGTTTTCCTTTGCTTTCGATGTCAACGGAAATTCCTTTAGTAGGCAACAACTTAGTGTGTGTATGTTTGGGTGGCAGTGGGAGGGGAGGCAGGGTTCAGTTGGGTTCTATTTCTTTGATTATGAAAACTTTTCCCATAGAATACCTATGATGTCTTCTTGTGGAATTGTTCTACTTTTCGATGAGCAAAGACGATGCTACTACACACTGTATTGGAATGGAATGTAATCGTGTAGTGTAGGACCTATGCTTGTCTCTGACTTTTCCTTTTTTTTTTTCAAGTTCTTTCAGTCTTAACTGACTGACTTTGACTGGAGTTGAAGCGTTAAGTGAAGTTTACGTTATATATTCGCACATTCAAGTAGAAAGTTAGTGAAAGTAGGTCATGTGATATGACGTGTAGTTAAAATTGCAAAAGGAGTCCTTGAAGTTTTTTTTTTTAACTGAATTGGATGAAGGAGCTATGGTGAAAAATTCAGTTTCATATGGAAGAGTGTAGGTTGTACTTAAAATTTATATGATTAAGTGAGCAAGTAGTTTTACCATGCCATACTTTTTAATTTGAAACTCCTTCATTATAGAATTCTATATCAAGTCCTTATGGTACCGACTTAACTTTTAAGTTTTATTGTGTAATTGATTACTGAAGTGTATGCACACTTTGTTTAAGTTGCCTTAAATCATGGTGAGTTTTTTGACCTATTTGTGGTTTGGAAGAATTAAGTCTGCCACAGATCAAACCTAGTTTCGAATGGACACGGAAATTTAAAAGAAAATCCAAATTCAATTGTTATAAAGGTATCTTTACTGTGGCATGATTGAATTTAACGGTATAAGTGACCAATCAGTATTTGGGGTTCTGTCGAAATAATTTGCCCAGAGTTTTTTGACAAATTTCAGAATCACGAACTTAAGGTTTCGTTGGATCGTTCGTTGCTCAATTTCATCAACTCTATGAATAAGTGGCCAGGTCAGAACGTTACATATTAGCTGCTGTACTGATTCAATGTCTTCTTCGTAACCCTAACTTCTTCGGTAGTAATTGCGAACACTCTACTTTCTATTTAATTTGTTTTTGTTTAAGAAATTACATTACAACACTAATAAGTTTGATTATTTTAATTAACATAACTTTTTCACTTCTTTTTTCAGATTATTGTGCCGTCAATGTTTTAAAAATCAGCAACATCTGAACGAGGTAGGTACTGAAATATATTTTCTTTAAGTTCCGATGAATCAGAAAAAAAAGTTTCAAGATTCCAACAACGATATATGAAACAGTAACCTCTGCCTGTTGCTTAAATCATCTCATCCCTCAAAGGCGTCAAACACGCCTGCTCACGTATCTTGTTCTGAGATCTTCGACGCGCTTCAGCTCTCTTCAATTCATCCCCAAAGATTTAGATTCGTCTGCATCAGTTCTTTGCCAGGTTTAGGGCCCCGCTGAAGACGACCAACTATTCTGTCTGGTTGAATAAGAGGATTCCGTTGCAAAGCATTTTTGGCCAATTAAATGCTACTTCCTCCGCCATATGGCTTTGTCGACAATCTCCTGAGATGCGATCCAACTTAAAGATCCGTAGGATGGTAGGTAGGTAGAGGTGGCAGTTCATCATGAACCCAAGTTGCACTAGGTGTGACTTTTTCTTACAACGACTCGTGTAACCTGGTTGATGATGTGTGTTGATATGTGTGGACAGTCGGTGTCTAGATCCAACCTGTGGAGTTAAGAAAGAGGATGCGATCCCTTATTCCTTTACCCGAGATGTCCCTAAGGTCGTCGAAAAATGGTTGGTTCAATGCGCGCAGGGTCTTGCTTGCGCCTGACATTTGCAGAGGAAGTGGGAGAGAGTTTTTTTTTCTCATTTTCGTCGCCGCAGCTGAGGCCATTAGGGTTGTAAGGGATACCTAATTTGGCCGCATGGACTACAATTGTCCAATGCCCCGATGTCTGAACGAGTTTTGTTAATTTGGTGTTTTGTTCTGCTTTTATCGTAGGTCGACCATATCTTTCTTGATATGTCACAGTTGGTTAACCCACTCCATTGGAGGTTTGCCGTCTGTAAGAAGTGTGAGTGAATTTGTGCTTTGACCGCTCCTAGCGGAATATGGACCCTTGCCACGAGTGAGGCGTGTAGGGCTGAGCCCTGCCTAGCCAGTTCGTCTGCGCGCTCGTTTCCTTCCGTTGGATAATGCAAAGATATCTGTTTAAGAAGGACCTGAAACCTGCGAGTGACAGTAGCGGTTACTTTTGTCGCTTTGCTACAACAGTCGTAGTCCTCTGTGGACTATAATTATCCAGATGCTGATTTACATTTTAAACCGATTCTTTGCCTACTACGCTGCTCAAATCCTATTCGATGCCACAGTGTCGGCAGAGAAAACGTTTCCTTAATGCAGAAGGTAAGCGAATCTCGCAAGCTGTTGTTGAACAATGCTCAGATGGTTGGTATAAGTAGAAGGACTCATAGCGTTTGGTACAGCATTAGCCCTTAGCCCCCCTTTTTTTTATCATCTTCCAAGCTTTGAGCCATTTTGTATAGGTTCATGATTCTAAGGGAAATCAGACAAACACCGTCAGTCTAGGTGTTTGATCCTGGGCTATGCTCTGTTAGTTAAGAACGGAACGCAGCACTGATGATCTTAAACTCTGACTGTAGGCATTTCAAGTTCGAAGACAGATTAGATAAAACGATCTTTGGCTGCAAAAACTGTTGTCTACTTATACTCCTAAGTCTGTGGTCCTCTACATGATTGTTTTTATTTTCCAACATTAAAGGCTCTTTTTTCCACTTTGGATACCTTGAGGACGTATGCGACGCTATAGGAAGATATTTTTGTAGAGCTACTTAAGACTGTTCGCACTGACATTCAAGAAGGACGAAAAGCAATAAGAGTTAAAGTCGAATTAACACTGAAAAAGCTTCAGAAGCCTCTAAATTGTTCTACGTATCGCTCCCTTCAAAGACAAACTTCAAAATTATCAAACAAAAATTATCGAACCAATATATGCGTATCAGCATATCTTCATTTAAGACATATATATCCTTTAAACATTCTTGACCGACCCACTTTAAACTTGAATTGTAAATACCCCCAACATCTCCATACTGATAAACCACTTATCCCTTGTCAAGGGGAAATTAAATATTCCTTAAGCTTCAACTAAATTCTTTTGAAAAAAATAAAACTCCCCCTCTCATCTTTACCAAACAAAGACTAGAGTTCGCCGCACACGAAAAGAAAAAAAGGACTTCAAGAAAAAAACAAAAGATTCACATCCACCGTTCAGGTCCACAATCCAACAGGTAAAACTAACAAAAGTAACCTTCATTCGACCAACTGGCCAAAAGGAAAAGTCTCTCTCAACCAATAATCCGGAAGCTCAATTTCCATGGTTGAGATGACGGTCCAGAGGGGCCTAGCCACCCCATATGTGTGTGCGCGCGTTGTGACGATGATGGAGAAAACTGCCGTCGCCATCGTGGCTGAGTGCAAAGCCAACCGGCTATGACGACAACTAGACCCGCCGCCGGGCCAAGCACCTTAAAACAAATTGAATCGAAAACTTTGCCAATTTTTAGATAAAAATTCGGAACCATCGCAACATAGGTAAAATAGGAACCTGGACCTGGTGTAGGGTGGTTCAAATTTGTGTATAACAAACCCCCGCTGACAGTTATTATTATTTGAGTTTCCCTTCCGTTTGGCTTTAGTATGCATACCAAGGAGGATCGATTTTTTTTCCTTCTCATTGGGGTGAAATGGACAGAGGATGCTCTAATTTTTCTTTTTTGGTCCGGCACTGACTAAGGCGACGAAATGAATTACATCAATGAAATGGGCGGGCAGTCCCAATAGAGAGTGGCAGATAGAACCTAATCCGGAAATTGTTGAAATTAAAATGAACTGGCGGCAGTGGCAGTGGCAGCGGCTTATCGAAAAATGGGATTTTTCTTCAGCACCACCCACTCGTTCTAGGATAATGCCAGCGAAAGCCTGGTCCGCGAACTCTGGTCCATTACGTATTCACAAAGGCAGTGGCAATAAATTTTAATAAAGCATTAGAACGGCAGAGGGCGCCATCCCTTTTGCAGACGACGACGAGTAGGAGGAGGAGGAGAAAAGCATAAAAAAGTGCGAGGATTTCAACCACTGGGAGCCCTCAAACGTTTACTTGTTTGGTTCGGGGGTAAGTGGCTTATATAGGAGTATTTGATCATAGACTTGGGTCTCTCAACGGTGGCAGTAGTTCCACTCACTGACAAGTGGCTTTAGCCACGTCAATAAAGTAATTTACAGTCCGCGACGATTCAGGCCATGAATCTTGTAAGGATTCGTCGTCATTGAGTCTTTTTTTTTTCCTTTTTTTTTCTGTTTGCCTTTCACCAACCACTCCGATTTTCGCTTCACGTCCACAAGCCGGTGACAACCCCTGCTAGGACAGGTATCAATTTCAATCTAATTTCCAACTCCCCGAGGTCATATATTTGTAGACTCGTCGACAGACGGGCGTAGGGTGTTTATGCTTGTCACGCTTAAACGGGTGCGATGGTGGTGGTTTGGGTTGTTTTGTGATTCCTCCTCTGGCCAGCGCAGTGTAACTCTCCGCTTGACGTGAAGCTTTCATCACGTATGTGTGGCTCATGTCAGGGAAACGCAAGGGAAAAGAGAAATTCCCACAGAGGAACACACATCCCTGGTGCTAAATTACGAGACTCTGGGATAAGACATATTACATTAAAAGATTTGCGCCGCCCCCACTCCCCTTGGAGTTGGCAGGGTAATGGACGATGGTAGGCTACCGAGAAAGACGTGCCTGCAATTTCAATTGACATCAAATGTTGTTTGTCATTGTCATTCGTCTTTGGCCAACCTTCCTGCTCCCCCATCCGTTCGGGTGGATTGAGAATTGCTTTTGTTTTGTCAGAAATTGTTTTTTAAGTTTTGTTTTCAGCGCCACGGTATACGCTTTTTATTTCAACATTAATTTTCCACGGAGAACCACCCACACATTCACACCAAACTGATTAAGTTATATATTTTCCGCTACGAATACGAGTCGCAGAGGGCAAGTAAAGAGCCGACAGGAAAAAAGTGTCAATACAATGGTGGGTCACTGGCTGTTTGTGTCCGTGTCGGGCGTGTCCATTGTTGATTTTGTTATTTCCCATGAACAATTGGCATGCACATGCACATTATGCGGGAAACGCTTGAGGTGTTGATACTGGAAATCGTTTTTTTTTTTTTTTCTGTTGTGTCCTTTGTTGGCGTTCCATTTAATTTGCACAGTGAAACCTTCAGAGAAGTCTGATGAATAGCATTTTATTTGAATACATGCTGAGGGGTAACGTTAAAGCGGAACACACGATTTCAAATGGGTCATGGTAAATTTTTGGTAGAATTCGATTTGGGCCTTAGGTTATGGATAGAAAGGCTTTATTTGTAGCCGAGATTTTTGATTTAAGCTTAATTTTCAACAGGAACTTTGGAAGTTTATAAGTTAAGGGAGAGAGCTAGCTTTTGCATGCAAAAAGACGTAAATATCTAGGGTGAAGATGGCTAAATTATAATGCGTCAGCTATAAGCACAAGTAGACGTGAAAGCAGATCTATAAGCAGTGTCACACCACAGAGCTGGTAGTTGTTCAGAAAGTTTTAAATTATGATTGATCAAGTTCGATGTTATGTGACAAGTTGTGAATAAGTGGTCTCGTAGCCAGGTTACCAAATTTTTACATTAGTGTCCATCAAAGTGTACCTTCTTTGGTTTTAATGAATATTCATTCTTCGATAAGCCTATTAGCTTTTCAAAGTTCCATGTGAAGGAGTTGGGCGGATTCTGACATCTTGTAATGTCTTCACTGACATTTCTCTCAAGCTCTAAGTCGAATATTTCATCATCCCTGAATCACTTGGACTTTCCAGCCCGATGCCCTATATATGCATGCTTGGTTCTGCGTCATGTATTTCTTTGCCAACCCGCTCTTGGCGCTCTTCTGTTACACGCAGTTATTGGGTTGCATTTCATTGCATAGTAAGCTTTGGAACCTTTTTGAAATGTGGGTCCACTTTCGTCGTCAAATGTTGGTATCTATCGGTTTCCGACGTGAAGCGAAGAAAATCCTTAGAATATTTTGGAGTCAGGAATGATTTTTAACTTTCTCGTAATAGTGAGTACTACATCAGTGTAGAACTGCAGATTCAGCATAGTAGTCGAATGATCGTGTCTACAAGACGGACTTTACTTTGCCATTTTTTCTGGCGATTTCCCACTTTCAACTCACGTTTTAGAAACTTTTACTCTCACCACTGGTTGTCCAGCAATGCTCCTTTGAGATGATGAGCTAGTTCTGAGGTTACTTACTTACCTTTGATGAGGCCAAATCTCATGGCTTCGACTGCCTTCACTTTGAGGTTGAGGTTCCTTTCCACTTGCATGAGTCACTTGAGTCGCAATCTTCCTCCACTACGTTGCCCCTCCGGATTGGATTCGAAGTTACTTCGGTCCAGAGAGCTGATGTGGTTCCGCTTTGTATGTCATTGTGTCTGGACTCTTTTGACTAGGTCAGTGTCACTGAATGGCCCCTACAGTTCGTCGTTGCATATCCTGCTTCACCGAAGATTACTTGAAGAACAACCAGGGACATACTCATCCGTTCTTAACAAAGTCCATGCCTCCTCTCCATAGAGTACAACTGGGATAATTATCTATAGTTTCGAGGCTGATCGTTTTAATTTTTTTATCTTGAGCCTTCCCTAAATCCTTTCTCTAAACACTACCTACTCTCCGGTGGAGGTCTATATTTCTATTAGAGAGCAAACACACATACGTTGTCAGGATATTTGACATGTTCCCGGTGAACTATAAGATTCCATTGAATTTATCCGCTTTCCTACAGTATTGGTGAACGAATGGAGCCTTGTCGGAAGGCACTTTAAACCAAATAGGACTTTGGCTGTTATTTTAGCAACCGGACACAATCTTGAATGCTAAAATGTTGAAAAAGCTCCTTGAAACTGGTGTGGACATATATATTTTCCTCTCGATTTTGGTGCTCCTTACGAAATGGAAGTATCACTGGCGACGTCGTGTTCTTTCGTCTAAAGTCTGATGACTCATTTTTTTTTAAATGCAACTCACACATGCACATGAAGGAGACCAAAGATTGCATAATCTTGATTGTTGTATTACAAATTACCTTCTTCAAATATGGTAATGATTGAGATATGAGTGTAAGCTTCTACATATCCTTCTCCTCCGTCTGCATTAATTAATTTTTTTTTTTTATATATTCCCATCAATATAGAAGAAGCTATACACCGATAAAATAACAGAGCATAACGTAAACTTTCACAATTACACCGCCCCTCTCCTGCCGAAAATCAACTGAACAAGTTTCTTCTTCTATTCATTTTAATTTCCTCCTTTTTGGGAGAAATATTCTCTCCATCTTCACCGAAATCTTACAGCCAACTTCCTTCCATTACCTTCCTTCTTATTATTTCATGGTAGAAGAAAAAAAAAAAATTATCGGTAACCAAGATAAAAGGATTTCGTGCAACGCGAAGAGAGTTCCAAGAACCAAGCTTCGCCTTAGTTTAAGGATTATAAACTTTTCCGATATAAACTTGTCCTAGTTTCATCTCGTTTTTTTTCCCCCCCATTTCTCTCTGTTGGCTTGTTATACTTAGTGCATGCTTACTAGTTTGAATGTATGTGTGTGTATGTGTGTCTATAAGGATGATGGGTGCAAACTTCCAATATTTGGGTTAGTTAGTTTTGCTTCTTCCTTGAATTTATCTTCGTATTTAATCTACATCCCTGGATTCTTGGGATTGGAAAAGATTTCACGTACATAACACAGCCCAGTAGCTACAACAAACCACCATCTAACTCCTTATCATTGATCGAAATCCATGAAGGAGTGAACAACGAAAGAATGAAAGGCATTTAATATTTGCGTTGTGACTTTTAAACTGAGCGCATGAACATATCCTTTCATTCATTTCAAGAGAAAGGATATTTATTTTGAAAACATTTTTACACAAATCTTTGCGTTTAGCCCACTAATTGGCTTTGGGAATTTTTCAAAAATCCTTTTGCATGTGTAAATCTCCTTCATTTGTCAGATTTTTCTTTTTTCTCTTAAGAAGATTTTCTATAGAAAAAAGGATAATCAATGCCAATAATGGGTGTCCTTGTTTACGCCCGTTAAAGTGCATAATTTCAATCGGAAACCGATACAATCTTCTTTTCTTTGATTTGAAAAAGCCGATAAACACGCAAACAAATACATACCTCGCTTTTTCGTCCCTCCACTGTATAAAGTTTCTAGCCAAGGATCTCTTGTTACCGTATTGACACTTCATATTCAATAATAGGACCAACTTAATTGGCTGACGGAATTAATTTGTAATGATTGTGGCAATCATACACAATCAGGCACGCAACTATTGCTATCGATAGACACTTTGCCTTCCATCGTTGATTTCGATGTCGATGTCCTTAATTGGGGGGTGGGTTTTATTTGCATTGTGGTAGCGCGATTATCAAGTATTTTGACAGGCAAATGTAGTTGTCAGTATCAACAGAATAAACAAATAAGACGATATAAGTATATAAACATCGTTGTCATAAGTTATTGGAAGCCAAAGGAGAAGCATTGATGGAATAAGTTGGTGGACATAAGGCAAAGTTTCATTGCGGGAGGAAGAAGTAAGAAAACTTCCGGTAAAGTTTTAACCATCGTAAATTGAAAATTGGCTCGTAAAAGTCTCGTTTCGCAAACAAATTTTATAGCGAATTCAATGCATGTGGAGTTAGTATATTTTTTTTTTACTTAATAATCGAACATTAAAATTCAAAAGTTGCTGTAACGGTGGACATTTTTTGGGTGAAAAGTTTGTTAGTTGATTATTTGAATATTTCGAAGTTGGTATGTTGGGTATTTATGTTGTTTTATAGCTGGAAAGTATGTTAACCAGCTGGGTATCCAGGGAGGAGAATCTGGGTTAATAGGGCTAAGAATTTATAGAAAATGTGTGTGTGTTAGCATGTTAAGTAACAAAACAAGATCGATTTATCTACTTTAAGATGGTTGGCAATGGGAAGAGTTGAACAACTTAAGTTTGTATGGATGGATTCTCCTATGATATCGATACATATGATGTTGTCCTTAAGAAGAAGTTTAAGGTCGTTATATCCCCATGATGTTGGTAGCTAGCTGATGTCTTTACTTTAATGTTATCTCACTTGATGTATAGCACGTAACGCCGTGGTTTGAAGAGCCTTGACCTTTGCAATAGGTCATTCCAACTGAACAGAGATACAATTAAAATAAAAGTTATTGTCATGTATAATCAAGTGACTGGCCCTTACGAACTTGTGTATAACGCCCTCCAGGCGAGAGAAGCTAGTAGATTCGACATTATTATGACAATCCAGGGATCAGAAGACTGCTCATAAATCTTAAGCCTAGCGGCGGCATGACTGATAGCCTTGACTTTGGCTTGAAAGACGTTACAATAACTGGGGAGACTCAAGGAAGAATGAATGTAAAGGCCTTCCGAAAATACATCGGCACCGCACTGCTTCGGTTACTTTAAAGTCGCTTGTTAAGATAGAGACAGGCAGGCGCTTATGAAAATTATGGTTTCCTTGGTGCAAATAATCAGCTCCGTTTTAAAGGAATTCCGCCACAGCTGCTTGTCTAAGAGGCTTTACTCGTTTAATGTCAATTGAGATTCGCGTACGGAACTATGCCACATTCTACATCCTCTAACATGGAAAATTCGACACTTTCGACTTCAGATCGAGACAGCATAATCTGAAAGCATTGAGCAGGCTGCAGAGTGACGAATGACCAAATATTGTTAGTATCTTCTTAGGTCAATTCTTGGTCATAAAGGAATTTGTCACGTCGAATATGGACAGTCATTTCTGGCTTTTTTGAACTTTATTCGGTTTTTCCCTGATGGAATGGCTGTTAAAAACCAAAAAGGTGGTTCAGTCAGTTTCGACTTAAAAAAATAAGTTCACGCATCCGTTTTTCGACTTGTTCAGGAACCATATGTAGGTCAGGTTTAAAGTCTTTGACCTATCTGGCTGCGTGAAATATATCCTTGACATAGTATGAGCATTCCATTTATTTTTCACAACTTTTGTCGTCCTCTTGATAGCGCCAGAGACTGTAGTGGCTGTTCAAACCTCTGGCATAGGTTAGATAAGGTTGGGCAGCAGTCCGCAATGAGCAAGGACCCAATTAGGCCAGAATGAAGGCCCATTGTGATACCGCGTGCAGAAACCGGAGACCAGCCTCAGTAACCTCACTTGCGGGAATTCCCTATAGAATAAAGGGAGTAAAAGTTCTGGGTAACCGTATCGGTGTAAACCCTATACTGTGACGCACTAAGTGCAGAACCAATTAGATCCACATACAAAATTCTTAATCCCAAAGATGTCGAGCCTGGCTAGGTCGGTAAGCTCATTGAAGAAGTAATCTCCTAGTGTTTTCCTTCTCAACCTTGATAGAGCAGGGCATGTGCAAAAAAGATGAAGTAGTCGTTTCTTCTTCCTCCTCGTCTCTGCAGCTTCTACAGAAATCGTTAGAAGGTACACCCATTCTGATGGCATGCCTGCCAATTAGACAATGCCCTGTAAGGGCTCCTATTATAATTCTTATAAGTTTTCTGTTCAAGGACAGAAGTCTTCCTGTTCTCTTCAGATCCAGGTTAGGCCCGATCTGTTTCGACAAAAGACAAGTATTGATATTATTCCACCTGCTGTAAGCTATTCTTCTAGCTTCAATATCGAGGAGGGACTTAACCGATTCTAGAGAGACAAGCGGTTCCCCTCCATCTGAACCGCCCCTTGCTTCGCAAGTTCGTCCCCACTGCAGTTGTCCGGAAAAAAAAGGCCCTCTGGCATACATACATACATATGTGTGTAGATGGGTAGGTGTTGTGGCAAAGGACTTGGTCCAGCCATGGCATGTATTGAAGATTTGGGTGCCACTTAGCTTTGAACTCTCTGCTCTCGACCACCTCTACTTCGTTAATTTAAGCGGCAAGTCCTCGAATAAACAAAATTTCAACTTTGTAAGATCTCTACTCATTCACGTTGATCGTGATACCTAGTCTGTTTATTCTCGTTGGAATTTTCCTGAAAATTGGGAAGATCGTGGCTCCATTTGGCCGATTCTTTGAAGCATGAACTTCTATAACACCTTTTGGATTCAAAGAGAAACAAACACGGGTGAGACTGTTGTCCAGCACCATCGCCTTGTACACACTCAAATTTAAATGGCTACCCAACCCCATACCCTCAAACAACGATTACAAGTTCATAATGAAATTTTTCCTTCATTTCGACCAAAGCGTATAAGAACCAAAGCGAAAAGAAAGGAAAATCACATGAAAGGGACTTTCAGTGGAATCGTTTAATTTCACAAAACCATAAAAGTTAAAATTAATAAAAAAAAAAGAAAAAAAAAAATCGAAGAAGAAACACGAAATGTACTCTGTTCTTGCTGTCTGTACATTTGTATTTCGACGTCCAAATCTCCGTCAAAGATTCGTTAAACATACATATCTGCCTCTGAGAACTTAATACACACACACACATATATTCTCATTTTGGAATGAATTTTTCAAGCGGAAAAAATGCTCGCATTAAACGGACTTTTATTCCTTGCCGCCGTCAGACTCGGTTATTAGTCATAAACATGCTCCCTCTATATAAGTTAATACGTGAGGATGAAAATTTACACTCTTTCAAAAAGTTTTATTCTTTTCTTTTGGTGAGCGTCATAAACTTTGGCCTGTCACGAGCCATCACCCCCACTCAAACCAAACCCTCCTCCATTCTCTTGGTTAAGCCTTGGTGTACTTTAATCGTTCACATTAACATTGCATGCGGTCGTGAAGGTTAAACCGCATCTGTTACCAACTTCATTCGACTCAATATAACAAACACCCTGGCGCACAGTTAACGTACACACAACGAAGCACGAGTATATCGCTTAATTTACCTCAATACGCTGCAAGGATATGTTCCGTTCTCTCTCTCTCCCTTTCTCTCTCTTGAGAAAATGCACTGCCAACGTGGTGCCATGGATCATAAGCTTTAATTTTATTCAAAACGCCATAAATTCTATCGTTTAATAACCGCAAGGTAGTTCGATGTTGTTATTCCTTCTTTATCCTGTTTCTCTCTTTCTGTCTTGATACTGTTGTTGGTTGCTTCTGTATCCTGTTGTAGGGTTTATTGTTGGGAGTAGAGAGCTCGCTAAATTCTTCGCTATAAAATTCAGTTAATGAAATTCTCCGACGGGAATACTTTTTGGGAAAATTTATCACAACCAAGTTGCAGGTTTCAATTTGTTACGTTGGACTGGAACGGTGTGCGACCATCATCCGAATACACACACACACTGAGGGATGTTATATGATTTTGGGGCGATGATATTGGAGATGTAAGGATGAGAAATTTATAGGCGCACGGATGTGGAGAAAGAATTTTATGGGCTTGCCTCCCGATTTGATTTTTAAGTTAACATTTCGCGAAATGAATTTCACGGCTTACTTGGCGCAGATTGGTGTTCCGAATGAACTGAGATGGAATTTTCAAGTTTTTTTTTTTGAATACGATACGAATTAAAGGTTTTTAACACTAAAGGGTGTTTCGTTTAAAGAATGATGTCTGGCAACCAATTGTGGTCATCTTTAGGTCGATTTTTTTGTAAAATTTGACATTTGTACTCAGTTTTCTTTGAAATAGAGCCCTGGCACTCAACATTTAATCTTGCTAAGTCAGGGTTTGAATTTAAGTCTGGTAAAGTCATCCGACCAAATTCCATTCGAAACAATGAAGCAGCTGGTGTCAAAGACGAGTGATGTTAGCCGGTTTTTGGTTTTGGGCCAACTTGAACTTCCGCAAGGACGGAAGGTCCTAAATTCCACACATTGCGCTTAACTTTGGGCTAATAAAGGAACACCAACATAGTTTTCGTCATAAAGTAGGTAATAAGTCGTGTTGTAGATTCAATTTCCAGCCGGGAACAAGCAATTTATTTCGGAAAAAACGTCCTCGTAAATCAATATTGAAAAACGTGGAAACGGTGGTATCAGTTAGCCTCGGCCCGTTTTTACTGTCTTCATGTAAGACAGACCTGTGATTTCATTAGGTCTATTCTGAGATTTAAGGTGAAGACTGCACCATAAGAGGGTCGATATGCCCACTTGGTGTGTCAAACTTTAATTGACAAAACTCCTCCTCTGCCTTCGGTCTCTTCGGCAGCCTTCATGGGCGCGCTAATCGCATTACTTCAGTGAGGCGTCTCTCTTACTCGCTCTAGGGTTTCTATTTCGTGTTCCTCTCTCTTTTTTTAATTTTCAATACTGGTCATCAAGGTCGTCAATCTCACAACAACTGCTGGGGTGATGTTTCCTATTTCTGTTGCCAGCTTATTTCTTTCTGTTGTCCATCTGCTACAGTCGAAGAAAGTGCGATTTGCGTTGTCAACTGGAGAGTCACCATACTGGCAAATTGAACGCCCTACTTTTCCCATCTTAGGAACCGGGTGTCGTAGTAGTTATACTTCGCCATGTTCCTGCTTAGTCCCTAATCAGCCTCGAAGTCTACCTTCTTCACTTGCTTGGTGAGGTCCGCGTTTCTGTACTGCGGTCTTTTGCTTTCTGTACTTCTATTGTCTTAGTGCATCGGCCAAGATTTCGGCCATATAAGAGAATTGCCGTTGGGCCTCCTACGTTTGACAAAAGCCTACTGCGTGATATAGTAATTTTTGTAGCTCGGATCCGGACCTTAACTGTTGCTAGAAAGTGAGTTTTGGGTCTAAAGCTATTTCCAAATACTTCATTGGTTGCCTACCATTTCTGTTACTTCTTGGAGGACTTGTCCCGTCGTCTTATAGATAAAAATAAAAAAATGACTTCATTTAGTTCTCTCAGTGCATCGTCGTTGTCTTTCGGTGGCGATTTCGTCTACATGACCTACAAGGAAGGTATCTTCATGAAACTCCATACGTAGGATTCTATCGTAGGAGATATTGCACAGGCAAGGTCCCAGGATTAAACCCTGAGTTGCTGTGTTAGGAGAGCTATTGTGCTCCACCGATCTCATCTTAATCAATAAGCTATAGCAACCTCCTTCAGACCAACTTATTTAAGGAATCAAGTTATCAGTGTGCGATCTACTGATGGAAGTTCAGTTTCTAAAAGTTAGTATGTTCTAAGGCGTGCCCTTAGAGCTACGGTTTTGAATAGAATAATCAGCAAATAGAGTTAAAGCTTCTTAAGAGCTGTCACCATAACCAATATGCCTGTTTAACTACGTCGAAAACTGTCTGCTTCAGTACCTAAAGATTCGATTTTATTTTTCAGGCTGCAAAGAGACAATTCATAACCATCATCATCCTCACATATCAATTCGCGCGTCACACAACGAAACGTTCGAAAGCCTCCACCCACTGACATCAGATTACAGCTTCGCGGACATGTCAGCATGTAGAACCAGATATGCAATAAAATCAAACATAGCAATATCCATTCACAATCCCATTGTGACATATAGATTCACATTTGTGCACTTTTATGACAGATGTGAGTGGTGTGTGACCAAATCATCGACGTTTTCTAACTGTGACCACCATAAAGCAAACGTAATTCGTATGTATGTTATTCCAAGGACCACTATAATACGATGAATCCATGCACCACCACAGAAGCTAGACAATGCCATTATTCTCATGAGTCCTGGAATAAATTTCTAAGCGTGCGCGTTCTCCAAATTACGTTTTGCCTGTTAGTTCTTGAGTTCGTGTTCGACATGCACAACACACCCACACATATGTCAAATCCAATCCAACCGCTAGAATCGCAAATCCAGACGAATATGGTACATTCCCGTGCACGCGGCTGGAGGCAATTTCAACAGGATCAAAAACTCACGGTACAATTGAGCAAAGCAACACGAATGCCAACCACTCCCAGAACCACCGCACCATCACCACCAAAGGGCAATTGTTATGATTTACAAATAAACTATGCATGTTCCGTGCGAGCTAGTGCAAGGGTTGGGGCACAAATAATGATAGCATCCTCGAAATTCGATGTCGGTATCCTTTTTTTTTTTTTCTTTTTTTGGGGTTCGTGCCTCTCCCTAATCCGAAATAGAGGGGAGAACAAGCAAGAAAAAAAAAAAGAAACATGAATATCATTTCGCTTTCCTGGAAGATAGGAGAAGGCTGTGCAAATTCCCGAGAATCCATTCGAATGTGGCATCACGCATCTCCGCTGAATTATTCATAGCCTCTCCCCTCCACACAAGGACTACACTCACATGCGTACCTATCAGATTATGTGAACGTACAGGCGACCGGGACGAGGCGAAAACACCGAGAGATGGATCTTTTTAAGCCCTGATATGGATTTAGAATGAAAATGTAAATCGTAATGGTGAAAATGTTATCAATGAAATGATGATAATGATGTGCCGCTATTTATCTTATCCTTGTGCGTATAGGATCGGTATATTTGGCAGCTAAAAGTGGGAAAACCTAATGCAATTAGGTTTTTTTTTGTGTGGAAGTAGTTTTTGTTTTTACCCTTTCCCCTTTTGTTTTGGATTACAGTTAAGGATCTGAGTTGAAAGAAGTCAAAAGTTGAAATGTGTTAAACTTCCTTCGTATCCTTAGATTGATGGAGGATGATTTTGGTTAATGGAAATTCCATTATCGGTCTTTTTGAAGCTTAGTTCAGTTGTGGGTATTTAATTTACAAGCATTTAATCTGTACATTCTTCTGTAGTCCCTTTGTCGTGACCTAGGTCAGTGATCAGAGACTTTGACTTCTTTAAAAAACTTTTTTAAAGGTTTTTATAAGTCTTTTCCAAAAATACATCTACATACTACATTGTATGGGTCTTTCAGCTGATTCACTTTGTAAACCTCGTTTCTGGTTCGACAAAAACTACTTCGACATTCTTACAGAACCTCCAGCTCTAATCTTATAAAGTGAATCCTTGGCAATGAATTGGTAGGTACCTTTTAGAAAAGAAAACTGGTTGTCATTCAGAATGCAAACTTAAGTGGTTGGACATAGAGGTAGAAGCAAAAGGAGGGTTAATTCCTTCATAGTTCACTTGATGGTGGTAGTCCATGTCCCAATGCAGGATGTTAATGGAAAAATTCTTTTCACTATAAAACCTTTTGGAACACAATTTTGTATCTTCATCTACAGCCGGAACACTACAGATACACTCGCCCTGGTGACACAATCAAAAGCCTTTTCGAAACTAATGCATTTCACAACGTCTTACAGGCCCATGGCTTGGTGTCGTTTTTTTTTTTTGTCAATGTTTTTTTAAAACCTTTTCTAGGTTCACTGTGTCGTTGATATTGACGTCTTAATCGATGGCGGCGAGTAGGGAACTACATATATATGTGGTATTCAAAGTGGCATGCACTATGCTGGAATCTTGTCCTTGGTCTCTGGTATTTCTTTTTATTCGCGAGAGAACTTCTTCCACTCGAATAGTCAAAGTCTTGCTCGCGTTTTAGTGTCTATTTTTGGACTTTTTGTATATTTCAAGGCTTGATCCATTTTTTGCAAACAATGCAGACCGAGACCCCAGAACGGTTGCCAATTGATTTGCTTTGGATTTCGCTTTATTCGACCCTTCAACTTCTGAAAAAAAATGTCGGTTCTTTTTTAACCGCAATCGTTGCCTTATACTTGGTGACGTTCAATGTGAGCACCACTATCTAGATACTTAAACTTCTGTCTAAAGTCGCAAATGCAAATAAATTCAACTAATCTCTTGATAAGCTTCTCTTTCCAAAAAAAAAAACTCCCCACCAGTAAGTTAAAATAATGTTAGTCCCAAACTTTCAGTACAATCCGTAGTAGTTTTATAGAACAAATTTACAACGAATCTACTTACATGTAAAAGTGAACATCTGTAATCCTAATCGTTCTGCAATGTTAGCTTTTAAAGGATAAATGTTAAACAAGAATTTAATTGCAATCTCTTACTCGGACGTCTGCACACCACATAATATTTTGTTGCAAGAACGAAGGCTACTTGCCTTCCCATCATACACACACGTCTACAGCTTCCTACAGTACTAGTCCGTACTCTAGGTATACCAACACTATGGTTAAATGCGGTGCCAATGGGGTAGGACCACTCCCTAAACTCGTAAAAATATGATACTTCCCAACGGATATCAAACAACGTTTTTCCATTTCTCTTCTCTTCCATTGTTTTCCATTTTTTTTTCCTGATTTTCATTTAAATTTAAAACTTTCGTCGAAAGCCAACTGAAAAGCTTGTGAAGAACAAAAACGATACGGTTAAAATGGGTGAAGAGATTTGTTGGATCAAATGCTTAAAAGCAAACACCCTCCACAAGGGTTTCAAGTAACTAACCACTCAACCTTCATGAGTCTGCCCACATTTTTCTAACGGAAAACCGCAATGAATTCCCAGTCAATGCACTCACACACACGCACACACAGCGATGTAATTGCATAAAAGCAACATCACTGTAACTACACAGTTTCAAAACGACCACAAATGGAATTTGATATTTGCACCCCGTTCGCAAGTGTGAGGGAAAAAAAAAGAAAAAAAAGGACATTATCACATGTTCACAGGCCAGGATACGACTAACGTTAAAGCCAACAGCACAGAAACCGCAACAACGCCAACGGAACGGACAATTAAATGAAATAAATTTGTAACCAGTTATCCTCGGCGCAATGGTGTGAACTATTATCGAATAATAAAAATAGCATCCGAACCGATTTGGCAAACACATTTGTATTGACTGGGAATTGCAAGCGTGAATACACCGAATCCTTGGTGAGTTTCGAAAGGAATATCGCGAACCAGGAGCAGTGGCATTGGCAGTTGTGTAATCCGTTTAATTTTCGGTTTTCGTTTGACAGGTATTGTTTAAGGATTTTGTGATAATGGAAGAGAAACTACTGCTTGGTGGCTTGGTAGATTTAAAGGAATTTCGTTGAAAGATTTGCGAAGTACTCTTGGCTTGTTAGGGACTAAAGGAACACCTAAGGCTAAGCTGTTGTAATGTGAGTTATAAGAGATCAGATCATGAATTTTCAATAGGATAAATGATACTAAAGCTTGTTATTTTATTTCAGGATTAGGCTTTGCCCAAAGGCAAGCCTTCATGATAAGAATGAGAATATTCCCTATGGATGATTTTTTGCTTAAATTCACAGGAAACCGAAATGTTGTCCTTCTCTAGACATTAAGTGTCTTGAATCTTGTAAGACTTCTGATATAGCATGTAAAAAGCATTGATCGGCTTTCTTAAGTTATTATAGCCCTTGCTAATTTATCTCATTAACTCAGAATAAGGGAAAATTCGGGTCCTTACCTTAGTAAGCAAGGCCATAATCCTTGCCACTATAGTTTCCTTTGTTAGCTTCTAAGCAGAAAAAGATTTAGATTTAGGTAAGAAACTATTGTATTTCAGACTTTCATCACCTCAGTCTGAAGCACAGATAAAAAGATAATTGGATAATCCAAGTGGCGAAAAAAAAACCATCAACCGTTGATCCTTTTTAAAGAAAAGATTTTCAAGTCATTTCTGGTCGCATAATTAGAGTGTGCAAGGCAACCTCTTTTTAGTCATCCAAATTCAACTACCTCAGCACTAGTTGTTTATATCAAGGAACAATGCCAAGACTAATAGAAAATTAAAGTTTTAACTTCAAGACTCTTTAAGTTCATAGTCGTTAAGACTTTTTGAGGAAAATATTCCAAGTTTTCCATGGAAATTGGGTTTTTCCTAGAAACAAACGAAACTTATTCGAAAAATCATTGTCATTCGATGTTGTTAGGAGAAACAGTGAAAACTTTGAAAAATAAAAAATAAAAAATAATTTACAGAACTGTACCTAGACATTTTTCGGAGAAAATCTCATTTCTCGGTTTCTAAACACCCTTGCATTTGAAAGGAATCCCATCTTGAGATAAACAAAATGGTCAATGCTTATAAAGAGTGTTCCACAATTTAAATTTTGCGCCAGTTGTGCGTTAAGCTGTTGCTAAAGAAAAAACAAAAATACAGCGTGACAGCTGACAGTTCAGAGTTATTAAAAATGTAGAGCTATACGAAAGAAGATGATATAAAGTTAGGAGCCCTTAAAAGATAAGTTCTTGAAGTAAAACTTTTTTGACCGTGATTTCCACCTTTTGTGGTTAAGCAAGTCGGAGACAGGGTGTTGCAAAAGAAGCCAAAAGTAATGCTGTTGCAGATAAAGTGTACCAATAACTTTGAAAGATTTTATTAAGTATGAAATAATTGATGCAATCAAATGCGTTTAAATATCAAGAAGGGTGCGGCATCTCTGTAAGCTCTTTGAAAGGTCGTAAAGGTAGGTTCCTACTTAGTTAACGCGATCCTAACGGAGAGTCTCCGTCCGCTGGCACGCTGGCATCCGCAATAGCTTGATTAAAACGGAGGTTTGGTCTTTCTTGACATTTTAAACTTGAACATCCTCTTGGCTAGAGCATTATTGTCCATTCGTTCAATGTAGCTAAATCAGTGTTATCAATATCCACATCTTTAGATAGCTCACATCGTCTTCTCTATTCGCCCTCATTGCATACGGGTTGACGATAATTTTTTTTCTCTCGAAAGGCTTGAATACCTGCTCTGCTTTCATATTAATCTTCCAGCGCATGACACCATAAAGCAGAACTCTCATGATCAGTTTTGTAGAGCATGCAATTTCGTCTTCCAAATAAGAAGATTGAACCTATTTGGTTCTCTAAGCCGAGGTAATAGCAGTTTCCTTACGCTTTAGAGTGTCACTCTTTGAGGTGATAGGTGAACTCCGTAACTACTCCAAAGTTTCTCTATTAGCAGTGACGTTTTATCCTGGACAGATGTTTCTTTTTGGACAATAGGTACTTGGTTTTGTCATCCCTACTCTTTGAACCAACGCTGCGTTGGGTCAAATTTGATAAAGACAGTGCCTTCTGTGTTAACAATTGCCCTGCGCACTATCTGTTCCAACACGAGATTGAAGAAATCACATGGCAATGTATCTCATTGTTGAAAACCTTTACATGTTTGATAAAGTTCCGAAGAGCTGTTTTCAAGTTGCACATTGAACTGAGTGTTTTCCAGCATCACGGGGCACAGCTCGGTCAATGTTGCCGCGATCTCAAATTCTGCTATCACCGTGTAGAGCTCAAAACGATTGTAAAGTCGATGAAGGATGCTTAGTCTCCATCTGAAATTCGTTTGTCTTTTCCAAGATTTGCCTACCGTCGTTCTGGCTGACCGGAAGCTTCACTGATGCGTGCCGATTTAAAATGTTAAACGTGTATAAGACAAACAAATCTCTAATGCACTTAAAATCACCACAGGAGTGCCTGTTATTTGTTTTCGAAATTTCAAAGAGAAAGAAACATTGTAAGGCCATCTTTTTCAATACAAATGTTAAATAAAGATTTGGTTTTTATTTTTAAATGACCAGCTAATCTTATTTCATTCTTCCTTCTCTCAACAAAGGAAATTCCCTTAGATCCCGGTCATAAATTAAATTACACTCCGAATAGGCAAGCTAAATGAAATGTTGTTTACAACACACAAAATATGAAATCAAATTTAAAATCGGAGATCCAATTATAGATCAGAATACAGAATGGAAATCTAAAAAAATCCTCTCAATGGAAGAAGCGGCAATACCAAGGACTACCATACAGTTGAAGCAGAAACAGCAGCAGCCCTTCAAACAACAACCGAAACGACATACAAAAAAGAAGAAGTGGAACACGAGAAAGAAAAATAAAAATAAGAATATTTTATGTCCTTTTAAAGGAAGATTACTTCAAATACAAGAGCGCAAGGTTTATATGTCTGTCTACACACACACACACATACACATATCCAAAGTTGGCACCAAAGAAAAGCTGACAATAAGCTTATGCACGCTGATACGATTTGGTCTACGCCCACATCACCGCCAAGGACCATTGTGAGCACCCGACCAATTTTCAAATCAAATATCATGGCAAACGACTTGCTGATGACAACGCTAGCTTAACGATAGTTCTCTGGTAATTTTATTTTTATTTCCTTTCCTCTATCGAAAAAAAAAAAAAAGGAAACGAGATCGAAAAAAAATGAAAAAACGTCCCAACAATACACGCACGATACACTGGAAGGACTTATTTTAATCCCATTGAAAATCTCCTTATCACATTCACAAAAGCGAAAATAGGGGAACATAACTCACCCTAGCACAACATACAACCCAGCCATTGGCAGCAAGGACCAAAAACCGAATTCGAGAAGTTTATGATTTTCTCAAAAGCGTAAACATATTAAGATGCCACAATACGTGTATAAGAGAATGACTTTTCTTCAACAGGACGCTTGGCATGTATATGGTAGAGCATGCGTGTGTTTGTGTGTTTTGTGTGTCCTTTCTTTGCGGACGTAACAATACTTAATCAAGATTAAAGCAATTTTCGATTCCTTTGGCCATTTGTTTCGATTATTTCTAAATCAATATTTGTTTTCGTTTCGATGAGAATGGACAGTGGACAGGGGATGTCCATATCCTGTCATAGATTCTTGTGTATGGGTGTATTCTTTGGAACCCTTGAACCATTTTAAATGTCATTTGCAGTATCCTTAGAAATTTAATTTTCATCTCGATCTCTTTCTTTCACTTGTGGGCAATTTGTAGGACTTCTTGCCTCCATAGCACTCTGACCAGAGATGAGAATAAAATTGTCATCATCAGCGTTTTAGAGTAAAATGTCATCGACAAAGAATTGTCCTTGTAAATAGTTTTGGAATGAGATATTATTTACGAAGGTCGCTGGATCCTTTCTGAATCCTAACAAATAAATGTCAAAAACATTGTTGGCAGTTAGTTGAATTTTATTTATGTTGCAAGTATTAACTAGTATTAATGTGTAGTCTTGTGTAAGCGCGTGTATTTAGAAGCATAGAGAGAGGTAGCACACATACCTCCTATACCTTATATTTAACTTCAGTTTTTCAGCTCTAGTTACTTCAATTTGCAAATAAAAAGGTTCAGTGGTTTGGTTTGGAACAGTACAGTGCCCTCATTAGTGAATATTGAAGCGCGGAATATATTAAGTACTAGCTTCGCCCACCTTTAATTTGCGAAGTTACACTTTACTAACCAAAAGTAACCTATACTATGACCCAAGGTACAGTCACTCTGTGTGCAAAATTTGAAGTTGATTGGTTCCATAGTTTTCGTGTTACAAAGGAACAAACAAACAAACGGACAACGTTTCAATTTTATAATATTAGTAGGATTTTAATTGTGTAGACGAAGAGTCCCATTTATTGAAGTAGAACAGCATGAGCTGTGACTATGACATCAGGCGTTGTAAACAAAATTAAGGTATGTGTAAGCTTAACCTCTTTCATGTCTAAAAAGTGCACTGATGCCGATTTAAAGGAACGATTTTTGTTTCCACTAACTTTTGCCATAAATTGTCTGACAACACCTTGGAACCACCAACTTGACCTTAATCAAGAACCTGTTTGTGAACTTTAAACACTGAGCCTCTGCTCTTTTGGACAGTCAATGGTTTCCCGACTAATCGTCTAGGCATACGAAATTAATATGCAACAAGTTTGGTCAGTTGAACATCTGTTTGTTTGACCTTTCCCACCGAGACTTAGTCGAATTTACCTTACAAGATAAAGTATGTAACAACTTTTGCCAAATGGCACCCCCCCTGTCACACGTTCGCAATCTTCTGTTCGCAACTCGAATACAAGAGAGTTTTCCCCATTCAAATGCCTGACACGTTCTTTGGATAAAATTTCCCATGAATTGCTCTATTTCCCATTTCTCAGAAAAATGCCATCGACGACATCCCAAGGATCTATGAACAAAGACATTTATTTAAAACACTCAAGCAAGCACCATAAATAGAACATCCTTTCTTCTTCTTAGAATCGACTACGTGTAGGTGGCATCGCCCCCCTGTCGCCCCCTTTATCAACACACCAGACACAACGCGCTCAATTAATCAGCATCCTTCTCCCGCAATTGCTTACTCATTTATGTATGTCCTTAGGCAACGTTTATCTTACATCACCAATTAACAACAAAAGTCTGATATTTTTCAAATAACAGACATTCAATCTTCCTCAAGGGTTTCGCTTTCCCACTTTCGCTCATCCTCATCGGTATAGATTGTCCTTAACAGTGAGGAATAACCAAAACCGTAGAAGTGGAAGTATATATATATGTATTCACAAGTATCATTGATATTTTCACTGCAGCCAAAAGGAAGTGTCGCCAAGACGACAACGTCTTAGCGCGGAAGTGGTAAAAGTTTTATGCTTAGCAATGGTCATCATCATAAATCATTTTCATCTGCAGCAGTAGTAGCAGTCCATTTATGTTTGCTGTTGCTCTCTTAGTCTCCTTACATCTTCAGAATGTCCCTTTCTGTTTGGATAACTTTTTCATAAAAAGAAAATGAAGAAATATGAATGGAGGGGTGGGTGTGTCAGGCAGCCAGCTAAGCCCGGGATAAGGGAAGAGAAATGAAAACAACTTCAGTTGACTCTAATTAATTGACTAACAAATAAATACAAGTTTCATAGTGCACAGTCATTGGGTTTCGTTGCTAATTAATTAATTTGTTAAAATGTCCTTTTTTTGATATTTTTCTGATTTGTTGTCGTCCTTCTTCGGTCCGATGGACTGGTAAAGTTTTCTTTTGATTTTCGATTTCAATTTTATTTTGCTTCGTAGTTTATTGAATTTCTCTCACACTCTTCTGTTTCTTTTTTGCAGATCGACGAATGATTTCGCATCTAGATACGGATTAATTAAGGAATTCTGTCCTGTGTCCTTTGGAGGCTATTTGTAAGTACCTAGTTGAAATGTTTTTGTTTTGGTTGTCCTCTTTGTGTTGGGATAAACTGATTGATTTTCTTTTTATGTGTAATTGGATACTTTGAATGTTATAATGAACTGGGCAACGATGTTGGATGGGAGGACTCTAGTTTTATTTATTATAATTATTAATGCTCGAAGGAAGTTGTTCAAATTTTTGTGTCGCAAGCAATTTTTAGGCAGAATGTTCTTCTTTTGTTTTGTTAGTCCATTCTTAATTTTCACTTGGAAATAGTCGAAGTAGTTTACAAGAAACTTTTCGAACGCTTTTTAAGCTTTTTGACGTCTAGGACATCTATGTACATCGCCAGCGTTAAAAAACTTTTCAGTTTTAATCAAGACAATTGTGAGGTTCAGTTTATGTATGATCCCTCATAAAGGGTAAGAGATATTTAATCTTAAACAGAGCATTTTGAAAGCTTTTTTTTTGACCAGTGCGTTGCAAACTTCCTCAAAAGTCTGTTAAATTGCTCGACCTTTACAGCAGCACACACATCCCAATTCGCTGTACGTATTTCAAAATTAATGACAAATCTCAAAATAGAGTTAGTATAGGCTGGACTTATCTAGAAACACTTTGGTCTGTTCTCGGTTAGCAGCCCTTTTGTCTCATAATATTCCGTCTAAGAGATGCAAAAGTCCCTTCTTCGTTAATCTAAAAGACATACGGCTCTAACCCGGCAGGTAATATGCACAATTGATCCAACTTTTGGTCTGTGTGAGCAGCGACTATAGTCTCCAGGCACCACCAACCCAACCTCCTTTGGGCATACGGTCGAGATACAATGAGTGTGTGCTTTAATGTTAGACTGATATCTGCTTAGGCATGCTGTTTGTAGTCATTGATGGGCCAAAAATCACCCTTGGAATGGCCTGATGAATCATACAAAACTTTCTTTCAACTGATAGTATGGACAGACCACTGGTCCAGAACTGGTCCTCAACTCTAAGTCAAAACACTACTATCTGGGCGAACAGTCGTATGCCTAATTGCCCTGATTTTCTTGTTACAGCATTTGTCGAATAAAAAAAAGGTCAATATCCTTCACAATGACTCCTAGCCGGTGCAGAGGGCGAGATACAAACTCAACTCAAATCGACATTCGTAGTTCCGCGAGAGACAATTAGAAAGTATAACCATATTCTCGGCCAGGTCAAGACTCGTTTTGTCGAGTAATTTCCACTGAACCCCTTAAGAAGTCCATAAATAGTTTAAACGGCGCCAGAAGGACTCCACTGGATAATCATCTCTCAAATCACTCGGGTCATATAAGACCACGTCATTCTGCATAGGCACGCCACAAGCTTCAAGTAGCCACAGATAAAATTGATAAAAATAACACCTTCTCACCCTTATTTTACGAAAGTACCTACACTGAAATGATCTCCTGAAATTTCCCTAATTTGCAGTGATGCCCAATTTTCCATTTCATTGCATAGACCTCGTTTATAAACCTTGTAACCTCCACAAATTTGCATCTATTGATACCGTAATCACATCGTCCTTCCAAAACTAATGCCACCCTCATTGAAGTTCATTACATCACGGTAATTACCACCCTTCGTGCGCCCTTCAATTACATATTTTCACTGATACTTGCAAAAAAGATTCAACATCAACTCCACCATGCCCTATAAAAGTTAAACACTATCCTGCACTTTTGCCGCCAGGACTCTGTTACTCGACCACAATTTCACGTAATTTATTCAAATTACATTCAATTGATTCGTGTCTTCGTTACATACAAACAAACGCCATACAACCTCATGCAGTGCAACCATCATACACTATCGTTATTTTCCCACCAGAAGTTATCGCCTACGCTGCAGGAGGATTCTTTTGTTCATTCGAGAGCATTGCAAACGGCATCTTTTGCTGAAGGAAAATTGCCAAGAAATTACGAAATACCTCATAATCCAGTTTGGAAAATTTACGATCGCTACTAGCAGTTTCTATCCTTGCAATCCTTGTCGTGCAAAAAAAAAGGGAAAAACAGGAAATACACGGAGCCAGTGGGTTACCATAAAGATGACTTGCAATGAAACGAAAAAAAAAATTAAAAATGCACCTTCAGGCCATGGAAGGCAAGTTTTTCTGTCCTCGCTATGCTACACCAATTTTTTTTTTTCTTTTGAAAGAAAAATTAAATTTCGTCCTAAGACTTTTCCACAATGGTGAAAAACTTTGGAAACCTCCTATGGAGGGAAATAAAAAAAATTAGACTTAAAAAGTGTTTTACCAATTTAACATAGGCCGCTGGTTTACGGAGAACTGTGGGGACTTTCTCTGGAAAACGAGGACAAAACTTAAGCTTTGATTCCTCATCGGCAAGTGTCTAGAAGTCAATGCGGATATCGTGCTTACTTGTCCGGGCTAAAAACTGAAGGATCGAGCAATGTGTAGTTAAATTTCGACCCTATTCATGTAAGTTCATCAGACTTTTTATTGTTATCGACGCTTCTATGCCTCGGGGCGGGACTGTGTTTTGACCACTGTTTTGTTTACGTCTTGGCTAACGATGTACCTATTATATGCTATCGGATATCGTTAAAACTTCCACTTAAAACACACTGCTGTGGTGTGGAAGTTTTACTGACCGAACAATGGTAGGTTCTTCAAAATTGATTGCGGATTCTACAACTTGAGGAACCTTTCTTTATTCTTACTTTCTCTTGATGGAAGAAGCTTAGGTCATAGCGTTACGTAATCAGTTTTCAGTTACAACTTCACCCATCTGGCGAAACTTGTTTCCTTCTTTTAAAAGTTGGTCCTTGAAGTCGGTAGTGCCTTGCCGCTCTAGTCAATTTTCTACAAATTGATTTTGAAAATGGTTTTTGGTGGTTTCTTCGTTCGATCGCCCAGGTGGCTGAAATAGTTTATTTTTTTTATTTTTTATAATTCACTAGCGCTAAAGTGGTTATGATGCTATTCACACAGCGCTAGTGTTGGTGTAGTGATTTTGAAACTCAGGTGGTATTAGGTTTCAGTCTTTTTGCTCCGAGGGTGGTGTCCAGAATGACTGGATAGAATTTTATTGGTACTGTTGCCATTGCTTATAATTCACAGTATTTCTTTCGAACATCCCGATATCATTAGTACGATCAACACTTTCACGCCATATGACCACCCTACTGCCAGTGTTATGCCTACGCAGTAGAGTTGACGTCAGCTTTTTTCCGCAGTTGATCGACTTTTTTTTTTTTCTTTGACATCGGGATTCGAACCTGGAACCTTCAGCGTGACAAGCGATGATGCAACCACTACACCATGGCCACCCCACCTTTTTCTTAGGTGGTCAAACAAAATATAAGTTGTGGTCTCTGATCAATCCCTATGAAGAGCGCTAAGTTTGATCTGTCTAGCGGAAGAATGCACTTTGTTTTTATTTTACTGTTTGTTGTTCAGAGTTTTTTGGAGATAGTCAGCTTGTGTTTGGAAGTCCAGAGCTATGTTGGATTTAGGGGCAGGCAGTACTGAGAGATCGACCAAAGATAGGTCCTCTTCTGGTCCATTTTTGGTAGTTCATATCCCATTTCGTTCTCATGAACACCATGGCCCGGAACTCACCAAAGTGTTATGTTCTGTTTCGCGGTGAGTGTTAAGTAACGTTTTACAAGTTGTGCTTTTACTACTGGGGATGAAATGACAGCAGCTTGACTGATTGATAATTCTCGGGCCCTACAGTCGTTCGGAAGTCTTATTAACCGGGTAAAATTGGGCTCTAGCGAGTAGATCCCAGAGACCACTTTTTCTTCGGTTTTTATCCGTCTGTGAAAATCGGGCTGATAGCCCTTACCCTATCCCTTTCATCTCTTGAGTGGGCGATTGTTTTGTCGCGAAGTGCTATGAAAAAAACCAATCATTCCTAGACCCTGATCAAGTTTTACGAAAAAGACAAATGTCACGTAAGGGTTATAAACTTCATTACTTCCGCTCAAAGACCCACTGTCCATTAACCGAATCTTTTCTTACATTTAATAAAATTTACATTGCTTGCATATTTCCTTAAATTTTTTATTTTTATTTTTCTTTGAAACCACTAGTACATACATACTAACGTATGATGGCTTTTGTTACATTTTAATGTGACTCTTTGTACCTCCAACATCCCACCGCATGGTGGAGCGAGATGTTTCTATAAAATTCACTAGGGAGACATACAAGCAGCCTCTAGCCCGCCCTTACCACCCACTGTCGCGGTTGGTGTTTTGTGGATGATATATTATTATCATCGGTGAGACAAACACTGGGCGAATTTTACAGACGCTGCGCGCTTACATTTTATGACGTCAGGGTGCACCAAGAAGAAAGGAAGTCACTATCTTCTTAGAAAAAACAAGAAAAAAAAATGTTAAAGAATTCCTCCATCTCCTTTTCCTGCTTTGTAATGGAAAAATTATTATATTTTGCTTCTTACATGCAGTATCTAGATAAAAAATTTAACTTTGCACTTTTCACCCGGATGTGAAGGTGTCCTTGCGCTTGCTACCGTCTTACTTTGCAACTCACGCTCTTTTATTAGAAGGAAACTGCAAAACCGGTGAATGTTGCATTTGCAGCACCTAAATCAAATACAAAGTCAGAGTGAAGAAGAGAATGTGTGAGAAAAAATAAACATAGATATAAGTACGTGGTAAGGACATCCTTTGTATGAACGTGCCGTTAAGAATTTCTCCGAAGCCAGTGCACATGTTATTGCTCGTGCAACGTCTTAGCAGAATCCCTTTGATACGAAGGAAAAAAATGTAAGTCACTGTGTAATGGCAAATGCATAAAATAGCGACTAAGATGGAGTCCTTGTTATTTTTTTCGTTCCGTTTTATAATCGCACGAGATAAAAGTTGTGAATACATACACATCAAAGCTTTGGTGGAGGTGTCGTGGAGGAAATTAATTGCTTTAAGGTAACCACTATGGAAACAGGTGGAAAATATGTTTTATGGCAAAGTGCCTTCTTTGTCTGTGGAATGAATCTCTGTGGTTTACTTGGCTAGTGGGGGTGGGGTGAATGTAGTTCCTTTTTAGGAGACACGTATGTATGTTTGGGATGTCCTTGCTTGATCTTATCTTCTAAAGATTTAGTGCTAAAGAAATTGTGTGTGTGTTGATAGTTAAGACCGGAGAGTGATTGCTAATATAGGAACAAGGGCACAAGGACGTTTTTTTTTTCGTGTTGTACTCTGGAAAGGATATTCAGGGCTACTTGGATTTGATCAGTGAAAATGTGAGGGGTGTGTGAAATAGTCAGAATTCTTCATCAATTTCGTGTAAACATTACTCGACTCAGCAAATGGAAGTTTCTGCTTTAATTATGTATTATGCATGAACCTTTTGTTGGAGTCATATTTTTTCTATATGAGAAATATCACATGACAGCGACATAATATCACTGTCTCTCACACAGGTGACATGACTCATTTTTCAAGAAACGTACGGTTCTCAATGCGTTTTGACTCCATCTAGGTCATAACGCAGAAATCATGCTTTCTTCTCAACCTTTCTGCAAGAAGTTCACTTAAGAATACCAACTTGTCGTCCGGAGTGCATAAATAAATTGATTTGCATGATAAATTCTAGAAACTCATTGTCTTCAACCAATAATAACCGTCGTATTACATTATGGTATTTAGTTTTGCTTTCATACCGTGAACCCTTTGGAGGAACTCTCCTACTCTGTGCGAGAGTTAGCATGAAGTGAATTGTCCATTGCAGGTCAAGGGCAAGACAATTGAAAACGCTGTTTCTGCCCTTATCAAAGATGTGTCCGATGTGCTAGATACATCAACTTAAATCACTTGTTATATGGTCCAATGTATTTGAAGAGTAGCTTAAATGAAGGTCATTACTCCAAGCAGTGCTTCAGTTGTTCTTTACCTTAACCTTGCATCGACTTAAGTTCAGTGCTTCGAGTTACGAAGTTATCCCTTTACTTCTTTCTGAACGTAACTCTGAAATTGTTTAAGGGAATTCCACGGTACGACACTTTTGTATTCCGTTTAAATCAACAACAGCAATAACACCATCCCACAATCAAAGCCTTTGTTGCTGAATGAACTTCGCAACACTTTAAAGCTGTACCAGACGTTTAACTTCTACTAAGACTCTTACACAATCAAGCCTACGTTACTCAAAAAAAAGAAGAACTTTGCAAGAAACTAAGCGCATAACTTTTTCTGAGCCATAAAACCTATTTCGGAAACGCATTCCCCCGTGCTATTAACAGCAGGATGTCGAGCCTAAATCACTCTGGCAAGTTTTTCCCAAAATCAAAAAAAAAAAAAAACAAGGAAATTCCAAACTTTAACCGAAGCGCATCCTTTTCCTATATGCTATCGCATTTTGTATACAAAAATTCTTTACGAAGATTTATATTCAAAGTTTGTCGGTCTCCCTTCGCTTTTGTACCACAAAATCATTTTTCTAAAATTCAGTAACTTAGCTTCACAAAAACACACACACACACACACCTCTACATACACACATACACATGAAAAGAAAAAAATGAGGGAAACAAAAAATTGTCCCCACAATATGCAGATGATATGGAAAAACTTTCACTGCAATAAAAGAATGCAACAAGCCGCATCGAATGTCATGTCCGACCACAATGATATTGCATCCATCCATCTGTCTGTCTTCCTTTCATTCCAGCAACACCAGCAGCAGCACCCATCGCGTACAAATATTGTATCCATCCATTTGATGGCGTCACCGTCCACGACAGGAGGCCACACAACCAAAAACAAAAAGAAAAGTCAAATAGGACTACCCGTCAGGACATTTGTTTCGACGGCCATATCGTGCTGTTAGCATTTTCAACAGAGTTTTTGGTTTTTTTTTTTTTTTTTGTTAGAAAGCATTCAAAGAGCCACTATCTCGTCCACTGAAGCCATCACTCTCATTGGTTTGGTGCAGGGAAAAAGTTTCCATACCTCTACCCCAACCCTTATTTATCGAAACAAACTTCGTCGTGCTATCAAAAAAAAAAAAAAAAAAGGAATCGTGTGGGCATTTTCATCGAGTCACGTCGACATTACCAATGTACAATTGCATTGTACAAACACCATAAATTCCACTTATTCACATAGATGCACAGCCGACACCCACACTCGCACAAAACAAAAATAAAAATGAAAATGTATGCGGGCTCAATACATAACAAGAGGCTTCTTACAGCGGTTGCCTTTCTGCGGGACCTTAATATAATGGTGCAACTTTTCCTCTTTGAAATGAGAAAACTTTCGGGAAAACTCTCTTTCATTCTTAGTTTTTGGACAAATAACATTGCACCAGGGAAGTCCAAGTCCGGTGCTTCCCATGTAAATTTCATTTAGTTACAGGAATCGGAATCGGTTTTGTGAAAGAAATTCAGATTGATATTCACTGTGGGAGACAGAGAGATGTATTGAGACAAAGTTTAACACGACTTTTGTGCACTTTTAAGCAAGTTCGATCACAGGGTGGTACGGAATTCGTGTTTATTCCACGGCTTGCTTTCTTTGATTGTTCCTAGTTAACTTGTGGAAATTATTAGTTTTGCTTTCTAAATATAGATATGGACTTCCTTTTCTCATTCCATAGTCCACAATACTTCCACGATTTTTTAAGAGCTCTCACAAAGCTTTTTATTTTGAAAATATTGAGGCTGGCAAGTTCACTGAGATCTTTATAGAAAAACTCCCCGAGGGCTTTGGTGTGGAAGGACTGTAGGGTGGGTTACTATCACTTTCTCCTCCTCATTTCGGTAAAAAATTTTCAAGAGAAGACCCATTCTATTAGCATGCCTGCCTATCAAAAAATGACCCATCAGGGGTTCAATCATAATGCTTGGTCATTCCCTTTTGATAATTTTAATTTTAATTTTGGTGGAGACGAAAGCCCCTATTGTATGTTTATTTGGCACGGCAGCTCATGGAGAGCCAAGGCCTAGCTTCTCACAACCATTCATGTTGTGCGTGTTATATTCTTCGCACGAATGGAAGGGATTTACAGTTTAGTGCCGACTCCGAACGGCGAATTGAGAAGCTTTTCATCACAGATTGTACTCTTGCAGGTTTGTCATTCCTGCGAAGAGGTGGTGCCGTGAAAAAACTTTTGGTGGTTTTTTTTTGAGAATCGAACCTGTGTCTCTCGCTTAGGAGTCCAACGCACTAACCACTGAGCCACAGCGACCACGGCCACAGCCCCTATTAGTTCGGCTTTTTACAACCTAAACAATCTTAAAGTAACTTAAAATTAAACTTAAAACTAAGATTAATTGGGGCGGTTAAAGAGATCGGATTTAAGCCAAGGAATAGTGCGGTTGAAGTCAAAAAGAGTAAGATTCGAGTCAATCTTTCGTAGCATACAGGAGATCGGTTCATTCGAGCCATAGGATGTGTGGTGGTATACCAACCCACCAGAAGGGACGAGGGGTTCGTAGATTACGAGGGTTAGTGTTGAAGAAGACAGAGTTGTGAAGTGACGCACAGGAGTCACCTGAAAGGACTCGATGAATGAAGGAAATGTCGGCTGCATCTCTGCACTCCTCAAGTTAATGTTTAAGTTAATGAGGTTGAGGCGGTTTTGATAGCGAGGGAGAATAAAAGGGTCGTTCCAGGGCAGACCTCGAAGAGCAAATTGAAGAAAACGGCGCTGGATGCTTTCGATTCTTGAGATATGCATACGATGATACGGGGACCACACTTGACTGGCATACTCTAGGAGAGGGCGATCAAAGGTAATGTAGAGAGACCTGGTAACGTATGGGTTGGTGAATTCTTTTGACCACCATTTTACAAAGCCTAATACAAAATTGACCTTTAGGATATACAAAAATCTTCCCGTTCTCCTTAGATCCAGGCTAGGCCAGATCTGCTTCGATGACCATTTGCACTAAGTCAAAGTCGCTCTTCAGCTCATCACGGTACGGAAAACACTTGACTTATATGCCATGGAACCTTAACTGGTCCTATAGACTGTGGTCATATAAGAGCCTTCTGTAATCACTTCTGTTCAGTTGGAAGGGAAAATGTAAAATATGTTAAACCTACTCTTCGTAAGCATGTCCTTTTGCTTCAGAGACAGACTGAGTCAGGTGAAGTAGCTAAGTAACGCTGATCTATTTATGCAGTTTTCCCTGTAACAAAAAAAAAAGTTTAAGTGAAAGTGCCCAATTTATAGGCCTACAATGAGTTTATAACTTTTTCACTTACCCGCCATAGGCTTGCCCCCCTAAACGAACTTCCAATAACGATTGGATTGTGAGTTTTGTCTTAAAGCCATTGAAACAGCCGAACTCTTTATATATACGTATTTTCAAACAGTTTAAGAACGTCTTGATAGAGAGACCTTAATTTTGTCGATATTGTGGACACCACTAAAGGTCGATACAATGTTTCATGCGTTGGCAAAAGTTTAGGTAGACCAGTGAATCCTAAGCGCTGACCACAAGCCTAGTTAACTACAATCCATCTATCCACTTGACCTACTTACACAAACCACCGGATTGATAAAAATCAATTTCAAAGCATTTCTCAAACGAAACACCCTGTAATGTCATCTCTTCGTGCACGCAACTCCACCCTCTATTATCAGACTTGAGTTGAATATAAAGACTTTTTAGTGTCACGAAAATGGACGCGAAACGACATTAAGTTTAGAACGCTCTAAACTCTCGGGAATAAGGAGTTGTTCCTCTCTCGCTCAGTTTCTCTCTCTCTGTCTCTCTCATTTATGCAACATTGTGACATTACATTTACAACATGGCTCTGGTTTTTATGACAGCTTCGACCAAACATTATTATGGCCCGTGGAGGGTGTAATAGTAACATTAACCAATATATTTTTATGGTTTTGTTATGACTTGCCGGTCATGATTTACATTCATGAACGCCGTTTCTTTTCGTTTTTTTCTTTTTTTTTTGCTGCTGTTTGTCAGTGTATCCTGTGAATTTTCAAATTTGCAATGCGATGTTGATGGGAAATATGCTATAAAGTGCTTTTGTCAGCACATAAAGCATTACCCCATGAATATAAATAATTGTCTCCTGTTATTCTAAACATGATTCTGTATCTGTGCTTCATCCAGTTTAAATGGGGGCTCTATACACATTCTGTGAGGCATTCAAGCGAAGGCGCATTCAATGTGATCGATACGAAGGTAAAGGGAATCGTCGACAATGACTAAATCGCGTTGTATCCACTCGAACGATTACGAATACTGTGATGGATGGTTGAAGAACGTACAGAGATTGAATCGTGTTTTAGAGTAACTTGGCCAATTTATTGAGACGGTTGTTTGGAGAATTTATGGCAAAAGGAGGAGCTTTCGCGACAATGTGCACTGACAAGGGCGCATCAATTGAATTCCAATTAAGGATTCCAAATATACAGATGTATATTGTTGGATGTTCGAGTGGTTTGTTTGGGAATTTTGGTAGAAATTTGGAACAGAAAGGGTGGCAAAGCGAATGAATGCAATTGAGAGACGTGTTTTCCTTTATTCGAGAGGTATGTAGGTGTTGTTACCGTAAAGTGAATGAATATTTGTGGAGCTCTTCAAGTTTTGACAGAGAAGATGAAGAATTCTTACTTTATTGGATAAAGGAAGGAACTATGAGTGTTTGGAAGACAAAACATTAGTAAATAAAGCACTTTCAATAAACTCTAGCTTTTTTCTGAATCCTTACAAGCTTGGCTTTACGTTCTCAAAGAAGCTCTTACAGGGCGTACACACAAGTTCCAAGTCGAGCTACAGACCTCATAATTGACTCGATATTGGCAAATTCGTTTGCAAGAGTCAAAAAGACAAAGTTCTGGTGTGTTCTTTGGGCTTTTAGTTGATGTATACCACTGCAGCGAGGTAAAGCTAACGACTTGCTTACGACTTAAGTTCTTCCGCTTCTTCGTTCATTACTATTGGCCTACTGATGTATCACTACCCAAGTCCCCTCGTCCTTGCAAACTGAAGCAAATCTTCACCTTGACTGTCCTTAGACACACTTTTTCTACATACTGAACCTTTCAGCCATTATATTCCTCGATTTGGCACAATTTATTTCTCACTTCATCATCTTAAAAAATTAATAAATCAAAACAACAACAAAGACAACATGCCATTGTTCAACTTTTATTATTTTAAACACAACAGAACCCCATTGTCATTGATTAACATTGGCACTATCCTCGTCCTCATCACTCATTCAATGCATTTTTTGAACAAAACAAATCTAGTGACGAAAATCTTAACAATACCCGCCAACTTGAACCTCACTTAGCTTAGCGTCCTTGAACATGTTTGCATAAAGGATGCTGTTAAGTAATGGAAATGCTGTTTCTATAGCCGCCCTGTCGTGTCGCCTCCTGCAACAAATAATCAAACATCTCATCCTTCACTGTTGGCTCTGACGGTTTTATACAAGCAAATAAGACAACAACAAAATATTGTTCTAATGGAATCTTTTAATAAAATTTCTCTTTATCTCACATCGTTGTAGTCCTTTGACAATAGCTTGCACACGATGCATTGTGACAAAGAAAAAAAAAAAATACGCCACCGCACATAAATTTCCCGGCACAATAGAAACACTCTGCATATACACACTACCAACATTCAAAAAATTGAATAAAAGCCAACAACAATTTTTTTGTTTGTCCTTCTTTTGCCATCTTCGTCTTTTGAGTTTTTTAAGTTGTTGTTTATAAGTGTTTCAATTTCTTTTATTTTATTTTTTTTATTTTTTTATTTTATGTTTGCATTGATATAAAAAAATAAAAATTATTGTTGCAAAGTCGATTATTACGCCTGAGTGCTGCTCTCGAGGGGCTCATTGATGGCGATGGTGTGCAGAGTGCTATAGTGTTATTATAGGAGGCAGCACTGTCAGGGAAGGGCGGCTGCAACCAACTACAACCACCACTATGATGAATTGTGTACTAAGTTTTGAGGTGAAGTTTTCGGCGAGTTGTTCGTTTTAGTTGTAGGAAATATCTTTATGTCTTTTCGCCAGAAACGAGGTCTTAAATTTGCAAGTTTGGAGAAAATCAACGGTGTATGTGTGTGCATATGAGAAGTCAAAGGACATGAGAAGTAGTTTGAATTGGAGATTATTTTTAACTGCTATTGCTTTTTAGTTAAAGATACATTTAGTTATTGTCTATGGAGCGTTTGAACATGAAAATACTTTTTAGAATTTCAACCACGTTTACCTCGATTGTCTTCTGTGTTCGCTGCCACCTGTTTGTTTGTGAGAAGAAGACGCTCAAGCTCTCTCCTTGTGTTGCCTTATTGGTTCACGTTTAGTTCAAGTATGTCTTTTCACCTAACAATACAAATGTAAGAAACCTTTTACACCAAATAAATCACCCTATTTATTGAAGGTGCCTTTTTGGTAATTCGGTTCCATCACCAATGCTATAAGTAGCAAAAGTATCAATTATTTAGTCGTAAGATCGGTTTGGCCGAAGGTTTGATATCTAGGCTTCTGGAAGACAAGCTGCGATTAGTTTCTGAATAAAATGTTCTCCTAGTGTCCTCTAAAATTCTGCTTGCACATCCCTGTTCTTTTAGTGCAATTTACAAAAAAGTTTATACCGTGATGCGGAATAATCTCTTAAATCACGCCTTGAGCTCGGAAATTATTTATGGTTTGCTGCTGAAACTTCACAAAACCTCGCAAAAAGAAGTCACACGGAGTCAAATCGGACAATGTAGCTGGTTAATTCATGTCGCCCCTTTACGGGAAACGCCCCTACAACTGTTGTAAAAATAAATTGCTTGCTACACAGGTTGTGTGATAGGTCGCACTATACTTGCATCAAGGTTCGAACAGATTATTTGAAGCCATACACTATGTATGTATGTTTATTTGGCACAACAGCTCAGAGAGAGCCAAGGCCTAGCTTTGGCGAATGGAAGGGACCTACAGTTTTAATGCCGACTCCGAATGGCGAATTGAGAATCTTTTTATGACAGATTATACTCTTGCAGGTTTGTCATGCCTGCGAAGAGGTGGTGCGGCGAAAAAACTTATGCTGGTTTTTGAGAATCGAACCTGTGTCTCTCGCCATACAGTACAGAACGCATGTGGTAATAAAGGGATTTTTTCTGTCATCTTCAAAAAGCACTGTCCAATCACTCTGCATTTCTAATACCAAACAATGAGTCGCCGGACGCTCATCACTGATGATTATTTTCTTCCCAAAATCGTCGTCCTTTTCTTGGTTTCTCCAGAATTCAACTGAAGAACTGTTTTCATTAAGAATGAGCTACTGATTTGAGGTATCGCTTCAACTAAATTTTGTAAGCATTCAAAATATTTAATTGTTGTGAACGATGCCGAATTAAAGTTCCAAGACGCTCAGCGTCTCATTCATTATTTGCATCGTAAAGGGTCTTTCATTAAGCGCTTCCTATCTTTAAATTTAAATAAAACAAAGTGTGTCTGAGATATCATCGACATTTTTTATTCGATTGAAAGGCCTATCGATGCCATTATGTATGGAATATAACATCGTTCAAATGTCCACCGTGGCTTTACTGGGTGGCGCGCATCCGAAATGTCCAATTTTCCATGGCTCTGGCGCATAAATCAGGCTGAATTTGATCGATGGTATGGGTTATGTTTGTTTCTAAGGCAGCTGTGGTTTGTGGCTTATTCGCAAAGACCTGCGACTTCAGAAAACTCCACAAGAAAAAGTCTAACGGGGTCAAATCGCCAGTTAACATTACCTCAAGGTGAGATGACCATGTCCTCGAAACGCTCGTGCAGAATTTCCAATGTGGCGTGAGCTGTGTGGCACGTAGCGCCATCCTGTTTAAACCACATGTCGTTGATGTCCATATCATCCAATTCAGACCAAAAGAAGTTGGTAATCATTGACCTATAGGCCTGGCCAACGTCGTTCTCAAATAAATATGGACCCATGACGCCGCCAGCCCAAAATCCACACCAAACAGTGAGTTTTTCGGGATGCATTGGACGCTCTTGGATCTCATGTGAATTGGTATCGTCCCAAATTCGATAACTTTGTTTGTTGACGTACCCATTCATCCAGAAATGGGTCTCATCGCTGAAGATGATTTTTCGATGAAAATTAGGGTCAGTTTCCAACTGCTCCAGAGCCCATTCAGCGAACACACATCGTTGTCCATGGTCGTTTGTCGCTAACCTTCAACTCCTGGGTCAGTTGAATTTTGTACGAGTGCAGGCCCAAGTCAGGATGCAAAACTCGCCAAGTTGTGGTCTGCGAAAGGCCGAGTTCTTGTGAGCGACGCGAAATTGACTGCCTCCTGCACATTCCCACGGCCAGTGGCGATGTTTTCAGCAGATCTTGCGTTTCGTCGACGTGCGACGGGTGTTGGTTGATCGTTTACTGAACCAGTGGACTCAAATTTATCCATCACACTGCGAAAAGTCCTCTCGGAAGGACGATTATGTCTACCGTAAAATGGGCGGAGCGCGCGGAACGTTGCCCAAACAGAACACCCATTTTGATTAAACAATTTTATTATTCGCATGTGTTGTTGAACGCTATATCCATGCATGGTGATTTGGCGAAACAGACTGAATAAATGACAGCCAATTTGACAGATGTAGCTTTAACAATATGGCCGCTATCAACTGTCAAAGTTCGAAAGTCCCTATTGGAAGGGCCTTCAGTTCTTCATTGAAGATGCAAAACAAAAAAGCATGAGTTTCTTAGTCCACAACCGACTCCAGTTTCTTCAAATTTTTCAATCAATCTTATGTTTCCCGATTGGACGAAACTACCTACCTCATCCTTTGTGTGAACTACAGCTTAGACTGTGTGTGAAAAAATCGTGGCTGGGCTCAGCTTTCAAAGAAAAATTCACCGATCTACGTTTCCTTTAACTAGGACTGGAATGAGACGACAAGATCCTTCAAAACCGCCCTTGTCTATGAGCAAGAAGTTTGGATGGAATCAAAGTTGAGTCAATGCATCTTTGACAATCGATGCATGTACTCAAACTATATTGGAGCTACGAGCTGTAAAAGCAATTGAATATTGAGCATAAGATAGGCAAGGTCACGACGAAAATTTTCATTTTCAAAGGCAAACAATAAATTGAATTGGAAACAACCTTCAAATTCAATCTATTTCAATCTGTAGAACTATTGAAAAAGTGCGGTAAGGTGTATAATTACTTCATGACCTTGTCCTCAATACTCAATCTCATCTTTTACTTGATCTCCTTAAGTTCACTTCTAACACCAAGATTAACTTCTTTCTAGAAATTCACTTTAGAAACTTGTTAAAAGTGATTTACCTAAACTATTCAAATTTAACAATAAAACCTTTTGAAAGCCAAAAACACATTTTAATTCTCAACTTGATTTCCTTTGAAAACATTTCCGTTTCCATCACAATAATCTCACTAAAGCACCACTTACCGATTTGCAAAATCATATTAAACTTCGAATAGAATAATGGTAGAACATGACACAACACATGTCCTTGAGTACAACACTCGTATCAATTGGCAAAAATTATAAGAGCGCCCTCTATTAATCGAATTATAATTGCAAATTCAAGAAGTCAATTTTGAAAAAAGGGGATGAAGAGACATTACTTCCGAAGTGTACACATACGTACACTACACGTGAATTCAAGTGACGTCTTCACTGTCTGGCAAAGGAGCCGAATGGGGACATCAGGACGTCTCTTAAATCCTATAGATTTGCCTTTTGGATTATCATTAAAGGGAATTTCAAATTGCCATAAACATACTCGACAGTCGTGACATAATAATCTCGCGTCGTCGTAGTCCCCCGTCTTCGTTGAGATAAATCTGCCATTTGGTTGTATTATCCTTCGTTAAGGAGATGTTGTGTTCTCGAGCACGTTCGATCATATTTTCTCGTCCTTTTTTTCTTCTCTCCCTTGTGTGCGTGGAAAATTATGATTTTCTCAAGCACTGTGATAATACAATTCAATGCAATGTCCTTACGACTTACAATAAGGTGACAAGGCCATGGAAATTGGGTGAACGCTTGTATTGTGGATTTGTAAACAGCAAACAGACATATCTATTTATCGAAGTAGTTATTCTTCTGTCACATCATCCTGTTAGGGAATCGGGATTTTAATTACGTTTACTTAAGCAATAACAAAATACAAGTATGTTCTGTCAAATTGAAGGGAGCACCGTCAATGGAATTCCATTGAATTGAATCTCATGCTGCGACGAGGATACACTGCTCCATTGTGTCATTGTTGTTCAGTGTAGCAATACACAATATGAAATGGAGGAAAAATTTAAAATTCCATTTTGGAATACTCATTGTCGAGGTAAAGGTTGAATTTGGTTGTTAACTGGTAGGCCACAACGGTAATACAGTGGAAAAGACTTAACGTCGTCGTCATGGAGGGTAAATCATAATTCCTATGAATATGAAATAACAAAATCTTATTATACTCATTTACGTTGTATAAATAAATTTGAGTTGCAGTTGAAAATAAATAAATTACTTGTATAGCTGTCGCGGCATACCTAAGTACTTTGGCATTGTCTGTAAATTGGACTGGGATTTTGGGGGAGAGCCTTTGTGTGTCAGATATTTAATGAGAATGGAGTTGGAAGGGCTGTAAATTTTAATTAATTGGAGTGATGTAGATTTATTTTTATTTTTTTCTTTAGCAGACTTTGATGAGTAATGATTTGAAGAGGAACCAATTAAATTGACTGACAGATGAAGGAAACCTTAGATACGTTAAGTAGATTTACGAAACACTGTGACAGACTGTTTGTGGGATTATTTGTTTTCTTGTTTAAATATTGATAAATGAGTAAAATGAGCGTAGAATTCGGTGACGTCTTGAACAGGTGTTTCAACTTCAACTTCAACAATGGAATTTTCATTTGTAAAGCAAGATTAGTAGTAATATTTGTCAGATGTTGTACTCAAAAACTGATTTGATGGGTGCGGAATTTTATGAGAAGGGGGTTTAAGTTTAAAGTCGTGAGCGGCCTGAGGCAAATGATGGCAAGATGACATCTTAAATACTGAAAAAATATATGAATTTATGGACTTTGCATGGTCACGTGGCTGCATGACTTAGCCCGTACCTAATCGAATTCTAAACGTTAAGACAATTACACAACCAAAGAGAAAGCTTAAGGAATAAGTCAGTGACAGTGCTGTTAGATTTTTGGGTGGGAATGAGATCCCATTTATTAGACTTGATACAAGCTAAACAAACTTACGACTAACTTAAATAAAAACTTAAAAAATAAGATTAGTTGGGGTGGTGGAGGAGATCGAATTTAAGGGCACGCGTAGAGCGGTTGAAGTCGAAGATGGTAGGGGCAGAGTTTATCTTTCGGAGCATATGAGAGATTGGTTCGTTCGAGCCATTAAAGGTGTGGTGGGACGGTAAATAGACGAGACGAGGGGTTCGTAGATTGCGAGGGTTAGTGTTGAGGAAAAATAGAGTTGTGAAGGGAACGGCTTTCAACGTGACCTGAGAGCAGTCGATGAATAAAGAGCATGTCGGCTGCATCTCTCCGTTCCTCAAGGGTATTTAAGTTAATAAGGTTGAGATGGTTTTGATAGGGAGATAAGATAAGAGGATCGTTCCAGGGCAGACCTCGAAAACGAATTGAGAAAAGGGCGTTGAATACTCTCGATTCTCAAAATATGAACACGATGATGCGGGGACCATACTTGACTGGCGTACTCTAGGAGGGGGCGGACGAATGTCATGTAGAGGGACCTGGTCACGTAAGGGTTGGTGAATTCTTTTGACCACTGTTTTACAAAACCAAGTAAAGAGTTGGCTTTAAGGATTATCTCGTCCATGTGTGACCGAAAATTGAGTTCCATGTCACACAAAATGCCGAGGTCGCGAAGAGATTGACCAGGGGATACAGGTTGGTTGTGCAAGAAGTAGAGTCGGGGGAGGGGATCAGAGCGTACGAGATGTATATCCGAGCTAGCAAACGAATTAAAAACGACTGTAGAGTTAGGAGCTAATAGGTTAAGACTAAGGTTGAAGAAATAACACCAGCCTTTCTCAGTGTTCTTTGTGGACTACCATGAAATCTGTTCATTTGTTCATCACTTTTTGCAGCAGATAGCTATGATATCGGCTTCAATGACGTTGAAATTATTATTTATCTCAAAGGAGCACTTGATTCAGAGGCATCAGCTATCGCACTGGCATCGATTTTTGAAGCCAAACCGTTTCACCAGTCAAGAAATCTGAAAGTGAACCTTCTGTCAAGGAGTAGTAATAGAATCTATTTCTGTCGTTCTGCTCATCATCAAGGCAAAACGTTGGTCTATGTTGCTGCAGCCTACCTACTGTTGCTGACAGTCCAAGCTACTTATCTTGAAGGTTACTTAAGTCGTATTGATTCTTGTTGTAGGGGCCAATCTCCCATAAATACGCAAAGCATGTCTGGACGCTGTGAAGATGAAAAACGACGAAAACTCTGTAAAGTCTGAGGACCTATTCAACAAAGCAGTGGATTCAATGCTGTTTTGACAATTCATCCGAATCGTCTTTAGTTTCGTTCCATCGATCTCACGAACGATCCTTTTGTTGACCGGCGAAGATAATTAACGTGTACTTCTTGGCTTTGAATCGACTGTTCTTCTCCAGCTTCTGTTTAACGTATATGCACTCAACATCAATTAAGAAGTCAATGAACTTTCAAAACTTTCAATTCTTCATCAAATGCGACAAGTGTCCCCTCAAACAAAAACTTACAAAGTTTTCAAACATGTTTTACCCCTCGACTTAACTTTGCTCAAGTGCCCCAATTTATAATTTAGACATTTTCGAACGCAGCTAAGAGAGTTCACTGAGCTTTCAATTGCCACGCAAATAAAAGTTTAACCAAATCCTTAGAAATTCCAAAATTTGTTACGATGTCTACTCTTGCATGAAGTCGCCTTCCACTCTACATAAAACTCAATCTCGCATGAAAACTTGGTGATTATTTACCCAGCGACGATGTGTCTTCTTCTCTAATATTTAACAAAGACATCGTATTGTGTGTTCAGCTCTTATTATGCATTCATCTTCAGCGGGTGATAAACAAAGGAAACTCTTCATTTTCATCTTCATCTGCTTATAGTATCTTTATGTTCGTTTTACTCCGCTTCTTTGGCTTGTTTTTCTTTTCTTTCTTTTCTGCCATTCGAAAGCCATCAGTCAGATTTCCAAATGGCACCTCCAGTTATTATCCTTTCATTGTCATCATGTTCGCATACATCATCTCAGTGTGTGTGTATTTTAATGTGCCACTGGCAATCCAGGTGCAAGGACGTTCACATTCGTTAAATCTCACTCGAATACTTCTGCACCCAACAGTTACCACACCACCCGACCCGTACATACAATTCATCTCCATTTCGCTTAGCTTTCATTCATTTCCTCTTCACATTTGCAACCCCTCATACCATTTATGCGCGCCCGCACAATACAATGCTATTTTCGTTCCACTCATGTTTTATTATTGTGTGTCTCGTCGCTTGATGCCTCACGCAACCTACCCACCACAACCATCAGTCATCCATTGAGGCAAGAGGGTGTCGGATGCCTGTATGTGGCTGTTGCTTTACCATTTCCATCGTTCTCTCCTTCTGAAACGAAGAACAAAACATCGAAGTGGAAAATGTCCTTGGTTACCAACACACTCAATAATGGAAAGCTGAGTGCCGAGATATACTGTATACTCTTAGCTGTGCGTAGTTTTCCACCTTTCGATGTGGAAATGTAAAAATAGGTGAAAATGAGAACGTGCATGCCATTAGCATGTGGTAAAAGGATAATAAAAAGAATACACCGTCAGGGAGTGATAAAGGGGGTGGCAAAACCCTGGGGAAACCCAGAAAGGTTTGCAAGTGCGACTGTGGGAGGATGTCACCTAATTTCTTTTATCCCAGCAATGTCCGGTCTTTATGAAGAAGAACACCTATCCGACTCCTGCCAATGCATACTCATTTCATTGGTTTTCCAGGACTGTATGTGGTGGTTTTTTTTTTTCTTTTATGGTGATTATTTGATGGTTAAGAATCTGCATAATGTCTGGGTGACATCAGACCCTACAACAGGTTTGGGTTTTGCCACCCCGATTGTCATGTGTGCAAAGGGTGTACTAAATATTTGAATTTCAAATTTCATTACGCTTCGAGAGTGTGATTTTGGTATTTAAGTTCTTTTTCGACACCCCCCACACCAAGTGAGAAACCTCCGCACTGTCTTTGGTAATAAGATTTGTATTATTTTGTCTTCACAGATTGGGAGCATGTTAAATAGGTGTCTACGTGCTGTCAGGAGTGGTATGCGGTTTACGCTGAAATTCGAGTTATTTGCAATAACATAGAAGATACTCATGTATATTGACACGGAATTTCTTAAAGTGTACGGTCTGAGTGTGGTTGTGAAGGTGTTTTCCAAGGAATCCTCGTTTTTTTTTTCTCGTGGATTTTTCTAATAAGCGGATTAAAATCGTGTTACGGAGGCGTATGTGGAATATTTTTTTGATTTTTTTTTTACAGAAAATTGTGGTGTGATAGTTAAGTTCGGCTTAATTGTATACGGTATTTTGAATCTTCAGATAGCTTGTGTAGAATATCTGTCTACAACAGACTGTATCTTTCCTAATTGAAGCTCCAAGTTCAAGACCTTTATGAATGCAGCTTACCAGTTCGACAAGACAAGATTACTAATTGAACCTGTTTTTGCATCTAAGTGCTCTTAGTTTAGTGTCTCAACACATCGAGAAAAACAAAGTCCTTAGTTTAGACTTAATTTGTGTGAAAGATCCTTGTAATGCAGTGACAAAGAGTGATGGTATAATCATTGATGCCTTGGCGTCATTTTGGTCGATCTCAAATGAAAGGCTTTGCCCTGCCATCTATGCGATGAGCTTTAAGGGACATATGCTGTACAATGACGGTACTCTGTTAAAAATGTTGTCGAAATCGAGGTAACAGTACGAAAGTCATTAATTTTAACGCTTCCTTGTCATGCGATTGAAGTTTATTTGTCGAAAAGGAGCACTTGAAGGGGTCCATTGTTTTACCAGATAAGTTCCATTTTATTCGAAATTTCTTTCATAGAAGACCGTTCTTTAGAGTTTAATGAAGGCACCAATCAAATACCACGATAGCTTATTGCATTAAATGTCGTATATTCCTTAGCTGACCATGCATTTGCTACCCGTTTTCATTTGCAGTTGCTAAGCATCATCCAACAAAAGTTTTCGTACCATCATATGCTAAAGAGAATGCGAATGAGGATAAAAATAAGGACGAAGATAAGCACACAACAACTGCACCTTGTCAATTGCATTTGTTAAAAGAATTTACCATAACGATAAGGATAATCCTACAAACAAACATTCATGTGACAATACACTTACGTGTACACATTTGTTAATCTTTAGTAAGAGCATGTGTATGTCATTAGCTTAAATAACTAATTAGATATGTAGATTGAATTACAATACACCTAGTAGGCGAGATAATTATCACCTCCAAAGGATACCAACATCGAATAGAAATCAATCTATTTACTTGCCCATTGTTTGTTGACCCATTCATTGATCCCAGGATATACATAACACAAGAAGATAAACAAAGCAGCCTTTATCCTCGCAGTAGGACTAGTCAATGACCAGATGTTGGCTATTCATGAAAGCAAAAACAAACTCTCCGCCCATTTAATCTTCATATAGATTCCTGCATAGGTTTCTCTGTGAAAGGAATTTTTTTTTTTTCAAGTATCCTACCTCACTCGAAACACATACATAACAAAAGGAAAAAGGAAACCCCTAATGCAGTTCAAGGAAGAACTTGAAATTGGATTTTTATTGGATTAATTGCATTCCGAAGTATATCCACAGAAGGACTCTTTCATTTCTAATGATATCAAGTGCAGAAAAATGTTCGGTTAAGTGCACACAGGACTACTCTGCAAAAGGCATACACATATACACACTCAAAAACAGAAAAAAAAAGAAAAAAAAAACCAAAGATGGACGAAAGGTTGATTTTTTCCTTTACTTCTTAAATAGGAAATCTATTGAAGCTGCTCTGCTCCAGCCGAAGTTGGTAAGCCACTCGAGTAAACTTCATTATGGCAGCATTAATTATAAAATTCACTTGCAACTCAAATTGAATAAGATGAAGTATCTGTTCGTTTGATTATTGGCCGCTTTCCAGAATTGCATTTGTTATTGCGACTTCTTCTGGTTCGGTTGGAGTTCATGGGTTTTCTGGTTCTGCCTTTGAGTTTTTGCTTTCCCTGCTGGAGTGGACAATTTGAATATTTTTGGTTGCCAGGAGCAGTACTTCCTTTGAGCTTTGACCAAGCAAGGGTTTATAGTTAATGGCCTATTTTAAGAAACATAAAGTATACGATGAAAGAAGACTATTTGGTTCTGGATGTCACGACATACCAATATCATCTCCTCAAAGAGACAATTACAATATCTAAATCAAGTTTAGGAAACTCTAATATATTTGTAAATTATTTTAAGAATATATGTAGGTGATCGTATAGCTTTAGTCCTTACAATAAATGCTTTGAAGTTTTGTCAATTTTAACAATTCATAATGGAAGAAAGGTTGAAACAATAATATTGTCTTGGACATAAGCTTCTCCATCAAACGTTGTTTTATTTGAAAACACAATCCTTTTTCATGATGGCAAGACCATTATGTCAGCTTTCCCAACTGTCCTAGATGGAAAGCTGAATTTTTTAGCATAGAAGCGCTAGTCTACGAGTGCCATATGGCTTCCTTTTGTCTTCCACTGTCGTTTGAATTTTCATAAACGATCTCCTGTCTGGAACTTATAATTCAATTCATTCCCTCGCTGATGCCAGTACCCTCAGCTTCTCATATTCCTTCCCTAACTCACGAACCTACCCTTTGGACATAGAAGAGGAACGGCAGCGCATGCTAAACTTATTAAATTAGGTTCTACAAATAGAGTGAAATTTAATGCTTCTAAAATCCAATGCTGTCTTCTGTCACTAAAGCGAAACCCAAACCACGGACCACTATCCATGAATGATACCAACATCACCGAAGCCGAAAGAATTTGTTAACGCCGATCTTCGTTGGAACGAGCCGCGCATTTAGGAGTCACATTTGGACTCTCCAACTAGAAGTATCTGCGAGTGGCTTAGGAAAATTGACTTGGCAACAGACTTCAAAGATCAACTGAGTGAGAGGCCTTCCGCTGTAGACTCGTCCTCCACTGATATCAACATACAGTCAAGACAGCATCGCAACCACCTTGCAACATCAGCCACTCCCCAAATGATGCTCGTTGTATGATGAAGTTTTCCAAAACGGAAAGGAGGTGACAGAAGATGCACATCTTAAGACCCTCGAGCCAAAAGAAGAGGGCATATGCAGTCTCCCAGTTCAAGGAAGTTTGAAAGTGGAGCAACAGGAAAACTCTCGACAGCTCTATAAGAAGTCCACGCAACTGGCAGCTGGCTTCAAGACTTTGAAATAATGAATGGAGGAGAAGGTATCATATAACTGCGATCACTACCGTGATGTAGATGTAGTCCAAAAAGTAAAGATACAACGAATTTACAATACAACGCTCGGTCACGTTGAGCGAATGGACAACCATGCTCCTGTCAAGAAGGTTTTCGAGTCTCAGCCCCATGGACAACAAGGAATGCCGAACCTTCGTTTCAAATGCCAATCGATTGCAGATCCTAGAGCTTGGCTTAGAAAACTGAAGGCAGTACGCCTTCGATTGACGAGCATAGAAGTCTGCCTTGTCCTAGGCAGATACTCTACATGAATCAAGAGCCTCGTAATTATGTAAGTTAATCAGTCTTTTGAGCACTTACTACTATCCCCATAGTCATGGTGTATTCTATGCTGTTTGTAGGACTTCATCAACGATTAAAACCACTGACATTCCTAGGACAAATGATATTCACTTCAATGTGGTCTGCATGGTTATCCATTCATCTGGCTTACATTGAATTTCTTTCATCGTAATGTTGAAGAATTGGTTGTCATTTCGAAGAAACTACGTCACATATCTTTACCAAACCGGACCAGCTGTTAGATTTCACAAAAGAAATCAATTATTTCTCTTTAATTTTAAATTTAAAGCACCATTGCTACTACAATGATTCTCTGCATAAAAGGCAACCATAAATGAATAAAATTCCAACTAAATGTTAAAGAACCACTGTCTTGCAGTTTCTTTTTGTAAACCACTTTTCTCTGGTAGAAGTGGTTGAATCTGATAAGAAACACAAGTAGCGTGGATGCGCCGTTTTGTCTGAGAATTTTACAAAAAAAAAAGTTGTAATTTCAATTTCCATAGCATCTTTGCATTTTCGCAAATAAAAACTGAATCACAAAATAAAAAAACAAAAAAAAAGTTCTTGTTCTGTTCCACTTGAACGAGCAATTAAAATGATCCTTTTCCAGTAAAAACCCGCATCCACCTCTCATTCAACAGTGCCATTCATATGGACGATGATGGCAAATTTTGTTCTTCACCCTTAATGGACGCACGGCAATTATTTTTAATACCACAATTAGGTATAGTTTAACGTTTTCTTCAGCTGCTAATACCATTCCCAGGAGTCTGCCTTGTTTTTATGGTCCTTCAGATTATAAATTACAATCGCTTGGAATGACCTGTAATTTGCCTAATGACAAAATTGCTTATGCACATAAATTCCTTCTCCCCGAATAAATGTTCTCCAGCTCCACTTTTAACTTCCAACATAGTATTCATTCATTCTTATTTCGTTTCGTCCTTTTTTTATATACTCTTGACAAACTTTCCTTTAGTCTTAGTGAACAACGTATTCAATGAATAATTTAAATGAGGGAATGCTATCAAAAGCCCAAAAAAACAAAACAACAACCAGAAAAAAACAGGAACAGCCAGAGGAAAACACGATACTCAGAGGTTTGAAAACAATCTAAAGATTTCCGAATCTCATCCACCTTGGTAGTCGGTCTCTGTAAGCCATTATTCTCGTTCATTCTTTCTCTCTTTCTCTGCTTTTAAGTAGTTACGAGTATGCCTATGCAGGTTGTTTTTCACTTTTACGAAAGGAAACATTGCATTCCATAGAATGACGATGACGAACACAACAGATATAAAATGAAACTGCTACGAGAGTAGTATTTTTTTGAATTCACAATGAACGAGGAAAAGGAAGCAAAAGTATAAGCGAAACATAAGGATTACACAGAAAATAAAAAGGAAACTCCCTCCTTTAGCTTTCAAAATGCAAAAGCGGTTATCCTCTTGTGGAAAATGCATCTAATAAGTGTGCCCAAGTTTTTATCCTTTCTTTCATTTTCACTAGTATTTTGTTGTATGTCCGTACATTCCTTCGCATAGGTACCTTTCTTTCGTTGTATTGTAATCAGCATAATTCGCGTAAAATATATTTCAAGTAGAATAGTTGAGTAGCTGCCTGATGTCTGTTGCAGGATGCATCTGTAGTACTTATGCAAGAAACTATATCATAATATACTCTGTATTTAGGAAGGACGCTCTTTAAGTTGTGTATCTGTTGCGACTAAGTAGAATAGTGAAGAAAGGCGCATCCTTACATAGCGTCAACACTTGGAGTAATTATCTCGAAAGCGAAATATAACATGGGTATTCCATTATAGTGTTTTCCAAGGATTTCAATGCTCGCGTATTAGATATCCTGCGCCATTACTGAAACAATGTTTTATGTGTTTTTGTAATTGTTACAGTTTTCATTGTTTTCCTTATGGTGGGTGTGTATGGCTTTTGTTTTTCGGTTGTTTTATGGATTTTTTTTTTTTTTGGTTGGAAAGGAAATTCAGTAAAAGGATTCAGAGATACCAGAAGGAGTCTTATGTAATGAAGGTATTTATGGAATTAAGTTGGCTTTTGGCACATGTAAGATGTCAGCTATATTGTTATTCTTAGTTTAGTTTATTATTGTGTAGAACCGTTAAGTACAATGAATATACATCAAAATATTTTGAGTTGTGCTGCCATAACCTTTCATATTTAGAAGTACAACTTCTGTCTGTCTTGAGATCCACTGAACCATTTTTGATTGTTTTTCTCATAGGTCAGTTATTTCGATCAAGACAGTATTACTTTCTCCTAGAAGAGTCGACATTCATCTTTTAGGCAGAGGTCCATGCCATGAAACAATGTTAGACGAAAGTTCGGAAAATCTAATATAACAATGTATTCCAACATTTATTGGACAATTAAAGCCTTAAACTCTGTTAACTGTGACCACCATGACTTAAATGTTTAGAACGTTGGACAACGGTGCGTGCTAATTCAGGTTCCAATCACAGCAAAACACCAAATAACAAGTTTTTCACGGCTCCCTTCAAGGCAATGATTTGTATTAAAAAGTTGATCAGTCTACTGTTCCGATTTAGCAATTGAAATGGCAGACCTTTTGCTCTCGTTAGAGGAGCTAGCGTTGATCTTTTATGCTCTGATCGACGTTGGATCAAGCTTGAATCAGGAAGCTGGTTACAACAAAATTAACTATCGAAGCCACCACAAAAGGTTCAAAGTAAATAATTGCAAAGAACAAGATCTTCATCTTTCCAAGAAGCTCTTAGATTTCTCAACTAATGAGCGAACTAAGGAGCTTCTACCGCTCGACGAAAGACACCCAAAATCTAGTAAAGGATTTCCTGATCCCATGCTCTTAGCTCACATGCTGAACAAAGTTCCCCTGAGGTCTTTCAAGTATGCACAAATAATCAAGAGATAGCTGAGCTTCTATATGAGCATCGAAGTCAACACAAATTCCAAGGTAAGGTCCATAGATTCCTAACCCAAGGCTTAAGTAGTCACGGACGACGTCTGAAACTTAAAAAAATGTTTAGATACCTTTTCAAACTCTTATAACTCCATTTAAGCCTTAGACTTACTTTCTCTTACCCTCTTTTTTGCGATGAAGGATGAAGACACTTCAAAGTTAAACAGAGTATTTTAATTTTACCAACGCTCCCCTGTGGTACCATCGATTAGACAATTCTTCACAGTGAAGGTTCAGACTTATGTGTTTGTTTGGTGATTTGCCCGGCACGCAGTTCCTATATGATGTGGGTTATGCACTTTGTTAGCTCATCCTACATTTCCTGGAAATTTACAATTACTTTTCTGCGGTTGGTACAACTCCAAGCCTGATTGTCATTGTCTTTCTTTTATCAATGAAACTCGAGCAGTAGAACAGAAGAAATGGCTTAAGTGTCACTTTCTTTATCGTTTTTCGGTTGATCTATGGCTTGGATATACGGTATAAGTCGAGACAACGACTTGGCTTTCATATAGATGAAACAGTCGAGGCACTTCAACTTCAGTTTAATGCTCTGCTGGCAAGTAGCCAGTCCAAGTAAAAGCCACTAGTAGATCAGCGTTATAGTTGCAGTGCCAATCTTTTCTCACCTCTCCCAACTGTGTAGAGGTTAGATTAGAATTTGATGTGGTCCTTTGTCACTTATCACTGCGGCCGCAAGTGGGCCTATTGTGATATCCTTTTCTTAAGAGCTTCTCCATGATGCCTGAGTGCACGATGAAACCGGCAATGTCTTTGGGTGAGCTGGTAGTTATATCTTCCGCCACGAGGTAGTGTTTATCTAGGAAACGATGACGTGTTCTTATGAGGCAGGTACAGTGACATAGTATGTGTCACAGTCCTCGATTCACATCCTCCATTTGTTACCTTGTGCTATTCCCATAGTCACGAGATGTTTTTTAACCCAGCAGTGTCCGGTTATAAAGCCTGTGACGATTCGAATCTGACTTCTTGTTAGTTGAAGAAGTTGTTTCGTTCTTTTTTGGGAAGAGGCCGGTATAAAAGCTTTAGCTTGTCTGTGACCTTCCGTTTCTGTCCAGTAATGTTGTGCTTTGTCTTTTAACCAATTGTTAATACAGCCTTTAGCTGTGCTTGTTGGGAACCCTTTGGAATGGTAACCATAAAGGTTAATGCAGAACCTTTTCTGGCTAGTTCATCTGCCTTCATATCCGCTATGGCCCGGGGTACCCAAATGAGATGAACTCTGTTTGTACTAGCCAATGCTATGAGTAATTGGAGGCAGTCCCAGACAAGTTTGGAGTTAATTTCGCAGTCGTTGATTGCTTGGAGGGCAGCTTTGCTGTCATAAAGACTGTAAATGTTCTTATTTGATATAGCTCTGTTTATATTTTCTCTGATGCCATAGTTCTATTGCATGAATCTCCGCCTGGAACACTAAATTATTGGTCTCCATACTACTGTAAAGATATGTTTTGGTGAATAGATTGTAAACTCCAGCTCCGACTCCTTTATCTGTTTTTAATCCATCTGTGTACCATACATGAGAGTCTTTTGCAAATGTTGGCTAATTCTGTTCCCATTTGTTAAATTCTGCGAATGTAACCTTGAAGTTTTGGCTGTGTAAGCTATAAAACATTATTTTTTGATACCTCAGCTATAGGATGCATCATTTATGTTTGATTGCTGTCTTGAGGACTTCGTTTGGAAGCTTCTTCGCGGCTATTTCAACTTTTTTTTTATTTATATAATTCACTAGCGCTAAAGGGGTTATGAATACCCTTATGATGCTATTCGCACAGCGCTGGTGTTGGTGTAGTGATTTTGGAACTTAGGTGATATTAGGTTTTAGTCTTTTTGCTCCGAGGGTGGTGTCCAGAATGACTGGGTAGAATTTTATTGGTACTGTTGCCATTGCTTATAATTCGCAGTATTTCTTTCGAACATCCCGATATCATTAGTACGGTCAACACTTTCAAGCCATATGACCACCCTACTGTCAGTGTTATGCCTATGCAGTAGAGTTGACGTCAGCTTTTTTCGCAGTTGATCGATTTTTCTTTTTTCATCGGGGTTCGAACCTGGAACCTTCAGCGTGACAAGCGATGATGCAACCACTACACCACGGCCACCCCAAACTGAAAACTGGCCTTGAAAGCTTCAAGACATACTCTTTTTATTAGAGATGAATCTGTACGTATCTTTCGGAAATAAAGTCTCCTGTACATGATATTTTCCCAGTAATTTTTGCTTCATCATTAATGACTAAAAGTCCTTAGCAACACCGGGTGGGTCAACTAACCCTTTTTATAAACTTAAACTCAATTAAAACATATTTTCCACATCTACATGTATCTAATAATTTTTATAAATTTTTTTTTTATATTTTCAGTAAACTCAACATCACATCTCTAACAAGCATCATGTGGTCACACTGATATTTGGCCCCAACAGTATACCATTCCAATTTTAATCCTTTTCCGGTTCTCATCATTTAGTGTTGCCCCTTGTGTTTGGATTTTTTTTGTTTTTTTTCTTTCTCTCTTTCTCTTTTTTTTTTTTGTTTTGTTTTTCTGTTTATTAATTTTTTTTTGTTTTTGACATCCCGAATCCGCGCCAAAGGAATAAATAAAAAAAAAATACTTCCGCATGTTCGCACAAATTGAGAACGCCTTCGTTCATAAATCAAAATTAAAACAAAAGCTTCACCATAGCAGCAGCAGCAACAGTAGTAGTAGAAATATTAATCAAAATTAAAATCAATAATATATAATGTATTTGTTCAAAACTATAAATCAAAAAGATGTCAACTGTTCAGCTTTGTTATCGGCGTATACCAAGCAGGGCGATGCCAGTGGCCGACGGCGTAAGTCACAAGCCATTGCCGAGAGTCAAAATAAAAGTGTCTCCTCGATGGAGTCGGTGCTGCTATCGCCTTTAGTGAACTGGATCGATAGATCCGCAAAGGATCCATCAACATCGGTGTTGTCAAAATCAAAATCAAATTCGTTGTCAATATCCCTATCGCCCGCGAATGTGAATGTGAATAGTGCGAGAGCGCCGCCGCGACCGTCACCGCTGCCACCATTATCGCGTCGTCGGACAAATTGCAATTATTTAGAAAAACAATTGTGTACATATGTCATTGTTATTGTAGTATTTTTATGTGGTTTTCAAATCTCCAATGTGAGTTGTCTAGCGAGTGAGGCAGCGAGTCCTTTATCGTCGTCGTCGCGCAATTCTAGTAATTCTATTTATAGTAGTTCGTACGATACGATTAGTAAAAGTGTAAATATTGATAACAAAAGGTTAAATGATTCCCAAAAGGACAACATTTTATCGATTGACAACGAATTGATCAGCAGTAATAGTAGCAGAGGAAGAGATGCCAATGGCAGTAGTGGGCTGCCGTTGCTTAGTTTAAACGAAAGTGATGCCGCCATGAATGCGATATTTAGTGACTTTAGCTATGCATTTCAGGGCCTTAACCTACGCGCAAGTGATGATAGTTATAGTGATGATTATGCGGACAGCTTTATTAAGCGCAAACTACCACAGTTACCGGTCTATTTGAATGAGTTTGCTGTGCACATACCGGCCGGGTGGGAAGTGGCCGATGCTATTGCCTCGAAATATGGATTTACAAATATGGGACAGGTAAGTGATCCTTAAGTTAGTCGTACATTCATCCTTTTTTGAAACTTTGTCATACATACTTTGTACTCAGTTTGGACAGGACTGGTGCTTCCGTTAGTCGATTTTGGATTGCCTCAGCTCAAAGTTATACGAAATCTTTCTTTGAAATGCCCTGACAGCTCTCTATGTGTTACCATCATCGAGGTCCAGTAGCGAGAAAGTTCGAATGATTTACTTTAAGCCATCATGTATCAAACTTATCTCAACATTTTGATAAAGAAGCCTGCATTTGGCCACTATACTCTTATGTCTTGGACGGAGGACAAGGATCCTCTTAGAACGCCTTTCATTGGCTAGTACCTATTTGAAATTTCTGGATTCTCTCCTAAGTGTTAGAATGTCTTTTGGTGTATGATCCGAACTTACCCTTCTTAGATGTTGCTGTTCTCACTTAATTTTAGTTGGTAGGACAGCTGAGTTTCAGTCACCATTACCTTCACACTTACAGACTTTTGTTTGGGCCTCTTGTAGCTTTGACGTATTGTTCTGAACATCATTCCTTCTAAAGTTTCTCTTTTTGTTCCGCTTCTAGAGCTCAAAAGCAACTCCCGCCGCAACATGCACTGTATAAGCTTCTTGCTTTTCGTATATGCTGTCATTTTTCTTATAAGACTTTGATAGGGACCCGAGCGAATAAGCTCTAGTAATGATTTCCGCTAAGATTCGCATTCTGGCATTAGCTGCAACCAAGCTGTAGTCTGAGATCAAGAAGTGTGAAGTTCCATCAGAGTTTTCATTGCCGAAAGTCGGCGTTCTCAGCTGATGCTACAAAAGATGTCTTTTTGGCTACTTCTACTTCTGCTAGCAAACTCTGATCAAGCTTTTAAGCATAAGACTCAAGACATCTTGCTTAAGTCTACCACACTGATGGCAAATATGCACGGAAGTGATATCTTCTTTGTCTAGACACCACCACTTGCCTATCTGATTGTTACTGTTCTGATCCCAGTAGAGCTCAAGGCGGCTGAAATGAGTCTTCTCCAAGGTGTGTCGTATAGATGTATGTATCACAAAAAGGTTTCCTTTTGGAAACCAATAGATACTTCTAAGGACTACTGCGAGGTTTGGAATTAACGAACTTGTCAGGAAAGAACAGAACATCGGGTGATAAGTTTAACACGCCGAGACTTTCGTGATCGCCAGCTGTACCTGGAAGTTTCCAGCTAGCTGTCGTTTGCGTTTAGTGTTTACTTACTTATTTAGGTGGTGCTGCAATTCGGAGTGAACCTGGGCCTCAACCAACAAGCTTCTCCAGTTAGTCCGGTCCTTAGCTAACCGCTTTCAGTTATGCACTCCAAGTACAGCCTCACTCGGATCTCAATGGATCCATTGTGTTCCCCGGTATGGTGTGGGGTGGGAATATGTTATATTTTCAATTGGCCTCCCTAAACCATCCCGAGTTCCGAAGGAATTTTAGAAAAGCTCTCGATGGCTTGTCTGACAATTCGCGCTACTTGAGGCGAGGTCTTCCTCTACAGCCTAGTACCTCAGGGTTGGATTTAAAGACTCTTCGGGCCGGAACGTTGGTGTCCATTCGCTTTTCATGTCCTAGCCATCTTAAACGATGTTGCTGTACAGCTCGTGTACCTCGTCATTGAATCTCCTCCTCCATAGCCCGTCAACGTTACTGTTTGCATTTTAAAATTTCAAATCTCAGTGTCTTGAAATAAATGTTCTAAAAAATGAAGACTGGTAGCACAGAATAAGAAGAATCTTAAAAGTCTCTACAAAACCTCAACTTTATGGGGTAGAAAAACGAAAAGACTAAGAAAACAAGGATATGAAGAAAACCGATGCGTTGATCTCCAAAATTGATCTTAGGGTTCCTTACAATGGTTCGTTCAAAAATTCCAACAATCGTGATATTTTGAAGACGACAGCTAGGAGCCTTCATTGGCTATTTTATGCTTCAACTTGTTTGACAGTGTGTATGTTTCTGTTTACCATTCTATGTTTCAGGAAAGGGAACAACCAAATTCGTGAACCTCACTTCTTGCCCTGTGCCATTCCATTTAATGCCATGGGATCGACTACAATTTCGATTATTTTATGTTCTCAACTCCACCGGACTACCAGCCCGCTTAATTAAACTTCGAAAATAAAGAAAGACTGCTCCAACTCCAATTCCAATTAACTTTCATTTACAGTTACAATATTCTTGTTCGACTTATAACGGCAAAATCGAACAATCGATAACTAATTTCCAGATCTTCTCCAGTTCCGCACTTCAACTCATTCTGATTCCAAAAGGAAAGTCCTTTTGGTTTTTTCCAATTTTTTTCCCAAATATTATGAAATTCAACGCCTTCCCGTCATTAAACCGCCGGAAACAAACAGAAACAAACACACGGAACAATGAAACAACGGATGACGAAGACGATAACGAAGAAAGCGAAGAAAAAGAAAAACAAAACTCATTCGCTTCGATTCTGGATTTGGATTCGCAATGGAATGCCAATGTGATGGCAAATTGCCATCGGCACTTCAATCGAATGGCGATAATTGCTCGGGTCCAACAGCGAGAACTACCCAAAGAGGGCGTTGTGTAACAACCATTTCTGAGTACGAGTATGTTGGCCGCCAATTTATGCACCCCTGCCTTCGGGCTAATGTATGCGTAGTATGTGCGAAAACGAAAATGCTTACAGATACTTGATTAGTATGCCAGGCATGGGAAAGCGTTTAGTTTGTTAATTTCGGCCAGAAAGTCGAATGATGAAAAAAAAACGAAAAGGAATCACCTATCCTTAGCCATGAATCCAGAAACTTTGCATCTGCCTGAGGCTAAGCGAAATCCGAGCCGAAAAAAAAAATCCATTAAAAGTAAATCGAAAAATTATCTAAAGTAGAATCATCCATGCCATCTGAAGCGAGCGGCGGGCGCGGCGGTGGGGGGATAGCCAAATCAGAATCAGAGCCCAGCCTGACATTTCGTTTCTTTCTGTCAAACTTGTTGGTCCCGCTTAAAATTCGATTAAAGCCCCCCAACCATCCACATAATGATATGTCAGCGCGGACACTCGGATAACGGAACGCACAACAAGAGAAATCTGTCTCTTAAGTCCTTCGGATGGGAAAATCAAATTATCCAGCGACATCATGAACGGATGCGCACCATTTAGGCGCGCGTTTACCGCCTGCCATAAGGGATTCCGCGTGTTTAAATCCGTAATTTTGAAGCCCGGCAAGAAATGAAAACAAATTATTTCAATTTTTTTTATTTTTTTTTTCAGTTGTGTTTCTGCGAATGTATCTCGCGCTTTGGTGAGTTTGTTTATTTTCAGCAGTTTCAAGCGGATTGTAGCTGTAGGATTGCAGGGTATGATTTGAACATCAATCATTGTTTCGAAATGACGCAGATGAGACGCGGGACAAAAACGACAATGTGACGCTGAAAACGAAGGCTAATGCAAGTGGATAATTGAATTTGAAAACAGATGGTACAACGATGGCAGTGCGCGGTGAGCACCTGAATTTATTTCACGAAATGATTACACAATTTCGTTTTGGAATTGCTGGAATTTTTCGACAGCAAGTTCAAAGGACAGTTTATGAGGCTCATTGCCTTGTTTTTGAAATGAATTTGACTTTTTACCGGGAGGCGGGCTAATTTGTTTTGAGAAAAACCTGAATCCTTCGTGGATAATGTTGCTTTTATCTTAATTTAATTGTAGCGAGTCTGAAATGGAATTGTGTGTTTGATTTTTTTTTGCAGGGGCGAGGGATGAGAATCCTTATCAGAATCGTTTTAGACTTGGAGGAGTTATTTATTTTAGATTTGAGAAGTTATCTGTTGGCTTCAGGCCATAAAGGACCCTAAAGATCATTTTAAAAGCCTTTGAGATTCTTGATGCTTGATTCTCAATGCAAATAGCTTGCACCTAGAATTGATCAAATGCAAGCCGGCTATACATGAGCTTTGAAGAAATTTCATTTATTGCAGAGCTTGGCATACATTTTGAGTATTTTTCCGTGACCTTGTTGTGAAGAGTTGATATGGATTCGAGTCGCAAAAAGACGAGCACGATACCACTGTGGTAAGGGAGACAAAAAGGGACACAAGAAGGTCGCCTGTTTCAATATTTCTCTGGAAACGTATGTCTTACGATCCAACTCTTCCACTGATCTCTACCAACGCTTTACTGAAAAGATTTCTGAATGAGATCTGGAGCTAGTTTTGTCGTTTTATAGGAGCTTGGAGTATACGTATATGCGGAGCTATCAAGAGAGAGATGTAAAGCGTCCTTTGAAGAAGTTTTTTCCATTGTCTTGAACATATGTGTGACGCTTAGTAACATTGTTCAGTTCATCTCTCTGTCCCGTTTGAAAAGCCATGCTGATCTGAAGTATTTGCTTCAGGGATTGTTTGGAGCTATAAACCTTTTTTAGATGGCTTTTCATTGACAGCTCCTTAGCTTTTAATCAGCGAAACTAGACTCACATAAGATTGTGATCTCTATCAGCTCCTAGATTTTTTTCAAACGCACCACGTCCTCCTTTTATCAGTTCAATGAGTCATTTTTAAAATCTAATCCCCATTTAAGATTCATTGAACTTTCCTTCAAGATTAATTGTCATCCGGTCAATCTTGTTCGGCGCTAATTAACATGAAAACTAGAACACAGTGAGCACATGGACAAGTATGTATTTTAACCGAAAACTAGAACACGTGAACTTGTTACTTTCAGTTTAAACTTGTTTGCTTGCTGTGACCACTACATCTCAGCTGTTTGCCTTCAGATGTTTTTGTTAAACAACCGTATTAAGATCAACTTTAACCAGCTTTGACTTAACAGTTGATCTAAATTAGAATACGAAACACGTTTTGAATGATTTAACTTTTTTTTTTCTCGTTCTAGCTAAGGCCGGATAGATTTTAAAATCTGGGGCAAGGCCAATTAGTTCTTGTAGTGGTGGCTTGGTTTGAAAAGATAGCCATCGCAGGTTATAAAACAGCAGTTATTTGGGGTCATTAGAAGCTGGTAGACAATTAAAGAAAAATTTATGTGGGATAGACTTGTATAGATATTTCAGACTTCTTCATTGCAAGCATTTTTGTGAGTGATTTTAGCTCTTAAACTCACTCTTGTACGTTAGTCCTGTTATGAACCGTGAGTAATGAGAAATGTGACTTACTGAACAAAAAGAAAATATTAAGCGCGACAGCTCATAAAGGGCCAAGACCTTTGTGGAAGCCTGCTGCGAGTTGGTGTCGCGAGAAACGTTTTATTGTTTTGTTGATGCTTGAACATGTGTTAGCTCGTTAAGCAGTCCAATTCTGTAGCCCCTATGCTACTGCGACCACGATTTATTGCACATTTTCCAAAGTATTTAATTGTCAATCTTCCATGGATCAAGATTTTTATGGCTCGTGAGTCTTTCAGAGTTATAACTTCGGCCTATGTTTTGTATTCTTTCCAGTATCGCCGCTTATCCATAGTAAGTCAAATGAATTTATTACTGCATGATAGCCTCCACATCAACGTCTGATCTCAAGACGACGAGACATTCCTTAGGTAGTGGTGGAGGAGAAGTAGTGTGCAGGAGAAGTAAATTATAGTCTTTCTCCTCTACAGCTTCTGCAGAAGTCATAGCCAGCGGTACTTTATGGATGCATACATCTGCCTAGGATGTAGTGTGAATAGTGTCTTAGTGTTAAATCTACAGTGCCTAAGGAGCACTCCAGACCAGTTAGATTTTATAGTTGGTCCGGCAGTGTTGCGTTAGTCGAAATATATCCATTTGTTGGTTGTTTTTCAATGCATCAGCCATACAGTTTCCATGGATGTTCCGGGAACCAGATATTCATCAGAGAATGTATTTAAATTGAAAAGCTTTCTCTTTAGAACCAGTCTTCTACTGCCACCCATAGAGTTCTGTAAAATTCGTCAGTGCTGCAGCAATATAGTTGTCTGTGCTAGAAAGGACACTTATCGATAAAGGCCTTCTTCTATGATTATAGAGCGACCAGCCATAGCCCGGGCGTATGGACACTTTAAAATATAGGCAAAAGGAGGCTCCAATATATCAATTGTCAAGTGCAAGTTGCAAAGCACGTACTTACATAATGTGGTTCTTAAATGTTGCAGAGCGTGTCCAGAACTGACTAGCTCGACAGCAAAGTCCAGATAAAAATTGAACTCTGTCCGTTCAAGAAAAATTTGAGCTCATAATATGGAGATGTTCCCATTCAGAGACCAACTTCGCTTTTTTTCTCTTAAAGTAGGGACTTCCACAGAGAAGTTAAAAAATTTCTTCGATTACGTGGTCGGTATTCTCTACTTTGTTTCGAGCCGAGTTAGGGCCAGATCAGAACACAACAATGATACACCACCGGCACCACATTGCACTTATTGATTAAAGTCGCCTTGTAATTAAAGCTTTAATCCAGCAAACATGTAATTATCTCCTGTCTTATCCATTGAAAGTCCTTTAAACCACAAACACCTCTTCACCACACTACACCCATGCGAGTATGTCCAGTTACGCATCAAATATCAACACGCCAATTAAATTAATTACACTCTAATCAAGTAAAACATTTTCCAAAATTGAAGTCCTTCAAATAAATCCCTCAAACACAAACCAGTCGATACGGAAGGCTTTTACCATCTGACCATGTGACCATCTCCCTTTTCAAAATGAACCCCGCAGCAATGCAGAACCACGAGTCATTAATTATATTTCCAAATTGTATTGGAGCAGCCTTGAAGGGTCCTGTCGATTGGTAAATGCCAAAACAAATACATTCGCAAGGCCTCAATCTTTAACAAATTAAAGCAATTAACTGGAATTTACCGTTCGCCTTTGTTTTTCCTTGACAGGCCTCAGCCAAAGGAATGCGAAAGGTCAGGCACGTATTTCCTGTCAACTTCTTTTTATCCCTCCCCCCCGCCCAAAAATTCAACGATGCGTGTATCACAGTATGTGTGTGTGTGTGTGTGTATGATTGGAGTCCAGTGTAATGCGTTAGTAATTATCAGAAAATTTCATTTGATTCCACCAACAATGAGTGAAGGAGGTTTTTGGCTCTTCCTACGAGGATAAATAATTAAGGAAGCGTTGCCTATTTTTGTGTGTGTATCCCATTGCCACAGGCCCGGCGGATGGGGGAGACAACAAAACAAGTTTAGTAGCTTGTCCGATGACCTCATCATATAATCCACGCTCGTTCTTTTGTTTGATCCTTCAAGCATTAGTAACATCTTGATATACGACAGGGATATACACACATATGTGTGTACATACTGTGTGGGGCTGGCTGTCGTACCCAGAAAAGGACGGAAAGTTAATTACAAAAGGGAATCAAGCCCAAACAACAACTTCCCCGAAAGGACACACACGTAAGAAGTTAGGTGATGTAGAAAATGTGGACGAAACCCCTGTGTGGAGGCTGTAATTTGTAAGTTGAGAAGCTTGGTATGTGCACATCCTTAAGAGTGGTTGTCGGTTTCTGGTTACTGGATAGTGACTTAACCAAACATTACACAAAAGCTGTGCTTTGACACTATGTAAGGACCTGCTCACTCTCTCTCTTTCTGTCTCTCAAGTGAAGACTGAATTTTGTCGTATTTAGTTTGAAGCAGTATAAATTTAAATAAATCACTCCGTCTGTCGCAGTATTCACAAGCAAGGACACACTCTATCCTCTATGTCGTGTGTGAATATTTGGACATTCTAATTACACTTTGCATTATTCCATTTGCATGAGTGTGTGTACATGTAAAGAGAGAGAGAGAGAGTGAAAGAGGATTATTAGTAAATCTCCAACTTGTTGTTTTGTTGTCGCTATGAAATATTAAATGTGTGTCTACTCTTGCGGAAGGACGACCGTCGACAACCGACCATCGCTCTTGTCACTATCACAAGACTTATTTAAACAGTTTACCTAGCTCGTTTTCAGACTAAAACTAAACATTCATTTTGACATTGTTGTTCTCCTTTTTTGTTCCTTCTCGAGCAGTGCTCTTGAGGTGAGTTATCATGAGATGCAATATATTTTGTGGCCCCCAAAGGTCCTCGAGAAGGAGCTGGTTTATTTGAATTTATATATCTGTGATGTTTAAGGAAAGGATTTCTATTTGACTAAATTGCAACAATTTGCATGAAGAAATTGATAATCCCTGGCACATGCTGAGAAATATCCTAGCAAGGACTAATGGAAACTTTGAATTATATTCCTGTAATTAACAGTTCTTGGAATTAATCAGTGCCCACGGTATGGAAACAGGCAGCATACACAATGTGAATAAACATTATATTCCTGAGAAAAGAGAATATTTACAGTTGAATTGGGGTTTTGTATTTGTAATCCTTGTCTACTTTGGTTTCGGTGCATGTGCATGAGTTAAATTGGACGAAAGCCAGGAGCAACTGAACGAGAAAAACTTGTTTTTAATTATTACAATAGAATTTCTGGGAATTGGATACGAGGAAACCTTAGGAAGCGTCGGGAAGATTGATGAGGGTATTTTTTTTTTTAACCTTGAAGGACTTACTTACTTTTAGGTTAAAAATGGCCAACGATGGCGTGTTGTTGATTAATCAATTACTCATTAAAAAGTAAGGAGGAGTGAATCCTTAATAAATCAAAAGTTCTTAGTTTGTTTTCGAAAGAAATGGGTCGATTTAAATTCAAATAAAGCGGAGTTCTTTTGTGGGTGAGATGGTTTTGAAAACATTCAAATTGAAAACTCGATCTCGATTCATAAAGAATTCATTCTCTTGAAGGAAATGTGGCTAAATCCAAGGCCACGGTTGTTAGTGCTGGCGGTGTACCTTTCAAAAACTTTCGTAAAGTATTCTTTTCCAAAGGACCTATCTTCTCGGGATAATACCTAAAGTTATCATGTTTCTATTCATTAAGATCATCTTAGCTTTTTTCTTCAAACTTTCTAAACGCTAAGAGCGCCCCCGAGGGATAACGCAGTAGAGGAAGACTGCGACTCAGGTGATGCATGCAAGTTGAAGGGGACCTGGAGGCAGCTAGCTAAAGATCGAACTAGCTGGAGACGCTTGTTGGTTGAGGCCCAGGTCCACCTCGGACTGTAGCGCCACCTTAAGTAGGGAGCATGCTTCCACTTTATGTATGTATCCCCTCATTGAGGGTGTATACTAAGCAAAAATGTTTTGATCAAATCTATTCCGTTGTCTGAAGCTGAAAATGATTGATAACACATGAACTCCGAGACTAACCCCTTTATACCAACATACGTATTCTTCTACCACAGCCAGTGTCAAATAATTCAGATCGTCAGTCACTTTCCGCCATATTCTCGGCTTGATATGAAGTTTTCATTCAAAGACTGAGTGCACGCCATGCATGGTACATTTAAGTACCTGATCCGTCGTTCTTAGTTAAAGATGACAATAGACTGCATCTTCCTGCCTCAATTACAATTGTGTTAATGCCCTTTGGGAACATTTATCCTCTTGGGTTCAGTTCAAATAATGTCCGGCTTGCATCCAACCTGGACATACACACATACCTTCATTATTCGATTCCGCGATTCTGTAAAAGTCAAAGGCAAGTCCCCTACTCTTCCACCTCACACAGTCTGCTTTAATCGAATCAGTCAAACAGGGGACTGATCTGATGACTTGTCGCTTTGAAGAGTATGAGCATGAGGAAGAGCTCCAAACAAAAGCCCTTAAGCTTGCTCACATCAGCTTAATTCGAATCTAAAGTCACAAGCTCTTGGTTCCTTTAGTTATTCGTTTAAGGTCTGACAGTGTTTTGCTTCTCTAAGAAATCCTCAGTGTTGGTCCATTGTGATGCCACTGGATCTATCATTGTTCTACCTACTTGGGGACTAATTAAACCAATCGGAGCTTCTGATAAAGCGAAGAATGCTACTCACATCAATATCCGGCAGATCGTTTAGATCCTCGAAGAAAGAAGCCGTCTTCTGAAAATGGGTTATTGTTTCTTCACCCTCGTCGACAACTCATAGAACATTGCCTCATAGGGAGAGCGATGACCGGGCTGATTTGAGATCGTTTAAGCATTGCCAGTGCGTTCAGTTTTGTTCCACTTCCTCTACAAACTTAGTAAAAACTTCGGAAAATTAGCAAAATTTCTATGGCCGTTCCAGGACTTATTTGAGCCGTAGCATATCACATTAAAAGCCGAGCCACACTCTTTGTATTTTGCCTAAGAAATCCTACTTTCTAAGGGTTTCTTTAAAAGTGGTTGTAGCCTGTAAATGTCATCGTCTCGCATGGATCTTTAAGATGCCCTCTGTCTTCGTTGGCTTCATGGTTTACAACGTACTGATACTTTTGCACTAATCCCTTAATCTTACAATTAAATCCTAGAAAATGGGACTACTATCGATCGGCTTAAGTCAAAATTTCTAAAATATGTTCGAGGAAACCCCTTCTTGATTTAATGGTCAATTTCAGTGCTATGAGACAGTAGAGAAGCAGAATATGAGAAGGAAAACATAACTTTTCTTCTTTCAAACCTGCCAACACATCAAATTCATAACTAACTTCTACCATACGCTATGCAATTTGAGCTTTTTTTCCAATAAAAGATGCATCGCGGCTTAGTTGCACCCGAATTAAGCTACCCACCCACACATATCCCTATCAAACATGCTACCGAAGCACAATATTCAACACAACAAATCATTCTCTCAACTAAACAATAAATCAATGTCCTGGCAGAAGATTTTCGCCGAGTAATGAAAAAACCGAAACTCTCCAATATTCCATCCCCCGTGTCCCGTTTTCAATTACGGCATTGAAAATGAAGGCAACGAAAAAAAAACAGAAAAAAAATCGTGTGAAATTAAAAGCCATTTCATAAGCTCACTCAAATGGACTGAAACAGAGAAGAACGGGCGCACTCTCCGGACATTCAAAGCGCAGCACGTCCATTATAGGAATCATTAATATCCTTCAGATTATATTTATGAGTCAACCCTTTATCCCCCCCCCCCGATATCGTCCCACGAGGATACAAAACAGGATTAGCAATGCAACTCTGATTCGTAACTCAAAATTGGTAAAATTTCAACTCAACAAATTCCATTGGCACGTTCAAAATGCTTCTTCATTATATTCGTTGGTACGAAGAGTGAGTCCACTGGCCACCCAGCCACCTCCAAAGGATAATAATGATTTTTGGCTTTTGATAAATTAGTGTTCTCCTTTTTAATTAAAATTAAATCGCTGCAAATACTCTTGTGCCAAAAAAAAAACGAAACCCCCAAGAGAAAGCGCTCGCACGTCTTCCTTGGACCAAAGACGATAACGACAAGGACGAACGTCTCTTGGTTTCCTGTTGCTATGATGTGTCCTCGAGAGCTCGAATGATAAATGAAAAACCAACGACAACGGCAATGGTGAATTCCTGCTGACGAAAGGTCCATTCTGGCATTTCTTGTTTATTCGGTGCGGGTTTTCTTCATAATTCATTCTTTAGTTTCTATCCTTTGTGGGGAAAAAGGATCACGGACAACAATGGGAGACGAGAAAGGCGTCTGACATCGTCGTCATTCAGAAACTTAACACACAAAGAAACGTCACTTGGGTTTTTTCTTCTTTTTTTTTCTCTTTATGATGGAAATGGAAAATATCGTGAAATTATTTCGTTTTGTTTGTACCGAGAATTGTCCTCAAAATTTTGGCAGGACCTCATTCCCAAACCCTCGAATTTAAAACGGATTTTCTCTTAGCCTAAACGTATTTTTGTTTGGCTAAGTGAACGATTAAGTCGACATTTAGGAATCGAGTTATTCGGCAATAGGTTTCGGTGTTGGAGTGAAAATTAAGGCCCAGTTCTTCCTTTTTTTTTTTACCCCCAGCAAGACGGACGTAAAAGTTTATTTTATTAATTTTACGGGGGGAGAAATTAATGGATTTTCATCCATCAAATGATTTTTGGGATTTCACGTTTCCTGATGGAAGTTTTTGGGGAAATATGAGTTTCGGCAGTTTTTTTGGTGCCTGGACGACCGACGCGCTTTTCACAGAATTTTGATGAATGATTGATGAGCTGACTCCCGAAAGGCAAATGCGAACGGAATGTTTCAAGGATACTTTCTGTTTTTTTTTTTTTTGTGTTATTGATAGGCGGGGGTAACGGAGATTATCTGGGATATTTGTGTTGGGCACTACAAATTTTATTTAAATTATGTAAAGCAATCTTTGGAAAAGTGGTTCATGAAACAAATTTTTGATCGAATTTGATGTTTTCTTTCCTTTGGACACTTTGGCGAAGGTTTGAGTACATTAAAAGGTTGTCGTAGGGATTTTCCGGAAGTGCCCCTGCATGGGAAATTATTCGAGCTTAATAGATCTCATTAGCACGTTAATGGGATTGAGCAGATTTTAATAATTTGTTTCCAAAAAGAGGTTTCCAATTACAGCCCATTCTCAGGGAGTAAAGGGTTTTCAATCGGATTTGGGTTTTAAAATTTGAAGGCATTTATGTAGTTCAAATTGTAAGATAGGCTTGTTGAAAGATGAATTGGACCACTTGATACATATACATATCAGCTATTGATTTTTTTAATCGTTATTCGTCACGTCAGCCATATAGACACCCTGATCGAAACATAAGTGTCCCTTTAAACTCGTTTGACCACAGAAAAGTAAAAACGACCTCAAAGTCAATTCCTCATCCCCATTCAGTGCTCCAAGTTTTTCTCTCCCGAAGCTAGCGGCAGGATCAGCTGGAGCTTGGTATGAAGCGCTGGAGGCTATTTATGCTACTGTCAGTCAGTTCATCACGATTGAGGAAGCAGATGGGTTCTTCTTCGACCTGAGAGGGCTGGACATGCACTGAAAAGGTCGAAAACCATTTCTTCTTCTTGATGCTTCTCTCGTTTGTTTTGGATAGTAACTTGCAAATAGCGAGAGGCATATTAAGATTCCCCTTTTTCGATGGAAACGCTCGAGTTGTGCCATGCCTAGCAAGGTTGTCGACCATACACCCCAAAGAAATGAAATTTGAATTGTTCATCCATCTCCTTAAGAGTCAAGCGGCAATTAAGACTATTTTTCGAGTTGAAGATGACAGATTCAAGGGATTTGATCGCGGGTTGACTATCGGTGAAAATGGTGAAACCACATTGTACTTGAGCCGATTAGAGGATTGGGCAAACGGAAGAAGATTTTTATGTTTAAATTCTTGGAGAAGACACTAGAACCCCTTAAGTTGTAACCCAACATCGTTCCTTCCAGTCAAGTTTAAAGGGGTACTTCAGTGCTCCAAAATATCCGCAACAAAGTTTCAGTTCGTTTTAAAATACTCAAAACTACACAACTACCGTGTTTCTGAAATAACTTGAGCCAATCTAATTTTAATTAAAATAAAATCCACAAATAGAAATACACACAAGCTCATACCTTCCTTTTTGTTTGAGTTTTCTCGTTATCCTGGAAATTCTTAACATTACTTTGCCAGCACCCATCATTCCTTTCTTTTCTAACATTTAATCAAATCCAAGTGCCCAGTACTTGATCATCAAAGCTTTATAATCACAACCCACTTGTTAATCCTTACAAACACACACGTACACCCCGGTTCACATGTATAAAACTTAAAAGCAAAGAATAGTCGAACGTAATTGCTTTGGGACAATCGTTTATTTAATTTCGTTAGCACGTATCCCGCTCGAAAAAACTCATTCAGCACATTCTACATTAAAAAAAAAAAAGAAAAATGGTTCCTCGCACACCATTTTAATGATTTTTTTCTGATTGAAGCGAATCAAATTCCAATGAAACGTGCAACAGCAGCCAATGCACACCGCAATTGATCCGTGTCGGGTGTTGTCTAAATGAAAAGTCAACACCACCACATACGGTTGGTACACTATGTGTGCTTGCCCACCCTATCTATCCAATGCTGTTGATTTCATTTCGACTATCTACAATCGTGTGCGATGCATCTCCTTGGACATAACAAACATCAAATCACAGAACCATAAGAAGAAGACAAACATTGCACTTTTGCCACTTTTTGCCTTCGTATCCCGAAGATAAACGCTTTCTTTGCACTCTCTCTCTCTCTCTCTCTCTCTCTCTCCATGTCTTTGTTTGTGCAGGCCAACTATTACAATAGTGTCCACAAGGACATGCGGTAAAAGTAAGAAAATAAGTTTTCTTCTCTATTTCTCGTCTTTGGGAGAAGTTTTTCGCATTTTGGTAGCGGTACACACACAAACAGACTGCTCATCCTTGCTAAACGAAATGAATTCTATGCACAGCACATCGCATCTTATAGATTGAGAAACCAGAACTGCAGCTGGAGAATAAGGCAATCATTTCGATTTAACCAAAAGAAAAAAAAAAAAGTTACCCCATACCAGTCTTGGATCGGCAGAACACAACACACAGACATCGGACACAAGCCAAGTAGCCAAACCAACCAACAAAAGGAATCCCCGCAGAGTAGATACTCCACACAGCCACAGCAGCAACGTGCCAGGATGCACTCGATTTTTATTTGTTGTTGACCAAAGAAATCAGAAAATCACATCCCCAAGGATCACGTTGCAATCAGAAATCAGCAATAGTAAGATTGTAATGGTACACGGGATGTTGGTCCTTCTTGTCTGTATCTCAACATATGTTCGCTTAAAAGTTAGTCCTTGAAAAAAAAAAAAAAACGCATATTGCGCTCTCCCCCAGCGTTGTCTGAAAGTTGATTATTGAATACCCCAACGGTGGTGGTCCTTTTCATGCCAGTGTAGGTTAGATATGCTTCAATTGAAACTCACGTACAATCTGGTTTAATTTCAATGCAACCAAACTTATTGTTTAGGTTATAAAACAATTCTCATTATTCAGGACTATGCCATGCTCCAGCCGGGTGGCATATTGCCTCCAATGACCAAAAGGATTCAACATTATCCTTAGGAGATATTAATAGAAATGAAATGCACATTTACGTACGCAAACAATATTGAATAATAAGTTGTTCCTCAGAAGTTTGGAAACACTGCTAAAGGAAAACAGGTCCTTAAGGGATACATGTGTCGAAGAAATTCATTTGTTTTCTGTTACGTACTTTTAAACCATTTGGTAAATATAAGATCGAAAAGTTATATTTATGTTTGAAAGTTGAGCTACAATTTGACCAAAACGTGTGCATAAAAGGACGCATGCAATGCAAAGAGCTTTCCCTTTCCTTGACTGGAAATGCACTATAAAATTGGACAAATCTTTTGCGTTTAAGAATAGAAATCGAATTGATTCTTCGGTTGTAGGCTTTAGCTGGAATTAGAAAACTGCGGCATAAATATTCACAAGGAATTTATCCCGTTGCAGCGAACTTCAAATGAAGCGTTTCAATTCCACGAAAACTACAACGCTTCTTCGTCTTCTTAGGTCGTCTGTTTTTTTATGGATCTTAAGACATCTGCAAACGTCTACGCATCATGATGTAAGGTTCCTGGCGATATATGCCAAGTTATTCTTAAACTCCTGTTCAAACTTGCGTGGCTGGGTACGAACTTTAAGTTTCTTCTGTTCTTCTGTCCGTCTTCGGACATTTTAGGACAACCATGCATATTGCAGAAATTATTTCTCGCTTGACAAAATGTCACAGCTTATAGTCAGCGTGCTGGGATTTGATTCTTGACAGCATCTGAAGCTTATCCAAAGACGCCACTTATCGTCGGACAAATCTCCCGATCAAGCACTACATTGCCAGGCTCCGGTCCAAACATCTAATTCCTCTGCGAACCTGCTTGTAACATTTTAGCGCTTTCCTTTGTACCCTGCGATGTGAAGAATACAAGCGAAGGCGCAATATAGTTACGGTAATACGTATGAGTGGAGAAAACTGGAACAGAGAGTGATCCTGTATTGAAGAAGTGCTGAAGGTATAGAGAAAATCCGTCAAGATCATAGAAAAGTGGAACCACCCTGTAGTAATGCAACAAGCAGTTCCGGGGCTGGTTCGCCTGAAGATGGAGAGGGTTTAGTCGATAGAAAGATAAAGATTGCTAATAAGCACCCTTGTAGGTGTCATAACGGAACACTGCATCATTGGCAAACACGCCTATAGGCTGAGCCTCCTCTACAACGACTTTTGCAGCAGCTGCATGGACGAAAAGGAGGAGGAGGAGGCAGTTCTTCACCTTTTTTGTATGTGTCCGGCGCTCTCAGCTCGAAGAAAAGCACACTTAGGAGCAACCTAACCTAATTGAACTGGCTGACATCAGCATAGATAGACTCCAGCGCTTCATAGTAAGCTCAGGCTGGCTCTTTGGGTAGTATTCATGGTGAAGTAAAGATCCATGTGGTAACACGAAGGACCTTATATGGTCTTAGTGAGGCTGCACTTGCGGCCTGCCACACTTGCCTTACCTAACCTAGTCGATATGGGCTCGACACACTGAGGGAACTTGGTCACCCCTGACGGTGCATGAAGCATTCCATCTAAAATAGTTCTTGCAGCTTTTTTTCCAACTAAGGTCACACCCATAATCCAGGCTTCTAAAATGTTAAACATATAATTGTTGAGGCTCCTTGAAGCCGGCTAGTTAAACTCTGGAAATGACAAATGTGCATATTGAGTGTCAATATGGTGGCCCTGTGCTGTGTCGATGGACATATGATATGAAAGGCACTGAGAAAACAGTAAAGAAGGCTTCCTAAATGCATCTATCCCAGGCTTTACCTTTTCAATCGACAACTGAAGCAAACGGTTATTGGATACTCCCAGCCAAATCTTGGAAAGAACGGATTCCTTTCTATGTGAAGTATGTAAAGACATATGTCCGCGGTATAGTCCACAATAATCACTGCGAAAACTGCAAGGGCATGTAAGCAACAGAATCTGTTCTAGCAGACAAAAGATTGAGGACTCTAAGTAGACGCTTCATCAATGACGTGGTTGTTTCAACTCAGCAGTCTTCTTGAGAGTCTCGAAGATAAATCTATTCAATGGTCACAACAGACCGAATTTGTTGGTCTAAATATGAAAGACGGAATCAACGTTTACTTTTCAGTCCGGGGTGGACTTGGGACTCAACCAACAAGCGTCTCCAGCCAGCTTGATCTTTAGCTAGCTGCCTCCAGTTTCGTGCACCAAGTTGGTTAAAGTCCTCTTACACTTCCGTGCGCGACCTGAGTCGCGGTTTTTCTATACTGCGCCGCCCCTTGGGGGTGGATTCGAAGATTTACCGGGCCAAAGCATGACGTCTAGCTGTATAGGTTCATTAGCAAGTTATTTTATACTTTGTACAGCGGAACCTTCTCCCCGCTGTTTCCTTTCAGATACTTGTTTCAGCTCCATTCGACTCGTTTATTACCCAGGGTTCGGTTTGACTTTCATACTCAAACAACTTCTTGCTTCGAATAGTGGACTACATTGCTGTTTATGACTTGTTCACAGGGTGTGACCATTCATACAAAAACTCCAACCAAAGCTATTAAACCATAGTTACTACTCAAAGAAGTGAGTTCACATCCATAACAGTATATGTCATAATCCCCGAGTCGTTCCTTACAACAATAAAATAACTTATCTGTCAAAAATGCACCAATAAACTTCCAAACAATGTTCGCATCCTAGTACAACTTATATCCGTTTCAATGCATCGTAAACAAAATTCTTTTGCACTTTTAATACACAACACCCTCTTACATATTTTGTTTATTTCCATTTTCAGATCGGTAGCTTGAAGGACTACTACCTATTCCATCATCGACACATTTCAAAGCGTTCGCTGAGCACCAGTGATTCACACCACAACGCCTTAAAATCAGAACCTGAGGTAAGTTACAATATCCTTGTGCCAAATGCGACTAACAAAAGGAACGTGAACGGGAGAAACCTCTTGCGCTCGCTTAAAACAATAAAATCTCGAGAGAAGTATAGAGTACATCAGCGAACGACATTAAGGACTAAAAGCCACATTAAAAATGAAATACACTTCAGCACCGGCACAGACAACGTGTCGTCCTTGTGTAACGAGTATTTTCCCACGGTACTCCTCTGTTTATGGTGCTATTGTCATCCTCTCAGCTCTCTCACCAAGCTGGGTGGTGTGGACGTTGTTGCTGAAGGAATTAAAAATAGCACTTAAGCAGAGACAGACAGGGTGTAAATTATTTACGCTATTCCTTCGGAGGAACGGTATCTACTATGCACCCAGCAAATAATGCAGTCCAACGTGACAAGGCAACTTGTCAATCCATTTGGCCATTTATGGCTTTTGAAGGAGTCCTTCATTTCGAACTGTAGGGCTTATTATTTCAAAGTTTCTCCACCCTTCTTGTTTCTTTTACTTTTTTTTTCTGCAATCGAGGGAGTGTTCCTGGACCTTTTTTGAAATTCAGGACGAAAGGCGAAACACAAAAAAAAAAAAAAGCACTCTTGCGGCAATGTTTCGTCCCGTTTTGCTTATTTGTTGTTCGTCATTCTTTCAGTATTCGCAAATAATTAGGCTGGCCGTCTCTGGCATACAACTTTGTCAAAGCGTTTGCAGTCCTTTTTGCTTCTGATTCCGCATTTTAGCACAGTTTGCATGACACTAAGTGAACGAGGGTACATATTTATGTTTTTTTTTTGTTTTTAGGTCCGATGGATGCAACAGCAACATGAAAAACTTCGCCCCAAGCGCGACTACAAGCCTGAGTATGGTATACCTGTCGACTACAATCCCTATGAGGTGCTGAGGCCTTCTGGAACCGGCTATGACCGGGTGGTCTATCAGCCGTCAGCGAGTGGCCCATCAGCAGTACATCGACCCACGTCATCACTGATTCGTCACCCAAGGATCCAGTACAGGGACGCTGGTCCGCACAATATTTTTCCAGATCCCCTTTTCAAGGAGCAGTGGTACTTGGTGAGTAAAGTATGTGTGCATTTGTTGTTTTGTTATGCTCAAGCCCACTGCAGCGGTTTCGGTGGGGTAGATGTATACTATTTCCAGCAGTTTGGTGGTATTTGCTTTTATTTAGTGTGGTGGTGGCCCTGATGGGACATTAGAGTTTAACGCTACTAACACTAACAAAGTATGACTTTGCCTGGTACTCTCCAATCCTAATACTATTGACTCTTGACACAGAACTGAGGTCCTTCAGAATGAGGAATATGCATGGAACGACTTAATGTTTGCAGTGTCGGTGCATAAGCAAGCAAGAACTGGAGAGTAGTTGGAAAAAATAAAAAAAATAAAAAAACAAGGTTAAGATCAAAGCATTTCCTTTGTCATAAGTTGCAGAGCACATAAGGACTTGAGGGCAACTCATGTGGTGTGAGTAAAGCTGAGTTAAGAAGTCATGTTGCACACATAAATGTTGCGTGCAACCAAGAAGAAACTTAACTTGGAACGAGCTTAACGTTTGTTGTTGGGGGGGGGGGGGAATATAAGTGCCTGTGCGGTTTCTTTATAACTTGTTTACAGCTTTGAGAGTAAGAAAGGTTTTTATTTTTTTGCCTTGTCTTGGGGGATGATATTTTCTTTTTTTTTTTCTTTTTAAGATTTAAGCCGTTTTCTTGTTTTATTCGCATGAATGAGTCACAATTAACTCGGAAATTACTGTTTGCATGGTTAGAATGGAGGTTAATGCCCACAGGATGGCAATTATTTTAAAGGAGCAAAACCGTATACATATGTACACAAGTTATTGCTCAATTTTCCTGTTTATAACTCTTAAATTATTTTTAATATGTGTAGAGGGTAATTCAGTACTTTTAAGCTCCTTTCGCGGAGAATTGTAAATTTCTCACTGTTGCAGCGGTTATATTGTTTTGTTTACTATTGCATGATTGCAGGGCTTTGAATTGAGAGGCAGCAAGAGCTCCGAAGACCTTTTAAGGACATTGCTGGTTCCAGCTGTCTATAAAGCACTGGTCAATGGCGCAGGAACACCTAACGCTGGTCTTAAGTAATTTTCATCTTAAAAACCCATTTGGAGATCTGATTTCCCTTGGTCCCATTGTGACCAGGGACCGCAATAAATCCCGCGAATTCAACTTGGATTCAGCAGCCTTTTGCTTTCTCGAACTAATTTGAAAGTGACTTAAGAGTTAAGCAAGGCGTGTAGTGCAGGTTACTGTCGGTACAGCATCAAAATATGTCACTCTTTCAAACCATTTAAGCAATACTCTTCAATCAACTTCAAGGTCATAAACGCTATAAACAAGAAACGAAAATGACATCATCCGCGTAAACTTTAGTGGATTCTGTCAAACAACACTAAATCCAGACCAATCGCCGCCTTGTGGGCTTCCTTGACTCTCTCTTTACCATTGTACGTCGTTCAGAATCCACATTTACAAGAAGAGTAAAGGAAGTCTGATTGTATCTTCTTATGCATCTGCGTCGTAATAGCCTGTAGGTTGTACGTCCATGTGTATTGTTGCACTCTAGGTAAAACGGCTTTTATTGCGACTTGATTATTAGCTTGTAGAAAAACCGTTCCCCCAGATTGAGATGCGAACCTCAAGGGACTCTCTCAACTCATTCTAACTAAGGTTCACTAAATCGTAAAAAAAAAAAAAAAACAACTACCACGTGTCTACATTCTGATCTTAGCTTGAGCGAGACATTCACAGAGCAGATCATGGACGGATTCAACTTCCTTTTCATCCTTATAGCCGCTGTAGTAATCATTGTGGGCAACATCGGGTGGATGCCAATGGCAAAGTGCCCTATTACAATGCTTGAGATAGCTCGTGCTTCACTCTCACTTAATCTCATCACGGAGATGGATCTCCTCTTGCCGACCAAAGACCACAGAGTTTCGGCAGTTGCAACTTTTCCCAATTGAATCCACCATTCATTGCCCTTGCTTGCGAATGAGGCCCATCGTCAACCTAACTGAGCGGGATTCTCACAAAATGTAGGTCATTGGAGGGATGTAGTTGTGCCTCTTTCTTTTGCAAATTCATCGGCACTCTCTGAACTGGTCTCAGCAGAAATTGTTTTCAGAGCTTTACCAGACTTAGTTGTTGTTGACTCTGACTGGCTTTCGCAATAAATAGTTATGACATCTCTAGTCATCTCCATGCCAGAGGTTCACTACATAATTGCGGTCTGAGTGGATGGTAGACAAGAGGTTCGATTTGGAAAACCTTCATTTCATCAAGAAACAAATTGTCCCCTTTAAACGTTTCCATGTGCTTTCCCATCTTGAATCCTTAATGACAGTAAATTCTTCTCAATTGCAACAACAAAAATTGCTTACTCCCTTTACGTATCCTATTTACAAGCCTACTGCCATATGAGAAGCAACACAAAAAAAAGTGTACTAAGGTGTGTTCATGTGCTGGGATTTCCATGACGACACTTTCACTATCGTATTACATACTTGTCTGTTCACATCCTTATAAAAGGAAATTGACATTGACTTCTTTTTCCACATTTTTTATTTGCGGTTTCAGGAGCATTCCGCTTAAATAAGAAACCATTGTCTGCATGCGACACTACACCCACGCAATGGATGGTGTATATTTCTTTAGAAATTCCATTCCAATGTGCCTCTCCAAAGACATGACCTCAAATGTAATCGAGGCAAATGGTATCACCTTTTGTAAGCTCGTCGCACAGCCCTCGAACCCCCCCCCCCCCAAAACGAACTCAACTTGTGGTAAATAAAACGAAAATAAAATATGCAAAAGGAACAAGTGAGATACAGAAATACAAAAACCATCTAGCGGCAAACTGAAGTCAACTGTTTTCTCCCCACCCCCAAACAACACAACCCAACACAGCCGTCAAGGACCTAATCTCATTTTTATCGTAATGTTGTGAAATGATTGCGGGTATAAAGGTGAAAATTGAGAAAAAGGACAAAAAAAGAAGAAAGAAGAAAGAAGCATCCTTCCAAACGGTACAAATAGCTCGTCCCACGGCAGCTACGATAGTACCATGATAATCAGCATTAGGAAAAAGGAGAAGACACACCATGATAGTGGTTGAGGTGTACAGTTCCATTGCCTAGATGGAAAACTCGGCTCAGTTTGTGAAGAGAAGAACGGTAACAAACGAACCAACATCTGTGCATTATGTAGTTAAATCTGTATCCATTCATGTAGATACACTTGAGAGCCAGTGTGAGAGCGACGACGGCAGCGGCGGGTGTATATTGGAAAAGAAATCCCTCGGGTGTCCTGCCTGCCCCAACCAGCTTTAGTTAATTCAATAGTATCTGCATTTCAGACATAGAATTCTTGGTATAACTAAGGGTAACCTAATCTATCCAAGACCAAGTGAATAGACTTTACTTTGCGGTAAATACGAACTAAATAAACGGACTTTTCCCGTCTTCACCTTCATCTTCAGTTTGCTTGAGTATCTGTTAAATATATTTTTGCTAAATTTGTTTCGACTATACTTTGTGTTTGTTCTTCTTCTGTTATCCACATACCCTCTCCGGCCTTGGAGTATGTGTTTAACTAGGTCGTCGGTCACGCGTGTAACCTGCAGGAAATAGACCTGAACTGAAAGTTCCCTTATTTTTTTTTCTCTCTCTCTTTTCCTTCTTCTTGGTCTATTCGTGTTGAAATTAGGTTTCACAGAGTTTTCTATTTCTTTGTGGGTTTCATTTCAGCTCCCCCCCGCCTCGCCTGTAAGTTTATTTTTCTTAGAGTAAAAGGAGATGTGCTTACTTTTGCAAGAGTTCGAGTTCAATATGCGGGACCCAGCCATTATCTTTGTGTTTTTGTGTAAGTTCCTGTTTCTTTGAGAACAAGATTAAAGACCGGTTCGTGGTGAGAAAAAAGAGGGAATTAATTCAAAGAAAAGAAACTGCAGTGGGAAAGTAAATTACAAAAAGGATTCAAACGGAGCTTATCGGATGCAAATACGGGGAATAAATGCATCTCTGATTGAGTTCGTAGAATTGTGGGTACAAAAAAAAGAAAGGAGACCAGTAACGATCTCGTTTGATGACACTGTTGTAATCGAATTGGAGATATTCGCGAAGCATCAATGCCAGTGCCCTTTTGAATAGAAGAAGATAATCCTCTTTTACATCTTGTTACAGAGTCTTCTTTGAGACATGCTGGCAAACAGAGCAAACGTTATTGAGCCACGGATATAGGATATATCTGCAGCTGGAAGGTGGTTTCCTGTTTTGAAAAGACACTGTTTGTGTACGTAGCTGCAGCCTAAATTTACTGGGCTAGACAGTATCTTGTACAAATGTTCCTTATTTTAAAATTGTAAATAACGAATTGGTAAAACCACCCCTAGCAAGCTTTCAAAGTTGTTATCAACTGCACTTGGAAGACTCAAGCAGAAACCAGCAAACAAAATGACTCAGGATAAGATTACTGGACCGAACAAGTAGTCCTTTTTTGGGCCATCAGTGCAGATAGGTGTGTCTTAATCTGCCAAAGTCTCATCGTTCCAGGCGCAATATTTGTTTAAACTTTGGCCAAAGGATGAGATAGTTAGCTTGAGACGTAGCCAACTCTTTTACTAATTCAGAGTGTACTTTATCTGAAGTCTATGAGCCAAGGAAATCTTTAAGCATCTATGAGATTCGCACGTCGACTTTACAGTACAGGGTTCACTAAGCTTCCAAGGGTTCTATCACGAGTCTAGAAAGTTAGATATGTATGTTTTCTTGACGCTCTTCACTGGACATTTTGTGAACCGAAGTTTAAATGTTTCTTTAATGGATACATAGTTTGAAAATGTAGCCAAGCCGAGAATAGCGACTCAGATTGCCTTCGATCCATTTATGGTTTTGAGACGATAAAAGAAGTGGAGCCTCCAAAAGAAATTTCAATTTCGACTGCCAAGAACAATTTGGCAATTCCATTGAATAAATGGCCTCCGAGGGCCAGTGTCATACTCCAGTTGAGAGTTGGAGACTTGCACAGGATTGCGTACTCTGCTGTGTCTAAATCGCCGCACAAAGGAGGATTCTCCTCAGGTAGGCCACCAGTTTATTGGAGCCTTAAATATAGCTAATTAGATGTCTAAGTTTTGGTTTATTCAGTACGAGGATGGCCTTTATTCTTCTACCATAGCGTTTTCAAGGTTTGTATGAGGTGCGGTTTGGTGGCTAGATGTTAGAAGTTCCATTGAAGCTAAAACAGTGGATTTGGTTTTATTTCGGGACTCTTCCAGCAGCAAAGTGTAAAGTTGCACAAAAAGCGGAGAGGAGTTCCTAGTTTTGACTTTATCACTGCGGATGAGATGATTTGAGTCGCCGCATGGCTATCATCTCACTTATTTACTTAAGGTGGTGCTATAGTGCGGGTTGGACCAGGGCCTCAACCAACAAGCGTCTTTAGTCAGCTCGATCTTAAGCTAGCTGCTTCCAGTTTTGCACGCTAAGTTGGTTGAGGTCCCCTTCAACTTGCGTGCGCCACCTGAGTCGCGGTCTTCCTCTACTGCGCTGTCCCTGAGGGGGGCTATCATCTGCATATGTAAATATTTGTTTCTTTTTGTGGAGATGGAGGCTTTGGTAACAAATAACCCTTCCACTTGGAACGCACTGGCATTGCCTTGGATTTAAAGTTTTTTCTATCTAGGCGATGACCAGCTAGTCCGAGAAGATTCCACACCCATCTTTGAAGATAGATATACTATATATGAACCTTTTACGTTTCCTTCATCCCAATGTTTTTTTTTAAAGTCCTTTGAAAGCTCAAGCTTGTTTGACGAACTTAATTGTTATACTTCTCTTTAAACTTTTGCGAGCCACTAAGTGTGACTGATGCGCAGTTCCCCTGGTAAAGATTCAAAGACAGAAGTCAAAGCAGACTGACAGTTCTTTGTTCACATTCAAGTCATCTTTGGCTTAGAATTGTAACCTTTCTGACCAGGCCAATGTCAGTATTTGTTCTCTTTCAATCCTTGAGTAATTGACGAGAGTAAATTAAAATTTTTTGAATCATAGTCGTCAGCGTCTTTCACCGACCTACGAATTCAGCTTGCACATACTTCAGAAGGCTGAAGTTCAGCGACTATTGCACCTCGCGAATGATGAATACCTAGGCACCAACGTTTAAATCATAAGAGTATCCGAACCAAGGCCTGCCTTAAAGAGCCTCCTCCCTTCTAACTAGTTCCAGGTTTAGTCAATCTTTTTTTTATATATATACATAGTAGGACGCATGCAAAACAGCATTTTAACAGATTCAATACCTTGCCCGTTCCTGCTGCTTCAGCAAAAGTCGTTATGGACTAATGCAAAATGTGCCACGTGAGTACAAACAGATACTGTAATGCAGCAATGTCTTCCTCTGCAGTTCTATGACTTTCTTATTACCCACGACATCCCTATGAATTATTCCCCCACATTGAGTGCTGGCCAGCTACAAGGATCATAGTCGAATGCAAGTTGGCGGTTTGAACTAGAAACCTCTTTAATTTGTTTGTTTTACAAAAAAAAAAAACCCCTCAATCGGGATCAGAACTTAATTAAATCAATGCAAAGCTCAACATCGTAAAAACATTTCCCTCAATACATAACTCATCCCCCCACCTCCAGTTGGTAACAGAAAGATATTTATGGAGGAACGATTTTAATATGACACGGGACACGGATTACATATTTATTTATTTTGTGTTTATCTTTAACCTCCATCCACTGTATAACATCCAACTCCGTCCATCTTAATAACAATTCCGAAATCCAACACGCACCATTTCTTCCCAGATTTAGATACATAGATACACACATCGGTTGCGGAACAGATTATTTTGTATATTTCAGCTTTTTGCACTTTTGGGAGAAAAAGAGATTTATCCATTTAGCAGTCATTCATTTGTTCGCTCATTAATTTATTTTCGTTTCTCTTCTCTTTTCTGGTTCATCCATCTTTTAATGTGTTTCCGTTTGTGGATTGGAATATCTCTCTACACTGGACTGAACGCACAACGACGACAACAATACACACAATGGGATACAATTCTAGAATGGTGGCGCCAAAGACGGTCTGGACATGAATGTGGGACCAGCCTGGCAAAAGGGATACACAGGAAAGGGCGTCGTCGTATCCATACTTGATGATGGCATCCAAACAAATCATCCCGACCTTGCACAAAACTACGTAAGTATCACATTCCTACATATGTTTGTAAGCAAGAATCCCGGTGTGATAGTAGTAGGATACATACCTCTCGGTATGTGGGTGGTGGTGATAGCCGATAGCCGGTTTCCCAAATGCATACATGGACGGGGGAGGAGGAAAACTCCCATGATTGTGTGCTAAGCATAGTAATTTACATAAATAGGAGCATACTGCCGGAAGTAATTGGATGTGGGCAGTCCCCGGGGCCAGGGACGCCAGGTTCACTTTTTCTCCTCGATAAGGATATGCATAAATACGAAATGGAAATGGGCTGGTCGAAGATGACCTTCCTGATGGATAGATATGATGGGGGTTGCTTTATGGCATAGATGGTTGTGGGATCGACATTATGGTCGTGCTGCTGCTAGCGATGGTGGTGGTGGTAGTCGTCGTCGGTCTTGCAACAGGCAATTAGGGAACAGATTTCATTCGAATGGAATGCCCATTGAAAGTGTTTTCTGGTTGAATTATCCTTTTTCTCAGATGTGGTACAGAATATTAACTTCAACTCAAATTGTACAGTGCGGTGGAGCGGGGTATCGGATCGGTATAAAGTGGTCTTTACATTTTATTGCTAAATGGTTGCATTAACTAAAACATAAGCACGGAGGGTGAGTACAAGAGAAACACAACACGGAGCGGTGGAAAAACCTTTTATAATGGACAAATAAATTAATCCAAGTGCTTTTTTGTGGGCTCTCTTTATTGGAAAAAGGACGAACTCTGACAGTTAACCGACTGTGTGTGGATTTGGTAAGTCAAAAATGGTAGTCTTCTGGAAAATTGCTTTCAACCATAGTTGGACCTCAATTTGTGGTATTTATGTCCGACTTTGTGGGGGGGTAAGTTAAGTACAGCACGTAGGAAGGATGTCGATAATTATTGAGAATGGCATCCTATCAATATTTATTTACAGTCTCTCAAACGTGAGATTGGAAAGCTAAAATTGTTATGAAGAATGATTTAACCAGGGGAATGGAAATATTGAAGAAGTTAAAAGCTCTATTTCTCCACTCACTCGATCCTCAATTATGACTTATGCCCTTGCTGTAGTACTGGGAGACGCATTTCGTTACCGAAGCGCAATTCTAGTGCGGCAAACACTGTAAGGTTTGAAGATTTTAAATCTGAATATTAATTTTCTCTTCGATCTCGCGACCGCTGCTTTCAGTTCTACGGATAAGCCTTCTGGTATCCACGATACTTTGGTCATTAAAACGAAGATTCCGTCTTCCTTTTTGTTTTGAATCTAAGGGGAGCGATTCAAAGATGCTCTTAGCTAAAGCATTGTTGTCAATTCACTCGATGGGGCCGAGCTGATGTGATTAAGCTCTGCTAGTATACGCTACTTGTGTTTCTGGCAGGTCTTTATCACATAACCACTTCTACCTAGCTCTGCTAGATTTCGCTATTGTATGTCGTCCAGAACTGGCAGGATCAGTATTCATGTTTAGAGCTGAGACTTCAGCTGTTTTGGTTGGCTGAAGAAGCAGCAGTCTCCTAGAATGTTTTCTCGCCAGATCTTCACTAGGGTGTCATTCGTGGAGTTTCTGTTAAGTCTGATGTTGGTTAACTCCTTCACTATTTCTAAATTTTAGCCGCCGGTAATAACGTTTTGTCCGACGCGGTGAAAGATGACATCTGCACGAGTCCCTTTTTTTTATTTCTATTGTATGCAACATTTGCCACAGTGGTGTAAACTATTTTACCAAACATTGGCCTATTACCCTTGACAGCCCTCAGCGACGTGTGAACTTCTATGAACTCTTGCTTGGCCAGCCCGACAGCTTGTTTATTTCCCTTGTGTGCCCAGGAACCCAGAAGAGATTGACTTTGAGTCGACAGTCTAACTATCTAACTATTCTCCTCTGATGGAAAGTCTTTTCTAAAGTTTAGCTTGGTCACTTCCAGATCTCTTGGTAGTGAATGCAGAATATTGCTGCACCCACAGGGCTTTGAAGACCAATATTTTTGATATGCATCACAACAGGGAGTAGTTGTAGGGTCACATTAAGGGCGCAAAACCAGTGAGTTATTCGGGTTGTAAACCTCATTTATTTCCGATATTCTTTTTGCAAGAGAAAAGTGCTCCTAACTCAACTTTATTTCCTATCCAAAATAATGGGGTTCACACCCAGACCACACAGAAATGTCTACCAAGTGCCTACCGAGACTGCTTTAGCCTCGTCATTTGCATAGCGATCAGTAACTGATTAATCTCCAAATTGCTAAGAAGAGGTGATCTACGGCTTGTGGGATCATGCTACTGACAAATATTTTTACATGCATATATCAGCATTAAATCAATCAGCCCTATGCTCCCACCCAACCAATCAGCCCTCCGCAACAGAGTGTCCTTTGATTTAACTCCGGTATGCGGTATACTTATAATAGTATTTCTCCCCACTATCCAAATTTCGTTCTCTCCCACACTCTCAATCCCATTACCACTGCCTCCCTCAATCCCACCACTCCTGCTTCTTTAGCCCCCTCACAACCTGCCATACTGCCCCCTCTGCTACTGCTGCCCTCTACTACCTCTTCAGTTACCTGCTTCACAGCTCCCTCAACATCTCTCAGTACTAGCCCAACCAATTCAAATAGTATACCTGTCTTTCTTACATGACAAACCGGAGTCAGTCTTTGTCAATTTGTCCGTCGAACGCCTAATTTCCGAAGCTGGTCTGCCACCAGATGTTTAAGCCCTTAAATGACTATATACCATGACAAATACCACGACTACTTCAACATCTCACCCCTTCGGTTAGCTAAAGATTTGTCATCATATACCGCTCTTTTAAGTTCGAAACACATTTCATATCTCCAAACAACTCGTGTAGCCCATAATAAATTTTTTTCGTCACTAACCCGTTTGTTCCCGATTTAGTCTCTAAAGTACTGCCCCCCCCCCCTCTTCGCTCAAATAAGGCTAACTTCAAGTGCATGTCTCTTTATTACCAAAACTAAAGAGATCGTCGCACAAAAACCTCCGAGGTCTTTCTCAATTCTCGAAAGCCCCCTTACAACATTTTCATCTTGACTGAAACAATTCATACCCCTAGTACATATAAAGGATCGCGAACTTTTTACGTCTGAAATCAATGATTTTCGTAATCCCTACAACGTTGATCCTTCAATTGACGGAACTTCCAACGAGCATTCTAGCGACGATCCCTCTGGTCGTGGTGTGCTATTGGCCCTTCGCAGCTTTCGCATCTGAATTTCCTATTCCTCCTCGAGCCTTGAGCTGGTTTGTGTAAAAGTTACATTTACTAAGCGCTCCCTACCCACACAACCTATAAGTGAATACCAGCTTAACCTTCCGCCACTTCAGCTTTCTTTAATTTATTTGACAACTTTCGAACTAGAGTTCATTAAATTCTATATAAACACTGAAAAACTCCTGCTGGTATTATCAAACCCCATTTCTTTTAAAAGGTCAGAATTTGTAAATCCAATTAGTCTGTTTCCTCATTATTCTGAAAAAAGTGTAAACTACTGCTCTAGCCTAACTTTTTTAGAGCATATATCGATATCATAATCGTACATCGACTCATTATTTCAATCTATGCATGTATGTACCTTTCGCTTTTCCGGTCGACATTATTTCTAACGCTCTAATGAAAATCCATTTCCTGAATTGTATACATTTCCCTATTTAGAAGGAAATACCATAACTATTGACATCCTGTCTCCCATAAATTCATTTATTTATTCCAACAGCCATCACAAATAATTTTCAGCTATCAGTACTTGCTCAAATGAATTTTCTAAAAATGTTTACTCGACAAAAAAATACTTTTCCAACATTTGATTTTTGTCTAAAAACTTTGACACGAGTACCAAAATAAATACAAAAATCAAAAATCCAATTTTCATTTCAGTTTTCAGCTGCGTCAAAATAGATAATCGAACACTAAAACAAAAGTCCCATCTATCTGCTAAATCCATCCAATATAGCCCCATCTAGTCCTTTTTTTTTCAATTTTAATTTTTGCCAATACGAAATGACAGTAGGTATATCCGAATTCGACGAACTAGAACAATAGAACTGAGGGAAAAAAAAAACGAATTTTCTGTCGAAAAGTTATTTCACTGATTTCCCAAATGGAACGAAAATATTTCCAATAAAATTCCTCAACGAAATTTTATTTTTTTTTAATGAAACATTGGTAACTTTATAGATACTTTTCTATTTTTATTATTTTCCACACCATTCATCAACTTCCACCACCATCTACTATTTCAACTGAGGTATTTGTTTTCTGTAACAAAAAAGAAATAGAACAGGTAAACATACACTGATTGAAGTTGGAACCGGTCAAATTGCTTTGAGATTTAATAAAAAATTTGAAATGATACTGAATCAAAAAAATAAAATACACAACTGGGCGCTACCATATACATCTGCAACGATGCCTTGATTGGAAACTTGAAAACCGTTACAAACTTTTAATGTGAAGAAGGAGAGACAACCAATGAACTCTCCTAGTTTTGTCTTTCCTCCGTAAGTCCTGCGTAAAGTCCGATTCATAAAGATTCATTGCGCAACCTTTCATCCTGTCCAATCTCAATCATGAACTAGTTGAAGTAACGCCTCTTACTTGATTTTTCTAACAACGTTTCGGCCTCTTTTGTCGTCTCTGACATGAGGACTTGTATTCGAAGTCTTACCTATGTAAAGCGTTAAACTAGATGAAGCGTCCGCTCTTATTTGATTTTTTCAACAGAGTTTCCGTCTGTTTTGTCTTCTCGGACCTGAGGGCTTGAATTCGAAGTCTCAGCGTCGTCATTGTCATTTTTGTCATCTCGAATCTAACGGCTTTGATTTGAAGTCTCATCCAGCTTTTAGAATACATCTACACGTGCATCTTTACGATTTCTTGTCAATTTCTCGGACTAAAAGTCACACTGCAGCGCACTTTGTACCAATTAGCGTAGTGGAAAACTGATTTAAAAAAAGCTCATACAATACATTAGGGATGATCCTGTAAGTTAAATTGAAAAGGGACATCTGGGTTAAACAGATTTGTTAGCCTTCAATTGGTCTTTTCCACTGTTTAACAGACTTTTTAAATTCCTAACACTAGACTCGATGTCATCCCAAGACCTTCTTATTAATCTCTATAGGCTTCAAGCCGAGCCTCGTCGACTTTTTTCTCCTTTCTTTTAACTCGATTGCCCATTTTTTCCCTCTTTTTAGAAAAGTCAATATAGCTCTCGTGGTTATGGCAATTATTTCTAGTCATCTTCTGCAGCATCTTGTCGGCACACTTGATCAAACGATGGATTTCGTTGTTTTCATAGATTGATACTGTTGGCAATCTTATTTCTAGTCATCTGCACTAGATGCTGGTGGCATATAGACTCCATCGAGAGTCTTCTACATCGAAACCATCGATACAACATCGGCATAGGCTCTGTCTATCTACTGTCATTGAATGATGTGCTTTCTGGATTACCTTTGGTACTGGAGATATATATCTGTCATCAATCGCAACGTGTTCAATCTGTAGACGGTTTGTCGATCCAAAGATCACTAGGTCACTTATTTAACTTTCATTTGCATGGATGAACCAGTGCTTCAACCAACAAGGCTTATGAGGCAGCTCTATCCTAAACTTGTCGCCCTAAGTTTTGCTTTCTGAGTTGATTGAGGTCCTTCTATCAAGCGGTTCCCTTCACGTGAAATGCAGTCTTCTTCTAATGTGTTGTCCCTTCGAGGTGCACTCTGGTGTTTATATGCTCACATGCCCTAGCAACATTACTCGCTGGACTCGAACCTTCTTGACTACATCAATTCCGCTGTAAAGCCTGTAAAATTCGTTGTTGAATCTGCTGCAGCTAGACAGACTTTTAAAACGGTGTACCTCTTATGTAAGCTCGCGAGTTGAATGCAATTTTTTTTAAAAAAGAGGTTGGTTGGCAAAGTCACAGAATAGCCTGAAGTCTTGTTTTTGACATTAAACGTTTCTGTAACTTTTTTTTAACTTTAATGGAGCAGCCTACATTTTTCATCGTCATCGTCATAGCTGTGAAGCTTATCGCCTTTGCAGGCTTTTGTTCAAACCATTCTCTTTTTATTTTTTGAAAACACTTTTCGAAAACTCTGTTGTGAGAATCCCTTGCTGAATACAACCGCAAAGTCGATATGTCTGAGTACCTACAAACGGTGCACGCTATACTCTTGATTTTTGTACCGACGGTGTCCTCCTTTCCGAAATTTCCAGTGTCAGGATCGATGAAGGTGATGAAGGTGCACTGTACAGAAATCGAATTGGGATTAAACATCGAAGACCGTCTGATGCAAAGCGTACAAAATTCCATAAGCCCTGCCTGTACTAGTTACCAAATACAAATTCTAGCTAAACGTCATTGGTGTATATTTGCATTTAAAAATATATTTAGACCGATAAAGCAATGTAGGCATCAGAATTGAACCTTGTGGAACGCCAGCTTTGTTTTCAAAAAAAATTGACAATCTCCCCCTAGCAGAGATGCCACAATATTTCAAAACTTTAGTAATCCGTAGGGTAGATTACCATTCTTTTCCTTAATTTAAGTCAATATCCGACTTTTACATTTCAGTGATTTCCTCTGTCGCCATTCTAAAATAATTTCGAATCGAATTATTTTCGAAACAAGAATATATATTTATTCTCCAAGCAAAAAACGATAGAAACAGAATATTGAAAACAATCGGGGATATTTCCGATCCAGAAAGTCCTTTTTTTTTTTTTCTTGTGGAAAAAACAAGCGAAAGAACATAAGACAAAAAATCATCCACAAACTGACGGAAAAAAAAAGTTGTGGAAAAAATTATAAACTTTTCCACACAGAAGTCTGTGGAGAGTTCGCATGGAAGTGAAACAAACACAATCCCAAGGGGTTTTCTACAGGATAATAGCAAAAAAAAAAAAGAAGAGAAAACTGAACGAAGAAAACAACATTTGAAGACTTGATAATGGTGGATGTTTACGACTAAGTCAGTCAGCCACCCACCAGCATCATGACTTCAACCACCATTACAGTATTGATATGACGATGGAGAAATATTTTGTGACGGTATTGCCATTTTATACACCTTCAGTGGGAGGATATGAATGAAACCCGTGCTACTCCCAGCGGGACTGGGAGCCATAAGCACGGTGAAAACTTATCAACAGATGTATAGATGAGTTTTCTTTTATTTCACTGTTTGCACACAGTTTTTCTCCTCTCGTTGTTCGAACCTGAAAGTGATCAATCACCATCAGCGACGATGACGACTGTGAGACTGTACGAGACTCGTTTTGAGAGCTAGCGATGATGATGATTTTGTTGTGGTGACAGATAGTCTTGTCACAAAGGAATACAGAACGGTACTCGAAATAAGGACTCACTTTGGGGAGTTCCTGATGGGAAATATGTTTTATTTTCAACTGATACGGGGTGCGGGGAAGTTCAATAAACTTTGCGTTGCGAAGTTTATGAGGTAGCGATGATATCAAATTTAATATGTCATACGTGCATTAACTTTATAGGTGATGAATTTGTGGGCGAAGGGTATTGCGCGTGGAAATGGCAAATCTCTACAGAGTTCAGTGTTATTTTTGGGTTCTCATATTGATGCATCATTCTGTTGTATTGCTTTTCGTCCGTAGTTTGCACAGAGTGAGTGCAAAGGAAGTGAACGATGTGTTTTAGCTGTCATTTTTTGCTTTGTTTATATTTGTAAGTTAATATTTGGCAGTTGAATTGAACACACGTGGTGGTTTTTCAATCGAATAGTTGTTACATACAACGTGTATCGCACTGATGATTGGATTGCAAGTTATAAATTCTTTAAGAATTGAGCAGTATCCCAATCTGCTGTTCTTGAAAAACTCCACGTAAGTGAGGCTGAGCGCCTACTACATCGCTGTTGTCTACGTATCCTAGTAACTGGCCAGATTCGTTAAAGATAGTGCCTTCTGTGTTAACACTTACTCTGTGCGCAATCTGTTCCGACACGAGGTTGAAATCGCGTTTCCTTATCGAAATTCGAAAAGTTCAGAGCATCTGTTTCGTAATCGCAACAATGTTTCGCGTGGTGTCCAGCGTCAAACTGCGCAGCTGGATCAGTTTTGTCGGGATCCTGAATCGGCCATCGCCCTGTAGAACTTAAGACGATATGCATCTTTGAAGTCCATTAAAACGTGGTGAGTTTCGACTTGAAATTTTGTTCAGAATTTCCCTTAGATCAACGACGATGTGTCGGGCCGAAAGCTGAGTGGTGCATGCCCATTAGTGTGTTACAGAAAGGCTTGCGACGTTCACACAGTGCGTTGGATTGGATTTTATAGGCCACATTTAGCAGAGATATGCTTGAATGGTTCCTGCAACACATAGCATCGCCTTTCTTGTATTATAGATGGGGCGTATAAAGCTTAAGTTACAGACAGGGGGCCTGCTTTCGTCCACCAATATTTGGTTGATGAGTTCGTACATGAATCCTTACAAAACATCACCTACATGTTTGAAAAGTTCTACTGGTAGATCTTTAAAGCCGTCGGTCTTATTGTTTTTCAACTTATTGATAGCTGAACTGACCTCTTTTATAGTGAGAGTGGGGATTCTTTCTTTTTTGACAGGATGTGAGTTATTTTCCCGTATTTTAGGCTTGAAGACAGCTGGCAATCAGTAAAGAACATCCGAACGTTGTTTCTGCTGCAAAACTCTTCGACATCATAGGGCTGGTAGACTGCAGGTGCCCTTTTATTTTATCTATGAGCTTCTTTCCTCCCTAGTCTTCTTGGAAGGTAACCACAGATTGTTGGCGTTTGTGGATAATGAATGCTAACCTATCACTCTATCACTGATGCACTCTCTGCAGGTTTTGGCTACTCTAATCGTGCTAAGGTTGTCAACGTTGAACCCATTTTTGAGCAGCTTCTCCTCATTGGATAGTTAAGCTATAAGTTTGGCTGCAACAACAGAGAGGTAAGAGCCGACGTTTGACCCTCTGAATGTTTGCATATTTATAGTGTTGGATACGATTGAAAAAATGAAACATTCAAGACAATTTTGCAGGTCTAGGATAATAGATGTATAGGACTCATCTATTTCAAGGTGTAGTAACATCATCCAAGAGTTTCTTTGTCTAGTAAACTGCTGTGTCCCGGTTTTAGGGATCGTTCCATAGCATTATAGTTTTCATCCATAAAGAAGAATTGTTCTCGGTCTGCTGCCTTTGTTTGTTTCCTCCTGGAGTGAACCGACTGTAGGTAAGGTTAGGTTGAAGTGGGTGCCAGCTGGATGTCAGCACACTTAGACTAATGATAGGTCTTCTTACCTACTCGTTGAACCAATTGGAGCTTCTGATGAAGGATCGCCTAAGTTGCGTTCACCAACTGTAAGAACTATTAACATTCGAAGCCCCGCTTCACCTTGAGTACCAAATCGAATCAACAAATTTTCAGGCTATCGTTATGCCTGTTGTCGACAGACAAGCCCATTTTCAATGTGAATAAGCTTATTGGGGATGCTATTGCATTTTGAAATGGAACCGACTTAAGTTGAAGCCATTAGCTATTCAAAATCTCAAAAAAATGCACACGTCGATAAACTAAACGTTAGCCGAAGTTAATTCAAAACTATTTTGAGTCTCCTCACTAGATTTACGAGGAATTCCAATGGAACTTCTAAGCCTGATGTGAAGGACTTTAACTATCCTTCTCATCAAAATCTAATCCATATTATTGTATGTATTAATGTGTATAACATATATCCATTGAAAGATTTATACATCATGCGAATAAGATAGTAACTATCCGTTCAAAATCAACTTTTAAGTCGACAAGTATGCGAATGAAACTTTTTGACAACTTCGTTATACTCATCGTTACCCACAATGACACCATTGAGAGTTTACCTACAGAAACACTGGAGCAAAGGAAATAAAATGCAAAATATTATACACACACTCAGAAGGAAAAATAAAACAAAAAAAAAAAAAAGGATTTTTCATTGAAAATGGCAGACAGGAAGTCTGAAGCGATGCAACCACATAAAATTCACAAAGTTTCTGATAATAACTCAAAAAGTCTGCGTTCGACATGATGCACACACGAGGATACAAATTTTCTGTTGTCTATCTGGCATTGGAACGTTTTGCTGTTTCTTTTTGTTGTGTGTGGCAAAAAGGAGAAGGGGAAAGACCAGTCATATGCACTTTTAGGATTTAGTAGACGTCCATTAGGGTTGAAGGAGATTTAGTAAGTGATTATGAACAGTAGATAAACGAAAGACTACCGGGAAATTTAAAATTTTTAAGACTCTAAGCCCAGTCACTTAAAAGTCGTGGACTTATTATTCAGTCTTCCTTGAGTTCAGATTATGAGTACACTAGTTTTACGATAATCCGACTTCAGCCTAATTTGAAACTAGAAATAGAAACCGTATTTACACGGACTCCAATGACTGCAATGGGTTGGGAGTGCGAAAATCAGTTTACAATTTCAAATCATACATAGATGGCACTACAGTACACATTGAAGCAGAAAAGTTTGAAAATGTGCGAATTCGACTAAGTACCCCTTAAAATGTTAGATCTAGATCGTCCCTATTTCTTTCTACGACGGTACTAGTGACGGTTTACAGCACTTTTTGTCACATTTTCCTTCTATAAGCCTGACGTTCGCGGTATATGGTGACGAAAATAAAGGTTTATAACTCGTAAGTGACAGCCATATTAGCGTCGTTAATTATTATCATCAACATCACACTCGTAGAGTGTGGTACAGTTGGTAATAGAGCGAAGTCTAAGATTGCCCTATGATATCAGTTATTGTCAGGTCTCAAATTCCTTGATTCGTTAAAGGCACTAAACAGAGTTGTCAAACTTTTGTAATAGACATTCACAAAGCATATAATGAATGGATGTAACTTCCATCATGTCCTGTAGCTTCAGGCATTGTCATTATATCGAATCGGTTTAACTATGTCGAAGGCAGTTCGTGTTCCCTTTCATATCGACAGTTGGTTAGAGGTCTCGTGAAATTTGTTTGACTAAAAACCGGACTTCTGAGTCTTCATGCCGACCTATCTTTATTTGATTAGTTATGTAGCCTAAAACAGAAATGAAACTTGAAATACATTACAATCGTTTCCAACTACGAAAGAGAGATAAGTGCTTACGGTCTTGTATAAGACGTTAGCTTTAGCACAGATCTCCCCCTTTAAGTCACTTCGCTTTCCTTAGCTCCGTGACTAGAACATTGGATTGCTGGGCAACATGGCTTAGGTTTGAGTTCCAAAAAGCAACCAAAAAAATATTTAGAGCTCAAGCGTGGAAAGAGACGAAACGTCACCCAACCACTGTGGTCTGTTTCGACATCTGTCTGGATACGTACATAACATAGCAATGCAAGTTGCTCTATGAATCTTGCTCAAACAACCAATTCAGAACCACGGTATACCCCAGTAAGCAAGTAACCTTAAGTGTTTCTAAATCTCCATGCGGTTAAAGCCTCATCATAAACATATCTGTTTGAGGTAACTTTGTTTTTCCAGTTTTGAACTAGGATCGCCTGCATCCCCAAAGTTTGAAAGTTCTAAAACCGAATGTCTGGAAATACTTCATTAATTGCAATCCAGCGTTTATTTACCTAAACTTTGGTTCTTCTCAAGTGTTATAAGATCTCGACTTTTGAGAAACTATTGATAGATTGGAGGAAGTTTCAAAATAAACTGATATTCCCTTTCATTCAAAATGTAAATTACAACCAAGACCATCCTGCACTTTACAAATGAATCAGATGAAATCCTTTCAAGTTCTCCAACAAATTAGATACATATTTCACCCTTCCTTTCCATAACAGTGTTCACATGTCACTGTCATGTTTTCATATCGAATCCTGTCTTCGAAATTGGTTATACCTCACATAAATCTAAGGAGAAAGCAAGCGAGTCCTTCAACGGGAATATGTATTAAACCATTTTCAATCATAGTTCGAGGAAAACTTTCTGACGTTTTCCGACTTTTTGCATTTCCCTATGAAAAAATAAAATGAGCTTTTGCATCCACCATCCTATACCCACAATGATGTTGCTGTTGCCTCGCGGTCTGGTTAGCGAAAGAAGAAACAACAAATTTATCATACTACTTCCGAAAAGACCTAACAAATACCTCTCGTAAAAAGTTATGAATTGTAAGGATATACAGCATGTACCTGTTGCCACGAAAAAAACGTTAAGAATCCACATGACAAAGTGAATTGACAAATTATACTCAACTCAACGAGTCCTTGTGTATTAAAAAAAAAACACCCATCGGCAAGTGCTAGTGTGTGTCCCTGTTAAATAGTCGCGCAATAAAAAATGTATTTAATTATAGAGTGGGTGGTGACACAACACTGATTGTGCTTGCGTTTCCATGTGTGCACGCTCGTTAAAAGCTTCAAAAATTGATTCTTAAAGTGTCGATAACGACTCGCCCCCAGTACGCCCGATTCCTGTTGTGCAATTTATTTACCGAAAGTCCATTCAGCCAAATGATGCGTAATTCAAATAATAAGTGCGTAAGTGTTGTTTGAAATGAGTGAAGCCAAACAGAACAGAAAAAAAAAACTCCGACAACAAATGACAGAAAGACAAACCAACAACAATCATCATAAAGTGAGAGAAAAAGAAGAGCCAACAAAACAGCCGTAGAAAGGAAGAACAAAAAAGTGATAAACACGCCTCTGGATACTCCAATTGTGGCGATAATACCATCATCATCATTATCATCATCACCATCATCATCATCATCATGGTCGTCGTCGCTGTCGTCGTCGACCTCGTCATTGTCATTCCTGCACGGCATTCCTTTCCATTCTAACAAAAAACCAACAGAAACAAACACATTTTCCAACAATAACCTCCCCCTACAATGGTATTGTTTTGGGTCGAGAGGATACATCGCCCATTCAATGGTCCATTACGTGGGACGCAAAAAAAAAACCAAAAAAAACTCCGGTTAGGATGATATTTTCTTTTCGTCCTTGAACAAATTAAATAAATTTTATTTTTTTGTTTTAAACCGTCTTACGCCCTTTAAAAAAGAATAACACTAGGCACTGAGCGCGTTGCCCAACCAAGGTTCGAAGAAAAACGGATTTAGTAGGCCGCCTGGTGATGGCGCGCTGTATAGGGTTGAAATGTTAATGAGGTAAAGGAATGTGTAAAAGTGATCTAATTTTCGGTTAAGCGGAAGGCTGATTTGAATTCCTAATACAAGTTGAATTAGTTTTCAAAATACATTCGACACCATACCATTGTTGGCAGAAAAGTTCAAAAACATTTTTTGAATGAAGGTTTTGGGTCTTCTACGGAGAAGAACATGATCTTTTGGGGGTTTTTTCTTGCAAATTTAATTGATATTCAAAGAGGGGTTGGGGAAATAAGAAAAAAGAAGGGATAGAATGGATTTTGTAGGCAATTCCGAATGACAATTTGAGAGCAATTTGTCTTTGAAAAAAAAAAATTGAAATAAAATGTCCTTTTTGTAGTTTACGCAACTAGTTATAAGTTTCGAGTTCTATTGATGTCCTTTCGGGGTTTGTTCAAAAGAATATACCCTTTTTGGACAGGCAACTTTTGTTTTTTTTTTGTCCAACAGAAGTTTTGTTCGGAGCTTAGACGAAATGCGGAATTGTCAACTTTCGTCAAGATTATTGCGGTCATACAGACGGACAGCTCGGATGAGACCTGAGCCTTAACCAAAATATCGCTCTTCGTATAGTCCCTCCAAAGTCAGTTTTCAATTTAATTGTAAATTTGACAGCTCTTCTGGCTGGAACCTTTATTTCCTTCTGCTCTACATGCCCCAACCATCTTTGATACCAACGTCGGTAAACTGGTGAGACCGTGGAATTCCATGCCTAAGTAATGTAGGCTGGAAATAGAACGATCAGGATCTTGTATGATCCAAATTATTCTGAAGAGATCTTCGTTACTCAAATGATTTCTTAACCCAAAAAAACAAGGAATGTATAGATTGACTCTACCCTTCATCTTTATCATTCTCAGAATTGTCATCGTCATAGGTCATCCATATTGTTAGTCCTTTCTTTCTTCTATCGTTCTGTGTAGTAACTGATCCGTCGACCTTCCATCATGAGTGCAACATTTTCGCCTGATTCAAAACTAGGTAGCTAAACAGTGCCTACCTTTCTTTCCTTTAGGTCTGATGACCCTATGTGGATACCACTAATGACATCATTGATGCTCATATTCTTCACATGGCAAGATGCCTCTTCGACCGTCTTATCCGAGTTTTTTTATTTTGAATACATAACTGGGTTCCGTTGTATAATCTCGGTGAGTGTCTAGTTTTTGTCTATCCAAAAGTTGTTGCCATTTTGACATCTAAAGTCAGTTTCACATTACTGCACCCAGACACTAGGACCAAGCAGAACTTGGTCCCGAGGCTAACTACTCTAGCTTTTTAAACGCATCGTCAGTTTGCCAATGCAGTTCACTACACCAAGTGCTGTGTGTCGAAAACCAATCTTAGACCCTTAGACAACGGGCAGCAAGAATAGTGTCCTGCCTAATCGATTCCATTTTTTTTAAAGGCTAGAGAGGGTTTCATAATCGTCGAAAGCCACTGAACTTTCTTCGGAGATGAGCCCCATGTTTTGTCAAAAACTCCTCTACCATGCCAAAAATCTGATAGTGCTCGGGACATTTTAGGCATAATATGTTCGGACCAACAGAAGTTGAGCTATTGGAAAGAGTTTTCCTACAAATGTTGTCCATTTGTTAGTTGGTTGTAGCTCCGTCCGAGCCATCACAGCCGTCCTGTATTGCCCACCAAAAGTGTCGAAGGACTTGAAGTAGTTCCTGGAAGTTAACGTTCGCATAACTCTCTTAGTAAACTGAGGGTAGTAGTGTTGTTGACTCTCAGACTTATTTCCTCAAAGCAAGAGTGAATTGTATTAGTCGTTCCTCTGTACTTAGTTCTCAAATCATTTAACGTAAAGGTTGCGATCTTTTTACACACAGACAAGACAAGTGAAAAGAGGAAGCGTGAAGGATATGAAAGGCACATCTCATACGAAAGATTTGGCTTCTGCAACGATGATGTTTAGGTAATCGGTTCGTTGAGTTAGTCGTCTTCCATATGGACTTCTACACCTTGAAAGAGCTATTGATTCTTAGATTTTGTGGTCTAACCAAGTCAGAAAAATGGCGTGATCAGAGATTAAAACAAGTCGACTAGGACGCACCAACACCAATTCAATACTCGCTTGGAACGAATGCGAACGAATAGAGTAGGCCACGTGATCTCTGTTCGTAGCTCTATTTGAGCAATTGACGACAACACCACGTTGCCGATTCTATGTTTCACTTAGGAGGAATTCAACGGTTCTAACTTAATTATTTGTATACCCTCTTGGGTCAAAAAAAAAACATGCGAACACCCCTCTGGAGTACGAGTACTTATAACATTTCGTTCCTCATTCTCACACGAAATTTACCATTCCTTCTCAACAAAAGCCTTGAACCTGGTCTCGTTTTTTGACCTTAAAGGGTAAATACAAAAAAACATGACATGCAACCCTTCCACCAGGACTTACCACCCCACCACCACAACATTTGTCGAGGCTAAATTATTTCCAAATAAACTGCTACACCCGCTGTCCCGTTAATACAGTAATTAACCCATCTCTGGGAGATAATGCCTTCCGCCAATGATTCTATTATCAAGGGATTTGCGCAATCCTTCCACAACACGGACACCATCCAATGTTTTACTAAAATTAGCAAATGACTCAGGGATCTTCGTGTTGTCCTGCTGAACAACAAGAACAACAACAACAGCAACCGAAATTAGGTCCGTTTAAGCCCGGCGAATAGCGGATAACTCTATTAAGCGTTTTGTTTCTCCTTTTTTTTTTTTTTTCTTTTTTTTGTTTTGGTCCTTGTAAATAAATGATGCCAAAGCCACTTACACCATTATTCTCATCCTCATTTTTTGCCACGTTCGTCGTTGGCGGGCCACTCTTCGTCCTCGACTTTCATCTCATTTATGCTCATGTTTTATGAATATCCGTTTCGGTTGTTTGCTTTTTTTTTTCTAACTCAATGTTTGTTTCTTTCTGTATTTAACAGGATCCGGATGCTTCTTATGACATAAATGGTAACGACTCGGATCCAACACCCCAGGATAATGGCGACAACAAACACGGCACCAGGTGTGCAGGCGAAGTGGCCGCTGTAGCATTCAATAATTACTGCGGAGTGGGCGTGGCATATAATGCTAGTATTGGTGGTAAGTACAGTGTATAACATTGTTTGTCAGTATAAGAATGAATGTCCTTGTAATAATTGTCTGACGGGTCGGAACATCCTCCCTTCGTCGTAATTTTATTCATCTGACAGTCAACGGACAAATATTGTAGATGTTCTGCTCCTTCTTAGAAGGAACAATGAATTATGGGGCTATGGAGGGTGAGTACAAAACAGAAAAAAAAAACGGAAAAATTGTAACATAGGAGCAGATAAAGAATATTTACGCGAAAATTGCCTTCGTCCTGAAAGCGAGCCAGTCCCAAATCTGATGGCATGAACAAAATTTATGTTATCCTCCCCATCCTTGTGTCGGCATTGTCATAATATTATGGCTCCATTGAGGCCCATCTAGGCTCGATTGTACACACATGTGTTAGAGAGCTCTCCATGCGTTGGTTTTGTGTAAAACGAAAGCCGACAGAAGATAGGACCGTTGCTGCTGTGGTCCTCTCTGTGTATGATGTAAACCGCTGTATGTACTCGTAGGAGGATGTGCAGAATGCTGCATAAATTTATTCACAATTTGGTCGTGTGGGTTAAAATGCAACGATTCAGTTCGGGACCAATTTGTGGACACTCATTAGAAGATGAAGCATTTAGTGCAGGCGCCAATGTGGAGGCACTCAAAGGACACACACCGAACGACTGTAAAGTATGTACACACATTTTAACTGGCGATGGTTGACAAAGGTTTTGTAAACGGAACCGGCGAAATGTGGCGTCATAAATTTAGAAGGCAGTTATTTTGAAATTCAATGAGCATTGAGTATGTTTGTATGTATGGGCGCGTGCATAGTTAAATAGAAAATTTATTGACTTCGGAAAGGATTTCCGAATTTTCATTAAAATTTAACGGGCACTGATAGTTTTTAAGTTTAAGTTTCACTGGCAGCGAAATTACAATTACATACGTTGGACCATTAAGGGTTATGTGTGTTAATCTTTTCTGCTGCCTGAACCGATTAAGACATGTGGAGTTGTTTCCAATTTTGGAGAAACAAGTCAGAGGCATCGAGTTGCGGAAATGTATGTTTACAACCTGTGATCGGTCCTACGGCTACGATAACGTCAGGTTGACGTCCTGCAATTTGTCAGACTTCTAACCACAAAAGCGTGGTAAATAGCTTAATAAGTCTCTTGACTCTGCAGTACTGAGCTGACAGACTCAGACTCTAGAGTGCAGACGTAGAAATCTACCTTGCTAAACAGGGTTCTGTACCAAAATCGATAGAATGAATGTTTGAGATGTAAAATATCGTCCACTCAGTTTCCGATTCTAAGCAAAACGGACCACGTTATAGAGGAAAACCTCGCTTCAAGACCACCACAAGTGGAACGTGACCTCAACCACTTTGAAGTGGGTAAGTGAAGACAATCAACTCAAGACTGGCTTGTAAGTAAATAGGAATAACTCGGCTTAAAGTCTACGTCCTGTTAATTGATCTCGAACCAATATCCTCGACGAGGCCATCATCCTTTAGATTTAACGAGCAACCGCTTTCCAGGTAGTTAACCCCAATATTAAGCGGCTTAAGCTTGTTAATAATGTCGTCCAACGGGACAATAAATTCCGTGGACCACTAGCCAACGGTCTCGCTTGCTTTTTATCGCTTTTTGTAACATTGTTTACAGATTATTAATTATAACATCAACCCACGAGTTTTCCCCTCCCCCTCGTTCAATTGTGCAAACTTTTGTGTAATGAGATTTAAAATTATAACAAAACCACAAAAACTTCGCATTAACAGGAAAAAAAAATTTAAAAAAATTGTCAACATCCCTACTTAACATTCCCTGTCACCATATGTTGCTCTTTTAATGCGTTCGAGTTATTAATTAAAATATTTTAATCTCCATTTCCCTCGTGGCACCCATTTAACCAAACTCACATCGTCCGTCCTCGTCGTCCGTTTCCGCCCGCCATGAATAGAGATATTCAATTTTAATATTTATTTCGATTTTAATATTCCAGTAATGTGGATATTAGTCCGTTGACTTAAAACGTTTTATGGCAATTTGATATCAAGAGAGCAGCTCGGGGTCGGGCAAGGACTCAAAACGACACTTGTAAAGTAACGCTTTGCAATCAACGCCTTTTGTGAAGCAATTAACCACTGTAGGGTGGCAGTGAATGGCGTGCGATCCCGCCAATTGTTAGCATTGTTCAACTTCTGATGTTTTTGGCTTGAGGCTGCATTCGAGACTGCATTCAGTGCAGTGTGTGGACAGGAAATGCTGCTACCACCGGATTCACTGGACCGGATGACAGTTGTTGCCATGCCACGAATTTCTGTAATTTACTTTGACAATTCAGCGAGGCGCATCCCGGAAACGTACGTGATTGTTCGTTCGTTACAAAAGCTGGGGAGCAAGCATTCAGGACGCGCTTGGGTGCTTATTTAAACAATTTTTCTGTCCACTGACAAGGACATAGTGAACTGTTTTTTTTTTTTGCTTACACAGGGGAGTAAACCAAACAAATTGGTGCCTCATGACACTTGCATCGAGGCATTTTTAATTATGCACTGCATTTAACCCGAGTGTAAATATTGACAAAGCGGAAAGACGTACGAAAAACGTGGGTCACCCCCTTTAGGGTAAATTTTCTTTGTATCCTGCATTCACTGACTGCTCCTGTCTAACGGCGAAAGAGTAAAATCATGAAAAATACTTATGTCAGCACACGAGAATAATGGAAACTAGAAAAAAAAAAAGGACTTCAGCATAGTTGGCCTTTTGAAGCAATTTTCCCAATTAGCTGCTAGTTGCTTGATTCATTATACCACTCATAACAGTGAAAGAAATCCTTTTTGTTCGCCCCGTTGAAGTCCTTCTTTTGGATAGATGTGTTAAATTACCCACTTCCTGCTGCGACAGGTTACTGCGGTGAATCGCAACCATGTGCAGGAAGCATTTTGAAAACAATAAACCTAAAAAAACGGTGTGAAAACATTCGAGCATAAAGCTGAAACTGAGACCGTTTTTTATGGGTTCTTTAGAAATTATTGTTAGCTGAAGAGATGTAGACAAAAAATAAAATTAAATGCGCTAAGTGAAAGGATGGCATTAGAAGTTAGTGGCAGGTACTGTCGGAGGTGACGTTTAAGATTGGTATGAGCTATTAGAAACGAGACGGTGCTTACGAACAGAAGTTGTGGGAGTTTTTCGTTTAATATATTTTTTATAACTCCAGTTGAGGTAGTTTTAATTGCTTATACATCTATTCAAAAGCTTTCGCATTGTCCTGATTGGTCTATTGAGTGTTAAACTCAGTTTTCTGCTCCGTAAATTAATGTTGAACAGATTCCTTTTAAAAGAATCTCCTTGAAAAGCAAAAAGTAGTAGTCAGCCTAAAGCTGCATTTTAAAGTGGTGTAATCAAATATCCTTAATTCCAACTCAGATTTCGAAAGCAGTTTGACACAGTCTACTTGTGTATATTTTAAACGGAAGGTCCTGCAACACTTAAAAACTCATATGGCTATACCATCTGTCTGTCTGATTTATCACAGAATACCCTTTACTTTCAGAACCTGCCTAAATGACCATTCTGTTCTCAGTCCTTACACCTATCCTTTTCAATTTTCGGAATCCTGCTCAACCTTGACTTTTACATCCATCGTCTTAAATTGTCAAAATTAAATCCCTTAGGGATATTTCTCTTCATTTTCTGAGTGTAATACAAATTTCATCGCTGCGCTAGCAAGTACTCAGTTTACAGGCGCTTAGTGTCAACCCTTTCCGCTCCCTAAAGAGCTGTGCGCACTAAAACCTCTAAAACCTAACATTTGCTAACGCAAAACGCTCAAATACTCTGAATAAAACTATAAAATTTCCACCATTGCACATAACTTGTCAACTTTATTGGTAAGAGTATCCGAATGTGCCATTTCACATTTACATCCTTTTTCTCCCGCATACACACACGCACGCATATGCAAATATCCCATCCCAGCTACATATATCCATGCTGTATCGCTCCTTTTTTTTTCATTTATAGTGACAATATTTCAAGTACCCGACGTCGCCGCCATCTAGTGTCCCAGCAACCAATGGGTATATCGACCGACCCCATCGTATCGGGGGAATCCTTCTTGTGCGCGTGAAAACTTTTATTCGCTGCGAACACATTCGAAGTACCTACAAGGGGTGGGATGTTCGCATGCTTTTAGCTTAACATGCATTGTGTATCGAAGAAAAGTCATTTCACAAGGATATGTGTGGCTATAGTGTAATATCCCAAGGGTCTAGCGGGTCTTATGTATATCGAGCCATCACCATCCTACCAAACACCCTGAAGTGCATTTGATATTTTTTTGTTTTCTAAAAAAATACTTTTAAAAACGTTTCCGCAATTTGTTGTTGCCTGGCAGGCTGATGGTGGTGGTATATCAGGCGAACAACACTCAAGAGGGTGGTGGATGTTTGTTTTTATGTTACTCGTACCATCATCACTTTCATCCTTCGCCCGGGTATTTTTTGGAAATTTTCGGTATCATTTTGCAAATGTGCGTCGTGTATAGGAATGTGATCCTTGCGCGTCATAACAACCAAAGATTTGCTACATGTTGCTTCTCCTTTTCCGTCGTCACATCCTCTTTTTTGTTGCTCTTATTAGTGAGCTGTTCTGCGCGTTTGTTTTTTTCCAAGCGGATAATGTGACATGTTGCCAAAACACCAGATGGGGTTTCACTTTATTAAACCCAAATATTATTATGAATAAGATATGTGCTTGGATGTGGTATGTATGCATGAGTGTGTGTGTGTGTATTATTCGTCCTTCGAAGGAGTGGCGGGTGTTTTTGATGTTTCGCCGTCATCGTCGTCGTCGCCCTACGCGATGCCGGATCATGTTAAAGGGGTGAATTTTGATATTTTTCTTCTTGGAAGGCATTGTTTTGGATGGCATTTTGGTTCATTGCTTTTTTTTTTTTTTTTGAAAGTCATTAAAGCTGGAACTTAATATGTTGTCCTTAAATACGGTTTATGTTTGACAGCGTATATGATGAATGGGAGAAAGTTTTTGAAGCTGTGGTAAAGGTTTAATGCAAGATATGGGATGATGATGATTATTGTATACGAGTTTAGCATGGAAAATGGATACGATTTTTGACGTTGCAAAAGAGGGGTTCATTCAATTTTGGAATTAAGGATTCTTTATCCTTGATTAGCGTAGCGGAAAATTGTTTGTTTGTTATTTCTCTGAATTTGATTGGATTAGGCAAGATTTGCACATGGTCGACTCGGACACAGTCTCGGACGGAAGAAGACATTCTAATTAAGTTTTTATTTGGTTTTAACTTGAGCAAGACATTTGCTTATGAGGGGAATAGTGTTCCATTTGAACGCAAAAATGTACGTTGTTCTTAGTTTTTAACTAAATTACTACGTCAAGCATCACTTTTTTCCCCCCAAGTCCTCTCACAGACTTTCTCTGAAGTCATGGCCAAACAAAATCAATGACCAGAATAATGTTTCTCTCAACTCAAGTAGGGTTTTGACATGCCACAAGACTGCCATCAAGGTGGATGTAAATAAGGTTCAACATTGTTTCCAGAATTGTCATGTGAATTGATCTCGTGGATCTTATTTTTCCGAGACAGGCTGTAAGGTGTACAAAAAGGCTTTTCTTCTAAAATGTCCCTCACCAATCCACGAAGCATTGAAATACAACTCAGCACTACCGGTAACTGGCAAATGCCTCCGTAGTTTGGTGGACCAAAGTTAAGGAAAAATCCACCATCTTAAAAGTGCAACGACTTCAAAGATTAGCAAGCCTCGGCATAACCGGAGCCATGCGAACCTGCCGCACAGCAGCCCTAAAGGCACTCATTGGTCTTACCCCACTCCACATATTTGTCAAAAAAAGTGGCAATACGAAGTGCAGTTAACCTCCAACAATCTACAGAAATCCAGCTAAGCAGACCTACAGGTCACATGGCTATCCTATCTGATTTCCCCGAGCTCGAAATTATCAGCATGGTATCGGACTATATGCCCAAGTTACTCTGTTTTGGCAGGAAGTTCGAGATTGAGGTCTCGAACCGTAACTGAACACAAAAGTGGTATACTGATGGCTCAAAGATGGACTCAGGTGTTGGTGCCGGCATCTATGACCCTAATCACAAGGTCTCTAAGGCACTTGGAATGTGTCCCAGCGTCTTTCAGGCAGAATAACATGCCATCGATACCTGCGCCATCATACTCGACTCCGGCATAAAGGGCGATAGTCAAGCTGCACTCAAAGCACTGAGCTCCCACTACTGTAAGTCAAAGGCCGTTCTAGACTGCTTTAATACTCTTCAGGACCTCTTAAAACGAAATAAAGTCAAACTTTGGTGGGTACCAGGACACAGAGGCATTGAAGGCAATAAAATCGCAGACCAACTTGCCAGGAAAGGCTCCTCAGAAAGGTATATTGGTGCCGAACCCTTCTGTGGCATGCCTACTTCCGCGATCAGAATGAGTCTGGACAGCTGGGAAAAACGTAACTTCTTATCCTACTGGAACAACATTCAGGGACTTAGACAGGCTAAAAGAGCCTTCCGACCCCTGAACAAAACCAAAACAAATATTTTCAATCACAAAAGGGATGATATCAGAAGACTGGCAGGGTTCCTCACCGTTCATTGCAACCTCCGATATCACTTGCATAAACTAAACATAGTTCAGGAATCTGAATGCCGACTCTGCTTGGAGGAAGACGAATCAGCGGAACACGTACTATGCGAGTGCGTGGATGTCTGCAGAGTCAGGAAACGCTTTCTCCACAAAGAATTCCTAACACCGGAGAACATTCGTAGTGCCCCGACTGGAGATATCCTCAACTTCATTAGAAAGATACAGGATCTCCTTGTCTAACTGGCTCCAGGCACAATAGATCTTTCAGGTCGCAGTGCCATTTGCGTCAAAACCAAATAAAAATTCAACTGGAATCAGATGACCTCTTGGGAAGTAACTTCCTCAGCTTCTCTGCTGTCTGAGATGAGTTTCAGCACTCATTCTGGTTGCGTTGATTTCCACTTAAAAGGCGCTGGAGAATTGAATCGAACTCTTATTCCGAATCCCCCTTGTTGGTCTTCAATGCCTTTGGCAAAGACTTGGAGCTAATCACGACAAAAGGTGCTTTGAATTTATACGGCTCTGATAAGGTATTTCCTGGGCTATGCGTCGATGTCTTAACGGAAGTGGCTTCCTCATAAACATGTTGCTCATCTTCTGTGTTAAATTTCGATTGACCAAGAAAACTCTTGCTCTGAAAAATTTTCGGCAAGGAAATGTATACAGATGCTAGCCTTGCCAGTGCTGGGTGTTAATACCGAAATTGCCTCCTCTTCGAGCACCATATTGAAACTTCCTTCTTATCGCTCTTAAGACTTCAATTCAATTAAACAAAGAACTCTAACCCCCTACTTTTCACCATCGCCAATGTCACCTAGTACTTAGGGTTGAACACACCCTCCGAGAGCCATTTCCTCACACAACTAATCATTGTCAATGGAGTTGTTCCAAAAAAAAAAAGATCATCTATCCATAACGCCATTAAAATCTTTACAATCAAACCATTATCCAGGCGCAATTTTCGAAACTTCCTCCCTTCGCATCCCCCTCAAAAAGGGTTAATTACTACTTCATTGTGAATAAAGCACCTCCTTAAGAGATTTATTTTCGCGTGCTCCCTCCTCCTTATTGCTGCTCTCATCTTCGTCGTCGTCGTTCTTATTGTCGTTAACTCCTTCTGTCTAAAGGGAATAAATTGATGCTACTTGCTTTCTATAATTCAGGAATACTCGTTTAACATCGCCCTGACACCCGCGGGCCACTAAATCAACCTCAATTTACAGTTACCTTTGTAGTCTATGCAGTAAATTAACAGACACGAGGATAATAACCTAATTAAGCCGAATATAGCTAAAAGTTCATCTCATTTGTTTACACAGCCAAGCGTATAGTTGTGCGCAACTTTATGGGCACTCTGGGGCCAAAGCTATCAGTTACTTACGCCCTACCCGCTCATAGTCTATTATGTCGTCCCGCCATTTATCTGCCTGCAATCAATACAAGCCGATGGGGGATTCAGGATAAGTCATTGTTGCTTGTTTATGTTTGTGTGTGTGTGTTCGTATGATAGTGTGATCGAATGAATTAATGTATCTTAATTTTCCGCACCTTATTTTCACATCAAGCTCCTTATCTATAACTGACTCTCTCTCTCTCTCTCTCTCTTTCTCTTTTGTATATTTTGTGTGTCTTCATTAGGCGTCCGGATGTTAGATGGCAGCGTTAATGATGCTGTCGAGGCGAAAGCACTTAGCTTGAATCCACAACATATCGATATTTATAGTGCCTCATGGGGACCTGAAGATGATGGCTCAACGGTTGATGGTCCCGGCCCATTGGCGAGACGTGCTTTCATTTATGGCGTTACGAGCGGACGTCAGGGCAAGGGTTCTATATTTGTTTGGGCCTCGGGCAATGGTGGACGTTATACGGATTCATGCAACTGTGATGGATACACCAATTCAATATTCACGCTATCAATATCAAGCGCCACACAAGGAGGGTAAGTCCAATGCAATTGTTTTCATTAGATTAATGTTATTTTATGTGTTTGGTCTTTACGGCGGACATCTTGGTAAATATTGGTCGCAATTTTTACTGCGTTGGACTTTTATGGTTATCTGGCTTGTAAGCCATGGAGTCGACCTTTTATTTAATCTTTTCCTTTAGGGGTTTAGTTTAGCAGGTTCGTTTATTATTTTCGTGGCTTATCCGGTGGAATGTAATTTAGACGCGTCTCTTGACAGTAAAGAATGATGAGTCTTGTTCGGGGACACAAAAGGAAATGTGTACGTTGGTCACAGGAAATTTTGGCACAGATAATAAATTAACAACGAATATTGGTGAATTTGAACTTTTTTCAAGGATACACGACAACAACGGTCGAGTCGGCAGAATCTTGAAATCGAAACGAAGGTAGCTCATACAAGTAGAAAGATACCTCAACCAACTTGTAAATGAGTGTGACTGGAGGCAACAAGCTAAGGACCGGGCTTATTGGTTGAAGCACAAGTTCTACCGGCCATGTAGCACCATCAGCTTTTGACCACATTGATTGGTACAGAAAAAGTACTGAAGTTGGAGACACATAATCTGCCAACTCGGTCTTAACTCGTTCGTTGTTTTTAGACACCTTAAAGAATCCCTGTATCTTCTTTTCTATGAGCAGACTCGAAAACTTATGTTTCACTTATTCTAGCTAAGCTTTGACATGTCGTTATTCTCAACTCCCCGGACGTATTATAATCAGGACATCAGCTTGCACCTTGATACCACCTCCTGTACACCACATTTGCATAGGACAGGTCATCCTTTTGTCAAATTTGATGAGGGGACTCAGTTCGTGTGCGTGCATTGTCACTCCCTTGGCAGGTTTCGAGAAAACATTGACGACTTTCATCCAAACCAAGCTTGCGCCCACGAATACAGGAACCGCTAGCATTTCCTCTAGCTCCTGCGTACGGTTGGGTATCTTGTTATAGCCTTCGTAACTCTCTTAGTTTTGCCACAAAATATGTATAACAAAGTCCTCAAATAAGCTTCAGGTTATAGCCTTTTAATTTTACGATCCATTGGTAGCCTTAAGGCTTTTCTATTTGTCGGGTTGTCTTCTGTCCATTATCCTTTGTGAAAGCAACCAAACATGTGAACATTCTCTGTCATAGACATTCGTTAACGGAAAAGAGTCTAAATTTCTATATTTTAAGCCGGGTCTCTGAAAAGTCAGACTCTTGAGTACATTAAGGAACTTTAGCAGATGTGTTGTGGATTATTCTAAGTATTTCCGCCTTTTCTACCAAAAAAAAAAAAGGTCGTTGCAGACTTTTGTTTGCCAAAACGACAATAAATGAATAAAAGTGCTCCATTTCAGGATTATTCTTAACTAATCGATTCTCAATTTAAGAAAGACTGTATAAAGAACAACACGTGTCCTTAATTACTTCCATCATCGACTTGTCCACAACCGTCAAGTTCTCAAAAAAAAAAAAAAAAACTTCCCAGAATCAATCAATCAAATATTTTATAATCCCTTTAGCTCCCACGTTCCTGTGTCGTTTTTTTAAAAGAGGAATTCCCTCAGTCTTTTCATAAACTTCATAATTACATTTCAGATTTTATACGGAATTTTCCTTTTTCGCCTTCGGTTCCGGCAAAACGGATGTCAAAGCTATAGATAGGGTTACTCGCTTGTACTTAATAAATCCGATCAGGTTCTGTTTTTTTCGTTTCAAAAAGAGTCTCCGTTTCTGGAAACATTAAACAGAGAAAAATTGTATACCACCCAGCCTTATGTCATGATGAAAGAAATAAAGTAAAACACAAAGGAAAGTTAGAAAATATAACCTTTAATAGAAATCATTTGTAGGTTTTCTGTAATTTAAACGTCAACACAGTGTGCCTTACAAACAATAGGCATCCGTCATGCCACCACCACCCTCTAGGTAGGTAAAAAAAAACAGCGCTTCAGGCTTTTCCCAATTGTAAACCCTCGTCGACCAATCAGGGAGGCTACTGGCGACAGGATATAACAAAAAGAAAAACTATACGTGGAATAAATTGAATTGAATTTGAAATTGATTTTCTCAAATTTAATACAATTATTATGGATTTCAATTTTTTTTATTTTTTGCTGTTCCATCCCCAAAACCTCCACCCCCACTGGGCTAACTTTACTCACTCTTGATATTGTTTTTTAACAAATAACGTTATTAGGTCCCAATGCGGATGTTTTATGTTTTCCAAAAGAAAATTTATTTCCGCTTCCATGTTAGGCTCCATGCTTTGTTTGACGGGACATCAATGAGGGTTGGTGGTGGCTGACTCCTGGGTATCCTTGAGACTTTACTATTTTCTTGAAAAAAAAGAAGAAAAGTTTCCATTCCCTTTTATGATTTAACTAGTTAGAAGAGAGTAAGGGGAAGCAGTCATAGAAGGTGAAGAAGAAAGATGAAAAAAGAAAGCAATTTTTATTACTCACCCACTATGTATACTCTTACCGTACACCTCTGTACCATATATGTAGCCTTGACAAAGGCAAATATTGTGTATGTGTGTTGATTGAGTCCCTCATTTTGCCGACACAAATGTCCACTGCGTCCTTGCACAAGGGACGAAAGGAAAGGAAAATATGAACGAGAAAGTAAATTGAATTTTACGACAACGAAATTGCGGCGTAAATATTCTCACATCGCGCTTTATAGGCCTCGAATGTGAAATCGTTTGACAGGCGAACGGGCCTGAATATAACCCCATTATGCCAACCCGAAGGCCAAGGAATTACTTCGGTTAAAGTCGCTGGTAAAGTTTGGCAATATGGACAACAGGGTGTTGACGAATTTGTTGGTGGACATATTTTGTCTTGTATGAGATGAATCGTCAATCCTAATTCCTTTCCAAAGATCGACCTTTGGAGATGGCCGTGTTATAACCCCTAACAGGTGCATCGAGAAGACATGGTACAATAAGTGTTAATGGCCGCCGACTTCTCCTAAATTTTAAGAAGAGTTTTGTATAACATCAATAAAGAGTTTACATATTTGGGCAAGTGTCCCGGCAGAACCAGGTACTAAAGCGTGATATAAAGGTTAATCATGTCACTTGCTGTCGAAGACTGGACCGTGTCACAAGAATGGTGTAAATTGGCACCACTTCTATGCACTCCATAAGTCTTTTGTCGGTGGAAAAGTAATGGAATGACATGTAGTCTTACAACCTTTTTCACTAACAATTGTCTGCTGTAGGCAAGTCTGGAAGGTTAAGAAACTTTTGAATCCTTTCTTTGCAAATGTGTTTCCCCAGCTTACTTTAAGGGTGTTATGGGAATTCTTCTAAAAAGAACTGACAATTGTTTGAGATTGTTTGAGCTACTAAATATTTTCCTGTTTAGGGGTTTGGGTCCATCTTAAGTCTTCGAAGAACCTCTTTTAGCTTACTGATCAGCAATTTCATTACCTCCAATATCTTCGTTTCCTGGTACCCACCAAAGGAAAAGTTTGTCGCAGCGAGTCGATTCCTGAAGGGCATTGAAGCAGCACTCTACGGATTCATCAAGTGTTTTGAGAAACTCTTGACTGAGTCTATGGACTTACATATCTTTGATAACTGATTTCACGTTAATATAAGCGGAGGTTTCTAAAGCGTGAAGTTCGACCTGAAACACAAGTGGTTTCAGAGATACATGCTTGCCCTTAATGACGATGACTAAGGATAAGAGACGTAGTAGAACACCACCTTATAGGTTGCCTTCTGCCGTTGATATCATCATGGGGACCCCGCGAGAACAGATGTGATTCGCCTGCTTTCGAGGCTCTAATGGTTGGATAATCTGAGGCATAACATTGGATATACTGTCAAAGGCACCTTCAATATCGAGAATGGCACACAGGGCTCTTCTGAAGACATAACTCAGAGAGCAATCCAAAACTTGCTTATTTAGGAAGATTTTTGCAACCCCAGAAAGTGTCTAGTGCCACTCAAGAAATAAACTTTTATGTTCTTAGAAAGCTGTCGGCTTGACGTCTCTAATAGTGTTCAGTTCTAGCTTTTTGCAACTATCCATGGCAAAACTTCGGCTTAAAATCAGTCAACAAAAATAGTTCTCGCAGATGAAGCTTCCAAGCTCGGAAGATCTAAAGTCACTAACCGAAATTTAGAAAAGTCCCTCTTTCATATTTGACAAATTCAAAATTACGAACCACCCTGTATATGAATTTTGTTCACCACAATAATTTATGAATGTGCGATTTAATTTTACAGCTTTCTTGGGTGTACAAGTATGTGGCTTTATATAGTTTTTTTTTTTTTTTTTTTTTATCACACTCTTAGATGACATAAAGTTTTCTTCTTTTTTTTTTCATTTTTTCATGTGTGTCGGGGAGTTATAAGAAATAATCTTATATTGGAGGCAGTAAACCAAAAGATTGCCAAAGAATTTGTATTCAATTTTATTTTTATTAACAAAAAGTAATTTGTTTGAATATTTTTTTTGAAATATTAAAAGTTATAGAAGCAATATATATCCAAAGTGGGTTAACGATATAGACTTTGGGCGAGTCATATGCAAGCAACAAGCCAATTGATGTTATGACGTCGACCTTATATGGATTTTTGACGATTTATTTGTCTAGGACTTGGGATATGTCGGACATTAAAGGAAACGTAAAAGCTAGTCAAAAAGGTCGTAGCTCCTTCCGTTGATTCTGTTTGAAGAAGTCACATGAAATCGCTTTTGCTTTTCCGAAATTATGTTTACACCCGTGTCTTGCAGCGTTTCGTGGAATATGTTTCCGCAGAATCCTTAATTACATCGTCTTGCAAGGCTTCAAGTTAATGAAGTCTAAGATGATGGTTTACACCGTCGTTTGGAGCTAAAATAAAGAATCCGCTAGTAGTTATCGACTGTGGATAATGGTGGCATTCTGGAAAGTCTTTTACACACAGTCCTTCTCTAAAGCCTCTTACTTCTCCGAGACCATATTGGCTAAGGAGCAAAGAAATGTAGCTCTAGTAACGACATTTGCGGCATAGAATTCGTATGCCACTAGATATTCCTTTACAAAGATTTCGTTTTGAGTTTTAAGACGCCGTCGTTGATCCCATTGTCGTAGAAAGAAGAGTTTTGTCCACGCACTGGAGGTGCTGCAACTCTGCATGTTTTTTTGCTTTGGTCTGGAGTTTGCTTGAATGATAAGAGACTCTACTTCACTCAGAATTTAATGAGTTTAGAATACGTTTCCGTTCCATTTCTTCGTCTAAAGAGCAGGGACGTGAGTTATGTATATGAGAAACAGAGGGAACTGTCATCAGCGAAGAAATGAATTTGAATAGAAGTTGCATACAAGAGATCTTTTATAGAAACAAAGGAGCCAAGACAGAGCCTTGGGGAACATCAGAAATTTTATGGTGAATTGCAGATTTGAAACAGTCCAAAATAATTTAAATTGAAGAAGAGTGTAGCACCCTGTAATAGCAATGCCAATTCAGCTAGGTATCAGCTGAGTTGTCACTTGCCGACGTCCGAGAGGTTTTTGGGGTTGAATAAATAACCCCACTTACCTATGAGCTGCCATCTCGAAAAGTCAAGTAAAATTTGTATTAAGTAGTATAGTTTAAGTTGTAAGTTTAGTTGAATAAAAAAGATTTCGATGCTATTTCGACAAAAGGGCTAAGCACAACATTTTACTTTCACCAACGGGATTGAGGAATTAATTCCACTTCTCGGTGAGATTTGCCATCAAATTATCAGTGGACCTGGTTATCCATTGAGGAGAATTCATGAGTCGAAATTGTTTGCTAAACAGATTGCAATCACTATATGCGATACCTGGCAGCACTGAAATTAGTAGACTCAGCTGTAATTTTAACCAATAAACCGCCTTTAAAATTGTTTACCAACAATTACTTTAATTTCATTCAATTATTTATTTCTAATTAAATTTTGAATTTTTTAATCGACCAACCTAAAACCGTACACAAAACCACCTATCACATGCATCTGGAAAAATGAAAATTGTCTTTAATAGACCATCGACATCCGGTTCATCACACCACAGCTAATACTCTGGTGATTTGGACCGATAATATTAAAATTCAACAAATGAGTAAATAATTAAATAAACGCAAATTAGATCGAAAATCCATTGGCAGTATTAAACTAATTCCGCTGGTGGAAAAGTGGCCACAATTAGTGCTTTGAGCTTTGTGTTTACTGTCGTCCACAAGGGGTTTATATTTTTACAATAAAATAAAAGTTCAAATAATTATATAAAATTAATTAATTTATTGCGAAACACTGGTGAGTAATTATATCCGAAACAGCCCACTGGGAATATTGAACCATGCAAAGCGAACCACATTTTTGCTATAATTACAAAAAAAAGGAATATACTCATGCAAAGTTACATAAAAAAAAAAAACTACTCATCTGGTGTTTGTGTACAAAATTAAATTACTACAGTAAATTATTGATTTAATTTTGTTTTTTAAATTATTATTTTTTATGGAAACTGTAATATGATTAAGGTTACGGTTGCATCTAGAGTTGGTTCACTTTTTATTGAAATTTGTAGAAAATTGTTAGCAACAAAATGTTCGCCTTCCATCAACTACGACGTCCCTATTGCTTTCAAACTTGAGTGCTCAATAGGCATAAGATGTTTCCAATTTATTCTCCCAACAATGTAGCTTTGAGGAGTTACGTGTCCCGGTGGTCTCACTTAGACAATTGTGATAATCAACATCAATATAGCTTTACACAAGGCTAGTCTTTTTTATCAAAAGGAAAAAAAATCCGACTTCGTACTTCAAGTCCTTATTGCGTTGGTCAGCATGCCGACATACTTTAACATTGGCTAAGGTTCAAATTTCTGCAACTAAAAAATTAGCGTCACGAAAAAATGAAACACACTTTTAACTCAACTGCTCTCAAACGAAAAGGGAGAGAGAGGTGATTTATATAGCGTTCGATGAAAGATTTAAATCTGCATCTAAGGCTGTATGAATCGTTATTGTCAGCTTATTCAGAGCGAGCTGGCAACGTCGTGAAAATTTACAAAATTTGCATTAAGTGCGTTTCAAAACAAGGCTTGTGCAAAAATCAAAAAAAGACGAGCCAAGATACTGGCGGAGGGAAAATTTGAGCAGGACTGTCGAGAAAGTCGCCAGGGAATGACGCAAATTTTACTCTGGCGGCCTCATAGCCGCAACCATCTATTTTTCGGTCACACGACATCGCCGTGCAGCACCAGCTTTGATTTTTGTACATACGTATGTACAGCAACGACCAACTGAGTAGTTCGAAGTATAAGACGCAGTAAACACCAATGCGAGGGACATTGAGTAAGTGGCTTATAACAAGCGAACTGACGACACATTCCACGTGCTTTTAGTGGGCGATATGACCGACAGACTCTGGCCTTCATATTCATGTCGATGTTTCATTCGCCGCAAACTCTGTAGATTATCCGGAATGCACCCTTATCCCTGTCGTAAAGCTTACATGCTCGAAGAAATTCACTCACGTGAAATGTGACATAGAACTGAAATGGGCTACCGCCAGTCTTGGGTCATTTAACTCTACAGGGCCGGATGGCATTTTTCACGCTCAGCTTCAAGGTACCAGTATCATTCATAGCCAAAGCAGGCAACGTTTCAATCACTCCTCCGAAAGATTTTAGGATTGTAGTTTTGAGTTCCTTTTTTCTGTAAGTCCTTTATATTAAAGCTTCTCCATCGGAAAAACAAGTTATCTATCTACATTGACAAATATTTGAAAATATATTCTGGACAGCTTAGCTGTTCCTGTAGAAAACCTATCTATCATCCGCCCGATGAAGTTGCATAACTTCCTCTAAATTGCTTAAGGCTTCACTACTCGAAGGACGACATTAAAAGGTTGCAATGTCAAAGCCATTTAAAAGTTAACTCGTGACTTAAAAAAACAACCTTTTCCAAAAACTAATTAGCACGTTGCAATTATACCCTTCATACGTTTATATTTCACAACCGTTTACCGTTAAAATAACAACAATTAACAACATTTTCAAAATGTTCATCTCATTTCAGTTTTAAACCATGGTATCTGGAGGAATGCTCCTCAACATTGGCAACTACATACAGCTCTGGTACGCCTGGTCATGACAAGAGTGTAGCAACTGTCGATATGGACGGACGATTGCGTCCTGACCACATATGCACGGTCGAACACACGGGAACCTCAGCATCTGCCCCACTGGCAGCTGGCATCTGTGCATTGGCTTTGGAGGCCAATCCAAATCTCACATGGAGAGATATGCAGTACCTGGTGGTGATGACATCCCGGCCGGAGCCACTGGAAAAGGAAAGTGGTTGGATCATTAACGGAGTCAAGCGGAAGTATAGTCACAAGTTTGGTTATGGCTTAATGGATGCTGGTGGGATGGTCAGCCTGGCAGAGCAATGGATATCAGTGCCGCCGCAACATATCTGCAAGTCCCGTGAAAATAATGAGGATCGTAAGATTGAGGGTAGCTATGGGTACACGCTGCAAACGCATATGGATGTAAACGGATGTGCGGGGACGATCAATGAAGTGCGGTACTTGGAGCATGTTCAGTGTAAGATTACGCTGAGGTTCTTCCCGCGAGGTAATCTACGAATTTTGCTGACATCACCGATGGGCACAACGAGTACGTTGTTGTTCGAGCGTCCACGTGATATTGTCAAGTCGAACTTTGATGATTGGCCCTTCCTGAGTGTGCACTTCTGGGGTGAAAAGGCCGAGGGTCGTTGGAATTTACAAGTGATAAACGGTGGACGAAGGCGAGTTAACCAACCCGGTATTCTGTCCAAGTGGCAGTTGATATTCTATGGAACAGCAGTGAAGCCTGTTCGGCTAAAGAGCGATCTGCAGGATCAGTCGCGTAGAAATCAGGGCTTGAATCCATTTGTGTTTCCCACCGACTCGGATCTGGGACAGCCGACAGGGAGTTTCTACAACACAGACCAGTATGCCGGGTATCTGAATTATCAAAATCTTTTCACCGGAGCCGGAAGTAATCCAGAGAAGGCAGTAGCAACTGTCGATGGCCACAATATACCAACGCCGCAGCGCCAGAATGTGATGGCCGATTCGAATAATAAGCTGGTGCTGCACGATTGTGACCCCGAGTGTGACTCGCAAGGATGCTATGGGCGTGGACCGACGCAGTGCGTTGCCTGCAAGCACTACCGACTCGATAAGTAAGTAAATCGAATGAAATGCGATGTTACGTGAATTAACTTCGTCTCTCTCTCTCTCTCTCTCCACAGCACCTGTGTGAGCCGCTGTCCACCTAGGAGTTTTCCCAATCAAGGAGGTGTATGCTGGCCCTGTCATGAATCGTGTGAAACCTGTGCTGGCGCTGGACAGGACAGTTGTCTAACGTGCGCTCCGGCTCATTTACATGTGACGGATTTGGCTGTTTGCCTACAGCTCTGTCCCGATGGTTACTATGAAAGTAAGTTCAGAGTTGCATATGTTATGCAACTCAACACACTATACATTCGCTTACATTTTCAGATTACGACAACAAAACCTGTGTCCCGTGTGAGGCTAATTGCGCCTCCTGTCAGGATCGACCCGATTACTGCACCAGCTGTGACCATCACCTAGTTATGCACGAACACAAATGCTACTCGGCCTGTCCCATTCACACCTACGAAACTGAGGACTACAAGTGAGTGAACAATTATTTATTCACAAATACGCAATGGGGTGGGATTAGAATAGGTGCTGCAACAATCTCTCATTAGGACACTTGCATCCAAAATGTCAACCACACACATACGTCCAGGCATTGCCAGTGGCACTATGTGACCGACAATGTTAAATTCTGTAGTGAAAATTGATTTTAGCCGGATGACCTACAAATTAAGAACCGAGGAGGAGATTCCTTGAAAATGTTCCGCATGCATATGCATACTCGGGTGAAGGCAAATTTAATTTTCATGATCGATGACCACAAGGCATATTGTAAGTACAGACGGGATGGTATATGAGCCTATGCTGGCAGGTTATTGCTAATCCTGAGAATTAATTTAATGGTCTTCCACTGCAGCAATGTAGCAGTCTCTGGATGATGAAGGTAGCACAATGCCAATGGGGTGTGTATAGAAATTGCCTTCCATGTCGTTAGTTCTTATTAGGATGCCGAGATTCGCTACAGCTGACATAGTGGGGGTCATTCCACTCACAGCCTGTAAGTACCGGTAACTGTTTGGTGAGACATATTTCTGGTGGAACTCTGAAGCTGGAACTAGTTGCTAATTACCTAAAGTCGGGAAAATCTTTAAGGTGTGGCACTCAGTTAGAAATATTAATAGGCAAAGTCTTCAGAGCTGTGCTTCGGTAAGAACCAGTTCAGTGGATAAGGAATTAGAGCTTAAATTTGATTTTGTTTTAATTGTGGTAAAAATCCTTTTATTCTTTGTCCTATTCTTCTGAAACTTTTGTAAAAGGAGAACGTATCCTAGATCAGTGAAATAACTTAAGGATTTTTTAATGTTTTATAAGAGCTAGATGAAAGTTTGAATTGGTTTAACAAAGAGCTTCACAAACCCTTATTACGATATTGTATGCTACGAATACCAGCTAGTAGAGTTTTTGACACTAAACTTGTCTAAAAGGACAACGTACCCAAACACATGACATACGGATGTTGATCTTAAGAAGACATCCTCTACGACCTTTAAAAATGCTCGCACCTGACACTTAGTTAAAGTAGCGCTACAGTCCGAGATGGACGTGGGCTCAGATGATAGGCTACATCCACATACTTATGTATATCCTTTATAAAGGGTCTTTCATTAAGCGCTTTCTATCTTTAAATTTAAATAAAACAAAATGTGTTAGATTTCATCGATATTTTTTATTTGTTTGCAAGGCCTATCAATGCCATTATTTATGGAATATGGGTGGGTCTGGGTGGGTCAAATCGCACGATCTCGGTGGCCAGTGAGTTGACCATGCCCTCGAATCGCTGGTGCAGAATTTCCAATGTGGTCCGTCCTGATGAAACCACATGTCATTGGTATCCATTTCATCCAATTCAGGCCAAAAGAAGTTGGTAATCATCGACCTATAGGCCTGGCCAACGTCGTTCTCAAAGAAATGTGGATCGATGATGGCGCCAGCCCAAAATCCACATCAAACAGTGACTTTTTCGGGATGCATTGGACGCTCTTGGATCTCATGTGGATTAGTATTGTCCCAAATTCGACAACTTTGTTTGTTGACGTACCCATTCATCCAGAAATGGGTCTCATCGCTGAAGATGATTTATCGATGAAAATTAGGGTCAGTTTTCAACTGCTCCAGAGCTCATTCAGCGAACACACGTCGTTGTATATGGTCGTTTACCTTCAGCTCCTGGGTCAATCAAATTTTGTATGGGTGCAGGCCAAAGTCACGACGCAAAATTCGCCAGGTTGTGGTCTGTAAAAGGTCGAGTTCTTGTGAGCGACGCGGAATCGACTGCCTCGGATTCTCTTGCACACTCTCACGGACAGCGGTGATCTTTTCAGCAGATCTTGCGTTTTGTCGACGTATGGGTGTTGGTTGATCATTAACTGAACCAGTGGACTCAAATTCATCCACCGAACTGCGAATAGTCCTCTCAAAAGAACGATTATGGCGACCGTAAAATGGGCGAAGCGCGCGGAACTTTGCCCGAACAGAACACCCATTTTGATTAAACAATTTTATTATTTGCACATGTTCTTGAACGCTATATCCATCCATGCTGATTTGGCAAAACAGACTCAATAAATGACAGCCAATTTGACAGATGAAGCTTCAACAATATGTCTGCTATCAAAGTTCGGAAGTCCCTATTGGAAGACCCTTCAAATCATGGATCCATCAGTAAAGATCGTAATATCTCCTAATCCTCTATCCTCAAGCAATCCATCCGCGATAGGAATTTTATGGTACCCTTCGGTACCCGTGACTTTTTTCCTTCCACCCATAGGCTTATCAAGATGCAGGATCTTTTCGATATCCATAGATCGATCCATATGCTGTACCAAACGTTTATTGTTGGTGAATTGTAAGGCTTTATGCCGAGGTCTACCTCATTCTCATTAAGGAAAGTAGATCTTTTAAGGAATATGTATGGTTATTTCTTTTCAATGAACAGAAGTCTAAACAGTGTTTTCCAAAGTCCTTTGATTCTCTCCCTATTCCCTTCCCTGGTCCACTATAAGCTACCACTAATGATTTAGAGTTTTATACACATTGGTCTCTATGAATTTGTTTTTACGAGGACAGGAACTTAACAAGATATGCGTTTCTTATTCACTAAACTTTTGAGTTAAATTTACGTATAAATAGGTACTCTTCCGCTTGGGTATACCTAGATGTATGTGTGCAATGATCTCAAAATCTACTGAACCTTTCTTAATGCGGCTTTGTGATTATTCTGAGACTTCCTACAAAGTTGTTATAGTATCTAAATAATTAATTTCCAATCTCAGATGACTGAGCACTACAGGATAAGCCCTGACGTCTTGGTGCATTTTTAATTCGAATTGTTATAAATTTCATTTTCAAATGTTTGTTAGCTGCCTATCTGTTTAAAAAGTAGTTGTAGCAAAAGCAATTTCCTAGCTAAAATCGAAAGAATAATTTCATGTTTACAGTGTGTCTTACTTTGCCCAGCCCCTTTGCAAAGCCTGTTAACATTATTGTGTGTTTCCTTTAATGCGAAACCTTTACTACGTTCGCAACAATAAAAAGCACTCCCAACTCATCTGAGGCTAACATAAAAACTTAGAGAATTTTTTATCCTTACAAAACATACATACACACATATATACATTTGTATGTGCATAGTCGAGCCAATGTCCTTAGTGAAAATTATTCTATGTGCACCCACTTTGTAATTACATTAAGTAAGTACGCACGCAGGACTACAAATTGTCTACCCCAGCCTGTGAACTTTTTATCTGAATGGATATTTACTAGAAAAAAAAAAACGGGACAACAACAACTAAGAGTAAATAAATCAGGAAAATGAGATGCAATAACAGGAAGCCTACTTAGAGAATAATGGCGAAAAATGAAAAACCTCTAGTTTTGTTTAACAACAGAGCATAAGCCGCGACATCTACCGTCTTTGATTCGATTTATCCGACAACCTCTCATAGCAATTTTTTTTATAAAAGTGTATTTAGTCGTTGCCAGAGTTGTAACAAAAGGATTCCATCCCTTAGCACCCAATTGTGCCTTTCACAAATATGAAAATTATATACATGCAAACTTCATGCTTCCATGGTGGATTATACCAAGAATTCCATTCGCCGAGACGTTATATCCGCCAAACAAATGAAATCGGGACGAGATACAAGATAGCAAAACTATTTTAATCAAATTACATTCGTTTCTGTAACGAGATTTTCCCGGGAATAGTTTCCCCATCTCGAAACATGATTTCGCAGTCAGAGTGGAGCATCAGCATGCTTGCAAATTCCAGAAAGCAAAGTGCATTGCTATACTCCGTGTGCGTGTAACTATTCAGAATGTGTGCCGAAGGAAATGAGGTTATGATATGCGGAATTCCGAGTGAAATCTCTGCATGCGATTTGCTTCTGCAACGTAGCTGCACTATTCATTGGAATTGTAACTTCAGCGTGAGGACTATACAAGGAGATTGGCCCAACTACCAAGAGGATAGATATTCGTGAGTTCATTTTGCTTTTTAAAAGAAATCAGATTCTACGGGGGGGTTTTGAGTGGGCGCCAAATAATTAAAAAAAAAAAAACGTTTGAAGGCATGCCCAGAGTCTTGATGCAGAGAATAGATGGTATTTTCGGAATCTCGTCATCCTGTCATGACAATATAGCCAATTCCATTGCTTTGAACACGCAATGGAGGAGCACAAAGGTATGCTATTCTTCGATGGTTCGTGATTTCCATTCTGATAGTTTGATGTGTAACATTGCCGCTTCAGTGGCGAACCGAACTGTGGAAAACTTTCGTCCTTATGCGAATCGGGTTCGTGTTACTTATTCATGCGGCATTTACATAAGCGCATTATGAAAATTATGTGCACTGATGCGTGCTCGTAGAGATTTGTTATTGTGGCTTAAGAATTCGAGTTATTAAGGGTGATGGGGGAGTTTTTCAAAAACAGCATGTAAGAGCTGGAACGTTTTAAGAGGCCTGGGAAGTGTAGAATAACTTAAGCCATGTGAAGCTTAAGGTGGAAGATACATTGTTATTAGAAGAAAAATTAAAGGAACTTTTCAAAAATGCTCAAGAAATGGGCGGGTATCTATGTATTTTTAACTCAGGACCTACGGTAAGGCAGCCTTTGCAGCTTTATGTAAGTAGGAACTTCCCCTGTTGTTGACAAGTAAACTTCTTATCCCCCTCGAAGTTAAAATTGTGGACATTGACGTCTTGCCCTTTGCAGTAAACAGGTAAACGGCCTTTTTGTTCAATTTGTTGTTAGACTTTCTACATTGGCTTGCTGAAAACAGAAGATATTGTCGATGTTGCCTTCGTAAACCAAACAGTTGAACGGACTTGTTAGTTAGGAATAGCTCCAAGGAAGTTTTTTCATCCTGGATCCCGAACTGAGCCATCGTTTGTCACCATTTGATGAGCTTCAAATGATACCTTCTACTACATCCCTTGAAGTCGTTGAAACGATAGTGCGCCCTTGAAATTCTTTGGTTTTTTCCAAGACGTGTCTTAAGTTGAAAATATTGTTCTATTACTCACTTCCAAACAGGTTCGTGTAGGTATTATTCCACAGTGGGAAACACGTTGAATCCATGAAGATCCGAGTGAGGCGGCGCTTAATATCAAGCCTTCACCCTTCTAACCTAACCTGTGGACTGAAAAGTATAACACGTCCATACAAAAATGCTGGACAGGGTTTTGTTAGCCATTTTCAGCAAAGATATGTCTCGACAGGATTCCAATTTTCTAGTTTTTAACTCTTTTATCGCCTTGCGCTTGCCTACAACTTGTAGATACTTCGTTTCTGAGACATTTTTTTCATCGCATCATGGGGTTTTCTTGTAGATTGCTTGGAGCCGAAATTAATAACAGAATTCTTACCTTAAAGTCAACCTCATTTATTCAATGGTAATCACAGATTTCCCAGGCGGCTGAAGTCTAGCCATATCCAGAGCTCAACCGAGTTGTAAGAGTAATCAATTTCAGATGATAGATCAGACAGTCAGAGAACAATGTGAATTTGTCTGCTATCCATCGATTGAATACTCCATAGAATATCAACAGAATATTTAAAAGATAAACCTCCATTCGTTTGCCTATTTCCACGAAGTGTCAGTCCCAAAAAGTCATTCAGTCAGTCAATCGACCGCAGCTAGCTCAACAGATAAAATCAATCTTTTGCATGTGTAGCTCGTATCCCGTCCCATCAACAAGTAGAATACCCCTCTGCAAAAAAAAGAAGCTTTTTTCATCAAAAGAGAACGCAATTAATCCTGTCCTCCAAGTGAAATAACGATATACGACTACAAGCAGCAAATTAAAATGAAGAACCATTAAAGCAATATTCCACATTCTCAACGTCCACCCTTAAGCTCTCATAGTCCTTTATACACACATCCATATACATACAAACGACAATGAACTCTATAAATCGCCAACTCGGTCGTATACTTAACATTCGATTCGAATGCGAACTGCTACGAGTATATGTACACATAAGTGAATGTGAAGTTCGTGTGTTCAATCCTTTTTTTTTTTTTCTTCTTCTGCAACATCAGTATAACAACAACAATGACATATCACTTTATCAAAAATTCAATTATCCTTGGTATTGTGACGTCGATAAATTTCACCTTGTCTCGATGCCATCCAGACGTTGTCACATTGAACTCCATATTCCGCATTCTGTTGTGTGCCTTTGCTTTTTGCTATTTTGTTGTTGGGTTTCTTTTTTTTTCTAGTCATTTAATAGGTTAGGTCCTGAAAAGGTTAGAAAATGAGATTAATGAGAAATGATACGATACCTATCAATTTTCAATTTAATTTGAGATCCTTGAAGCGAGATGAGTTAGCTAGTGTGTTCGTGTGGACAGCGATTAAAATTCGCACGTTCTCACAAGCGGTAGCTAAAGAATTTTCAATTCTACAAGGATATGCTACCTCAAGATGGCAAGAAAAAAAAAAAGAAGAAAAATAATAATAACAGATCGACAAGGATAAAACAGAGGACAACACGGGGATATGAAATGTCCGAAATTTTACGAAATTTTTTACAAAAACAAGGAATCGATTAACAGATTTTCTTTTTTCTTTCCACTCTTTCACTTCCTCATAGTCTTTTCAACCCTCTGTCTGGCTGAGTCTTCCTTTTATTCCCTTTGTGTAGGTGTTAAGTTGAGTCAACAAAAGGACGATTATGACTGAAGGATTTTTCCTTTTTTTTTTTCTTTTTTTCATTCGTTTGGAGGGGGGATAAACTTTTCAGTTTAAATGATTTTTTTTTAAGGGTGGCGACGACTGTGAAGAAGCGAAAGATATTGGGAAGAATAAATTGTTTTGGGACAAAAGATGAAGGCGACGTTCGGGATGAAGATGGCGAATCTTTAAATAAAACATGAAGAGAAGTTATTTTCGTTGTCGTAGGGATCAGTTGATACCCTATTGAAGGTTTGTCTCTCAACAAAGTCTTGGGAGAATAGTGGGCATTGTTGAACTACTTTTTAGTCGGTTTCACTTTAAATATTTTCCATTTTCATTAAAACTTTTGAAGGTGCATCACTCATTGATTATCTTCTTCCTTAGGGCTTGCTTCCAATCGAGTAAATTACATACGATCCACATAAGACTTAAAGCTTCATTTCTTAATGCTAATAGAAGCCTAACAATATGCAACACCCTATAAAACAGAAGAAAAAAAAACTGAAAACGAAAAATGCTTTTTGAAATTGCTGCCATTGTGGGATAATATCCGGAGCACAAAGGAAACAGTATGTGAAGAATGATAATCCTAGGGAAAATCCTTGTGAAATGTTTTGGCAACGAATCTATATTTTTCTTCTTTCATCTTTGTTCAGTTCTTCTTCGTTTCTTGTTTTTTTTGTTTGATTGCAATTGATTTAGGATTTAGATGATTTTTTATTGACGACCAAGTCAAGGACAAGAGCAACCTCCTTTGACAGTTCCATCGAGGAGGGGTTTATTAAATTTGAGACATTATTCTTGGGATTGTTTTTTTTTTCCAGCCGTCTGGACGGAATAAAGTTACAAATAACAAAATGCCCATCCAAAGGACGGAGAGAGAGAATGCTATTTCAGGTTCAAGCTATTGAAAGGGGACGTTTGGATATTTTGAAAAATTGTTGCATGAATTTAAATTAGTCTCGGTGAAGGAATGTAAAAAAATTCCTTTGATGCTTCTAAAAGCAAATAATTGGAGTAGCGACCAGGTATGGTAATTACGTGGTCTATTTTAATGGAAAATGGCTTTGATTTCGAGATTTGAAAAATGTGTCCAAATTGGTTTTCGAATGCGAATTATAGCTGTTAGCAACAAAATGGGACCATTTTCTCAGAAATGTTCTTTTGTCCGTGTTACATTTGATTGAGTGAAGCATTCCACAATATGTTTGAATATTCTCGAACCTGTCCAATTACCGATAAGGGATGTTTTCTTTAAATGAAGTCGATTCAACACAGACAGAGGAGTTGAAGAGCTAATTGTTTGGCATTTCTGCAACTTTAATGTGCTTGCCTTTGAGGCAGAGGCCTACATCAACTTTGGCAATGTTAGGCTTCTAGATCATGCCTTTTTCTGCTCAAAAATTATCTAGTAACACGCCCAGTAGTCTCATTAAGAGAATTGAATTTTTGTCTTCTCGGATTGAGCCGGAAGGTACGAAAACTGTGCTCTTAGGGGTCTCTTGGCTACCTGGCTGAGACCAGAAAAGATCCAAAAGATCTTTTGTGCTGAGCAAGGTTTTCTTACAACTCAAAGTGTTGTGTTCATTAGTTGGATCGAAGTCATGGAAGAAACTCAGGATCGTGTCTGCAGAGAAAAATCCTCTTCCGAGGTGTTTTAGACTGCTTCGAGATATGGTGGGACATTTGCGTATTTGCTTCCCCATTTCCGGATCTCCCAAGTAGAGTTGGCACAAGTCCATAAGGAACTTAGCATCACATTTGCTTTGTGCGAAAATTTCATGATTTCCTTTGCTGTTTGAGGGATTAATGAGCTTCTTGGATGGACGAAGTCGGAAGCCGAGCGAAATGCTGCAGTTTAAACCCTTTGATTAGCCTTTTAGTGTATTAACTGCATTTTCGCATGGAAAACCATTCGAGCCTTTTAAGATTTGTCAGCATAAAGAGTCTAAGAACCTATAAATGTCTTTCTGTCTCACTTCACATCCTCCAAATTAAAGAATTCAAGCAGCGTTGCCTCAATCTGTTCATTATTGGAGCACTGTTTAACCATAACCAAATATATTCTTAGCTTTATTTAACCTACTGCATCTGAATAGGGACGAGGTGAAGCTCCTTCATTCATTCCCATGTGTGGTTAATAATTCAGGAAACACTCGAGTCATTTGGTTCAAATATTCAATGCCGCAAGTTTCAATTCCGCATTACTTCCATGTGAATCGCTTGAACGCGTACGCCCCGGGGAGAACGCGTTGAAAAAAACCATCACTTCCGCACAATCATCACCTCAAATTTGGCTCTTGTTCAAAAAGGTTCAGACCCATGAAAAGAAGGAGCGGTTAAGCCACATAAATAATAAGAAAAAAAATTTTAAAAAAGAAACCAGTACGTACATATGTGGTTGTGTGAATGAGGTCCTTAGCCATATTCCCGCACACAAAAATGTGATGAAATTATGTCCGTTATTGTTCAATGGATCGGAAACTTATTCACTGACAATACAACAGATAAGGAGCGGAGGGAAGTGTGTGCTAGGTGAAACAGACGGCGCGACGACTATATAAAAAAATGATGCTTCTCCTCCAATATCCTGAAATCGATTCCATCAGTATCCGGGTTGATTTACCCACATAGTCGATGTCTGAGTAAACTCCATTTCAGTTGTATGTTTGTGAATTTTTTCACATGTTTTTTGAAGGATAAAGGAAGGATTACCTTATTCAATTGCTCAGCGGTGTTTGTGTTCCTACTGCCAATGGAATTTTGTCGGAATCGGTCTTTGTTAAATCTCTTCAAAAATGATATTCCCTTTCGAGAAGATTATTACCACTATCCTAGTCGTGATGGATGTTAAAGACGACGAAACCAGTTGAAACGTTTACCAAAGAAGAAGGCTTGCAGCAATTTTCAACTAAAACGAAGGACCAACATTCAACTTAGGTCTCGTCCGTACTCCAAGCCGAGGTTTTTTCCATCAAACAGTATATGTGACTTAATCAAGCCTTCCACACTTTGGAGTAAATTATTTTTATTTTCTCAAAAGATGGCGCTTCAACAACATTCATTGGACTCGAATCCTTCGGTGTGGAAAGCAAATCACTTTTCAAAAGACACGCAAACAGTGTTTGCTTGCAAAAATCCAGTGAAGCCTGACCTAACGCACGGGGAGAAGTAGACTCAAAGTTGCTTATCCCGTAGAAAATTTAGTGTAATTGTGAATCTTGATAGGAATAGTCGGAGAGTCAAAGTTCGGATTCTCAGCCGACACTGTCATCAGAGCAAACATCTACATCGCATTAACCTTGCAAAAGATTTAAGCTGTAGACTCTGTCCTAAGAGCATAAAGAAATTTTTACAAGTCCAGCTGTCTTTGAACTCAGAAAGAGAATCCTTGTCGGCAAAGTTGTCCTAAATGAAACAGCTTCCTGCCATTCACCTAAAGAAGTTCCTTATCTTCCTGTGGTCACTCCACAAAACTCATCTAGAATACGTAACGGAAGATACAATAAGATTCTGAAGAGAAACTGCAATGCCAGGAGCTGTAAACAATCCTTCCGATCACATATAAAATAGGTCACGTAGACCTGATCAAAACCATCAGTTTGGTCCGAAGAGAGTTTGTTTGGTAGGTAGTGAGTGATAAGAGCATTCTTCGCTTAGACACTCTCTGTAGACTCCTGCTACCTCTGGTATACAAGGGCAACCAACGCTTAGTTTTTTTTTCCTGCGGGACTTTTCTTATATTCTGTGACGACACGGCTGTACCCTTCTCTAGAATGTCCATATCTAAAATAATCCACTCCCCACGCAAATCATTTACCCATCAAACCCAACTTAAGCGGCACAAAATAAACCAAATGCAATGCAGAATATGCCGTGCCCACACAATAACCTTTAAGGGGCTTAATTTATCCCTTTTATTCTCATCAACGTATCGACTCTCACCCATCCATCTCATCCACATTCATTCGTCAGTCACTCCCATAGGCTCTAACCCAACGTATGCGGATGCCAAAGATGCCTTACAACGCCCACCACTTTACTCTTGGACAAGTTTCCTATTTCTTCCTTTTTTTTCGCCTCCATTCAATGACACAAAACAGAAATAAAAATAGAAAAAAATCCCAAAATGGGGGACAAACAACGACACAAAAAAAAAACACAGAGAACGCTCCTTAATGCCCTTCCACTTTGGCTATATGTCCTGCAATAACGTTGATAGCAGCCTATTTATTATTTTTATGATATTTCATTAATTTAAGACTCTATCTCAGGCACTATTGAGCGGACTTGCTGTGCATAGTGGAGAGTGGTGGTGGACTCTTTTCCATTCTAGGGTGTATAGCGTGCCCCGCTTCGATTTCATTATTGTCCATCCTCTCGAGCGTTGCTTTCAAGCGCTCGCTGGCTGGTTTCGAAATTGTCCTCTGAATCTATCTATACAAGTAGACTAGGACGATGATGATGATGACGTACATGATGATGACGATGCTTCTCTGGCAATGGCATGGACATTTTTATTTTTTTTTTTTTTGAGTTTTTCATCGTTTTAAAATGTTTCTCCCCCGCCATAGTGTGTATCCTTCTTGCAATTTTTTTTCGCAATCGATATTGCTTTTAATATTTTTCATTGAGTAAAAATTAAAAAAAAAAAGAGTCCCCGTTCACAACCGGACCATGGGGGTCCTTTAGAGAGGATACGACACAATTTTTTATTTATTTTTGTTGCCTCTTTTTACAATTTTAATTTATTTCGATGCCTATTCGCGCAAAGATTGTGCACAAGTGATGCACAAAAAGTCCCCCTATTTGTTGAAAACTATGACGAGGGCGGTACGAACGGAAAATGAAAGGAAAAAAAAATAAAAAAAATATTGAAAAGCCATTAGTGTCAGTGACAGGATAGGTCGCCAATATCTCATTCAGCCAACACCACGTACTTTCTTCTTAATTTTGTTCGATATATAAGGACGAGGGTGTATTATACTCGTAGCTATGTATGTATATTTCCAAGCAGCAATTGAAATTACTTGGACAAAGGACGAGTAGTCATACCACCCGGAGATGAAGGGAAGTGTTATAAAAAGTCTTTGACAAACGACAAATGAATCAATAACACACATTTATACACGCTACGACAAACTCAAAAGCATTCATGTCCTTTATCAACCATTAGTCGGTTTGTTTTTAACTCAAACGACCAAGCAAACATAGACACTGTAGTCTATGAAAGTAATGACGAAAGTTGGTATTGAAAAAAAAAAAGCTTTCAAAGGACTCGTGGCCGAAAAAAAAAATTCGAAGCTGTACATCACATGCGAGTTATACTGTGGTATAGCTCTAGGTATGGTTAAAGAAATTTGTAGCCGGGAAATAAAATTGATGGCGACATAAAGAAAGGATAGGTGGCATGAATCGCCAGAATTCAGGTAGACCAAACGAATACTTCATGGCATCTGTAAGAAGTTCGCGGCATTCTTACTGTCTCTCAGCAGAAAGTATTTGCTTCGACTTTTCTTACTTTTTTTTCTTTGGCATTATATAGGGCCACTTCGCTTTTTGCCAAACATGTCGAGAAGCATCACTGTCGACGACACTGCTGAATACTTCCTATGAAATTGCCCACATAGTACCGTGACAGATTTTTGGAACTGATGTAGTGAGTACTGGTAACCTTAACTCCTTATCGCTTAAGCTCTTCGGTACTCGCCTTTTTCTAAAAGACGGAGAAAGCACAGTAAAAGGCTTGTTTAAGCTGTAAGCTGGATTTTATGTCTCCAACCACGCGACAAGAAAAAGAAAGGCAGAGGCTACTGAGCTACTCCACAAATTGCACTTATATTCACTGTTGCACCCTTGGTAGCAAGCCTTTAGAAGCATGAATCCGATGATTCTTTGCTGGCACCCAGTCAATACAAGTCATTCTTTTCTTCTTGAGTCGTAAGCTCCAGCATAACACCTAAATTTCCCTTCTTCTGCTCAAAAATCCGCCGATGATAAATTCACCCGCGACCCAATCTAAGATGTCCCCTAATACCCCATAGACTCTGCAGATTTATCGAGTCTCTTTGTGAGGAAGAGTTTGTCGTCACTGATAAATGTTGTCAGCTTGTAACTAGTCCTTGTCACAGCCATAACGTAATTTAGCCCATAAAAGTCGGTATAAAAATCAAACGACGAATTGAAAGAGAAGTTTTCATGCAACATCAAGAGGATGCTCCATTTAGGACTTCACACAAAACCAAAACCTTTTATTTTTCTCGAACCATTACTGAATGGAACTTTGTTGATGGTGGCAAATAGGCAACCCACAACCAGGTGCAACAGAAGTGGTGCACTCACAGACATCACCAATCAAGTGCAATGACAAGTAAAGTGGGAGACTTTTTCGTGAATAGTTTTTTCTTCTTTTTTTTGTGAAGAGTGTGTTGCGAAAGAAAGACTTCAGATGGAATCTGGAATTATAAGAAAAGTTTGACTTAAGGACCCTTAAAGTCGTATAGGATCATTGTGGAATTGATTGAAAGTGAGGTAGAAACCTTCGGACGTGAGTGGGTCTTCCCCTTTTTAAAACCCAGTTCTGAAATGATTTACACTCGTAATACCTCCTTCCTAAAGCAGGTTCGTTTTTTTTCGGTTTTAGAGGGCTCCCTGCTTTTAGGCTTCAGAGTGAAGAAAATACATATATACTGTGACAAAAGCCTTGACTCTATTGACCATATGGTTGTCTTAAACATGTCTCTTCGGCTTTGGCGCCAGTGATTAATTGGCTTATATAACAACGTACGTATTACAACACTTAAGACTTAAGACTTCAATTCGATCGAGCGTGTCAGAAGCTCTTAACGTGCTCCTTCATATCTTGTCCCCGGACTTGCACATCAAATATGTCCATCGTTTCGTGTAGTGCTATCAAACTGAGAGAACCTGGGTTTAAGTCCCCCAAGCCCTATGGCCATAGTAAGACTCTTGACCTGCTGCCTAGGGATCTGGCCTCGACCATTACTGATTACACGACTCCCAAACTTAAATTCAATAATAACATTCAAGTTCACTTTCCGGAAAGGTCGGACTGGATCCATAACCTACCCCCATCAAACCACCAAGTTCCAGTCTTCACCGACTGCTCTTAGATGATATTTTCGTTTGATAGTTTCCGAAGCTGTTTCAGTTCCTCTTCACGTTTACAAACTTGGATTCTGAACAGTAGAAGTCCTGATGCCTCAAAATATCTTTAGAGGTTGTCTAAAATGTGCTCTTAAATACCCACTTAACACTTGTTTATGAGTTCTCGAACTAGGGCCCTCGATACTTCCCTGTGCTACATCACGAGATACTGATTTGGAAACGCCAATTGGCTCATAAACTCCGTGATAAACTGTTTCAGGCTCGCCAACGCCGCCGGTACTGTACTGTTTAACTTTTTCTCGCCCTTAAACCATAACTTTCATCATGCCATGGATTACCGGATTTTAGCTCAATCACTGCGCTCATTATTGGTGCTATCGTATAGGCATGCTCTCCCTCCCTTAAGTCTATATTTAACTTGAAACAGTCATTAGTCTTTAACAATTTTGGTCAGCGTTTGAGGCCCTTAAGGGTAACAAATAAAGTCTAACACGGACTGAAAAAGATTACCATAAAGAATCAGTACTAAGAATGTATACCATAACTTTGTGTGCAGGTTTTAAACAAATTCCCGCTAATACTTTAAAAGTATAGTCCTTGGACGTATCGAATTTTCTTCTAAAAAGAAGAGTGACTCCACTATTATCACTGCAGTCTTCTTCAGTGACAAAAAGAAAATCCTATAATCATGTGAGCAATTGCATCTTATATAGATTCTCATGTCACAAGACGTCTCGAGTCCTTTGCACTTAAATCTCAGTTCATACACAATTTTTCCCCAGAATGCTGACGAAAAATCTAAGCAGGATCCACCAAGGTACAAATGTAGGCGTTAATTCAAATCTCTTACTAGAGAGAAGATTTCTGATCTATTGGTTTGAAACATGGATATCGTTAAATTCTCTTTACTCTTTGATTGTTGTCTCGGGTGCTGAAATCGCTCGTGTTGGTTTGAAACATGGATGGAGTTACGCTCTCGTTAGTTAATGGTTTGTTTCTTAGCTGCAATTAGACATGAGATTTGAAAATATTCCCAAAGTGGTACCGAATGTCATAGACATACTGTACGCGGTTTTTTTCTTTTTCATAGAAACCCATTCAGGCAAAGAGCAATTTTCTTTTCATTTAACCAGCGTACATTCGTTTTGGTAATGGAGAGTGAACCATTTTCATATGCTGTTCCCGTTCTCTATTCCTTTGTATTTGTATGGTAAAAAGAGAAGGGAAACCCTTTTAAAGTGGTAACAGCGATGCTATATGGATTTGTTACAACGCAAGGACACGTATGACGAGTGGTGTTTCCATTAAACGTGATAAAAAGGAATTTCATTTCATAGTTTTTAACTTCAGACAGAAGAGGTGGAGGTCAATGAAATTTCAATATTCTCTGGAAGACCAATCTATTCCTTTTTTCTTTCACTTGTTTCCAAATCATTCCTTTTTACATGTCCTTTCTGTTTTAATTTCAAAGCAAAACAATTTGAAAATGTTTAGACAAGATGGGTTCCACATGTCGTCGAAACAAAGAATAAAAACGAATTCGATCACATTGTCGAGTCTTGAGGTGCATACTTTCATGTGCTAATTCGTAATTAAGGGTCGGGAAGCATGGTATGAAGAAATTCCATACAGGAACTCTGGAACGTTCTGTTTTTTTTTTATGTTTTTTTTTATCCATTGCAATGATTTCATTTTTGTTCAACTGTTGTTTCCGGTTTTTTTTTTATTTTTATTTACTTTTTTTGTCTCTTTATAGTTGTGCATCCTGCCATTCGTCTTGCGCCACATGCAATGGCTCATCGGAGTCCCAGTGTATAACATGTCGTTCGGGGCGGTTCGCATTGGATGGAAAATGTTTAAATAGCTGTCCGGACGGTTACTATTCGGATAAAAAGCGGCAGGAGTGTGTGGCCTGTCCTACGGGCTGTGCAACATGTAGCAGTAATGGATTTTGCCTGAGCTGCAAGGATAACTGGACAAAGAATAAAAAGGCAAAATGCATCGTAAACGGAAGTGAAAATTGCGATGAATGTAAGTGGATTTCATGTTTTATATTCTCTCTCTCTCACTCTTCCTTTTCTTTCACTTTTTGTTTGCATTCTTTTGTTCGAAGCGGAACGATTCGATGGTATATGTATTTTTTGCATGATTACAATGGTTATGGTAATGCTAGTGTGTTGTCCTTCGGTAAATGGAATTTCCATGCACATTGTGCAGATCATCATCGGCAACGAATGTTTAAAGTGTGTAAGAAGGAAGAAAGGAAGTTTTTTGTAAGCTTAGACCGTGTACGGAATGTCTAATTTGTGAGAAGGTTGCTGTGTGTGTTTTTTTTTTTTTGGATAAGTCCGGAATGTTGATGAAAGGGAAGTTCGAATTTAAAGTCTCTAATGATGCAGTCGATATGGTTGGAGTTTAATTCAACCAGAGGAGTACTTTTCGTGAGTTTGGAGAATTTTGTTTGTCATGCTTTGCTTCGATCGGAAGGACACGTGTGTAGTTTCAAGGAATTCTATCAGACAATTAAATCGCTGATTTAAGCACGTCCAGATGGGAAAATCATCTTGATATTGGGTTTCAGTTCTGTCTGACAGACTATGATGAGTGAAAAAAGTGATCTCTGCCTACAGGGGTCTACCGCAGGTTTGTGTGGCTTATGACTTTGTCAGATCCAGTTTCGCTCATCGACTGAAATATGATTGTGCCCCGAGGTTTTGAAAATAGAATCAAAATTTAACATGCCTTTTTTTCTTTCTCTGAAAGACATCCTTTAGCGCACACCTTTTACACGACCCAAGCGGTCCATCAACTAAGTCCCCAAAGACCCCACCTTAATTCATACTGGAATCGGGATGGTCCAGGGAATCAAACCGTAGGTACACTACTACCCTATCATGAGTGACTTTAGTCGATAGTTGAAGTGCCATTGGGTCTGATTTGAAATCCACGACGTTTTCTTCACTTTTTTTTTATGAACATAGCGCCACCTAGGCAATTAGCTCCATCACCCTGCTTTGATTCGAGCTTTGGACAGAAATATGTTTGTCATATTGAATGGTTTCGCCTGTATGCGGAATGGTGATCGACACTCTGATACCGAGTGTACACTAAAGTCGTTCGGGGCAGCTCCCATACTGGATTGAGACCACCTCTTCTTCGTGTTTGTAATTTTCCAAAACTCGACACGGATTTTCTCGTAAATGTCCTTTCGTCCGTATCCAATGATAGCCACCTGAGCTTATGTCGAAAATATTATTCGGAGAATCTAGCAGGCATCAACAAATCTAGATTCCTACTTATGTTACCGTAGAAGGACTTCCTGTTAAATATATCAAATTGCCACCTTTTATCCTTTATTCGTCACAAGTGTTCTTTGTGCGGTTCTTGATAATTTTGTTTCACTGTTTCCTATTCACTCAAAGTATTTCTTCTTCGTTAAGTAAAAGCTAATGAATCCCCAAATTCTTCAAAATTTAATTAACCACAATATTTCAAGAAACCCACCCTTGTCCAATTTAGTTTCAATTAATCAAAAGGAAACTTCTAGTTTTCCCTCTCCGCGCACACACATTTAAATGAATTTAAATTGACCACATCACCAGTCTGCCACCTAGTCACATGCAATGCTACCGCATCAAATATTTGACCCACCTCGTCCTTCTCCCCCCCCCTCAAACAATTGACATTAAAACCATTCCGGAAACACTTGACATTAGCATTATGTGTTAGAAGTGAATGCTAAAGGACTCGGTGACGTTTAAGTTCAACTTATTCCCGCAATGGTCACTAATCGTCACTGGAATTATATTAATAAATTTTTAAATGGGTCACAATGGCCTGACCATTTGCAAGGATATTAACCCTTGTGATGGCAAAAAAAGAAAAAAACGATGCCCGCATACCAGATGCGAAGTCCGAGTCACACAGAGTATGTATGTGCGACGGAAAAAGGACGAAATAAAAATAAATCACGAACAATGCCCACTTGTCTCGTCCATTAGAGGAGAAGGCTATCTCGGATATGGCAGTACTAACGCCCATTACATCGCCCACACAATCGCATATTTGTCAGTGGTATACACCGAGTATCTAGAACCATGACAAAGAGCAGCAGCAAAAGCAGAGGGAAACAGGGAATCCTTTTATGGTCAGGCATAACTTTGAGCCGAGATTCCTTTCCTTGCGGAGAACTACCATCCTCGACGCCATCACCATCATCATCATCATCGTCGTCGTCGTCGTTGTTGTCGTTGTCGTCGTCGTCACTATCACCATCATGTGCGTCTGTTCCTGGGGATGAGGGTCGCTGCGGTAATGGCTGTGCGTTCTCGGTGTCCATTGCCAGTATCCTCGCATAGAGCCTTCTTTAAGTTTCGCCACGTCTATGTGTGTGGCTAATGTAAAACGTACGTAACGAACGGATAGTAAAAGGTTATCATCCCTGCAAGGGCTCCCGGTAGTTTTCTCCCCCGGATATGGATGGCAAGTCATAACGCGGGAATGTGGACTTGAAATATCGTGTACTACTACGACTACTCGTACTTTTATGAGCGGATTGCTGCTTTTTTTTTTGCCTTCTCGCTACGCCTCTTACGAATGAAGTCTTCATCTTTCTATGGCCGACTTTGAACATTGAAGCCACCGGCTACCGAACACAAGCCACCACTATCTCAGTTCGTTCAGCATGCCGGTCGCCGTCTGCTAAAAATTGCATGATATATGGTACACAACGTGTAAATGGGAGGGAATCCACTTTTTCCATTAATGTCATCACAGTTGGGGCATGGGTAAGAGATAGTGTGACAGAGAGAAAAAGGCACAACGTTAATTACACCGCCTTCCGGGAATCCTCGGCATAAGGATTTATTGCCACTCTTTGAGTGTCAAGGCTGTGCCCCTCGAGCACAAGCGGTCAATAAAGTGTTTTACACGACAGGCAATGAATTGGACGGCGATACATGTCAACTACTTAATGAAAGGCAGGACAACCGGACGGAAAGTGATTGTAGACGATGAAGTCTGTCAAGATTTTGAGAGAAAAAAAGTTTGGAAATTGTATTAACCACTTCTGACAAGTGGTTTTGTTGAATTAAGTCGTTCATGTCGGACCACTTCAGTTGGGGAAACCTTCGTTAAGTCAATTTTCACTGCCAATAGATCAACAACTAGACCATCAGTTCTTTACCTAAATCATGTTACCACTGTTGACATACCTAAACCACCACTGTTTGGATTTAGTTGCTTGACATTTACTGGGGAAATGTCAAACCTTTGAACATTTGACACCAGTTGGCATCGTTCAACCTCAATTCAAAAGCAATTAGTGTAATTGAGGTTAAAGTGATTGTCAACCTATTTGACATCATTCGACAGCTGTCAAATCTTCATGTGAAATCAAAATGTCAAATTATTTATATCCAAGGATAGCTTAAGATTGATCTTAACCTTCGTAACTTCTTTAGGTCAACATATTTGAGTTAGGAGATGAGGATTTGCCTGTTGTGTCGTTATTTAAGAGTGAGATTCCTTCTCGAGAAAAAATAAGACGCGACAATTGTCAGTCGAGATCCTTCAAGTTTGGCAGCGTTTTAGGGAAATAGACTGAGCTTCATTCTTTGTCATGGCAGTAGGGCTAGTAGGATCGTTTTGACAAAGCTTCCATTTCTCTTATCAGGTTCAGTTTACACCATAAAAGGTTGAAGTCTTTTCGGCATCCTTCAAGCCTGCTGTGGTCCTATTCTATCACTATTCTTCTATCACTGTTTTCATATTCATCAGTAGGACTTGCACAAGTTTCGATACTCGGGATCCCATATAACAAAGACAAGGGATGTAAAGGTTTGAGCTTCGAAGAGTAAATTGATCCACAACAGGCCGATTGAGTTTATATGTCCTTTCAGTATTTTCTCTGTCTGTCTCTGTCAATTTTACCAATGCCAATCGCCTTAAGGCTGACTTTGGGCCGTAAACTGTGAAATATAATGCAATCTACTTCTAGAAGTATAGACAGTGTAGGTTAATACCATCTTCGTAATGAGGATTGCCGTGTTAAACGTCTTTTTCAAGACTATAAAGATGACATGGAGACCCTTTTTTCAAATTGGTGGCTACTGAGTTGCTCGGTCGATATCGAGACTCAGACCGAAATGGGATCTGATCTAAAACCGCTTTCGATCGCCATCGATTCCACCAAAATTCTTATAGATTCGATAGACTAAGCTTCCTCACATCCGCGATTGCTTGGTTTTTTAAATGGAGGCTCCTCATTCATTCTGGTTTTGAAAAAATAGTTTTGTCGTCTATTAAGTTCACATTTCCTAAGTTTAAAGTTGACGTAAAGGGATCTCATCAAGTTACTACGAAGCTCCTTCACGCGAGAAGCAGTCTTCTTCAAAAAGAAGACTTGATATTGAATCTATGTTCGAAAGAAGTGCTGACCTTAAGCTTTGAAACTTAGAGACTGCCTACTGAGGTAGAAATGGAACCCCAGTCCTTATGTAGGATTCGTCGTTTAGTTCTAGTTTTGCTACAGTGCAGCCAAAGTCTCTCAGTGATTGTACATCAAGTTTGCGTACTCCTTAAGCGTTTTATTCTTGCTGCTTGCTTAAGATTCTATATCATGATTTTGATAATGTACATCAGCCTTCTCAAGAACAATTGCCGAGCCTTTTTCTTGTCAGTTCATCAACTTACTTCAGTGCCCTGCAGTGAACTCCGCCTATGTTCCTCTATAGAGAACTCAGCTTCTTCAGATGTTAGAAAGTTCGGAGTAGCTACTTATGGAAACACTTAAACCAGCAGAGATCCATTATCACAAATCCTCCTTTTTACCTTAACGACTTTTACAAAATTTCCCCAAGGTATTCAGTATCTGAGCATGCCTACCGACTTTTACACTTAAAAAGGATAGAGTGCAGGCTACAATCTTTTATAACAGCTTTAGGCATTTTACGTTAGATCCTCTTCAAGGACTCCCTTTCGACTCAACATTCAATAAAATGTGTTTTCACTGTTGTAAACTCTTGAACTCGTCCAACCCAAATGTCCTTCATCGAATCGAAATGGCGCTTAATTTCCTCCTGGTAAACCCATTTCCATCTCACTGGCACTTTATTTTTAAGTAACAGATATGTCAACACAATGTCGAGAGTTGCAACATTAATAACCCCAAGTGGCCCGGTATCGAAAGGATGCGTAAGAGTCTTCTTTCCTTTTTTTTTTTTGTTGTTGTTAAAATAAATTAATGGCCACTCTCTCACAGTCTGTTTAATCTTCCAACCCTGTGCCGAGTAAATATTTGATTTACGTGTTAACATATCCTGCCGAGTGTCGAATGTACATATACACGATGCACTTGTAGCTCCTCCAAGGTGGGCGCAATATGGTCGCCTTAAAAAAAAGAAAAACGCATTTCTGGTCCGAATCTGCCGCTTCGCATTCAATTTATTTCATTTTCCTCACTCAACACACCCATACACCCGCATCTGTTTGTTTGGATTAATACACGGAGTTTCTTTTATTTTCAGCTGAATACTACGATAATGGCCACTGTCATCCGTGCCACTCAACGTGCGAGTCCTGCGATGGCCCTACGGAACAAAATTGCCTCAGTTGTCCTCAAAGTCTGCTGTTGCAGACGAACCGATGCGTTAGCACCTGTGACGAGGGCTTCTACATGGAGGCCGGTGTGTGTGCAAAATGCTTGCACACATGCATTCAATGTGTATCTCGGATGAACTGTACAGCGTGCGCCAAAGGTCTGCAATTACAAAGTGGCGAATGCAGGACTACGTGTGCTGATGGGTAATTAAAATTCTTCATTAGTAGTCGTCATCGTGTATCATTGTTTGTCATTGCACCCTCCTTATCACTGTTTCTGTGTGTGTGTGTGCGTAAGAATTACATGTAAGTACGTACTCATCAATATCGACTGTTACACTTACAATCGAAGAGAACGGATGTCCATGGGTTAAACATAATTAAAGCCAACGTCGAAGCACAAAGAATAAAGATGACCTTTGATGTCATCGACGATAATGACAGTTGGTGACATTGTATAAGGACGACACAGTGAGACGATGACGATGGTCAATATTAATAGATCCTCCTCCCCGCTAACTAACATTTCTATTTACAGGTATTACAGTGACCGTGGCACATGTGCCAAATGTTATCTAAGCTGTCACACCTGCAGTGGACCGAGACGTGACCAGTGTGTCCAGTGTCCCGTCGGTTGGCAGCTAGCTAGCGGCGAATGTCATCCCGAGTGTCCGGAAGGTTTTTATAAATCAGAATTCGGATGTCAGAAATGTCATCACTATTGCAAAACGTGCAACGGTAAGTAGTTGTTTGACTTATGTATAAAAATGTTCGTGTGGATGTTTTATGTAAATTTTTTTGAGGAAATATCTGGCAATGATGTGCCACGTAGAAAAGTTTCAAGTTTCACTCTGGGGCGTGAAAACATTTGGAGTTTTCGTTTGGAAAATTTGCAAACGTGTTCAAATAAGGGTGAAAAGTTCCTCATGAATATTATTCGAGAGAAAATTAGACGTTGGAAGACAGCACGAATGCCTTTAAAATGTTTACGCACGTTGAAGTAAAGTTTCGTTTAAGTTACTTCTCTAAAGGATATGTGCACAAGAGTTTTATGTTCTCTAATCCTGTTTTAGAATGAGGTACTTATAAATGTTTGATGTTGAAGGATCTTATCAACCTACGAAGTGAGTTTATTAACTTGAACTCATATAATATTGTCTTATTGCATCTAGAAGTGCACTTCTCTGCTTTATGTCGAATTTTTTCTACAATAGAAATTGAGTTGACTTTTTGCACTTCATTACGAAAGGGATCCTTTTTACAAGTTCGCTCTTTAAAAGGACGGAAAAAATAAGGAAGACTCTGCTTTATTTTTGCTCGTGATTTAGGTTTACCTACCCACTTTTCTGTCTGATGCCTGTGTAGCGACTATAAGTTCGGCTTGAAAAACACTACAATCTTTGTGATTTCTATTCGAGCAGTTTAGCTGGACCTGGAGCACCTCCAAGGCTCTTGAAACTTTGTCTCGTAGCTTTGGAAAATTCAGATGTAGTCTGCTGGATACAAAGCGCCATTCTGATAACGTCGACACGCGAAATTTCATTATTTTGCTCCTACTTCGTCTTTTCCTCGCTTTAAAGCTAGAACACACATGTTGGGTCTTCATTAGTTGCAGCATTTCCTTCCCAAATCACGAAGGAATTTTGGAAAGTTCCTGGTAAATCATAGATGAATACCTTATGAAAGTTGATCTTATGCAAAACTTTCGTTGAAGACAGTGTCAGTTTGCTGTTGAAGAAAGGACATTCTTTATTTAGTTTTGAGCGGCAACTTTGTCGATGTTATTGTACGAAAGGATGAGAAGGAAATACAGGGATTGATCGCCAACAATATACTGTTTCGATTGGGATAAGCAAAACCGATAACAAGAAGAGGGCGCATTTAATAACAGCCTTGATCTGTCACCAAATCGCAGGCACCTAACATTGAAGAAAAAGAATAAAACAGGATCCAAAGCAGATGCCACCGATTTTGCAATGGACACCTAGCCGTTGAGGAGCTGATGCACCAGTAGATATATTTTTAAGTTAAGCTAGATATTCTTAATCAAGTTGAACTCATAAGCCCAATCGTTGTGAAACCACTTGTATTTTAAACTTTCAACACCATTAAATTGTATAATAGGACATCCTCTCACCGACGCCACTGTTATTTACTTACAAACGCAGTCCAAGCATCTCCTTCCACTAAAACTCATCTCAAGACCCTGCCGTGGTCGGTACTCAGTAATATGTTGACTGCAGCAAATTTTCCAAAGCCACTCCGACCAAAGTGGTAAATGGTGGATAAGAGTCTTTGTGTCAACACTGACACACAACGCACATTAATAGCGTACTTTCATATTCCATTCCATTGTGACTACTCTAGGGGTCGCTTCAGCTTCATCAGCTCCATTCAATGAAGAGAATTTGTTCGTTATCATCTGACATCTCCACGATAACGTAGTCAAAAGAGGAGAGACAAACTCCAAGGACTATCGACATAATTCGACAGGAAGTAGGTACACGATGTCGCATAGGAGAAGCACATAATTCCATCGCGCGGAATATTATTCTGTAAAACAAAAACGTGTGTGTGTATCTTGCAATCATCCACAGCGCGCACAGCGTCATTAAATCTCCAGTAATTATCAGCACTTCAAATGGAAACTGTGGGTTTGGGTGGATGCAGAGGCTGAGGTGGGTATTATATTGATTAAAACTGGAAACTGAAAGTCCTTGCAGAGTACATATCTTTATGAAAGGAGGTCTGGATTTTTTTTTTTTTTGTTTTTTAAGTTTCATTCGCGGCAGTCATTAACGATGTGCACCGTCTGATGCAACGTCAATATACACGCAGCTATCTTCGGTTACATTGACTAACAGGAGAGGAGTAACGCAAGGGATTTCTGTGGTTTTAATGGAACCTTTCAATGTGGTTTTCCTCTTGGGAGTTTAAATCTATAGACACGAGGTTGTACACAATTACGAATGCTGAGTATTTCGAAATTTCTTCCTTTTTTTTTGAAATTAATTAACGAATTCTATTATGTTGTGCGAATTTTTTTTAACAGTCAAGGACCTTTACATGTTTTGAAAATGTCAATACGATGATGGAAGACAGAATTTTTGCAAAGTCTTTTCTTAAGCTTTGAGATTACTTTGCATACATTCTGCTTTTCTTATTTTTAAATTCGTCAGCTTTAGTAGACTGGTGCATTAGTGCTCTTGACATAAGACTTTGCTTGTACATCCTCGAAGATCTGAAAACAACACACGTCTGTTAGTGATAGAGCATTTATTTTACTTTTACTGACAAACCTGCTCGTTAAGTTTTTATGAAGGTAAGCCACGACTCACTTTAGGTGGTATTTTATTAGAGTTGCTGGCAGTCTATATTTTGTATTTAACTTACCAGGATACTGGTTGTTTGCTGGTATTTACCAATTAACATTGTTAGCAGTTCTATCTGATTTTACTACCTTTTAAGCCAGATTCAGTAGGTTGGGTAAGATTGTAGGGGTGGCTGCAACTTATTTATAACCTCACTCAGATCTCTCAAAGGATCCATTGTGTTCACATAAAATAATAGAACAAGGATTATTATTATTATCGATTGGCCACACTGAACTAACTTTAACATGATTTTCTGTGGCTTGTTTAACAATTCGCCCAGATTATTGAAGAAGTGTTTCTGGTAAGGCTTCACATAGGAGGTGGAATGTATCCTCCTCAGTGTCTACGCAACCACATCCTCTGCATACTTTCATTGTACTTATGCCTGCTAAAAGTGATAGGTGACTTCTATGCAATTATTTCTTCGGTTTTCCTTTTGTTTCGTTCTGTCCAGAGCGTCCTTGAGGTGCGGCATGTCGTAAGTGAAATCCATCTCTCGACCTTTGAAGTTCTAGTTGTGGTTGGATTAAGTCATCGACCATTATCAGATCTAAAGGGTCTTTCATTAAGCGCTTCCTATCCTTAAATTTAAATAAAACAAAGTGTGTGTGAGATATCATCGACATTTTTTATTCGTTTGAAAGGCCTATCGATGCCATTATGTATGGAATATAACGTCGTTCAAATGTCCGCCGCGGCTTCTCTTGGTGGCGCGCTTTAGAAATGTCCAATTTTCCATGACTCTGGCGCATAAATCTATCTGAATTTGACCGATGGCATGTGGCCGCTGTGGTTTGTGGTTTTTTCGCATAGACCTGCGACTTCAGAAAACCCCACAAGAAAAAGTCTAATGGGGTCAAATCGCACAATCGGTGGCCAGTTCACATCCTCTCCACGTGAGATGACCATGCCCTCACATTCCCCGTGCAGAATTTCCAATGTGGCGCCGTCCTGTTGAAACTACATGTCGTTGGTGTCCATATCATCCAATTCAGGCCAAAAGAAGTTGATAATCATCGACCTATACGCCTGGCCAACGTCGTTCTCAAAGAAATGTGGATCGATGACGCCGCCAGCCCAAAATCCACACCAAACAGTGACTTTTTCGGGATGCATTGGACGCTCTTGGATCTCATGTGGATTAGTATCGTCCCAAATTCGACAACTTTGTTTGTTGACGTACCCATTCATCCAGACATGGGCTTCATCTCTGAAGATAATTTTTCGATGAAAATTAGGGCCAGTTTCCAACTGCTCCAGAGCCCATTCAGCAAACACATGTCATTGTCTATGGTCGTTTACCTTCAGCTCCTGAGTCAGTTGAATTTTGTACGGGTGCAGACCCAAGTTACGACGCAAAATTCGCCAAGTTGTGGTCTAGGAAATGCCGAGTTCTTGTGAGCGACGCGAAATCGACTGCCTCGGATTCTCCTGTACACTCTCACCGACAGCGGCAGCCAATGTGACAGATGTAGCTTCAACAATATGGCCGCTATCAACTGTCAAAGTTTGGAAGTCCCTATTGGAAGACCCTTTACATATAGCAGAACTGGCAGGAACTGTGTTTTGTAGAGCATGCATTTCTTCTTCCGAATAAGGAGTTTTGAATCCATTTGTTTCGCCAAACTGAAGTGGTAACGGTTCTAAAAATCCGATTTGATCTCGAGTAAGGATTGTTGAAAATGAATCAAAAAAATAAAAAATCTACGACGACGATAGCAGTTTCAAACTTTGCAAAAGGATGCCAACCAAAGGTTTTGTAAAATGTATTTTTTGAGCTCCAATAACTTTTTCAATCGATTTCCCCCACTGTGCTTCGAATTCTCTCTCTCACTCTCTACACTATATTTAGCAAATTTTCGAACCAATTTTCACATTTATTTGACACCACCTTTCTGATTGGTATACGAGTATGTATCTATGGATGTGTATGCGATGAATGATTTATAATTATACGATTGGGAGATACTCACAAGTGATTGAATTGAATTTTACTCAACAGGAGCTGGTCCATTAGCATGCACAGCATGTCCACTTCACTTTATGTTGGACGGAGGTCTATGTATGGAGTGTCTCGGTTCGCAGTACTACGATTCACCAACACAAACCTGCAAGACGTGTCATGAGTCATGTCGCTCATGTAGCGGCCCTGGCCAGTATTCATGTCAAACGTGTGCATTCCCCCAACACTTGGATCGTCTCAATAACCAATGTGTGCCTTGTTGTCCAACAGACGCAACGCCCGAAGATCAATCATGCTGTCATTGTGATAAAGAAAGTGGTAAGTGAAACGTTTGTCGGTCAAGTTAAATAAATCATTTAACTGTCTCTCTCCTCCCTCTCTCTAGGTGGCTGTATTAATGCATCTCCGGCTGGAAAACGTAGAATAGCCGCTGGTGCGGAACAACAATTCGGTAGCCCATACAATGGTTTCGATGATGGCTCATCGAATGGAGTCCTATCACGTGTCGGTTCACCTCTTACAACAATAACTGCCATTGCGGTTGCAGGATGTCTTCTCATTGTAACTGTGTTTGCTGTCATCTTTGCCATCTTACAGGTAAGCCTATAAGGATGCAACATGCACAAATGTATGGAAGTTGATTGTTTGTCTGGTCGTCAAGGATATTGCTACTAAGGCTCAATCATTCTCAGACTGTCTATCTCTATCGTAATGGAGAGGACGAAGAAAAAGTGAAAATGTCCTAACAAGGTTACACTGGAAACCAATTAAACAAGTTAAAGTGGCATCTGTTGGCACTCTGATGCATCACTACTTGCCATCAATTGTAGGGAAAAGTAGCAAATGGTTAGATTGGAGTGAAAGTTCTATATTTCCAGCAATTAGAAGAGTGCATTACGTTTGAGTGTGCTTTGACTTTGCCTTTGGATGACTTCAAGAGTGGGTATCTATTTGGGTTGGAGTATGTTTCGTGTATGTGTATGTGTATGTGCATGTGTTGTTTTCGTTTATGAAGTGTATCATCTGGTGTGTTAAGTGTTCACACTTCAAAGGATGTTTTGAAGGAAACAAAATACTTTGACACTTGAAGAAAATCCATTTAAGTTGGCTCAAGTGAGTTCATAAAAAATAAGACGTGAGTTGTTTGTACTTAAAGTCACGTTTGCATCGTATGCACAAGGAATGCATAATTGACTAATTTTAATGACTTTGTCGTCTAGTTATCATTGGATTCAATGAAACGACTTATTGCTCAGGACAAGGAACTATTGCCAACCCACGTTGAAGGAAGTTTTCTTACCAAATGCTAATGGGCAAGTTAAGCCCGTAGTAGATCTGCAAATTGAAGCTTTATAAGACTGTCCAGCTTCTCGAAGAAACTCGTCACCAGATGACTAAGTCGTGCATTGTCTCTGATGTGTTGGACGATCGTCAAATAAGATTCCTCAACTGTTTTGTCTCACCGGGTTAGATTCGGAGAGTCTGCGGGCAGAAACGTTTGTGTCCATTGGGTCTACATGTCCTAGCCATCTCAAACGACCAATGCGCAGTTTTTTTTAATCACTTTATAACGACTGGAGTCTAAAGCCTTGATTGCTGCATGAATGTTTACAGCTTGAGCTCTTTATAAGACGGAGGATACATCTAACGTTCGTCAATACGCGCAATGCCAAAGAGGTCATCGAAGAAAAGAATCCCTAAATGAAGCAGTCTTCTTTCGAACAGGGCTTTGTCAGGTGAAAAAGAAGTAGACTTACGGTGAAAATGTTTTGAAAAGGCGCCGATTGGTCAGTGTAATGTGAGGATACCGGTAATGTTACTGCTTTGCAATCGCTTAACCAATGATTCTGACCTAGCCTAGGCAAGACCTGTTTAGAGTTTTGCCATATCGTACCTTCCTCCCATCTGCAATTGGATTACCTAATTACGTCAAGTTTAAAAATATGTTAACACATAATGAAAGGTATACCAAGTCGTGCTGTGTCTGGCAAACTCGTCCCCCCTACAGTTCTGTTGAATGTCTCTATGGCCTAACACCTAGCATAAGTGAAGAGGAGCGATCACCTAGGGCCAAGTTTCAAAAGACCTAATTGCCCGTTTTCGTTAAATTTCAACCAGGTCAAGGGTTCTTTAATCGACAGTATCTGTGTGCTTGAAAAACTAAGAGACGGTAGGAGAGCCTCACATTGAGCTCTTTAGAGTAGACCTCGCCACCCACTTCGCTTCCAGTTTTGGATCCGTAGAAATGGAATAGATCTTTGGATTTTATCAGCCATGCTGCCTGTCTATGGCAAAGATCTGGAAGTCTAGGTGATTCGTTGATTTTGAGCATACAGCCATTTTTGAACCGTTTATGATTCGCATGTTTCTCTAGATGAATTCAAAGTGGAATGCGTCTCTCTGAAGTCGTACTTTCAAGTTCTATAGCCACAAGAGGTAAGCAGTTCTATAGTTATTTAAAGTTTTCCAAAATCTTTGTGATGGCATCATACTTCTGATGAACACGCTGAAGAACTGAATTCGACAAATCGCTTTCAAACTATTCTAAGGAATAGATTTCAGGGCATCATACCATGGTTCATGACTATTTAAAGATCAACTTGCACCCCAATTGCTTCATGGACACCGGTCAACTCTATCAGACGATTGTTAGCAGAGTCCATACACTTTTTTGAGAACCGTTTAGGAAGAAAAAGAAATTGAATTCCATAATCCCTACGAAAAAAAAAACCTTATCTTCGACCCCAGAGAAACCACAAACAACCACCTCCAGTCATAACAAATGCGCTGGCATTATTAAAAGAGCCACCGTCAAAACAGTACCTCGACCCTTTTTCACACCACTAACAATGGCAATCTCCCCATCCCCCTGTACACAACACACTCACTCTACCAGCATACCAAACAAAAGCCGGAACAAATGCTCCCTTTTGTGATTTCCGCTGGGACATTTATCATGCAATTTTTTTCAACATCATTGTACATCTGGCTCTTCCACCAATTAGATTCCGATGAATTCCACAATACCACATGGATCGCCTGAACATTGTTCATCTGTGGACACCGGATTAATAAATCAAGAGGTGCCATCTCCAGCCCTCCTTGCCACAAAACAATTTATCCATCTGAAAGTTGAAATCCCAAACGCGTTGTATCACGTCAATTCATATCAAATATGTCAAACGAAAAGGCGCTTCTAACCCTCTTAAATTCGTGGTTAAACGCACTTCTCGCGACTAGAATCCACTAGACCAGAGTTTCCTACAAAATGCAGATACTCAACGCATCCGACCAGCAATCGATGGAACATCAAAATAACAATCGAGTTCCGTTGAGGTTGACGTCGTCGTTGCTCACAGAGATACCAGTGCCCTCTGTTTTCGATGCAACTTTACTCGGGAAATGACCATAAATAATTTGGCACTGGTCGCGTGGTCTCTCTGGAGTATCTATGGACAACACTCATCGAGTCCTCTTTTGGGTCGCCGTGCATTCGTGTGTAGTTCCACGTCTGTATTCTCTTTCCCCGCCATTATCCGGTTCAGTAGATAAACATCGAATTAAATAAACGAATAACAAAAACACGGATACCCTGAAAGAATCCGCCCGGTGATGGTGCTACGAATGACCACCAAATTGGCTAACCACCTGGTAAATTTATCAGATTTCCTCGTTTAGCTTTTAGCCGGCATACAGGCGAAAAACCTCTTTAAACCGTGTCGGCCTCGGATGGTTGGACATGCTACTTAATGGATACCAGTGGTTGTCGGTTTGATCATAGATCGCTTGAGTTTGGTCTATAATATGATAACAGAATTAGGATAAGGCTGTGTACTCTGACATCGAAAATATTTTTCATTTGCATGTCACTTAGACGACTGGCATAACAAACGGGGTTCAGGTATCAACATTTTGTCGCCAGCATCAAGAAATGGGTTTTTCATCACAAGTGGCGTTTAGCCTACATTGTCGACAACTACCTCTTAAAACTCTCCATTTGCCTTTCTCGACTTTCTCTCTTTTCTTATCCGAAGCGTCCATTTTTTCCCTTATTCTAGGGCGGTGTTTGATTCTGCCTCAGCAACCCCAGCAAAAAGTCTCGACTTCCACCCACCTTGTACCAAATTGCCGGGCTTTTTTCTTCCTAAAGCAATCCACTCCTTCGACAAGACTTCCACGTTCTTATTTTCTAAAATTCCTGTCCAAAAACTAATCAATTTCATGTCCATATTCCTCTCATTACAGCGGACAAGTAACAATGCCATAAGCAACAATCACAATGGCGTTCGTTATAATAAGCTTCCATCTAAAAAGAAGCGATCTCGAAGAAATTCCTCCTCAACATTACTCAATATCGATCTCAATGACGAAGAGGACTACGAAGACGACGATGATGATGATGACGACAACGATGACGATGAAGAAAATAAAGAAGAGGAAGACAATGTCGATGAACAGGACAATGATACAATTGCAATTGTCCACAATGGTGCCGACAATAATGATGACGATGACAATGAAGAAGATGTTATCGAATGCTTTCACAAAACCAAAATTCACTCATCCAAACAGCTAGACCAAAACAGAACTGATGAACAACAATTGATAGTAGCTCGTGTACCCTTAGTAAAAAAGAAAGCCAACTTAACTAAATCAAAGACCGACTCAAGATTCTTAGCCAAAAAGAGTCAATTACCCATTAGCAACCGCACCAATGTAAACGAAGATGAAGTGAGTTTCAGACAACAGACCGACGACACTGACGAATTGAACTTCACCCTAAGAACATAGGAATAGAGAACGAAAACAAAAATGCCGATAAAAATGTATAAAGACAGAGAAAGTTGAATTGCAAGACAGGCTCTCCATATTCCCATCTCTCTATATATATATCTTGATTTATTTTTATTTTTTTTTTATTTTTAATTTATGTTTTCATTTTGTATGTATTTTTATTATTTTTTTTTTTTTTTAATTTAACCTTTTATAAATAATGAAATATATAAATATTATGCATGTGTAGTGTTTAGGTTTAAGTTATTATTTTAATTTTCCTTTTTCTGTTTAAAACAAAAACATGTACAACTGTTTCATTTTATTTTAAAAATAACAAAACTTTAAGACACACTGTAGGTTTGATTTTATTTTTTATTTTTTTATTTTAATTAACCTTAGCACGAAGGCTTATGTGACTTTTTTGGAAGTTACGATCATAGCATCCCTGGACGAAAGTTCGTTATATGCAAACCGAGGTGCGAAAGAGGTGTTTAGGGATGTGTATGATGTATCGGAAGTGTTGTTATCGATCACATTAGGCATGTGTGTGTTGGATTAAAACTTCCTCTAACGAATAGATTTGAAGGAGAATTTGCTGTTCGGAACAATAAGTCCATTCAGGACAGACATAACCACATGACGAGCAACATTTTCACAAGATTAGCAAAGTTGAACTCGACTTCTAAATAAAATCTGTAAGAAGCCATGCCTTCAAATGTGTGAATGTACTACGAATTATGTAACGTTACTAGGTGAATGGTTGCACTTAAATGAAGCCGCACGATAATAGTCATCAGTGATGCGAAAGAAAGTATCCTTATCAATAACCAAAGGAAGGAAAAAGGAAGTCCTCGTCTATAAACATCTTCAGTACAACTTTACTTTTAAGGGAGTTATAGACACAGGTAAACCTACATAATGCAAAGACTGCGACCATTAAAAAAAACTGCGAACCTCCAGTTATGCCCATTTGTTGTTAAGTGTCTCCAAGTTCAACCATTAAGACAAGAATTCAAAGCCTCTATGATCCATAGCACTAGTGATCATTTGCTACATGAGTACATATTCTGGATGTCTGCCTTGCGGAGTCAGTCTGCCCCCCCATGGGACTCATCAAGGGCAAAATTTTCCAACACTTTCTCGCTATTGCTAACTCTAAGTGGAGAAGTCTACGTACCTGTACCATATCGAGACAGATATGGCCCACCCATGATAAAAGTTGAACGAATGACCTCATTAATAGGAACCGCATTGAGACTGCAAGAATCAGAGCAATTAGCACGGGTCACTGGCCAATCGGCCCTCATGCTGCCAAGTTAGGCATCCCGTCCAACCCCCACTGCCGAAATTGCGGCAATTCTCGGGAAATGGAAACCATATTTCACTTCCCCTGTGACTGCTCAGCACTAGTCAGAGCTAGGCAGCGCACACTCGGTAAACCTTTTTTCAAGGTACTATCCGAGATCTCTAACACCAAATTCTGTAACATCATTAATTTTTTTAACTCCACAGGATGGATTTGATAAACACACTCTTAGCCACGCCCACCAACATCCAGGTCACGTGAGTTGTGATATCAAACCGGCGCATCTGCGCTACTTGTGTCTCTGGCAGGTTCACCAGATTCAACCGCTTCTACCAACCTACATATTCTAGCCATCTTGAGCCTCTGTCCAAGTCCACAAAGTGCATCGTTATACCTTTTTTTCATTTTCATTTGCTGTCAATACGTATAAAAATCACACGAAAAACTATTCTGTCGATCCGCCTTTCTTGGTGTTTCACCGTAGAGCAGGTTGGTATAGTGACAGCCTTAAAGAAAATGCTGTTTAATTGTCAAAGGCAAGACTTTGCTTTTCTATCGCCTTTTTACTCCTTCATTTGTTGGTGTAATTTTTAGAGTCACAATGAAAACAAAGTCCTTCTACACCTCATCTCTAGGCTTGTGAGGTTGACAATTATTGTGTTTAAAAATCGCTGCGAGCTCTTGTTTCAAACTTTTTTTTAGACACTTAACAATTCGATAATAATTTTTTGTAGAACAAGATGCATAGTTAACGTACACAGACTACCAGAGATAGAGGATGCATGATGCATGATGCATGATGCATTCTCCGCCGCTCCTAAAGAAATTGCTTCAAACTTGATAAAGACATGATGTGTAAAAACTTGGAATCGCTGGGTTTATTTGGCCAAAGCGAACGCTAATGCCGCGACTGTTAGTGCGTTCAACTGCTAAGCGAAACAACAAAAGAACCCAAGTTTTTCGCGGCGACAAACCTCTAAGAGTATGTATAGTATAAACGGAGCAACGGATTCTTAGCTCCAAACTTTAAACTCCTCTTAGTCATCTGCATGAGCTTCGGTTTCAACTTAAAGGCCATGGTAAATCCTTTTAGCATAATTTCTGCCATGAAATTTCTATGTTCTTAAGAATATAAATTCCGTTTGTAGCTGTTGTCCTTTTGTAAAGAAATGCCTTGTATATGCCGAATGCCAAATCTGCTATATGCTTCTCCCAGCAGGAGTTTTTGGCTTTAACTAAAGCCTTTTGTTTGGCAGTCGCTTCGAAGTGAAACATCGACTCTAAACTAGCTGATTAGAAAGTTCAGCTTCAGACATCCAAAATACGGAAAGAGTTCGTGTTTGTCATTTTTCAAGGTTTTGTAAGGGTGAAAATTATTCACTTAAGTGGAAGAATTTAAGAAGTGTCAATGTCAACAATTTGATGACGAAGGAAGCTTGTTAAAAATGCATGTGTTTTTTGTTTTTTTTTATAATTCACTAGCGCTAAAGGGGTTATGAATACCCTTATGATGCTATTAACACAGCGCTAGTGTTGGTGTAGTGATTTCTGAAACTCAGGTAGTATTAGGTTTCAGTCTTTTTGCTCCGAGGGTGGTTTTTCCAGAATGACTGGGAAGAATTATTGCCATTGCTTATAATTCGCAGTATTTCTTTCGAATATCCCGAGGTCATTAGTACGATCAACACTTTCAAGCCATTGCCTACCCTACTGCCAGTGTTATGCCTATACAGTAGAGTTGACGTCAGCTTTTTTCGCAATTGACCGACTTTTTTTTTCTGTGACATCGGGATTCGAACCTGGAACCTTCAGCGTGACAAGCGATGATGCAACCACTAAACCATGACCACCCCTGTTGTGGATAAATATGACCATGATTGTGCATGCGGACCCTAGGATGGGTCCTATTACAGAAGTGGACAGCAACAATGAACAACAGTGGGCTTTAAAGGAACTGGTGTGTAATGTGAGAGAAAAAAGGAATGGCTCATAAAGGGATAGTTAAAACGAAAAATGATTGATTGTCGAGTTTGTCTTTAGCTGCTGGAAAGTTCTCTAAATGCGAAGCTGTTTTCACTCACATCAAACAACTTTCACTTCCGGTGCGCGTAAATTCTTACCGAGTTACACGAATATTCTTTATATTTTCAATGAAATTTATCACTTTGTTAACTGTAATTTATTTTAAATCTTCTTTATCAACCTTGCAATTCAAAATTAAATCAAAAATTTTGTACCAAAAGCAAAAAAAGAAAACAAATTTCCAAAAAATAAAAATACCCTCACACCGAAAATATCGTTCCGTGAACTTAAAATTAAAAAAAAAAAAAAGTAAAACTAGTATACCAACTGAACACTAAACAATTAATGGAATTAACAGTATGATGTACATATTTTATATTAAATAAAAAAACATAAATCCAATATACACATGTAAATTTTACAAAAGGAAAATGAAAAATAAAATTAATATTGCATCAGTGTAGATAGGGTAATTAATCTAATTAAATGTTGTTAAATAAAATTCATAAAAAGAATTTCTTTTTTTATTTTTTTTTATTAAACTATTGTTTCTCTTTACACCCATGTAACACTGAAACTGTATGAAGTATCGATTTATTTAGTAATTTCGTTTTAAACTATACACACAACAGAAAGAAGAAAAATCCAATAAATTTTCCATGTAATTGTTCAACAGCGGAACTCGTATGTAAATAACAAATGAAAAGTAAGATAGACATTTTTTTTTTTAATAAATTTAAATAAAATATAAATCGTTGAAATGATTGTTTTGTAACAGAAGTAATATGGAAATTAATATTTATTTTTCCTGCCGGTTGATCGCATATGTTCACTTATTTTTACTAGTAATTTGTTTTTTTTAGTTAAGATTTAGAGTTGTTAAATTTTAAAAACGCATCTGTGACAATTTGTCGTTTGATGTGTGTCGTTGGCATATGCAACATAAATGTTTGAAAGATTCTCCCTCTGGAATAAACATGCGAGTCTTGTATCAAATCATAAGATAGCGTCGTTTTGCCACTGATCGCTTCAAAAAACTGCCTACTGGAGCAGCAGGAGTATATTTTCCAACTTAATCCTGTACAAATGAACAAATTTGATAGGAATGCAAATGGTTCGTCTCTATTAAGCCTAACATAGTATACAAATTGAATCTATGAGGCTCCTACTTCCATACCTATCCTGAGACCAGAAAAGCATTGCGATCTAAAGGTATTTTGTGTAAAAGACATTTCTTTCATTTCGATGCCAAGAACATCACAGAAATTGACACGGCAATAGTGGGTCATGACGTCCTGAACTATAAACAATTATTGAAACTAGGACTCATGTTCCTTGCTTTGATCCGGAGATCTATGTACCTAAGCCTGTCTACCACTTTGTCCGTGCCTTTCTCCCATCGTTCGTGTTCCTTTCTAAATCTTTCCTCTTTTTTCCTTATTTGCTCTTAATAGCATTCCTTTCATGTTCCATTCTTAAGATTTTTTGTAGCCGCAGATATAGTCCATCGGTTTGTTTAGAAGTTCTTCGATACCCTAGAAGAAGTGCCTTCGAAAAAATGTTCGTCTAGTGTGATAGAGGCCCAGAAAATGACAAAGAAGGCGGATTGAATCCTCAAATACGTCCTCGTTTACACTACCCTATTGAGAGATCTTCATCAGTCTTTTCAGCCGTGGTTTTTTCAAGTGGTACTACAGCGTATTATGGGCGGTAAGGGAAGCCGAGGGACTTCACGACATTTTATTTGTCTTCCCTAAAGTTTTTTTTTTTTTTCTCTACTCCATATGCAAGACGGAAGTGGTTGCCGTTGCTTGGTGGTTGAAACATTTGACTGGCTAAGCCAACACTTTTCACGGCTTCAACATGGAAAGAAGGACAAAATGAACCCAACAATTGTGGTCTGTTTAGATACCTCTTCCGATTCGTACTCATATTTATAACGAAGTATGAAAGGCGGAATGTTGATCGAATGATCAGTTTGCTCCAGATTCAGTTTCGAGTTTTTTCTTACGCCTGCGACTTTGAAGTCCGATTGACTTGAAAAGGTTCAGCCACTGTCCAACTTCCTCTCTCTCATTCCTTTTTAAATGATCCTACGAAGTCCAGACATTGATATGGCATAGTAAGCCAAGGTAAACATTCTGACATAAACTCGCACAGAGGAGGACCTTTAAGAAAACTGATGCCTCTGTAGTTGCTTTAGTTGAGTCTTCTTTTTTACGGTTGACACTAGATGGGCCGATAAGTTGCTGTATACACTCTGACACCCAGTCAAATAATTATTCAAAACGCTATGAAACGCACCCTATTGGCGAACCTGCCTGCTAATAAGCAACCTTTTTTATCTGATTAGACAATGAGCACGTTTGTGATCCAGATTAGGCCGAATCTGTTTTGTGATGAGCCAGGTAGATCCACCCGCCTTGATGATGCTGATCGCGTTTATTTGGAGTAGCAGCTAGCAAAGTAGCAAGAAGCACACAAAGGTTCCCCTTTTCTGGTAAAATCGATAGAGTTGTGCCATGCTAGGCAAGTTCGTCGACCATATAGTTACCTGGAATGTCCCTGTGTGGAAATTTAAAGCGATTTTTGGCTTACCTTTCAGTAAAAATTGTGATATCCCGTGTACTACAACCACAAAGAGGCCTCTTCGACTGCTATAGTCTCCGCTTGGAAAATACTACAGTGATTGGGCAGACAGAGAGAGATATTTAAGTCAAGATTCGACTTGGAATCATCGGTGGAAAGACATATGGGTTCCTGGTCCTCCCAGTCTAGTCTGGAGATAATGGTGGTTTCGATGCTTTTTTTCGAATAGGTGTCGTTGAATGGTATAGTCAGTGTCCTGCGGGAATAATTTCATTTAGCACGTGTGTCCACCACGTAGACTGCGCCATTGATGCGTACAGCTGCGCTGGCCGCCCCTTCTTTGTTGTAAATATCTAGGTGCATCAGATGGAACAGAATGTCCAGAGCCACAGTTGAAATGGTTCTTTGTACCCGACCCAGAAAGATTCAATAAATGGCTTCATCCAAGGCCAAGCCATACGTCAATATTGGCCTGATGAAGATTTAAAATTCATTCATAAGATTTAGAGGCAAAGCTCAAGTTTCGGAAACGACAAAGTTATATAGAAATTGATTTGCTATTAACTTTATGCGAACGACCGGTACATTGTTAAACGTAACCAAGATTTTATTATTTTATTTTGAAATACATACTGGGAAAAAGGAAAGTTAATCAAGACCAACAAATAAAAAATAAAAATTAAACAAACAAAAATAAATGTAAAAAATAAAATTCTATATCACATTTTGTAAAAAAAAAAAATAAAGCAACTTTAACAAAAAATAGTAAAAGAAAACATTTAAAATTAACATTTTGTAGATATTTTCTCTTTCACCGAAATAAACTATAAACTTAAAAATGTTAACCTAAAATACAAGTTCACATGTAGCATAATTGTAAATTTAAAAACAAAACAGAAAATAGTTAGTAATTTAGTTAATGATTGAAATTTTCATTTCTTCTATACCTAAACAAAGAAACATATAAGAAAAGGACCTAGGTAATAAGATTCTACTTTTTTTGTTTATGTTAGAAACGTGTTAAAATTTTTGTATTTGAACATTTAATTAGGCAAAAATGAATGAATGCAAAATGTAATAAAATAAAAAAAATTAAAAAACAAAAAAAACAAAACATACATATAATTCAATTAAAAAAGGAAAAATAAAATAAAAATATATATGTAAACAAGAAAATTATCTAAACAATTTTATATGGGTATGGATGATATATACTATATATAGATACATTATATTGAATAGATTTTTATTTACATAAATTGTATAATGAAATAAAAAAAAACTATATAATTAATTATAAAATATATTTAGACATGTAAAATTAAGCACAGATGAAGAAGAAAATAAAATAACACTGTGAGTGTTGTTTAAAAACGAAAGCGATATACTTTATAAACAACAACAACAACAAATATATATACATTTTTAAGTGGTTAAATTTAAATAAATAAAAATGAAAACTCAAAAAGCAAAAAATAAATATAAAAATATAAGTTAAGTATAAACAAAACCGAAGTGATGAAGAAATTAAATAAATAAAAAAAACTTTAAAAAATGAAGAAGACCGTGTTTTGTCAATTGTTTATTTTGGGTGATCCTTGAATTTATGGATGGACTATCTTGAAACCAAATATTTGGCGCGACAGCTCATAGAGGGCCATGGCTTGACTTCTTACAACCATTCATGTGGTGCTTGTTCTATTTGTCGCACAATTGGAAGGGACCTACAGTTTTATTGTTAACTCCGAACGACGGATTGAGAAGCTTTTTACGACGTTTGTCATGCCTGCGAAGAGGTGATGCCGCGAAAAAAATATGTATGGTTTTGCGGATCGAACCTGTATCCTCTCGCTAAGCAGTCCAACGCACTAGTCCAACGCATTGGTCTTAACCAAAAAGCGACATCCGCCAGCTCCATCTTCAGCTACATGCCTATAGTTTTGCATGCCAAGTTGAGAAACGTCCGTTTTGTACTGGTGGCACGCACACGAACCTCGATCTCCCTCTACTAGGCCGTCTCTCTGGGGTCAGTTCTAGTCATCTTAGTTGCTGTATCTAGACTCTTCTGACTATGCCGATGTCGCTGAACAACTCATAAAGCTCATCTTTGTATCCCCTACTTCAGTCTCCAGACGTGATCATCCATTCCTAAGCGCCATAAAACAGGACTAGGATATTCAAAGGAGTTTATCTACCTCGGGGCAAACATAAACTCCACAAATGACACCCTAGTTGAGATTCCACGAAGGATAACCTTAGGCAACCGCTGCTACTTCCGTTTGTCCAAACAACTAGGGTTCAAACTCCTAACTCGAAGGACCAAAATCATGCCCTACAAAACCCTGATCTTGCCAGTCCTGCTTTATGGAGCTGAATGCTGGACGATAAGTAAGACAGCGGATCAGATCTTGGGATCCTTCGAAAGAAGAAAAATTCTATGTCGAATTTTTGGTCTAGTCTGTGCAAGGAGGGCGAATGGAGGAGAAGATATAACCGCGAACTCTACGAGCTGTACAAAGATGTGGATGTAGTCTGGAAGGCAAAAATCCGTCGACTGCAATAGTTCGGCCACATCGAGCGAATGGACGAGAATGCTCCACCTAAGAGGATCTTCGAATCCGAGCCACCTGGTTCACGAAGAAGAGGAAGACCGAACCTCCGGTTTAAAGATCAGGCAATCGCTGACGCGGATGCCAGAAGCCTTGGTATAGTAAATTGGAAGCACCGTAAAGGATGGAAAGCGGCATAAGTTCAGGCTCAGACCCTCCAAGGGTCGCTGGCCCGATAAATAAGTAAATAAGTAAGGATAGTCAAAGTCCTGTATAAAGTCACTTTGGTGATTGAACAAGGGCTTTGCTGTTGTAGCCCAAAGAAACAGCGATTGGCAAAAGTTATTCAGCGCTTGACATCAGCGCTTGTGTCATCAATAGCAGAGCCTAGGAACACAAAGTTAGATCTGTCTAGGGTGATATTCTGCCTGAGACGTCGGTGTTGACAGCATGTACTTTGTTTTGCCCTCGTTGACCGTTAAACCCATCATGAGAGTGCTGACATCACGCTGCGTTCTTCGGATTATTTCACTTTTGGCCCTAAAATTTCAGAGTGCAGGTTTTACCAAAGGTCTGCTTTCTCTCAGTCTACAACCGAACCCCGTCTAGCTAATCCATCAGCTGTTTCATCAACTGGTAACACGGTGTGACCAAGGACTCAGCTATATTGTGCTGCGTGCCAAGGACTCTAAGCTCTTGACAACACCTTACAAGGTTCGACATTATCTACGTAGCAGCTTATACTTTTATAGGCGTCGGCTGTAAATCGTGAAATTTTCCCTTAAGCATTGCTAGAACCTCCGCCTGGAAAACACTGCTTTGATCTGAGAGTCTTATGGAACTGCTTACTCCTAGCTACTCGGAGAAAAGTCCCGCTGCCTTTGCCTATTGTTAAGCTATCGGTGTAGTTGGTCTTGGACTTATTAGAAATTTCGTAATTCTCCCACTATTCTCTGCTTGGAAAGACCAATGAGAAAGGTCCCTCGAAGTTCAAGTATGGGACAGTGTAATCCAAGTTAATATTAGCGTACAGCTAGGGATGCGAATTCGGTCTCCAGAGTTTTGTCAAATTCTGAAATCACTCTTCACTTTGGCGGATTTTATGTAAAGGTCTAGACTCTAGAGGTTAGAATTGCTCCATCCCTACAGTTGGTGTTGTTATCATCAAACTGATTGTTCCGGTGCATACGTATGTTCGTATTTTCGTCAGAGCATGGGTCTAACTGCTCTATGTTATTCTCACGATATAAGCTGTGTACCTAAACGCTTTAAAAAATTTCAAGCACAATCGACTCAATATTTCTGTTAACTCACTCACGTGCACTTGATGCGTTCGTAAAAAAAAGGAGTCGTGCTTCTATAGCCAGTACAAGGATCATATTTTAAATAAAATTGAAAAAATAAAAACTAAAACAAATGAATTTGCATATTTTGCACACCTGTTCGTCGTAATCCCCAGCAACTGCAAGCAATATGTGCCAATTTATTTATTCAATTTGTTTGTCCTAATGCTCCTGCAGTACCTCTTTGTCTTTGCATGTGTATTTTTCAACTATAACAGCATTTTGCAATTCTCTCTGCATATTGGATTGTATACAGTCGCAGGTGTCAGGCACATTATTTTACAAAAAAAAAAAGTATGTCAGCCCCAATATACGGTACGCAGACGTCTCGAAAACGGGTATATTTACAAATAAATGTATTTTTAATGCTGTCATTAGTGTCAGAGGCGACCGTTAATACTCACATTTTACCAACACACGACAAGAAGGACCAACCGGGAGAAAAAAAAAGGAACTTTAATGGCACTTAAGATAATTATCGAGCAATTTTACTTTATCTTGATTAGCATGTGCCATGCCAGACCAGACCACCACCACCAACATTACCATCGAATACAAGGGAAACCTAGCGGTATCGGTGGGCAGTCCTGGTTTACTTGTCAAGAGTCCTTACTATGGTATCTTGGGGCTAATATTCTTAGAAAATATAATGTCGGTTTCGCGGTAAAGTTTATCATTGTCAGTGTCACATTCATCAAGCTAATGGGGATGGAAGTTACTCGGTGGGGTGTGCCTCACGGCCTAGGACAGTGAATAACTTCCGCAGAGATGCAAGTATCTCTTACTGGGAGAGATATGTCATTTGTGAAGTTGTTTTGATTTGCTATTGAAATTTTATAATGCGTTTGAGAAGCGAAATTAATTCAAATGTACATGGAGGGGGTGGGGGGGACTTTGAGAGATGAAGATATCGGCGTTTGATTTATTATTGGTCTCGTTAGTGGTGGTTTACATTACGGTAATTACGAATGGTAGGGCTTACAAATTAATTGAATATTTGGTCGCGATGAATGTGGCACACAGAGGGTGTTTGTTGCGGTTGGAGGTTGCTTTGAAGTTGTTAAATGTGCATGGTTCTGGAAATTTCTATTTAAACGATGCAATGGAATTCAGAGGGGAACAATTACAGTAATTCTCCCTGATTATTCTGTACACCACCCTCGGAACAAAGACTGAAACCTAATGCTACATGAGTTTTGAAAATCACTACATCAAAACTAGCGCTGTTTAAATAGCACCATTAGCCTTTGGAACTTCGTGTTGATTTATACGCTGTGACTCAGTGGTTAGAACTAAGTAAGCTGGCTTAGGTTCGAGTTCAAGAAAAACCACAGTTCTTCGTAGCACCACATGATGCCTAATAAGAAGCTACTGAAAGTGCCCTCTGAAAACATGTAGTAAGTGGCTAGGCTTCCTTCATTGTTTCGAAGAATCTGCCTACCAGGCTTGGGTTTCTTATAATTGCGAGAGTCCTTGCGAGATGAGTGATGGCATGTATCCAATACTTCTTACCCGTTTGGCTTCTGTCACCACTTTTTTCAGTCTGCATTGGGCTGTAGCCTTTAGTTCAAAGGATCGGCGCTGGATGTACTGATTCTTGGCGATTATGGCTCGTGATTGTCAGGCACAATAGATCTTTTAGGCCATATGCGTCTGTCGTAATGGCATGTTGGAGAGTTTCTCGAATACTCTCTGGAGAGACGTGCTCTTAAAAGTGTCGCAACTAAAAAATTATCAAATTCAACCGCCGACTACAACAGCCAAATGTACATGTTCTCTTTTTTCTTCCACTAAGTCCAACACTAAAGGAAGATTCATAATCGAAGCAGGAAATAGGACCAAAAAGAGTTTTTGAAACTTATCTCCACCAAAAAACAAAAAAATTGCTCAACTAACGTCTTGATGTGTTGACTTGTTAAGAACTCAACTCATATTCCCAAAGATACTCTCTCCTAACAGTTTATAAGTGCCTCCAAAACTAGATGTAATACCTCATAGTCTTTTAATTACCCAAACACGCCGTTGCAATTTTCCCAACAGCAGTTCCAACGGCGCTAGATAACTCCAATCTGGGGGGAAAGTTTCAAAACCGTTTCAACTTAAAATATTTAAACACGCGCTTATAAAAGTTTTCCTTTTCTCTCTCTCTTGCTCTCTTTGTACTGGTGGGTGGGTAGGAGATGGGGTGGTGCACGAGAACTTCAAATGCATCATGCATAGCCAAAGGATGCGTTAATTAAAAATTTTCTTTCAAAACACATGGATGCAACTCAAGAGGATGCAACACTTCTTGTGCTTGCTTTTAATAGATAAGGACTGTGAAGGGAACATTTTTTCTTTAGAGTTTTATAGTCCTTGTTGCTGAAGAAGCTGTCCCAATGAAAATAATAATGAAGGCTGGATTATCGAGAGAAATAAAGGCAAGGATAACGACAGCCAGGCGTAGAGGGCATAATGAGATGAAATGAAAATCTCGTTGAACACTCCCCCGAGTGCAGTCTTAAGCAGAGTCCTGCTAAATATTTTATTTCATCATTCGGACATTATTGTAAAAGTTTTTAAAACTTTTGTATTCTCTGTCAATGTGCTCGAGTTGCTCGAGAATGGTGTTAACCGTTGTTGTGGATGTAGAAAAAATAAAACAAAAAGGACTCACAAATATCCTGTGACACTAACAAAGGAAAGGTATATCAGGTTACGATTAAGGAGGACAAGTTTGGAAAACTACAATTAAAAAGGAACAACATTGTTGTGTCAATTAGGAAGCGAATGGTACTTGTCCTTTAAATTGTTTTTATGTGAGCCGGACGGGATGTGTTGGAAAATATTTCTGTTTTCGAAAATACTTTGTTAAAATACCAGATGATGTTGATTCAGATGTTCGAAGTTGTAAAAGGCTACTGAAACAGTAGCAGCTGCGGACTGTTAAAAGGCAACAACGATCAAGATACTGCTGTCAAGTAGAGCGTACCATTCACGTCAGATGGCGCTAGACAAGACATTTGCCCATCCGACTACTGTAAAGTGAAGACAGGAGTATACAAACTGAAGTTCGATAAGTTGTTTTTCAAATAAGCTGGGGATGATGCGCTAGTGTATCAGTAAGGTATTGTCAGATGAAAGTATGCTCAATAAATGGAATCCCAGCATCGTTTGCCCGATCCTAAAGAAAGATAGCCCAGTCAACTGTGCAAACTTTTATACATCAGTCTCCTAAATGTAAGACATTTTCTACCGTTTAGAACCTTTCGTCATCAACCTGATTGGACTTTATAGTGCAGTTCTAGACCACCATCTTTACTTGAAGGCTTTCGAAAAGACTGTTGAATTTCAAAACAGCTTGCGTAGAGACGCCCTTTGCAAAGCTATGTCTAGTTTTGACATCTCAGCAAAACTCATTCCTCTGAGCAAAAAAACTATACGACTGCTCGTCCTGGAAACTCTCCTTCGAATCCAACCCAGAGGGGCAACGCAGTAAAAGAAGATCTTACCATCAATAAGGAAGGCATGCGTCTCAAGCATTATATTTGTATGTGATTGTTCATGAGGATTGTTGGCAGCCCTTAGCACTTGAAAATCTACAACAAGCGCAACCTGACATTTCCTCGATCCTTGTTGTTACAAACTAGAAATTATAAACGAACATACCCTATGGGACAGAATATGAACAAAAAAAAAAATATTTGAGCCTCTGGAACATTGTGATAAATAAATTCCCCTTGCTGCTCTTCTGTGCAACAGAAGGACAAACAACTAACGAAGTACCATCGTCGGAAATCGAAATGTACCACACAATTGCCGCAACGATATGTCTTTCTGCTGGAAAGCCATCACCCATCAACATATCGACTCGAGAGTCATCCGCCATCGCAATTTCGAAATGACTCTCTCAAAATATTTACATTTAATCATCAAAAATAACTTTCATATTCATTTGTATAAATATGGGCGACTAAAGAGGCGTGGTACCGTTTGCATATCAAATGTACTTATTGCCTATGGGAAATATCTCATATGTGCACTTTGTTTAAGTACAGTTGTGCAGGATTGTGGTAGGTTCTCGATGAATCTGAATGCTTTTTATCCTGGAACTCTATATCCATATGAAAAGAAAACTTTAGATGTGTGCCATCAATAAAAGGATGAACATCGTTGTCGTTGGCATAGTCAAGTCAAATCATCGTCACCAATGTTTTCGCTGTCAGTGTTCCCACTTGTAAACATTTTTGTAATAGATTTTGCATCATAGATGCAGTGAGGAGAATATTTGACAGAAGGAGAAGGAGAGACTTTTCAAGATCTGCCTTGGGATGGAATGTATGTACAAGGATGATCAAAAAAGACCACTTATCCTAATGCGCTCAGCTCCCGTGCTGTCACCAGTCACTCTATAACAAAACAAGAACCGAAAGAATTCTTTCAAAGGATAGGAACTTTCTTTCCTTACTGGACTCTAATCGATATCACACAAAGAAATAATAACTTAACGAAAGTAAGAGGCTCCAGCAATGAAGCAGAGTATTAGAACTCCGGTACTGCCCAACTCGTCATCATAATTTCAGGTCACAGAAGTAGTCTTACGCGCTGACTATGTGCATAGTTCCATTAGCTCTAAGGGGATGGTCGTGAGTTCGCAATACTACGATCTCGAATTGCTTACCTCTTTTTTACGTATTTGGAAGTTGACCGGGCCTAAGTCTCTGGATCTATCCTCCAAGAATAAATAGCCAGTTACTCTAGTTGCTTAAGGGATGGTTTCCCTATCGTGCGTACTCTAGCTTTGTTCAGAGCTGGTCACGTACAGATGAAATATTATGTAACAGAGTTTCTTTCTCGACAAAGTACTGGGATGTGGACGTTGAAAGTGATCCTCAATTTCCTTGCATATTCGCCTTCAGGCCGTTGACACGAACAGACCGATGTGAGTCTGCCTATGCCCTTCCTGGGGTATATCTTAGTTCATAGACTTGGTTACTCTTGCTTGCTCCACCTTTGGAAGGTCTCTGATAAGAAGTATGCAGATACATATATCACTCTTAATCACTCCCAGTTAGGTAGATTTATTAAGGGGGAAGCTTTTCCTTCCCAGTTCGTTAGCTTGTTCATTGCCTTCACAGAATTCTATGGTCTATGGGACCCACATCAAGGTAGTATGGTTCTGACGACTATGATAGACAAGTTCTGCTGTACATTGTTCTGCCGGCAGTGATCGCCGTAGATACCAATATAAGAGACGTTTCATAGGAGGCTAACAAGAAAAGAACTGCGCGCTATTCATCAACAACCCATTCGGACATGACTGAAAAGTTAGCTATAGACTCTGGTTAAACCTATACTTGAGTCTTTTCGATACCAAGTGGCCGGGATCGAGACAGTGTTTACCAATAACCCAGATTAGCTCCCTTTATATAAGGTGTGTTCTACTTGTCGCCAGGTGCTCAGCATCCAGACGTTCTTTAAAAGGTACACATCCCTCTTTGATACTAAAACAATTTTAGTAAGTGGCAACACTGTTCCATTGCTCTTAGTCGTATCTCATAATGAATTCATTTTTATGTTGATTCAGTTAATACGGAAAAGATTGGTTAGATTTAAGAAATCAAAGTACGAAATACTGGAATCGGCAGATGAATCGTCTTGAATGCCAATTTTTCTTGTTTTATGGATGTCACGCCTTTTGCTTTAAATTGAATTGAAATTGATTCCATAAATTACTCACATTCTGCAAAAATTTGCTATTAATCTTAAAATTTAGCGGTTCCCTAGACTGATATCGAGATGGAAGGCTTAAATTTGCTTCTCCGGTTTCGTGATTTAAGTTCTGTTTAAAGGTAAAGCGTGTTTGAATGATTGAGAATAATTTTACATAAATAGCTTGCATCAGCACACGAAGTGACTTAATTTCCTGAAATAACCAGACGGACCAGACCTACAGAAGTAGGTACAGACAAAATAAATCTTAACCATGTCAAAGCATTTGGATATACTTCTTTGGTACCAGAGTAGACCTGGACCTGAAGCAAAAAGCGTCTACAGCCAGCTCAATCTACAGCTGGCTGCCTTCAGTTTCGCATGCCAAGTTGGTTGAAGTCTTTTTCCCTCGAAGATTGACTCAAAGACTCTCCAATTCTTCATATATCGTTTGTCAAACATATGATTTGGACCGAATGCTCTGTCGAAAGCAAATCATGGGTGGCAAACTATTTGGCCATAACAAATTGAAAACGATTTAAAAGAGACCAACTCTCCAAACTAAGTTACGTCGTAACAGGACACTGTATACTAGGGAGGCACCCTCAGCAATCGGGCAGCTGTAAAGCTGGGCACTAGAAAGAATCTATCATACGCATCCTTTGCATGTGTCCCGCCCTTGCTCACATTCGAAAAATCACTTTAATGAACACTACTAGTCGATCTGGAATAGATTGGGGTCCTAAACACTAAGTCTAAGTGGAGCTTTCCAAACTAACTTAATTGCCTCAACACTCCAACAGTCACAGAGCTAGGTATACCTTGAGTATATATTTGAAGTTGACCAAGATGCTTTGTCCACTCATAAGTGTTTTTAGAATAATGAACGTTTCCCAGAAAAGTGGAGCGTCTTCACGCTCCCAAAGAAGGGCAACCTAATGGAATGTGAAAACTAGAGGGATATATGCGTTAGGTAGGCTTTTGCTCTGGATCTACCTGCATTACAGTAATGTCTCGAGTATAGGTCTCCGCTACATTTGCTTTTCACCGACTTCGAGAAGACCTTTGACAATGTGAATCAAGTTTTCATTTAGTTAGCCTTGCAAAGCTATAATGATGGGTACGCTACGCTATTGCTATGTCTCGCGTTCTACCAAAGTGAGGTTCAACAAGGCTGCATACTTGCACTCTTCTTGTGGTCATTTGTAATGTTATCCATCCAGAGCTGACGGAGAAAAACACATAACTATGGATCCGCACCTGGCTCATATCCTGGAAACTGGAACAACTAGACCAGGGCTGAAGAAAAATGTGACCAAAGCAAAGGCCCTGAGCCGTTTGAGCTCAAACACCTCATTGAACATTGCAGGACAAGAAGTCGAGAAAGTTGACATTTTAACTTATGATTTCGGTCGACAGAGGCACCGAACTGGATGTGAGCCGCAGAATTGGAAAGTAAAAGCAAACGGTTCCGCTTCACCTTAAAATCAGTACTTCTCTACGGGTCTAGTACTTATAAAGTCAACAGGTGCCTACCTTTCACCCCGAGGATTTGAGACTGTCTTAACACTTGAAATTGCAGAACACGTCTTATCCTCTACTTAATTGGGTTTTTCTGGTCAAATCGTAAGTCGAACTAAGAACTCTCTGCGAGCATGGGTCAGGAACCAGTTGGTAATCCCTATATGACAAAGGAAGTGGCAATGGATCGGTCACACCTCACATAGCAAAAACAATTCCGTTGCGAAATATACTATGCAATGGAGTCCACTAAGAAAAATGGATCGCCCAAGTCAAACGTGGCGCGGAATAGTTGTGGATGAATCAAGGTCAACCAACAGGTCGGCGATCACTTCATACCATGAAATCTTCAGACAATAAGCTCAGTGATATCCCGGGTATTTCTATCAATTTCTCGACTGACGCTTGAATCGTAATGTAACGAGTTATTTGATGACTTTTCTTGAAGCCGTGTTTAGCTTGATGCAGGGCTCTTCGAAAATAAATGGACACTTACCATTTATAAATCCAAATATCTGAAGCCTTCTCTCACATCTACGACCTTCAAAAGTAAGACTTCATTACAATGATGTCATGCTGTCAGTACAAAAGACTCCTTGAAAGTCAAATACCTGCTGAGTCCAATCAACTTTCCCCAACCCTAACCCCTAAAATATATAAGTACTCGCACAAAATTGAATTCAATTGGAATACAAGTGTCAAGCAGCCCCATCAAGATTACCATCGTACACCCCCATCGCGTTTAAGGGGTCAATATGAAAATTTCGACAACTCTTTGCAAACACACGCGCAAATACTTACATACACAGTCTCATACGCACATAAATTGTCACCGTGGGAATATGGTCCGTAGGACAGCAACCCCATACCGTCCGAGAACAATTAGAATTTATCGCCCTTGTTCGCTTGGACAAGAACATTAAATTTTATCTTTTAATCTTACGAAATTAGTTTCCAAATAGCTAGCAGCATGTAGCGGCAGCATTTTGCGGTTCCTTGTGGCTAGAAAGGCCGGTGGCCGATGGCCGGGTCGGGTAAAAAGCAAACACATTCAGTTATCGCACAGCGGGATGGACATTTTATTTTATTACACAAAATAAATTACAATCAAAGAATAACTTTTCAAATAAATTATGTCGACTAGGGGTTTTAAGCGACCAAGCACGAGGCTTCCCTCTCACAGCAGCAGATAGTTTAATGCATGCAGGGGCACACACACACACATAACCACTTATGGTATGGTAAAATCTAACGAACCGAGGAAGGCACGAAAAGAACACATAATTATACACTTCGTCGAGATGCATTGAGGGGTGGTGAGGGGGATTATGGGGCTTGGGATTATGTTCTAGGAAAATAACCGACGGAAGCTGAAGAAAAGAATCATTGCTGCCCTTCCGTTGTTGACTGGAATTCTCATTTTTCTCTCATTTTACCGTTGCAAAGTTTTTTTTTTTTGTGAAACCCTTCCATGCAACCTAGCATCCTTCGCACACACAGTTCTCAGCATGTCAACAATTCTAGCAGAAGGAAGTCAGGATAGCAGTGAACTGCACTAGCATTGTGCCAGTAACGCTATCCTCCTAACTAAGTACGTACTAATTAAATTAGTTTTTATATCTTCGCCGAGGACCAGGACCGGGTATGGTCCTTTTTGTGGCGCATTTTTGTTTTTTTCCCAAGGATATGTGAAAGAATTACGGCGTCCATATGCCGACAGGAATGCAACCTGTCTGCTGTCGAGGATTTAGCACGCGGTTGTTTATGAAGCTCTTACGAGCACCAACCAGCTCTGGTATGGGAGATTGCTTCGTTTCCCTCTGAAGAATGTGAGAACACGTTGTTTGGCAGGATGTGCTGCCACGTAGGGGGTGGCAATGGCAGTGGTAGGGATCGATGTTGTGCCGTTTAATGCAATTAGTATTTGTGGTTATTGAAAAGGAAAATTGCCGGAAGTTGTAGTGGTGTATTCTCGGTTCACCTACAGACAGACGCTGGAGCATGAATGGCTTTGATGACTCCTCCAGAGAAATGAAGTGGTTGGCTTGCTTATATGATATCCTGTGGCTTTTCTATTTAACTGCACATATGTCTGTTAGTCTGGGGGCGGTTAATAAAAGTTTATTGCGGAGAGAATTTTGTTTAATTGCGATGCGATAATTACTAAAGGTAATTAAATAACACAGATGGGGGGATCTCAACGGACATGTACTCGTAGACGGGATGGCAGTTGAATGAGAAGCAGGCAGGAAGGCAATAACATTGAAGAAGGGGTTTCGGGTAGACAATGTAAGGTTTAGTTACTTTGTTGGGAGGGGAAAGTAATAAAATTCTGTTTTTAATTGTGTAGTGACTACCTGTAGTAGATGGCACTGTTATTGGGGATTGTTACTTATTGGAGATGCGACTTGAGCTTTGTTTTATGAAGTCAAGGTATTCGTTGATATTCTTAGAGTTAGCTTGTAGATTATTGGCTGCAACAGGTGAATTGGATTATTTTTTTGATAACTTAACGTCACAGATAGACGGATAAACAGATAGTCTGTCAAGCATATGTATCGTCAGTTTTGTGCACATTAAAGCCTTATAACTTTCGAAGTCGTTCCCAATTATCTTGGGGCGGCACATTCTTTTACCTTCGTATACACATTTTGGAACAGAATTTCAGTCGTCTTCAGTTATTCTTTTGACAATGTGAGGTCTCAATGAGGATTATATGGTTCAAAGCAAATTCTTGGAGTATTGGTCTATGGAAAGCTGCTAATGACGAGCTAGCTATCAAGCTACTTAAAGCAGTGAGAGATGACTAAAGTATCCATTATTTGCCTGATTCTCAAGAAACGAGACCCTTAACATCGCTTTGAAGATCGCATCTGCTGTGTAGTGTGAGCATATAAAGCCTTTTGCCGGTGATAGATCCACGTCTGTACATTTTTGGCCAGAAAAGTCTACCACCGATCAAATATTTATCCTAATCTTGGAGGAAACCCAGGAATTCCAAATCGATACCCGCCACCTTTTTATAAATTTTAAGGCCGCATATGTCAGCCTTTATAAAGACGAGCTATGCAGAGCAATGCCTAGTTTTGGCATCCCTGCCAACCTCGTCTGATTGTGCAATTTGACATTGAAAAATGCCAATTTTGATCGGTAAAAACCCCACCTATATCTTTGATGTCAAAAATGGATTTAGTCATCGCGTCGGGCTGCTATGTGATTTGTTCAACGTATTTTGTATGCAAAGCTCAACCGCAGTCTTTCGAAAATGGGTTTCGCGGTTAACGAGTGCAATCCTGGCAACAGAAAAGGATACCCAACACCAATTTCTCTGACAAAATATCACTTTAGACGGATATAACTTTGACGTAGTTAGAGACTTTGTCCATTTAGGCTCCGCTTTTAACACAGCCATCGCTAGAGTCCAATAACTCTTGCCCATCGCATTTCCAAACGGCTAAGAAGGCAATTGAGTAAAGCGTATAACAGCGCTTCGAGCCGAAGGATCCTTGAATCCACCCCGTAGTGCAGGCGAGAAACATCGCAAATCAAGTGATGAAGGGACCACAACCAACTTGACGTGCGAAACTGGAGGCAACTGGCTAAGAACCATGTTGTTTGAGGCCCAAGCAGGAGTTTCATTCGAGAATTCGTCCGTTCGATGACGATATTGGATGGCGTATAAAGTCAAGCAGCCACTGAGGTACTGGTAGCCACAAAACACTGATCTCTGAGTGCCTTAGAAATATTACAGCTCTATGATCAAAACTTTGTGGCGAAATGAAGGGAAACTTAGTAAATATGCAAATTTTCCACGTTGCAGTATCGAGCGTATTCAAGGATTAAGTAAACTATTTGGTTAACAGTGCCTACCTAAGTAATATTATTATTCAACATGGCTCTAGTTAATGATGTTTTCTTGGTGAAGATCAAGTATCTCATTATTCCAGCGGAATCTACTTAAAAAATTCGTCGAAGAAGTAGCTTCAGTCTAAACAAACTCGGGTCAGTCGAAGTAAAAGCAATCATCTAGGGTGGCCTTAAACTTTTGGCCAAACTTGAATACCATATAGACGTTGTTAACTAAATTAAATGGATATTCGATTCTCCAATAAGATTTCGACACAAGTTCTCTCAGTCGCGTCGTCATTTTAGCTTGAAGTCTCGTTTCCCTTTCCATCTAGAATCATCCTCAAATTCATCACATTGAGCGTGTCAAAAAAAGCTTAAGTAATTAGCAAAGAAGATGATGACCGATTGATCCCTATTTTTACAATAAACTTGCGGATCCTTTTACCAAATAATCGAATGTCAATAAATTCTATACAAACGTAAAAGAAACAATTGACAAAGCTCGCTATATAATCCGTAATAAGAAATTGATATCCGCGGAGAAATACAATCACTCCTCCAACCGATAATACCGAACACGCTCCACGGCAAATAAAGTTAAAAGCTATGAAAAACGATGTCCATCAAGGCGTCTTCCTCGAACAGAAATCTCATTACCGATCAAAGATAACATTTTACGGTTAGCCAATAAAATCGTCAAAATTCGAAATCGAAAAAAAATGGAAACACAGCTCTACCACCACATTACCGACAAGGACGAAGGGCGCGCTACGAAAATATTCCCTAAAAATATGAAACGAACATTTATCTGTATACATTTTCTTTGTATAGCTAGGTAGTTATAGGGGAGGATGTGGATTGTTGCAATAAAATTACGCCACTTTCTGTGGTTTTCCTGGAAAGGAACCGCATTCGTCGTACTATACATATTGGCTACCGTACTTCACGAAGGAACACACTTCGTGATACACAATGTCCGGGGGTAAACAAAGTGCTCTGAAAAATAAACAACCGCTTTGCGAGTGCTCTCCAGCGTGCTTAACCCCTTGAAAGGACGTTTAACAAATTCATCTCCTTGCAATAACCGTAAAAAGGATATCGAATATTTCGTTTCGCATTTTTTTTTTTTTTTTGCTTTTTATTGCGATTCGTTTAAAGTTAAACACGCGAAGGAGCGCGCTACCGATTGCATTATGCCACAAGGAAGATTGTACGCCCACATCTTGGAACTTCTTTGGTGTAGAACGCGTGTAATGTTCAAATCTTTTAACCGGGAGTTTGGGAGGGGCGGGAGCGGGAGCTGTCATAAAAATATGACGTAAAACTCTTTTAGGAGCGCATCTCTCATGGCTTTAACTCTTTTGTTCGTTCAAGCTTGGTCTTTTGTCCTATTTTGGGGATGTGTTTTCCTTTTTTCTTCTTTGCTTGCTGGGGTTTTACTACCAGCTGTAAACATTGATGGTAAGGACTTTTGAATAAAGAAAGGCAAACGAACGTTGAGTTGGTCCCTTGTCTTAATTACTTATCGCGCAAAACAATAAGAATAATGTATACGTCGGGATGGACAAGGACTGGGTATTCGTTTGGACAGTGGTATGGCTTTTGGAAAAAGTGGACAACGATGCAGGAGATATTTGTTGGCATAATAAGATGCGTGCTGCATAGGAAGAGGGGGAACTTCAGATTTAAAGTGTTATCCCCCAAGGCTGTATACTTTCTCCACAACTTTTTTGGGTATAACGATCAAATTCTTAGGTCCCAACTGAGCTCCACCAATATTATAATCAACGGTTATAACGACGTATCGCTTGTAACGACCAAATTCATCAGTTCTTTGAAGGTCGTTATGTCCGATTTTGACTGTACTTACTTAAGTGACGCGCTACAGTTCGGGATGAACCTGAGCCTTAACCGATAAACCTTTCCAGTTCGCCCGGTTCTTAGCTAACCTCCTCTAGTTACGTACTCCAAGTTGGTTGAAGTTGCCTTCTACTTCTGCTCACCACCTAACGCGAGGTCTTCCACTCCCACCGGATTAGATTCGAAGACTCTCCAAGCCGAAGCGTTAGTGTCCATTCGCTTTACATGTCCTAGATACGTCAAACAACCAAAACGGAGTTTTTTTTATTATTTAGGCCGATGTCGTTGTACAGCTCGTATAATTCGTCGTTGAATCTCCACCTCCAGAGCCCGGTTAGTGGCAATGACTGGGATTCGTTTTGGTGTTTGTGGAAGGTGAATGTAAAGATTCTCTCGCATTCTGTAGGCTCTGACTACTCTAATCATACTAAGGCTTCCAAAGTGGAATTTCTTTTTCTATCCCTTTCCCAGCTTCTTCTCGTTGGACAGTCGAACCCTGAATATGGCTGCAACTAGAATGTATTGGATGAGTGGTTATGTGTTCAATTGGGTTAGCGGTTCGACCCTCATCATCTAGTCTAGACCTTTAGAGAATGATGACTGATTCAAGATTTTGACAAAATTAATTCTGTGCTACTGGTCCCAACTTTAAAGTTGTAAAAGAGCTCACCTTTGTCGAGATCTAACGAAGTTTATTCTTGAAAGCCCCCGAAAGACGGAATAAGTCTTCCGCTACACATTACGCAGGAAGGTAGATACGATTTCGATTCCTTTGAGGAAAATGTAGTTCCTCGTGTATTTCTGTGCAATGAAAGTGAATGGAAATGTCTCGAACTCTATGAACTGTAGCGACGTGTGTATTTAGTTCAAAAACTCAAGATCCAGCGACTAGACCAAATGAGCAAACTGTCTCAACCAAAGAGTCAGTTCGAAACAACAAACACAGCCGAAGCTGGACAACTTTTTAAATGGTAAATACGGTTCCCATCCACCTCCTTGAATTTGAGGTCCCACTGTGCCCTGGTCACCGTCATAAAACATGTCCCTACTTCGGCTTTCCGAGACCTTCAATGACTTTCAACAGCGCGCGTAGATTTATTTACTTAATGTTAGTCATCCGATGGCTTTTTGTTGTTTGTCCCTTAATGTTGAGCGCTTTGTCTTTCCAGATATGAATTGTCTCTCATTAACGGGCGAAGGTAATTTCTCGCTACGTTAATAAATTCCACGCCCAATCCACCTCTTCTGAGCCCCAAACGCACATGATGTCATTAGTTAACGCGGATACAAGTACAATTCACCAACACTGCAGTTTCCAATACGCCACCACCACCCCCAAACGGTGGTGCTTACCCTGGGTATCTCAGATTTTAACGATATTTAATCATTACTCGTACAAATAATTAGAATTCCAGGAGCAAAGTCGCAGTTGCTTTCTTCTGTCGGCGTAATTAAATACACGGCGCCATAGCATTGTCCTTGCTAACACCTTCGTGGTACTCTAACGAAAAGTTATTACTCCATAAAGGGGTGGCTCTAGGCGTATGATAAACTTTTGACTTGGGCTGCTGTAATTGTTATGAAAAGCTGAGGTGCTCCTGTTCTATTTGTTTTGCTCAATAAAATTGATAACAAATTAAATTTATTACGTTCGGGTTGATGGTTTTCCTTTTGTGATGCAACTTAGTATGTGTAGCTGAGAGTCCTGTGTTAATAAGTCGGATTTGGTGTTGATTTGGCGGTGAATTTGCATAAATAGCGTGTTGATTGAAATATGAATGAGGTAATAGATACCCCGTGGGGAAAAATTACCTAATGAGAGGGAGTCTAGGGACTAGGGAATGAGGCAACTCTTTGTTTGTATTACTTTTGAAGTATCGGATTTCTAATTTACAAAGCTGATGTGTATAATTAAAGCAAATGAAAGTGTTAAAAGAGATACAGCATTCGCTATACGAGATACAAATGCAACCTTCACTTTGTTTTCTGAACTTTGAGTCAAAGATAGGAAAGGGGTTCTCATGAAGTGGCGGAGTTATGATTGCTCAGTGATTACTGATATATACCTTCGAATTCCACTTACAAAACGACAAAGAACAAAGCAAATCCATTTAAAGTTGGAAAATGTCTCCTAAAGCAATGAAGATTAAACTTTTTATATATTCTTTCTGATAATTAAGTCAAAATATACCTTATGTGCTTCTTCAAGACTACAGGTAGCTTTATGTACAGTTTGACAAAAATATTTTGAGAGGTTTTAAAGTTATAAGTCATCAAACATACAAAAGTTAACACAGATAACAACAAATCTTAAGGCTACCCACCGATTCGATTGTCTGGTGGGAAGAACTAGACATGTAATGAAGTAACAGAGCCCCATCAACTGAGTTTATGAACAACCAATACCTTCCGTCACGCTTCTATTTTAAGCCGATGGTCTACCACAGAGATAAGTATGAACACCGACTACACCATCCTTATCTCACCCTTGGAGAGAAAAAACCATGGTGAACTCCAAGGTGAAATTCTACACAAATGGATCTTCTGTGAATCCCGGGGCATAAATCGACTCTTCAAAATTGGAGTAGGGTTAGGTCCTTTTTAAGCCGAAATCAAAGCCATTCTATGTAAATACCGCGAAGTATATTGATAACTGACAAATTTGTCAGCGAGTGTCAGGCAGCTTTCAAGTATCTGCAATCAACATCAATAGAATCCAAGCTTTAAAAAAGGGGATAACAATGGGAATAAGGGGCAGCTGAAATGAAATGTTTGAGACAAAAGGGCCTAGAAACTTAGGTGGACTTGTCAAGAGAAAGAAATTGGGGTGTTCATGCTGATTGCTTTCAAAAGGAAAGATTGCAACAAAAAAAAAAAATTATCAGGGGCTTTCGTAAGGAAAGAGAGGTGGGGTTTCTTGTTAAGTGCTTTCAGAAGCAAAGACACTGCATTGCAAAAAAAAACCTTAAGACTTGGAAGGGGCAAGACCAGGGACAGGGGCAATGGGCAATATAATAGGACTAACCCTGTGCAGGGCGAAACTTCTGATGATGTTGCATCTGAAGACTTGCTGATGATGTGTATCTTATGTGAAGGATGATGTATCCGTTACTACAGATGATGATGTCAGGGTTGGTCTGTGTGAAATATTGCTTTCTCCTCTGATGTTCCTTCACACAGAACCCAACCAGCTGATCTCATGTTCAGGAACACACAATACAGAAAGTTCACTCCTTCCACTCGCATACGACAGGATATAGGCTTAACCGATTGCGGGTACGCGAGAGTGTAGTAGCGTTTGAGCGTGCAAATGGACGAGTATTCGTGGGGATACATCTGTGCAGATGCATACGAATTCTCTCGTACTCTCTCCCACTCGCTCAAACTCACCTCGGGTGAAAAATTCAAATTCCTCTTAACGAAGTTGCCTTACCTTACCCCATCTCCAGAATCGGCTGAAAAAAACCCACAATCGAGCTTCTATGGGTCTCGTTGTTTCAAGAATCAAGAACAAATCAACAGTTAACAGGACGAGCCTACATATGATATTATCTTAAGATTTTATCATTTGAATTTTGAGCCCAGCTGATTCGTAGAGCTTAAGTATCAAGTCTTTCAATGTCAGCCTCTGTAGGATCACAACGGGTCGCACTGCTGCCAGCAATGATATACGTATACTGCCATACTTATTTTCGTCCAACCCTTACCTCAAGCCTGTGAAACCTTTTTCATTGCGAACGCCTCGCCCAGCAGTTGGACAAATGTTCTCTGTAAACAGCTGTCCTGGGCATGAGGCTTTCCAAAGTGCCATTCGTAATTTAGATCTTGTGTCTGTGTTTTCCGTTGTGAGATTCCCATAAGAGTACCCTGCCCATGCGGAATGAAAGAGAGGTTGTTTGCTTATGATCCGACTCTCGAAACCAAACCACGCCGAGGTTGCTAAAGAAGTGTACGTCTAGAAGTGTTTTCCTGATTCTACCGAGGTTTCGGTAGTCACATTGAAAGTGTGTCGTGTCCTCTTTTGCATGGCCAAAGCTCGGTACTAGTTAGACGCCTTTTTTTAAGATGCACCGCCAATAGATTGTGGCCTGTGAAAATGCTGGTCACTAGTGCTAAGTATGGTCTATTACGAGTAAGAATTCCTTTTATTATCTCTCATCAGTTAGATGATGTGTAGAAGATTCCAAACGTGCCTCATTTGGAAGCTGCTGCTCATGTATAAAGACGATAAAAAGCGGTCACTTCTTCCTCTTCATTCTTGCACTCCCTTCATGCAATTTAAACCGGCTTCACCCCTTTGCAAGGTAGAAAGTCCAATCACAATGCAAAACTGTTTGAAGCCAACAAAAAACATCCCGAAACTTGGACTCAAAGATGAAGCAACTTGAGAAGTTTCTTCTTATCAGTGCGTCCAAGCAATATTTTACAATTGCCTTGGCAAATTTTGAGCTGATAACCAAACTACTGTATAAGTAATTTACAAACAAATTTATGCACACACTCGGACAAAGCACAAGCAATGTTGTATCTTCAAAAAAATCAGTTCTAATGGATGCACATCCTCTATTTCAATAACAATGCACAAGATGCAAACTGCTGGCCGGCCGGACTAGGAAAACATCTCTACAGATTGCATCCAATTGAAATGTAAAACTTTTCCCCAGATGCAAGTTGTAGACGGCCTCCCAAACGGGTATTATCCGAGAATTTTCTAACCCCATTACATCCGGTACATCTTTAATAAGTCATCTAGGGCAGATACACACACACACAGACGTGAACACGTGGATATGTCTGGCCAAGGATCAAATTGTGGAAAATCTTGTTTTGACCTCCGGAATGCAAAATATTATGCAAAATCGGAAATTGCATTGTCGAGTTGGTTGCCTGTGTGTATGTGTGTGTGGGTAAACAACTCACGTAGGAAAGTCCTTCTTAACTTGGATAACAAAAGGCAAAAGCCCAAAGGGCAAATGCATATTCTCGCTTGGATTGATGTCCTTAGCCCACCCAGCGCTTAATCATTCGGACCGGGACACTCAACGCACACACAGATAAAAATAGCCAGAAGTAGCTAACCGACTAGCCGACCAGCCGACCGCCCGACTGGCCAAATGTTATTGTACCTCGGATGTAACTTGACATTTTGGATATCCTTCTATTAGCATATAAATAGGCTACGATGTGGCAAGGGCGGCAGGAAAATATTATTTGATTCGGCTTCTATCGGTGGTTGAAGGCAAAACCAACAACTAGGCACTGAATTACACACACACATGCAATCAATGCCGAATGACATTGACGATGTCAAGAGATGGATACCATTTCAGCGCTAAAAGGGATGAGCTCTGGCTGATGATGATGTCCTTCGTCGTTTCGTATTCCATTCGACACACGAGAAAATGATAATGTGAACTGATTCAACGGAGGAGAAGGACGACACAACACCAAAAAAACAAGAGAAGGACCTGGAAGTATCCTCCATGTTCATTTCTGTTTATCTGGGAAAATAGGAAAATAGACGAGAAATCGTCAGTTTCCCATCATCATCGTCCTTGTTGGTTGTTGCTATGTACATACTTATTTGCCTGTCGGAGGTGTTATTTGCTCCCAAACGAGGCAGGCACCCTCTAGTCGAGAACTTTCTTCTTTTTTTTTTGCCAAAGTGCGTTAGTTCATTTTCGTATGATAATGAAGACATGCCATCGCTGGCAGAAAACAGTCCTGCACAGTGACCAGAAGCGGAAGATACAAGCGACAAGCTATCAGAAATTAGGATCTATCATCGGGTGACGGACCAAGTTATCTCTGAAGCATGAAATTGCCACTGCGACAGTATATCCTTGTACCAAATTTCCCGTATAAAGAGAGATCATTCATCCTGTGCCACTTTTTTGGTCCTCACAGCAGTGTACCACTCAAATATCCTTAAAATGAGAACATTTAATCATCACCGACAGGATGTTGTGTTCGCCTATAATAGTTTGTGTATTTTAGTTTGGTTTTTGAGTCGTTTTATGCCGGCAAAGGATGGATATCAAGGATATGCCTTTGGTGTTCCTTAATTGCATCCTTGGTCAGGCGACTGGCTGTCGAAGGAAGAAACAATTTTTGAAGTAAATTACTTCTCGGAAGACTTGTTAGCGCGTGAATGATTGAGATGGGGTAATTGAAGGAAGAACGGATTGTTTTCCGAGAAAACTTCGACAGGATAATTGGTAAACAAAAAACTTTCGAAAAACCCTTTAAATTGGTTGATGAAATTTTAGGAAAGATTTCTTTTTTTATTATATCAAGGATATCCGAGTCACCATGGAGATCAGTTGATTCCAAACAATTTCAGTTCAGTGACTGAAGGAGACCATATATTTTGTCGACAAGGTACAAGCACACAGACCTGATGGTTCATTGTCCTTCAGCATACCAATTCGGTCGCTACTTATCAGAGATTGAAAATGAGGATTGCTAAACCTACTCGTATAGTGTTTACAAGACAAGGTTGGGTTCGATCAGCTCTTCTTCCCGAAGGAGGCTATTTATCCACCTCAAGACAGCACTCACATAGCCCTGAGTTTCCTGTACCCATGACTTTATATGCTCTTCTAAAGGCCTTAAGCCAGTGACGGTGACGAGACCCACTTAGATTATCACATCACTTCTGTAGTCCTGCCCGTTATTGGTTCATCTAGCAGCCTCTTCAAAAGTTGCCAGGAATTCGGTTGCTGCCAATACCTGAAATTTTTTTTTTTAATAATTAGCGCGCGCTAAAGGTGTTATGAATACCCTTAACCAAGAGCACGGGCATTAGGGAAAATTAGAGGAGAGACGAGCAACCACCTCAAGAATGTTTATGGCCAGTTAAGACGGGTGCGGAGCCATTCCTAGCAAGGGCGTTACCTTGAACTTTCTCCCTGACATTTCCATCATTGCAACCTGATTTTAAAAAAAAAAATATTGCTCTAGGCTCTAGGGTTCTATCATTTTCCGTTGGAGCCTTAGCTAGCCGCTTACCTTCCTGTAGCTCTTCCCTAAACCTGATGAATGACAGACATCGCTGTGATTGGAAATCGAAATGCATGTCACAATTCCAAGAGTCCAAGACCTTGAACACACGTGTATGAAAGTCATCAACAAACGTCAACATATCCCCATAATTGCGAAATGCCATTTCCTCTGCCACTCTTAAATGGACGACCGTTTTCCAAGCTCATAAGTGGATGCACTTCTCGGCAATGCTAATTTATGTTACAACCATTATCCAAGACATCATCATTTCTATTCCTTGAAACAATTTGGCGTACACCAAACCCTTTCCCCACGTCGAGAGGACTTAAATGTAAATCCCAACGAGAATTGATGAGCTACAACAATCATTATGTAACCCACCCGACCGAAGCGAAGGAGAGACAAAAAAATTAAGTCAAAGCCACCAAGCTCTAGCCGCATTTAACACCGGAAGCCATTTGCTATTTCCAAGACGAACGACTGTCAGTAATTAAAATCATTCTCCGAAGGAATGTCTTCCAAGGACGATTGTAATACATGTGTGCTGTGCGCAGCGACAAATTTGTCCTCCAAAGAAATAAATTACTTGTGAGTCTAATTCGCTATCCTCTTTGATTCCTTTTTTTTTGTCCTTTTCCTGTTTTTTTTTTTTGCCATACAATCTCTCCTCAAACTCCCGCCGCCGAGTGGTTAAAAGCAAAAAGGACTCGCTCCACACAATCATTTATTGTCGTGTCAGGCAAACTGTCTTAAATCGCAGTGATTTCTGCCACAATGTTTTATTAACCGGAAATTAATTTGCTTATATGGCCGACAGCAGCACTGGCAGTGATCTTCCAGTGGGGCGATGTCCTTAATTGGTAAGCAATCGCATTTAACGTGACCGCTGTTTTTTCAATTTTAATTTCCTCGTCTTTTACACCGTTTTCCTTCTACGTTCATTTATTTTCTTGTGTTTTTATTAATTGATGAGAGTTAGAGTAACCCCAGTGCCGCAGGGTGTAAGGTACAATAAAAGTAAAACTGAATTTTATTCTCCTTAGGGCATATGGTCGGAGGGACGATGACGATAAGAATGGTTGGTTGGTGTGGTGGAATGGAAGAAAAGCGAACGATGATGTCTCTTCGTCGCTGCAATTTCCGCCTCCGTTCTGGTGGAAGCTGCTGCTGCTGCCTGTCTATTTAATTAAGTTGCTGACTGGGAAAACCTCACTACAGGAGGTCCTTGTGATATATCTGACCATATACAGGCAAATAGTATCTCGTACTTAGTCCGGCAGTTGACTTGGAAAGATACCAAGCACGATTTCAAATAACCAGAGCATACGTTTAATTTATATGCTGTGAATTGTTTAAGCTTAAGAGGGTATCGTCGATGATGAAGCCAGTGTCAACAACTCAGCCAGCGGGTCAAAAGCAGTTTACTGACACATGTGCACAGTGGGGTAGTTGATTGTGAAAGTGGTTAACTACTTTGGGGAAATTATGTGCTTTATCTGATGAATTATTGGAGACAGTTTAATTCACCACTTTTCATGCAATATTCTTGAATGGAAACATGGTATCGTTGTCTTCGTGTATCGTTGTCGTTGTCGGTCTTAGAGAATTTGTCATAGACTGTAACAAATTCGAAATCGGATGCATTTCTATCTGTGAAGCTTCATCATCTTGAACCTCTATCGACTCGAAACGTCCATGAATGACTTGCCACTTGTAAATAGCTTATCCAAAAGTGTGACTTCAAGATTGTTACGTAAGACCTTGCTGACGGTCCTAAGCTGTAATCCACCACTCTGTATAGGATCAGTGTTTGGCTGTTGATTTTTTTGACCTCAGTTTTGACAGCGTCGTTAAATCTGTTGCATTTCAAGGTTTCTATTCTCTATCTCCTCTTTGATGTGACAGGTCCTTTACCAGAGCAGCACCGCATTAGCCTCCTCATTCATGGTGATCTTGTCAAGAATATGAAGTGATTCCTGCTGGTAGTTCTTTTTTCTATCGATGGTAGATAGTTTATAGGCAATCTCCTGCCCAGCAACTCATTTTTAATTGGAGATCCATCCGAGACAGAGCCTATGTATCAGAATTTGGTAAACGTACGACAAGCCTTGCCGTGAAGCTTATAAGCGATCATGCATCTTTGAACACTGATTCTTGAACTAAGCGTGCTTACTCTGGTAACACCCTGACTCGAGGCAAGATTATTGCTGGTTTAGGCCAAAAAACAACTAAGAGACTACAAACACTCAAGAGGTGGTTTCTGACAGATTCTAGTTGCTTTTTTCTCTTCTCTAGTGACACGTCCAGTCCAAACACATTTATTCAAACCATCACGTTACATCACTGAAGCTTTTAAACTAACTAACTAGCCTGAGCCTCGACAAATAAGACTTTTAAGTTAAACCCGGTCCCGGTCTTGCACTCGAAGTTGGTTGAAGTCTCCCTCACATGTGCGCACCACAAGCCGAAAACATATCAGCTTGAGATACCATGTCCTTTTTTCTGCTGTGCCTTCCTGGATTCCTCGTTTCAACGCTTACATTTACTTCAAGGATATTTGACGAATCCTCTGCATTTAAATCCACTGGCAGCCTTAAATATATTTTCTTTTGTAAGCGAGTGTTGGACAAGCTCACAGTGTTTGTGCTTGTCCTCAAGACGTTGCCTGCAGGTGCTATCCCACGCATCAAATGATACCAGAAGGAGTGAACAACGCCACTATCCATTGAAGAGTTCCTTGCGTCTTACTTTGATCTATCTTCTTGGCCTTAAAATCAATCATATCCTTCATAACAAATGCTTTGGAACCCAGAAACTCAGAGTCTGACTCCTGCTTCACCAAGTTGTCTGCCTTTGAGTTCCAACTCATCCAAAATGCGAAATTGAAGCTCATTCTGTGGTTAATCCATAATCTGTCATATGTCAAGACTATCCCTCTTATATCCAACACCAGGTTAGGAATATTCAAATCCAAAAACAATTCTGCAGAGCCCCTGTAAACCACCTTCTACACCACTGTGTGTCGATAATTTTTAGTAAAAATTACCGTTCTTCTTATGCACCAATCTCTCACAAACAAAACAAAAAAAAAAACTGAAAAGGGAAGAGGAGGAATATCTACGAAAAAGGAAACAAAAAAGAAAAGTTCAGAATTCCAAATAAGCATTCTTTAAAAGTTCCTACGATGGATCCTGGACACTGGCATTGTGTACTCATACAACATGCTTCCAAGCGAAGATTTTTTTTAATGACTTTTACCCTTTTTATAATTAATGAAACTTTCCTACAAACTCCTTGTATACTAATTTCTTTTAAACTCTCTACAACTGGGCAGGACTCCTTTGAAGTTATCCTTTTGCCGTTTTCCCGTCATCGCGCAAGATGCCCATGATAAGCATGAGAGCGGAAGAGTGCTGAGTATACTGACAGCAAGCATCTTAATATAAACAAAGTGACCAGGCAAGGATAAGTTTTTTTCTATCCTTTTTTCCTTTTTTTTTGTGTTTTCAGACAACTTCCTGCATCCTCACATTGCGGTAGAGGAGAGACGGTCGACTGTCACATGCTGCTTCGTTATGTGGTCAGTTTTCTGAGGATCCAAATCGAAGGAGTGAATGTAGTAATAATCAGCATGTTGGTTGGAATTTTTTTTGGAATGGTTGCAACCCCTCCACATTAATTCATTCAACAAAAGTTCAAGTTTGTATCAGCTCGGAAGTTGCCCGAACCAGAATTGCATTTTAATCAGACAAATAGAATAGACTACACACTATGAGAGAGGACAACAACAATGAATTGGAGAGGACAACGATGACGATGCGGCTTGAGGATGACAAAAATTCAACTACCAATTGGATGGACTAATTAGAATTGTAAATTTTCCACGGCACATCTAAGAAATGATTAAAGAGAAGGACACTGCCCTCCCTTGTTCCGTAGAAGAAATGGGGAGTAAAGGCCGAGACTGTTCGTGGAAAAAAAAAAGGCACAGAGACTTAAATTACTAACTCAATCAGGATAACAAGTTTTGTTTTTTTTTTGTGCTCCTTATTTTCTCCTTCTTTTGGAGCGGGTATCTCATGTGAATATAATGTGAGGAGTATGAGCTTGAGAACGAAGATAATTGGAAGAAAATTTCATTAGGTTCCGTTTTTTTTCTTTTCTGTTCGTCCTGTGTTCGTTTGGTCTTGTCAAGTGTTGTGGGAGATTATTTTTATGCATAAGTTTGCCTCATCTTTTTTTGTTTTTTGTTTTTTTTCGTTTTAATTTGCATTAATGCTTTTGAAGTCATTCGTTCGTGCTCGCTTTTGTTCGGGAATTCGGTTGAAAAACATTTTTTTAAAAAACACAGGGGTGGTGTCTTTGGTCAACATAGAGAAATCTGTGGTACCCAGACTTCTGTTGAAAACGAATGTTGTCCTTGAACTTTTGTTTGAATTATTAGAAGAAGGAGAGTCTAGAGCTTATTTATAGATTGGTTGTTGTCTTTGGCTTTGAAAGTTTATACCCACTTAAGCGCATTCTCTTTGGCTACACCTCCGCTAGAATTACTGCGTTGGCAGAAAAGTTCTTAGCCTTAGAATTTTACTGGTATTTACCTTTAGGCCTTGCGACATGCTTTCCCTCTCACGATAACCAGATTCGTTCACAAAAAGGACCGCGACCTGTCCATGTCATGATAACATGATAACGCGTGACGGACTATGTTATGTTCATGTTTTAGTCAATTTGTCCCTTTCATCACAGGTCTCTTCACGACAGATGCAGTGTATAGGCTGCAAACTAGTATCTCCGATCTATCCATGCCTATATGTGCGGGATAATGCAGTGTGTCCACTCTTCCTCGTTCTACCGGCTACCGGCTTCTACCATCAAGGTAGGTAGGTAGGTTAAAGAGGTAGACGCATCGCGTGATGCAGCCTTCACTCGGATCTCTAACAGATCAATTGCGTTCCTCTGACGTGCAATGTCCATTCTGAAAAGACAAGAAAGTGTGGATGAGGGCAGTTACGAACGTTCGGCCTCCCTGAACCATCCTGAATTCGTGAATTTTAGAATGGCTTTTGGTGGCTCGCCCAGGTCGTTGAAAAGGAATTCGCCGAGGGCCGTCTTCCTTATTCTATATAGGCTGGGACATTCTCTTCCGCGTCCGTATTACTGCAGCCTGTGCATTATTCGTCTGTACATAGACTCATTTTTCTACGGTAAGCCGCCAATAGGTTGTGGCCTGTGATGATCCATGTAAAGAGAGCTAATCTTGAGAGAGCTATCTTGTCGATATTTGTCCAAAGTTTCCTGGAGGTGCGGCATGATGAGAGTGCGCTCCATCTCTCATCAGCTTGTCTATAAAAGTCTAGTGCAATGCTAGATTTGACCAGAGCTAGGGGGGGCAGAACTGAATGATCGACCAGTGATTGGTCTTGTTCTGAGTCTGTGGATGAAATGGCTTTAATAGCGGCTTGGCTATTTTTGTAAATGTCGATAGTTTTCTTAGAGACTAGTTCACGGCGTTGTTGCAATAGTCGAGATGCTGCCATCTTTGATCTGCTTACAACAGGGCATTGGTGGGAATCAATACTCCTACTGTTTGTATCTAGAAAGCCCTATCTTGCTAGTTCATCAGCCACACACTTCCCCGGAATGTCGTTATGATCCTACAAAGTCCAACTGTAGTGAGGGACTATTGAGAGAACTGAAATCGCGGGCAACCTAGCCGGGATAAGGTCTGCTACCACTTTTTCAAGTCCAAAACATTTCTGTAATCTCAACTAGTCAACTTTTTAAAACTTCCTAGGGTCACTGCTGCTTGATATATCATCTTGAAAACTTAAAGCGGTCTAGTGAGACAGTATGCCGACCCTGTTTAGAAGACGAAAAGCTGGTGTATTCTTCAAAAAGAAGCTCTCTTCCCCGAGGACGTCGGAAAACCCTCCCTCAAGAACGTATAAATCTTCGTAATGATATAACTTTCAAGTCACCGTTTTAGCCAATGGGCAGGATAAAACATTTAAAAAACGGTCCAACTCGAGTTCAGAAGAAGGTGCATCGCAGGTTCGTCAAGCAAACGATAGCTATAACAGGGAAAGTCGGTGGCAGGGCAGATCTCTGGAGAAAACAAGATATCATGTGGCTACATGTGTATATGGACAACCTTTCCTCTTTTTAATCCATTCAACTATGAAGATCAACTTGATTCATGTGCTGAAATATCACTGTTTGTGCAGTCAACACCAAGGATATCCAAGACTTTGTAATACCTCCAGCTTATCCCTTATCATCACCGAAATAATCTTCAAAAGCATTAGTGAATATATTAATTAAATCCATTTCCGGCGCATATCTGCATTCTGTTTTCCATCTGAGAAAACAACAAAATGTAACTCAGTATTAAATTTAATCAAATCCTGCCACATTCGCCCGCTTACCAATGCCCATCCTAACCAAACGAATATCGATTTATCTGTACCGTAACCGAATAACTTATCCTTGCCCGAAAATGTTTCATATTTGTTTAATGAAATTGTTCTCGCATGGCAAATGGCAGAAAACATTCCTTAACCAACAGACAAAAGGCTGTCGAAAGTTGAAAACTCCAAGTATCCTTTTGCAGGGTCTCCCTAAACCCCTTAACAGCAGCACAACTAAGATTTCCTTTGCCATAACGCACTGTAAGAGGGGATATACTTACGATACGATCTGTCTTTAGCACAAGTTTGGTCGTTTTCATTCCGAGCATAGGCAGCATGGAGTCCTGGGAGTATGGGTTCACACCAGACCAGGAAAACGGGAGCAAAGTTAAGTATAAATCATTTTGAATTTGAAATTATAAAAATAAATGACGGCACTACGGGATTATCTCCGACTCATACTCGCCTTCCACCGTTGCCACCGTAGTAGTAGAACCAATGTCCTGTTGCGCTAAAGACGAAGACATGCCCCTCTTTTGTGGGGCAAAAAAAAAAAGGGACGAATATAAATCATTTGTTTAAAGGACGTAGCACGTGGCAGGGGGTGAGTGGGTATCTCCTTTTAACAAAATCCCGTAATAAAACTCACATAAGAATTCAATTTCCTTTGAGGAAATATTTATCCCTGACCGTATAATGAGTTTCACATATTGCAGGGCTCCCGTGTGAGTGTATCCTTTTTTTTCATGGAAAGGCGAATAACAAATGGCCTAGGTTGACTTTCACTTGAATGGGACCTAAAGTGCTGCTATTTATTAGTCACTGAAGATAAGCGTCATATTTTTCGTATCCTTGATGAAATTTAGTGACAGAAGGTCAGGTATTAGGGATAAGTATGAAGGAAGGGATGAATAGTTGGAGCACTTAAAGTTTGTTGTTAAATTCTATGACTTTCCGTACCGGTAAGCTGAGTGGATAAGGCTAGGGGAATCAGCACAGAGGACTTTGAAGATTTTGCAAAGAAAGTGTTCCTCGCAGAGAGTTCCCGACTTGAACCAACAAATCGCCAGAGGAAAGGAATATTGTCTTTCTGCACTGACATCTGTCGTTACAGCGGCCGAAGTCTACAGAAGAAATCAAAAGTTTTGCAAGACGAAATCAGACCTCTCGTCTAGGGTGCAAAAGTGATTCAAGAACAAAGCTTATACGCGTTGAACCTACCACATTCTTAGGCAAATAATAGCAAGTTATGGCCAGTCTTTCAGAGAAATAGATCTAATTCTCCAGTTAAATTGTGTCAAAACGAGGCACGAGTCATTTTTGGTACTCTAACTGGACACTGTATCGTTAATGTCCAATTTACTATCCCCCTTACCGTTGACTGAAGTTCTCTCACTTGACAGAGCCTACTGTCCGGCTTCAAGTTTTTTTCGCGATAAAACTTTGAATGATTTATAGACTTCCTATAAATGACCCCGCCATTGCCATCACAAAAGCGATTTTCGTTCCAACTTCGATTCTGACGAACTTCCTCCACCCTAACCTTATAACCCTCAAATGTGACCGGGTGTAACTAAATCAATAACCAATGGTTCACACCTGTTAAAGCCGCCAACGAAACATCTCAAGTATCACAAAAAGCAATTCACCCTCGATAATGAGATTGTCTCCGGGATCTCTGCCCCCCAACACATACCAACACATCTATTGAAATTCAATCCGAATAGTTTTCAAATGCATTTACAACTTCTATGGCCACCATAGCGCGGTCGGTCAGGCATCGAATGTCTCGTCCCTGTTACATTTCTTTCTTCCACCAGAAAGGATACTAATCGGATTAATGCTTTGCAAATTGAGTCAACTTCTAGGGCACGCACATAAGTACATACACGGTAAAAAAAAAAAAAGGAGCTAAATAGTGGGAAATTTGTGACATCATAGGCCGGAATGTTAGAGCCTTAAAAAAGGCTCGCCATTCAAAGCTTTTAGTTGGCGTATCATTGAGAAACCTCTTGAAGATCATCAAAAGGACTATACATCTTCATCAGCCTTTAGGGTTGAAATTGCATGTGATCCGGGCTAGATCTAGTCTAGTTCAAAACAGGCATCTCAAGTGCCAGTTTTTAAGGCCACTGCCACAGAATTCCATGGCTTTGAAACTCTGATGAATCGATTGTGATCTGTAGCTATGCCAACTGTTCAAAGAGCTAGTGACCGAAACCAAACGACAGAAGTGGAGCCTCCTTAAGAGGTGCAATACACAAAGTAAGCTCGTGTGCTCTTGAGTTATTTTTCAAGCCTGGAAGAACCACAATCATAATTGTATCCCTCTTAAGCTTACTATGACTATTTCCAGCGTCAACAGTAAAGATATCGACAGCCTCATACTATCTGAAGGAGGTTCGAATCTGATTGAGTTTAATCACTAGTAAATCGTGGTTACGGACGAGTCTATGAAATCGCCAGTCGAAATTGTATACTAAAATGAACAAAAAGAAGGATATAAGAAGACTACCAGCAAAAGGTACCTTAAACAACTCCAGCTATGGCTTGACTACGTTGACGTTTGGCGTTAATGCAAGGAATAAGGATGACGTTAAGATAAGATTAGGATTAAATGGCTGCAAACTTAACCCATAAGGGTACCTTGACGCCGTTTAGAAAGAAAACAATTCCTTGGCACGTTTTGGGATAGTCCTCAGCATGGGAAGTTATCTGTCCAAGCATGTATTCTCATCGCAATTAAGTCAACAACACAGAAACTTCAGAGGTCCACCTCTCTTTAGGAACTTATGTTACCACATGGAAGCTAGGACCGACAGACTTATGCAAAAAGACAAAAAAAAAACCCCATCTACCCTTATAAAAGTGATGACTGGGCATAATACACTGCGGTACCACAAGAAAAAGCTGCGTATTTCGGAAGAAGACCTCAACTAAGGTTTGGGGGTGACGAGGAAACACAACTCACTTTCTTTACCACAGTCAAGCCTCTATCACCTAAGAAACATATCTAGAAAAATTATTCGATAACTCGGTGAATGACATATTTTACAAGCTCAGTAGGTCAGTCTTTGAATTGATCAGGTAATGCTTATGGACACATACCTTATGTCCTTACCTAGCCAAAACTCTAATCAGAAGATCCAGATGCTGACATGGGAGGGAGCTCCGTTGAGCATATAACGAATTCAATCATTCATTCATTTGTTCATTCATTTGTTCAATCATTTGTTCATTCATTCATTCGGCTTTATTGGTTTTTTTTTTTTTCAGTGTGCTAACAAAAGTCTTCCTATATTTGTATACCTCCAGCGGGCTCCCCTTCCAGATCGGGCATTTTTCAACACGAACGTGGATTGTTTTCAAAGTTCAAAGCAATTTTCCAAAGGACAAAAGCAAAAAAAAAAAAGTTTTCAAAAAAATAGGGTTATTTCCATCTTCTTCTGTTCGCTGCTTCTTCGCTGGGGTATCAATTTACAGCTACGAATTTGTTAGCAAGAGGAAAAAAAATCAACCTCAAGCATACTCTCCCTTACCAAAGCAACACCTGAGACGTCATTTTATGAGCAACGATGGACGTGTCTCGTGTTCTTTTCTTTGCCACAGATACTGCTGTGCTTTTATGCAAAACACCACAAACGTTAAAGTTACAAGAAAGAGCAATTTTTTTTTTCTTTTAACGGGAGTGGGTAACAATAATGGTAGTTAATATTTCCCCTAAAAAAAAAAAAGGAAAACTTAACCAACTAAAACGTGAAAACCATCATCATCGTCTAAAGTGCGCCAATGTCCGTGAATATCTTGTGAAAGTTACGTAGTTTGCACATTGAGGTGGCACTTGTGTAGCAAACGACTAAAACGGGTCCTTGATTGTGGTTGCCATTCGCGCATTGCATTTAGGTAAATGGGTAACTAAATTGCAATAAGGACACCTCGTCCACTGCAGCATCATCATAAGAGGTTCCCTCTGCTTCTATTCTCCTTGGAAGTGTAGGTTGGGTAAGTTTTCATATGCGGGTCTGTGATTTGAATAAACATTCTAATAGATGGGGGGTGGGAAAGGAAAACAATTTCACTTTCTCATTTTTTTTTTTGAGTACCAACTTCGTCAGGAACATACCGAAGTTTTCCAAGAAAAGTGCTTGAAAAGGTTGCGTTTGCTGCACAAGGATACTCTTGCTCTTTTTGAGAGGAACCATTTGTGAAATTTATTATAAATTTCAGTGGAAATTGCAAATGAAATGAAAATCAATTAATGGCAAAGGATTTTGCTGTGACTACAGGATAGGCTCTAATCAGGTTAAGAAACGAGAGTTGCTCAACAGCATTGTAATCCTTCAAATGGAACAACATACACGATATGGAAAGAATCAGAGTCAGAGCTGTATTCATAACGAATGTCAAGACAAGTCCTATGCCTGTGAAAAGCAAGACTTCTGTTGTCCCTTCCATTGTCTTTGTTCTCATGAAAATTTGTTTCATCTCCAACATTTGGGCTAAGATCACCAGCACAATAGCACAGATCCTGATCCACAGCTTGTTTTCTTCTTTGTAGGGAATCCTTAGTAAAAGGAAACTGGAGGCAGGTTGAATGGATAGGCTAGTGCTTAATCCACACGAACTATAGCAATATTAACCGGAATGTGTAAACTCCCCGCGGCTTTGCGAAGACGGTCTTTAAAATTTCTCTCTCCAAATAAATAGGCAAAGAGATCTTGCGTCTCAACGAAGTAAGGAGGTTATTTTTCAACTTAACCAATAAGTCCCTTCAATTTGCCCTGTTCTAAGCTAAGTGTCTCAAGTTGGTTGAGGTCGCTTTGTATTGCGTCACTTAAGTAAGTTCTTGCTCAGTGCTGGATTCGAAGACTATGCTGGCCGGAGCGTTGGAATCCCTTCGCTACAAATGTCCTTAACATCTCAAAAGTAACATAAGCAGTTTTTGACAAGATCAATGTCGCATACAGCTTTTGTAATTTGTCATTGAATCTCCCCCTCCTGACCATGGATATCTTCATCTGCCTTCTATAGACTCCATGCTGTAGCGCGATAAAGTAGAGCTGAAATGTACGGAATAGAGCCTTACTGCTCAATTTCCTTCTCAGTCCAAGGAAACAGCGAACAGGAAACAGCGAAACAGGACAGATTTCTGATGAGATGTCGTTGTCAGAAGTGATAGAAGAACCAAGGTATAGGTGTCCACTATGACATGCTTTGCGATGCGTCGATGTTGGATGCCACTTCTTGTTAACAAAAAGTACTTAGTTCTGTCCTGGATCACCGCTAAACTCATTCCTGATGTCAATACCATTGGCGTATCCAAGCAGTTGTATCGACTTTTGAAGGAATCAGTCGGCGCTTCTAATGAAATGACAGATCACTGAGATAATCGGAATGAGCTTCCAGGTTTCAGACCACGACAGGTTCGAAGAAAATGGAGGTTAATTTTTCTTCTTCTTCCTCATCTCTGCAGCCTTTCAGCATGTAGACTGATAAGACAGTGTTTCGTGACGACACCGATGCGGATGATAGGTTGAAATGGCTGGCTGGTAAGTCCTACCAAAAACACAAGTAGCGCTGATTCGCCTTTTTAAAACCACAACTCACGTGACCTAAATGTTGATGGGTGTGACTTAGAGTGGTAAACTATCCAAATCAGTCCTATGGAGTCGAGAAAGTTAATGAGATTCACTGCTGAGACGATATTGCTTTGCACTCAGAGCCCAGATTCTCTAAGTCTAAGCTGTACAAGTATTTGCTGTAAAGATTCAGATGCATGACGTTTAGAAGCACGTTAATAGCTTCTGTGGGACTTGATCGTAGCGCTCATGTGATTTTGAATGTTGTAAGCTTTGCTTAAGTCAAACGAGCGATTCGTAGATGAGGATTGTGTGAACTATAGCAGTCTAAGGATGGAGTCTCCACCTTTTATCAAATGTTTTTTACCTACGCAAGTTGGATAAGGGACTATGGGGCATATCCTAGAAATGAATACCAACTCTCAGATAACCTAAACACTTTTCAGTGACTAAAGCTTTAAACAGTTCAAGTCTCGCATTCATTCTTACAGAATGGATTGGAAATGGTAGGATGGTTATGATGATGATAGCACAAATTGAAGCACTGCTTCGCCTTGTTACTGGGTCCTTCGTAAACTCTAGAGCTATTGGTCTACGGTGTCAAATATTTTCACAATCAAAACGAAATCCAAAGATAAAAGACTTAAAGCGGGCACTTACCATAGTTGAGCTTATTACTTTACAAGGCTACAGGTTGTGGAACTCTAGAAGTAGGTAGCTTATGTCAAAGTGCTGCAATTATTTATCAATAAAAAAAGGATTCACCATCTACATCCTGTGTAATAGGACCAAGCTCAGCTCTTATAAAGAAGATTCAAGTTTTAATGAATTTTTCAACAAGAATAAACTTCTATTCCGTCTTCATTCTCTAAACTACTTAACCAAGTACAATGCCTTCTAGTAAAACATTCTAAAATGTCAAAAATTTAACTCCAGAGTGTCCTTCCGACCGAAAACAAAAAATAAATCAAAACAAATCTATAAATCCAAAGTACCTACTATCCAAAGCCGATTTGTGAACACAACCAAAGATGCTTGCTCTAAAACTTATATTAAAGACCGAATTTCTTATTATGTACCTCCTTGGGGCTAAACTTTCCCATTTACAAAAATATAACCGCAACATAAAATATTGTTTGTGCACTCGGTGGCTACAAGTTGATGAAAAATGCGCGCGAAAATCAACAACAATAAACCACCTTCGGTAGAATGCGAGACCGGAAAACTTTCCTCTTTCATAATTCCCCATCACCACTTGGTCCTGAACTTCTTTCGTCCCCCCCTCTATATCTCACATTGAACAAACTGAATATTTCAGGTAAAAAGGATTCACAAAATCCTTTCTGTTACTAGAGGTGGAGACAAAGTGCAAAGAAAGTGACTTGAGTACCTGATAACCTGACGCATTGAAGCGGACAGGCATTACGAAACTTATTGCACTTTATCTCTATTTCCCTTTTTACTCGATGGGAAAGTTTTTTAGCCCGTCATCCCCGAGGTAAAAAAAAAAAATGAGAAATGGAATGAGGCACACCGGTACACAAAGAGGAGTTTTGCTATTTTCGCTAACAGCGTTGAAGTTCACCGATGCGGATACATGAACTTTTCGAAATACCTGCCCTCTCTTTCCCAACTACTGCTAAAGACTGTACTACCTAACCTTTATCTATTTGGAGAGACTTTTGTTTTTTTGTTGGACTACGACAAGAATGGAATTGAAATCGTGTTTCAAATTTTACCTCTAACAACAAGGATAACGCAATGATTAAAGCGTTCAGCACAATAGGATACTGTTCGAGTTGGAAAATATATGTAAGTCCTTTTGTCCTCTGTTGGAACTGGCTTATTGAGTTGTGAACGAATGCGGAATCATTTGCTAATCCTAGATTCGTTGATACCCTAGGCAGGTGACAGTTTTAGTGAAGACCAAAAGGATTGTACACAGTTTAGTTGACTGAAATTCAATAAATGCAGTTATGCAGTGTAGCTAAATGCAGATGGATTCTCCTGTTAGCCTTTTATCTGATGTTATACTTTCAAAAAGACGTAAGATGAAAAAACGTGCTTACAGACAAGATGTCCTTTGATATGCAATGCACTGCAAGTTCTGTAGAAAATATGATCGATTGAGCTCCGACAAGACAATGACTATTAAATCGAATTGATCCTGATACTTTAAAGTCCTAGCTTACGCGGCATTAAATGATGGCATCACTGGTTAGAACAAGGCTTTCAAACTCGATACTAGAGAAAAGCTGGATCCTTAACTTGAAATAACTGAGCTTCTAGGATAATCCCGTACTCTGCGATAGATTTGCCATCTCTTCATTGGTGATACAAACAAAGTCTTATGAAAGAAAAGTGTCGAAGCTTGTCAACTTTTACCCAAAGGACTGCAGACAAAGCTCGTTAATGGTTAGGTTTGAGTACCTCATCGCATGGTTGAAACGACACTTGGGGACTACTCAAGTGCTTGGTAGTTACGTGCTTGTAGAACATAACGATGAGAATGGTCAACTAGGTTCCCGACTCCCCACAGGGATGCTCCAGTGTTTTTTTTTATTTTTTTAATCTGAGCTATAAAGTTGATTTTTAATCTAATCACCGCAGAGGGAGTCCTCAATAGATACACAACAATCCGAAGGGAAATTTTCGTTTAAATTCACTCTCCCTGACCCTTAAGTGCACCGCGCCGCAATTAATTCAATCCACTGATGGTTTTGGGCTTTATTTCGGATGTCCTTGCTCCGACTGTTGTTTAATTTTTTTTTTTCGTGTTGTTATTTGGCTTAATTCGTTAACGATTTTCATCCCTGCGGTAGCTCAAGCGTATAATCAGGTTTTCTTCTTGTCTCCATTTTGTAAGTACACTCACATATACACGCAAAGTGACTATAAAATCATCCCTTTTGTCCTGATCCAATTTTACTCCGGTAGGGACAATGAAAAGCAATGAATTTTCCACCAGGTTAACTGCTTACCCTACGACGACGACGTCGCCGTCAGTTTGATGCAGGACGACAAGTCGTTTAATTTGCAAACGGATAATCTCTTGGTTTTAACGCAACGTCCATTTTATTTTTTTGGTGCGTTCCTTACCGCCGGTACAGGTGAAGTTGGAGAAAGAGAGAACTCCAATAACAGCGCTTAATTGAGCGCAGGACAAGACAACAAATTGAATCCTTTTTTTGGATTCGAATTTACTTTCGTGTCGCATTCCAATTTGCATCATCAGGGATCTGATTTTTAATTTATTTCCCACTCTCCCCACGACGAATAGCATACAAACAACCAATTGGGTGGTACTGGTCGGTGTGGGGGGATCAGTCCCCCAAAGCAAACATAACAAATTAATCCTTTAAAGGATAACATTGTAAAGTTTATCCAAAGGATAAATTGTATTGCTTTAGGTGAAGTGTGTATCGGCGGTGGTACTCTGTGGATATCTTTCGGGTTCATTTAACTTACGAACTGTTCCATCCACCATACCATCGTGTTGTTGATGTCTGTTTGCATCCCCATTAGGGATGATCGGAGAATTACTACCGAGGGGCGGTGACATTTTTTATTTTTTTTTTCTAAAGCAAAAGGGATTATCTTAACAAGACGATGTTAGGAAACCCTTAAAATGAAACAAAAGAAAAACAAATAGGGGAAATAAGTCTCTATTTGATTGTTAATCCCAATCAAGGTTGGATATGAAGGGGTCCAGGGCTTAATAAGCACTGTTGCCCTGATGCAATGGATGGTGGCAGGCAGGGCGATTACTTTTTAAACTCGAATACAATGAAAGAAAATGTTTTTTTTTTTATTCTGTTCTTTCTTCTTTTTTTCGTTTGAGGATTGGTCCTTAGAAGAGTTAGCTTAAATGAAACCCTTTATGAACTTCGGTTTTGTTGTTTTATGTGATTGAGAGGGATTCTAGAACAAAAGGTAAGGGTATCTATTTTTTTTTAAATTAAGTGGATTAAGCGAGGTTGGGTTACCATTTAATGGGGCACGACAAACTTGGAACTTGGCTTCAGACGGACTCATTGTTAGAGGAAAAGGTCCTCATTACCCTGAGGCAAATCAGGGATGGAGGCCAATTTGCATACTTGCCAATTCGACTACCCGTGAGCTCTTTAGGAACTCGCAATGACAATTGGAAAATCCCTCCAAAGAAGTCGCAGTTGGTTGCTTTCTTGGTAAAACTGAGCAAGCTCATGCAACTGGATAACTTAGAACCACTGCTGCAAAAGGCTTCCCCCAAGATGGAGACATATCTCTTTATTATGGTCCATCGTTATGATATAGGAGCAGGAGTCTTCTTCAGTGTATCTGACTTAAAGATCACCAGACGACTGCCGAATCACTGTTTTGTATTTCAGGCAGAAATTACCGCAGTCCGAGAATCTGCTTACCTAAAATAAAATTGAAATTCGTTGATCGTAGTGAATGAACTTCCGAATCTATGTCTAAGGATACGCAGTTGACTTTGCGATACCAATCAGGGGCGAATTCGAAAAAAAATATCTAGAATGTCCACAGAAAACGAAGAACTAGAAGAACACATTCTATGTGATTGTAACTGCTTACCTAACCAAGACACGTCATCGTTACTTGGGCTTATTCTACCTTGAAGCAGAAGATACGTCTAACTCACTCAAAGATATAATCAGATTCATCACAAATTCTGTCATCGTGAACGAGCTATAATCTTTAAGGAAATAGATCCACTCGTGGCGACATTTAAAAGGCAACCAATTGCCACCTCAGCAATCAACCTACAATCTACACTGAGACACTCTCTGAGGAAGAGTGCGTCAATGAGAAGTTTTCCCAACAATATCCGCGGCTGTTACCCTAAACATGATGGCAATTCATGTCCAGTAGAGCACTAACAACTCAGTTTTAAAACATTCATCCTGAAACTAACCAATGGTCACACATCCCTACGTTTGTAAGAAGTCCGCGACATTCGTGCAAAGTATTGGCGTTATAACAAGACACTACGACCTTTCCAAACTTTTCAACTCTATCCGTCAGCCTTGTGGAGAGGGTGACGTCACTGCGGAGCACTTCCGATTGTCCTGCCTTTGCTCATGCTCAGGAGGTAGATTTTTGAGGCTAATGTGATGAGTGCTGGTAATCTAAGCACCTTTTCGCCGAAGCTCCTAATCGACTTTCTCAAAAAGACGATGAAAAAACACAATAAAAGGGTTGTACCTACCGGTAGTACAATAGACTTGTTTTTGTGTTGTATCGCTCCAGCCTAGCGGTCCAACGGTCACATATTTTCTGATTTTCTATCAGCCAAACTCTTCCGAATTAGTTACGTTTCCCGTCAAAAACGTCTTCATTATCCCGCTCCAGAATTGCCCTCATAAATTTCTCAAAGCCCCTCAAAAAGACAAAACCTTCCACCAAAACTGCCACGTCTTTAAGTGGCCAACCATTCCAACACCATAAACAGTATGAGGTGCTAATGTTAAATTTTATTAAGTCACTGCAGACTTAAAAGTTTCCGTCATTAATTTTATGTCATTTCGATTCAAAGTCAAACGACATTTTGACCATAAAAATGGAATTTCCAACTCTGAAGCGATAGATATCGTTTGGGCACTAGATAGACCAATAAAAGTGGCTTCATGCAGTCGAACAGGATTAATTTATTTTATTAATTCAATTTAATTTGTTGGGCCTGAGAACAGTGCTAAGCGGTGTTAAGTGTTTAAATTTTGTGGCCAATTAAATTGTGTGGCACTATTAGCTGAAATAAAATTAAATTGCTTATCAAGGATTCAACAGGAATGCTATTGGAATGCACTTATTGAGTCCATTTAGGCTTATCTATTGGGAAGCATCCTTGTTACGTAATAAATCGGTTGGTTACCGACTGGAACTATGATGGAAACATCTGCAATCAGTAGTTGAGCACTCAGAGAGGAAGGCGTTCACCTTTGATCGTGTTGTAATATGGAGAAACTTTTGAAGACAACGCTTAGTTTACTACAGTCTGGCCATAACCAAAAGCATTGAAAGTCAGGATGATCCGTCGTCCACTGTCTTTCAAGCCATCAAAAATTACGTGGCGCCTTTTTTTTTTTTGCTGAAAGACAATAAGAATGCAGCAGAATTTGTGCAAACGTCGGGAAATATCCATTAAGTCTGCTTGCATCTTGCAGAGACATGCAAGCTACAGTTGTGTTTCCTAGAAATCCAAGCATCGACGGAATCTCAGACGAAAGATATGGGCAATCCCAACTTAAACTCATCGGATAACTCATTTCCAGCCTCCGAGATCCTGTCCAGTGTACTGTGTGAACGACAAAAGCCTTTTGCACCACACTCATCGGCACCTATCAGAGTAGCTTCCGGCCCGGCAATCGACAATAGATCAAATCTTCACACTGTGACAAATCCTGGAAAAGACCAACGAGCTCTAAGTCGATACTCACCAACTTTTCATCGACTTCAAAGCCGCATACGACAGCATTCATCGCACCGAACTATATAACGCGATGGCCGAATTCGGGATCCAGAGAAAACTAATCCGGTTGTGTCGCGCCACGCTAGAGAACACGCAATGCACCGTGCAGTTTGGGAACAGAACCTCCGTATTATTCCAAACATGCAACGGATTTCGGCAAGGAGACGCGCTGTCGTGTGATTTCTTTAATCTTGTGCTGGAGCAGAGAGTGCGAAAGGCCGGCGTAAACACAGAAGGCACTCCATCCAGCTGCTGGGATACGCAGACGATGTCTACATCATCGCCCGTTCCCAGCGTGCTATTATTGAGGCTTTTACGGCAATGCAAGAACAAGCCAAACGAGTTGGTCTCACTATGCTGTCTACCAAAGACCAATCCGTCGAACACCGTCTAGGTCAAAACCTAGCAATTGGCAGCTATAATTTTGAGGTAGTGAAGGAGTTTATCTACCTCGGGGCAAACATAAACTCCACAGCAACTAAGGTCTAAGCTCCTAACTCGAAAGTCCAAAATCATGCTCTACAAAACCCTGATCTTGCCTGTCTTGCTTAATGGAGCTGAATGTTGGACGATAAGTAAGACAGCGGATCAGATCTTGAGATCCTTCGAAAGAAGGAAAATTCTACGTCGAATATTTGGTCCTGTTTACGAGGATGGCGAATGGAGGAGAAGATATAACCGCGAACTCTACGAGCTGTACAAAGATGTAGATGTAGTCCAGAAGCCAAAAATCCGTCGACTGCAATGGCTCAGCCACATCGAGCAAATGGACGAGAATGCTCCAGCTTAAAGGATCTTCAAATCCCAGCCACCTAGTTTTCGAAGAAGAGGAAGACCGAACCTCCGGTTTGAAGATCAGGCAATCGCGGACGCCAGAAACCTTGGTCTAGTAAACTGGAAGCAGCGTGCTCGGGACCGTAAAGGATGGAAAGCGGCATTAGTTCAGGCTCAAACCGTCCAAGGGTCGCTGGCCTGATAAGTAAGTAAGTAACTCATTTTCGGTAATCTCCAGCGACCCAGACAAAGCTTAACAGATTCAGTCTTTCAACCGAATTCAATCTAGTCCTACCTTCTCCAACTATTTAAGATTTAGTAAGCAAGGCCTTAAGCGCATCCTGACTGCATGTTCTAGTCAATTTGGGCAAAAGTCACTAAAGAAATCTATCAAGGGGTTAGTTACGCGTTTGCTCATCGAGAGAATACTAAAGGATACAATGAACTCTGAGAGCCTTTCTAAAAATTCACAAGAGTTAAGCTTGGACTTGAATCGTCTACATATGTCGGTTGAGTAAGCCAAATAAACGCAGTCGGCTGATAAAGTGGGCTTGAGATCCTCGCCTGGCTCTCTTTACTTAAGAAGGGCCATCGGAATATTAAACATTCAAATTCCAAACGGTTTGCATTGATCTTCAGCGTCGCTTTGAAGGTTTCAAACTAGACATATGGTTTCTCAAAGTGTCAAATTTTCTACACAGCGTAAGCAATGAACAACACTGTCGAGACCTAACAAACTTACGAATCTGTTTCCCCCCACAGAATCAAGAACATCTTTCATTCAAAATTTGGACAGACAGGAATCCCAAACCATTGGCTCCCAGCAGATGGTCAAAATATATACTAGGTCTCTGTGCACATTGTTCAGCAAACAATCACCATCAAACATATGTTCTCACACCTATAGATACACCACATGCATACACATGAGAAATTAACCAAGTGTCATTTCTTTTCCTTCCTTTAAGCGTTCCTACTTTTCCGACATTTACAGTGATTTATTCCACCCATTTACGCAGTTAACACACCCTTCCTGTACAATCCTTTAATTTCTACCCTCAAACGTTCAAACTCTCTCTCTCTCTCTCTGCCCACACTAGATACCAATATAACATGTCCTTCCACTTTAGATGCAAATTTAAAAGGAAAATTGTATCCATACCCTTAGGTTACGTATCCTTTATGTAACTTCTATCTCAAGATATGTTTTTTTTTTGGTACATTCTCAGATAGCAATCATTCTTTAACTGTTCACAGAGAAAACAGCAAACCTAGGACACCTTAAAATGTTCAGCAAAGTATTTGATTCCATGCTCTTGGCCAGACAAGAGGACATTCTTATTTTTCTGCATGAGCGGTTGTCAGAAAGTCCTCGAAATGCACCCAACTTATGCTTGAGCACTTTTGAAGGCATCTACTCGTACGTACATGTGTTTACTGGAATATACAAAGTGAGTTTGGGAAAAAAGGCTTCGAAAATACCCACTCCTTGTCCACTCTCTAAGTGAATAACCAAGAAAGGATTGTCTTGGTTGAATGGGTACTCGTTTGGGTATGCGTTCAACTGCAATGTAGAGGGTGTACTATGCTAAACGATTAGATATTTTTGCTCCCGAATGTGTTAAGGGTTGGTTTTTATATTTTGGAATGGGTTTCTTGGTGGGAAGTTAAGACTTTTAAGTCCATCTATCGTACTAATTTTAGAAAGGAGTCAAAAGAAAGTCGGTATAGCACAAGTTCTGCTTTAGACTCCGAAAGCTCCGGACATATAATTCATTAAAACACTCTTCATTTGGTCGGGTACTCATTTTGGAATGCCTGTGTTGTTCAATTAGGGACAAATTGGAGGGCAGGCAATTCGCGTAGGAGACTACATTGAGGGCTTGGAATACCTTGTATTTGATTTGAAACGACTTTAGCAACTCGTTGTGTTATTTGTTAAAGTGTTTACTTCTGAGTAAAAGGACCCTACGTCATTCCCAAAAACATTGCAATGAAGCACAGCGCGCCTTAGAATATGCAACTTTTCCACATCACTTCCTGACTTTGGACTTATTTTCGAAAAGCTCTGTTTGATTCACCACTGTTTTCAGGGAACGTTACTTTCATTACCTCATGTCATGCTTCCTGGCATCCATGGTCGCTTGGGTAATCAGAGATTCAGAAGTTAAAGGTTGTTATTCAAAGACTGTCTTAACTGGATCACAGCTTCCAATTTGTGCGATGTATCCCGATTGTACCGACTTGGATCACATACACATTTGCATAGGTACAGTTGCAACTTATATCTTTATCTGCTCTCTTGGTCTGCAAGTAGGTAGAACAGCGATTGATACAGTCGAATGACAATAGAGCATTTAAGGTCCAAGCGCACCCTGACCTAACGAAACCCATGGACCGGGAAGACTTCCATTGATTATGTCACAACTGCTCGTTTAGTTTTTGAAATGTTCAAGAAAAGTCCAAAAGATTCGAACAATTTTGCAACACTGACTGCCAAACAAGTTTTCAATTTCGATTCTTGTCACTACCAAGAACTTTGAGCACTAAAGGGTTTTCTTAGCCCATACCAAGAGACTTAAATTGCACCACAGTTCAGGTGACCAATATTGTCCGTTTGGTTTCAATTTCCGGTCGTAATGCAGCTACATACTGACATTACTCGTAACGAATATTAAATCTTTCGATAACGCTTTTGTTTATGAAACCTGCTCCAATAATCCAGCAGCTTACATCTCTTTTTGTGGTCCGGCCCTTAAGGATTTCATAAGCTTCCAAAATATTAGTTTTCAAATACTCGTTTCGTTTGGTTTTCTCGAAATCATCCATGAATTGTGCGTTTCAATTTATATTTAAATGCCAAAATCCCGAATCCAATTCGCTGCACTGTAATTCCAGGGAATTGATATGTGCTGTTTGTGCATGTGTATGTGTGTGTGTGAATTGAATTATGACCGGACTGTCAGTGTCACAACGAATCGAATTGATCGAATGAAAATTAACACCCCTTCCATAGATGTGCCCACAATGTTCAATTCGGCAGCAATGTCTTCCATCAACGCACATTGTTCACACACATATACACACAATAGTCCGGCTTCGAATTGAAATCCTTCTGCGGGAGTCCAATTCCCCAAAAACGATTCCAGTAAATCAAATATAACGATGATCGAATTCGATGTAACAAATCAAATTACATTACGAGATATAGAATTCGTCTGGATATAAATCTCTACCGCCCCCCGATTCGTGCCTGACCACCCCTTAAATATGAAGACCACCACCATGGTGACCACTAATGCCGGCAGCACCAGCACCCCATCCTGCCGCATTATTTATGTGGTTCGCTATAAAATTATTTGGCATTCGGAACGTTTTAGGTTCCCATTGTCTATTTGGGGCTAAAATTAAACCGAGAAATGCCCCAGTACCAGCCCCAGCCCCGTAGCCGGCGTCAACTGGAAGCCATAATCAATTATGCTGATTGCCTTTTGAATAGATTGCAGTGGGAGCGAGATGGACAATAATACTCCAAGATAAAATAAAGTACTACATTAAACTTTGCGGCAGTCCTGTCATCTTCATCAGGAGGACTAGGCAGCTCGACAGTTCGACAGCTCAGCGCGCTATTGCGATATTATTGACCGACCCCCCCAACCGAACTGGCAAATAATCTTTCGAATCGAAACAGGAAGACACACTTACACACACAGAGAGAGAGGGAGATAAGAGGAAAATATAATCCCGTTGACAATTAAAATTCTTTAATTTCCACCCCCCCTTCCCCAAACCCCACCCAAATAGCAATCAGTGCGGCTTGCCGATTTGCGATTTGTATGTCCTTTCCTGGTCCCGGTTGTGAGGCTACAAGGAGGACCTGTGCTGCTTTGAGCCAATTTGCATAATGGATTCCACTCAATTGCGAAGGGTGGCGGATTGGATGGCTGGCACAGCATAAAGGCTGCAGAAGAACCCACCGAATTCCCAGTCTCATGTCAGATAAAAACAAAAGGGAAAACCAAAATAGAATTCGAGGACATTAATTGCTTTAAAAGGAAATCATAAAAAGAACTGGTTGCTGCCATGTCCGTGCAATGAATGAGGAATGAAGAGAAAAACAAGTTTTCATCAACTTCTGAGGGAATTGTGTCTGCCGGTGTGGATCTACGATGTTATCCCTTACCAGCCTGCATTGGATAGGTCAGGGGTTCCGTTTTAGTATTATGCAGTTTGCAAGTTTCAATGTATTTCCATTAAAAGGAATTACATGCAAATTAAAACGGTCCAAAACAAAGTCTCATTTCAATGCTTTATACAGAAGCTTTGCAATTGATTTGGGAACCTTTTTGTGTTTAAAACGAGATGAGATAAGGATAACAAGGAGAATAAGGAGAACCTTATTCTAAGACATGAATGGAATCTGAAAAGATACAAAAACTTCCGAGGAACTGGACGTTTAACAGTTTAACAGTAGTGACATTGGCTACATATGCCATAAATGACGAACCCCAAAAAAAGTCAATAAAAACTGCCCTCTACTGTTAAAATTGGCAAAGGATAGTGTAGCACAAAGTGTTTCCGAAACTATCGGACAGATGACGACGGTTTAAGCTAACGATTACGACGGTTTGAATTTGTCCTCCACAATAATCCGAAAGGCGAACTAATGACCAACGTTGGGCCCACTAATCATGTCACTTGAGTTCTATTCGGAGGAAGTAAAGGGAAAAGCTAAGGCCACCCACGAAAAGCTGGTTAAAGATCTTACGCCATCGTCACTTGTCGGTCAAGAAAGGCAAATTTTGTAAGGATGAAACTAAACTAAACCTCGGATTGCTGACGACCCTAGCAAACGTATAAAGAAAAATGATTTAAGGATCTGATACTCTGAACGGACATTGGGCATTTTATGAATTAGAACAGCCCTTCGAATGTATAGCATTCGCATTAGCATAGCGGATATACATAACTGTTGGGATGGATCGGGTGTGGTAGAAAACAAATACTTGTGACATCTACTAAGGTGACTGCTACCACGAGCAGAGACAGCTGTTTGAATGCGGTTTTGCTGTCAGAGAAGGATTTAGGCAAAAAGTCGAAGCTCAATTTCAAAATATCAGCCTCATTTGTGCTCACGTCGGCACAGAGAAGAAAGACGATGCCACCAAAGATTGTTTCAAGGAACTCCTCGAGAAAACCTATAATCAATGCCCAAGCTATGACATTAAGATCGTTCTTAGAGACTTAAACGCTAAGATCGGAAAAGAGAACATCTTTAGGAAGACCATCGGAAGACATACTTACTAACTTATCAGGCCAGCAACCCTTGGAGGGTCTGAGCATGAACTAATGACGCTTTCCATCGTTTACGGTCTCGCGTACGCTGCTTACAGTTTACTGGACCAAGGTTTCTGGCGTCCGCGATTGCCTGATCTTTAAACCGGAAGTTCGGTCTTCCTCTTCTTCGTGAACCAGGTGGCTGGAATTCGAAGATCCTCTTAGCTGGAGCATTCGTGTCCATTTGCTCGATGTGGCTGAGCCATTGCAGTCGACGGATTTTTGGCTTCCGGACTACATCCACATCTTTGTACAGCTCGTAGAGTTCGCGGTTATATCTTCTCCTCCATTCGCCCTCCTCACAGACTGGACCAAATATTCGACGTAGGATTTTTCTTTCGAAGGATCTCAAGATCTGTTCCGCTGTCTTACTTATCGTCTACCATTCAGCTCCATAAAGCAAGACTTGCAGCGTCAGGGTTTTGTAGAGCATGATTTTGGACTTTCGAGTTAGGAGCTTAGACCTTAGTTGTTTGGACAAACCGAAGTATCAGCGGTTGCCTAAGGTTATCCTTCGTCGAATCTCCACTAGGGTGTCATTTGTAGAGTTTATATTTGCCCCGAGGTAGATAAACTCCTTCACTACCTCAAAATTATAGCTGTCAATTGCTAGGTTTTTACCTAGACGGTGTTCGACGGATCGGTTTTTGGTAGACAGCATGTATTTTGTTTTATCCTCGTTAATCGTGGGAATGGGCGATCCAGAATTCGGCCATCGTGTTATACAGTTCGATGCGATGAATGCTGTCGTATGCGACTTTGAAGTCGATGAAAAGATGGTGAGTATCGACTTGCCATCAGAAGACATAGCCTGCACGATCCCACCTCTGGAAACGGATTCCAGTGCGGTGCGGTTCCACATCTCAACATTCACAATGCAACTTGGAAGTCACCTGATCAAACTATCGACAGTCAAATTGACCATGTTGCTATCGACGGAAGGCACTCCTCCAGTGTATTGGATGTTCGTATGTTCTGTGATGCAAACGTCGACCTTGTACCTAATATCCAACAATTCCACGACCAGAGTCACTACTGTAAAGAAGTTCAACTTTGGAAGCAGCAATCACAACCAATTACTAAAGCCCTGGCCTACCTTGTTTCCCTGGATCTCTTACGAAATCTCCCAGGAGAAGACACCAGTAGCAGCACTGCAGTACCAGATTGTGAAGTCAAGACAATTTGCTTCTTTCGAGAATTGCAGTTGTGTACCATTAGCCTCAGAATTAACTAGCACTACGATCCTTTTTCTGATTGAAGTCATTGGTTAATTTGAAATGATGGACAGGAACTTGTCAATCGGTGTTTGTTACAACTGGGAGTCCACCACAGTGGATATTTTTCCTTATTTTTCTAACCCTCATCTATCAAAGGATTTGGTATTCGACGACAATCACGTGGCTACCGATAAAAATCTAGACAAAGGTATGTCTTTAAGCATTGACATACCATTCCAATTCTCATTAACAACTTAATTCATTTGTAGCTTGACTACGTGCTGTGAACCCATCCAGACTGTACCATTCCATTTAGCTTGACACATCATTTCATGGACATATCCTTGATTCTATTTATACATAAAAAGGACCATCCGTAGAACTACATAATTTCATATGCGACAAGTCGATTTCATAGCAAAACTTGTTATCTCCACAATCACAACCACAAAAAATGAAACTTTTTGCACAATTAATGTGCAATTTTAAAGAGCTTTAATTAAGTGACAATTACGCTAGAAAACATAGGACAACCAAAACTGTCTCTCCTCCTAGTCGCCCCCGAAAATACCATAAATTCAAAGGATTTCTGATAACAAAAATGTCATTTAAAAAAGTTTTTTTTTTTCTTGTCCTCACATTCCTGGAGAAACTTTTCTATTTTGCCTGAACGGAATAGAGAGGCAATATCATTTTTGAAAAAGAAAAAAACAGCCCAAAACTTCTAGGAGCATATCTCACGCCACTTGGTTGCCGCCGCCACTTCCACTTGAGCCATTCATTTATCAAGCAATCTTAAAACCCTCGTTCATTAACAACAGAGATATCACATGTCGGAGTTTCTCCCGAAGCTGGAGCTGAATACCCCAGAAAAAGGTTAAGATTGCGGGGCCACGATAAAGAGATGTAGGTGTGACAATTTCGAAAATGTGATCAGATTAAGGAATTTTTGTTTAATAGAACCAAATGGGGTTAGAATGAGGCGAACATATTTTGGTTTCTATTTTTTTGTTTTCCCTCTTCATGGGGGAACCGGTAGTCTTTGAGTCTGGAATGCCTTTAAGGACATTCGAGAAATTCAAATTTAATGAAATGATTTGAGAGATACAAAGGATTTTGGTCAAAGATTTTTGGAATTACATTGTGCATTTGTCTGGATGGGAGTCCGAGTCAAAGAAAGTATTCCTTTAGGTCATGTCCCTAGACTTATGTAGATGCAATTTCAATGATTTTGTGGGTTGACAAGTAATTAATCTGACTATCCACATACAGAACAGCATTGAATGCTTGTGAAGGAAAGTTCTTAACCTCACAATCCTTTATTGGCCAGGGGTCGTCCACAAAAATGATCCAAGACGAGCTTAGAAAACTTCCGACGCCATCATAAAGACGAAGTTACCAGTAGTCAACCTGCTTTAGGAAGAAAATTTGGGAAGGGCATGATCGATAAGAAACCTTCTGCCAACATATCCTTCTTCGAAAGGGTATTAAACAAGAACTTCTGAGCGATATCATGTCAAACGGCGATAATTTATCTGGACGACATAGTTGTTTTCACTTGTAATTTCGAGGAATACTTAGCTGGAGACTGTTTGGAACTAAATGTCATTTTTTTGGAACAGAATCTATCTACAATAGTTTGGACACATCGTTTCCGACAAAGGATTAAGGAGCCAGCGAAGATTAAAGCTGTCCATGAGTAGAATGAATCTTTTTGGGCCTGTGCTTATTATCGGACATTTTCAAAAGAAATACTGTGAATTATAAGCAATGACAACAGAACCAATAACTTTCCTCAGTCATTCTGGACACCACCCTCAGAGCAAAAAGACTGAAACCTAATACCATCTGAGTTTCAAAATCACTACACCAACACTAGCGCTGTGTGAATAGCATCATAAGGGTATTCATAACCCCTTAAGCGCTAGTAAATTATATAAAAAAAAAAATTGTCAAGGGCTTCTCCACCATCGCCAAACCACTGTCGAAATTGACAGAAGAAAGGCGACACGGTTCAGTTAGGACACACCGTGTAAGACAGCATTCGTCGCCCTAAAGCAAGCTCATGAGAGCCCCTATATTATCGTTCCCGACTATTGATGATCTCGTAATCTTAGACTCAGATGCCTTGAACGTGAGATTGGAGGCATACTAAGTCGGCGCCTTAAGCAATCGAAAGTTGTGTTGGAGTAATACCGCTAAATACTCAATCGGGACGAGCGGAACTATTTTAAAACGCGGAGGGAGTAACTAGCGATTGTCCTATCCACTCATCTTTTCCGAGATTACATCTACAGGATGAAGGGTATTTCAAGCAACCTGAAAGAAAATGATGTGGGGGATACGATTTATAGATCCAGCATAGACCGGGACTAATTCACGATAATTCAGATGCTCTGTCCCGACGATCATTACAACCGAACTACAGAGAATGAAGCTTTCCGCGTGGAGAGAGTGAATTTTCTAGGGGTCGCTAGCGACTTGGAAGGAGAGCAGTGCAAAGATCCAACACTCGAATAGCTTAGGACATGGCTAGTTAAAAGAGTCCGTTCCAGCAGAGAAGAGATTCTGGAAAAGAGCGCTGAACTAAAACTTATATTGAGCACTATTCACAGAAGTTAAAAAAGGTTCCTGGTTCAATGGCCGCCTAGAATAAAAGAGAACCCTTCCGAAGCTGTGCTTTTGAGTTGCCCATACAGCCGATGTACACCGTTTTTTACCAAGCTTTTCACCCTGTATGGCACTAAGGAGACATACAAGATGGCCACCAGGAAGTCAGTTCGAAAGGATTGTGGTAGAGAAGAATCGTTACAATGTGGTTGTTATTATTATTATTAGTAAGGCTCTGTATTATGGTACTGCGACCTAAAAGATCTATTGTGCCTGGAGCCAGTTAGACAAGGAGAACCTCTATCTTCCTAATGAAGTCAGGAACGATATCTCCAGTAGAGGCATTACGAATATCCTCCGGTGTTAGGAATTCTTTGTGGAGACAGCGTTTCCCAACCCTGCAGACAGCCACGCACTCACATAGTACGTGTCCCGCTGATTCGTCTTCCTCTAAGCAGAGTCTGCATTCAGATTCCTGGACTATATTTAGTTTATGTTAGTGATATCTGAGGCTGCAGTGACCGGTGACGAAGCCGGTAAGTCTTCTGATATCGTCCCTTTTGTGATTGAGAATATTTTTTTTGGTTTTATTCAGGGGTAGGATGGCCCTCTTAGCCCGTCTAAGTCCCTGAGTGTTGTTCCAGTAGGATATGAAGTTTCGCTTTTCCCATCTGTCCAGACTCATTCTGAACTCGGAAGTAGGGATGCCACAGAAGGGTTCGGCACCTATGTACCTTTCTGAAGATCCTATCCTGGCAAGTTGATCTGCTATTTCATTGCCTTCAATTCCTCTGTGTCCTGGTGCCCACCAGAGCTTGACTTTGTTCCGCTTTGAGAAGTCTCGGAGAGTATTGAAGCAGCCTAGAATGGCTTTTGAGTTAAAGTAATGAGAATGTGGTTACTACTCCATTAAGTGGTCTGAATGGTTCACCATCCCGAACCAGGAGACCGAAGTAGTGTTGCAACCTCTGATCGATAAGGTTTTCTGTCGATTTGGTGTACCTCGCATGATGCATGACTTCAGATGGGTTCAGTACATGTCTGAAGATGATGTGTTAACAGACGAGCCACTGGATAGCAGGAAGCTGAAGAAGAAGTAATTTGAGTACAATTTTGGACCTTCTTACTCGAATATTGGACAAAGAAGGACAAACTTTTGCGAGATGTGTCTTTAAAAAGTAGAAACAGCTGTGTGAGTTTCGTACCCTTGTTCAGCTCAAAAAAATCTTTCATCTTTCTGAAGTGCTTTAACAGAAACTTCCTGACTGTCGGAATCAGTAGGTTCACAAGTCTCGGGATATGTACTTACTTACTTACTTAAGGTGGCGTTACAGTCCGGGGTGGACCTGGGCCTAGCTGCCTAGCTGCCTCCAGTTTCGCACGCTAAGTTGGTTGAGGTCCCATTCAACTTGCGTGCGCCACCTGAATCGCGGTATACCTCTACTGCGCTGTCCCTCGGGGGCGGATTCGAAGATTTTTCGGACCGGAGCATTGATGTCCATCTGCTCTACATGACCCAGCCACCTCAGTCGTTGACCGACTGGGACCGAAAATCAACCGAAGCAGCCAAGAGCACCCTTATCCACTTTTGATAAAGTCCATTCCTCTGCGCCGTAAAGCAGGACTGGGAATATTAAGGTCCTATATAGGGTCACTTTTGTTGTTAGAGATAGGGCTTTGCTAGTCAATTCCCTTCTTAGCCCAAAGAAGCAGCGATTGGCAAGGGTTATTCTTCGTCTGATCTCAGCGCTGGTGTCATTGTCTGAATTGATAGCGGAGCCTAGATAGACAAAGTCCTTAACTACCTCAAAGCTTTGTCTGTCGAGGGAGACGTTCTGTCCGAGACGTCGGTGTTGAGTGTCCTTTCTTGTTGACAGCATATACTTGGTCTTGCCCTCATTTACCGTTAAACCCATCTTTGCCGCCTTCCGTCTCAATACTCGCGAAAGCGCCACTCACATCACGCTGCTTTCTATGTGGAGTGGATTATTTAAGATGTAAAGAAGCTTCAGATATCTAGTCATCTATGGGCTACCGAATCGAATGTTTAGTCCATCAGATCAACTCCAACTTAGTCTTGTTCCAAAATTTGCCACCAAAGGTCTATTATGTCCCAGTCCCAGTCCGACTATAAAGCCCTTCATTCTTCATTCTTCTACAAAAAAAAAGCAAAACGGCTTCACAAATTGTTGACTTATACTCGTAAAAAGCGCAAATAGAAATCAAAGGTATTCAGTTAGTAAACTCCCTCGCACCAAGTTTCCAAGACCTTATCATTCTTCATTCTTGCTCCCTCCTTGGTCTTCATTAAAAAAAAAACTTAATTAAAGTCTTAACTATAAAAGCATTCGGGTAGCACCCTAATTAAAATGCTAATGTGTGCAACAAGCTGCAACTTCTGAGACCGTGAAACATTTTTCACCTTTCTACATGCAACTTTATTCTCCTCCAGTTAAGATATGAAATTATAAGCTCTAGTCTTTTGCTGTCTCTCCCTTCTCCTTCTTCTTCGTCGTCGATGTCTGAGAAAAATGGTGTGCCTGTCAGGTACTGTTTCCAGTTTACCCAAGCGAACAACGACACTCTCGTCGCCTGATTAATGATCCTAATGAGAGCTGAAGTCGGTAATTAGGTCTGCCTGTGTTTTTTTTTTTCTCTAATTTTGCATGCCAGAAGGGATCGGAATGGTGGATAAAAAAAGGAAAATCCAAACTAACCAACACTCCGACAAGTGCTGCCTTCGGTTCCTTCAATACGGCTCAGATCTAATCCGCTTTTGGTGGTGGAATACCAGAGTTAACCTCATTAATTTGTATCACGAATTCAATTGGGCACGTGACTTCAAGGTAAATTAATGAACTCGTTAAAATGATAAGAGAAGCCCCCCACCCAGTGATGTGCACACTCAAAGTGCAGAGATCCATTGGACATCATTGATGATGATGATGCCAGCGTTGATGGTCATTATGAAGTCCCAATTCAACGGAAGTATGAAGTGCCAATTGGCTTCGGAGGAATGCGCGCTTTCCCTTTACGTGCGTCATTAACAGCAGCTATAATGTCTTTATAAGCTGACTGCTCTTCGGTGTCCTCTCGAGGTGTACTCCATTCTCTGGTGGTTCTGGCTCTTTACCGCTGTCATTTTATCTGTCATAACCAAGAAAATCAATTAGCTGAAATAACTGGCTGAATACCAACTAAGCTGACGGTGGCGAATTGCAGTGACATGCTGTGGAGGAGCATATACCTAGGTGTGGGATGGTAATTGCGGAATGACATCGGTATTGAACTGCCATTGAAGTATGATGCAGGGATTAAGCAATGCCATCGAGTGTAATCCGTTAATCAGCTTACAAAATCCTAATCAAAGGGAGATTTTGAATCCACAGAACAGTTGTTATGGACGGGAAGTTGAAGTTCATTGTGGAGAATCGATTATTTGGATTCGATGGGATAATTGATTTATAATGTGGGGGAGGGTTCTTAAACTTTAGAAAGGGATTTTTTAAATCAATTTTCAAATGCTTTTTTAAGACGATTCTTGGTGGAGTCTTGGTTTTTCAGAGTTCAGAAGTCAATGGGGTATCAGTAATGACAACGATTGATGATATCCTTGACAAGATTCTGCTGTCATCTCTTGCCACTTGCTTTAAAATTGACTTTCGTCCAATAGTCGACCAATCAAATTCAAACCGAATTCAGGAACATCTTTGACGCGACAGCTTATAGACAGCCAAGGATTAGCTTCTCGGAACCATTCATGTTGTGCGTGTTATATTTTCCACACGAATGGAAGGGCTCTAGATAGAGTTCCATTGCTCTCCCTTTCTCAAAAGTTAGTCATTGCCTGAAGCGAAAAACATTCGGTTGTTTTGTTGAGTCTCGAACCTGAGTCTTCTCGCTTAGCAGTCCAACGCACTAAACCACGGCGACCAAAAAGTTGGACTCTGTTTGGAGATAAAACAAATATCTGCCACCAAATATGACGCAAGGCAAGACAATCACATAGGACACCCTCTCCACAAGTGTCACAGATGGTGGTGTCACAAATGTTTGACAAATGCGTAGTGTACCGTAACAACGCCAATAAGTTGTCTGCACTCTTTTCTATTGAGAGACAGTAAGAATCCCGCGGACTTCCTACAGACGTTAGGTGGTATCTGTTTAGTCTACTTGCATCCTGGAGATGCCACCTTCAGTTGTGTTTGCTAGGAACCCAACCATCGATGGAAGCCCTATTGGCAACTAAGGTCAGGTTAGGTAGGAGTGGCAGGCGGCAGGTGCAACCTCACTTAAACCAGGTAAGGTCTTTTGTGTTACCACCAAGATCAGTACTTCACCAGAAATACTACCCGCTGAACCAGCTGGAGCTTACTATGAAGCGCTGGAGGCTATCTATCTTGATGTCAGCCAGTTCACTTAGGTTGTGAAAGAAGCTGGCTCCTACATATGCTCTTCTTCGAGTTGAGAAAGCCGGACATATACAGAGAAGGTGGAGAATCGTCTCTTCCTCCTCCTCGTCCATGCAGTTTCTGGAGAAGTCGCTGTAAAGGAAGTGCAGCGTCCCGTCTTTTTCGTCTGATGAGACAGTGAGAACGTTTGAGATCCAGCTTTGGCCAAATCTGCTTGGTGATGAGACAGGTGCTACCTGCTGTCCATCTGTGTTTGGCGATATTGATCGCGTTTCTATTAAATAGCAATTTGCAGGTGGCGAGGTGGCATGCTTAAATTCCCCTTCTCCGGAAGAATTGGTAGAGTTGTGCCCTCTATGGCGTGTTCATCAGCCATGCAGTTGCCTGGAATGTCTCTGTGCCGCGGCACCCATAAAAGGTGCATTTTGAATTGCTCAGCCATCTCGTTAAGAGACAAGCGACTGGTTTGAGTTGAAGGCAACAGATTCCAGGGATTTTATCGCGGCCTGTTCAGCAACTTACTGGCATTTCTACGGAGACACACACCACTATCTGTGACGCTTGTCGAAAGGAAAAAAAAAACACTACGAAGGACTTTTCATGCATGGGATTGTCTTGCCTTTGCTCGGATAAGCTGGTGGTGATGGTGCAGTAAGCTTACAGAAAAAAAAAAAACCCTTTAAAACCAGTCTTTCAGTCTGACGACTCCGTTAGGTGGGACCGCTCCGAATGGCAATCTGCACTCATAATAGAACACGCACATCTTTTTGTTGTGGCCATCAACATTGCTTTGGAATCTATGATCGAGCTGGCTGGAGACGCTTGTTGGTTGAGGCCCAGGTCAATCTATGATCACACTCAGCTTTCTTGGACTAACTTTACCTTGCAGCCACATCTGTAGTTTAACACATCGTATGCTGATTCCGTCTAGTAAATAAGAAGTCACACACCCTGGCAATGACAACCATCCGAATGCTGAATTTTGTCATGTCTATCTGTTGACCTTCAATCGTGTTCCATAAACCATTTTCATTTTGGGTGTCGGTTCATCAAATCAATTTTTTTTTTTTTTTTTTTTTTCGTGCTCGCATTAATGACTCAATTCAACTTCTTCGTCTTGTAAGAGGTGGAGGTTGTAAACCAGTTTAAAGCTTTTTATTATGCCATGGCTAATAATGGTAATAGCCTATGGCTATGCTACACCGATTCCATTCAAGTCTTCGCTAGAAAAATTAAATTTTATAGTTCTCTTGAAAGTGGTTCATAAAAAAAAAAAAAAAATTCATGCAAGCCCTTTAATTGCCTTAAAATCGGGTCAATATACTTTTATGCTCTCATATAGTTAAAGTTTACGTCAAACCAATGGTAGGTGTATGAAATGCAAGCAGGAATTGAAAGCAGCTCTAGAAATCGCAATGGAACTGTCAAAACAAAACGATAAAACAAACAAAAATGTCCAACAATGAGGAACTAATTTGTGCAACCTTTTAATTTTAATTTTATCTTGAGCACGGTCATTCATCCCAAAAATAATAAATTATATTTTACCGGACGTTCGAGAGTTTAAGGATCAAGTATTGGTTTTGTAGGAGGTATCTGGGGGCAATGTTGGAATAAAAATTATTTAATGCATGTCAACGGAACCACTCCTTATCTCAAAAGTTTTAACAAAGTTGTCCTTCAGCATGCCTTTCAATGCAGGTAGGTTAGGTTAGGTATGTGAGCCGGCGAAGAGGAGTCCCTCTGCGCCACACTCAGGTCTCTAAGACCCATTGTGCTACCCGAAGGGGGGGAAATCTTACCCTTAAAAGCTACCCGCATAAAAAGTGTATTAGTAACTACTTACTGCGTCATCGGTACAAACCGTCATGTGGATTTGATAAAGCTGTCAAATCATTCACCGGTTTACCACACAGTTCCTCGAAATCCCAGAAGAATTTGTGTCTTAGATGGTACAGGGGTAGTGGCAGAGGTAGTGGGTTGTGACCTCATAGACTTCCTCATCTCCGCAGCCTCTATACAGGTCTTCTTCCGTAACACGGAGTTTCTTCATGTGGTACCGCAGAGTGTCATGACACGTAATCACACCGACAAAGGTGGAGAGGGATTTTCTATCCTTTTATATAAGTCTGGCGGTCCTAGCCTTATCAAATACAGGCCATAACTTCCTTATGATGGCGCAAGTGTCTAATGAGGACCATCTGTTATTTGCCTCCCTTTGAGCTCTGTTCCCTGCTTCGAGCATCAATGAGCTTGTTCTTGACTTTGTGCCGAGCCCTCTCTTGCCAATTCGTCTGCATTCTCATCCCCTGGTATGCCCTCATGCCCAAGAACCCTAACCTTGTGCTGTATTCAAAGAACCCTCAGCTCTTCTCGACAGCACTTCACAAGCTTCGACTTTATTTCAATGCAGATAAGGAACCAGCAACCTTCGCTGTTAAAGTGTGTGTACTGTTGCAATGGATGTTGAAAGTTCTCAAATCAAATAGGGACTGCTGCTCCTTCTCATCACACAACTTGACCAAGGTGCATTGATGGGAATGCCTAGTTACCAAACTCGTGATGATATCTGCTTTCTTAGCCTGATTGTAGACATCCAGATCTTCAGTGATAGCATTGGCCTTCGATAGAAAGTATAAGAAACCATTTACCCCGTTGCACAATGGGAATTCCTTCCCCTATAAACCTGTGAAGGTATTGATCCTCTCCTGGCCAATGGAGGACCATTGTTACTGTGATAAAGAACTCATAAAAGATTTTTTTTTTTTTTTTTTTTTATAATTCACTAGCGCTAGAGGAGTTGTGAATACCCTTATGATGCTATTAACACAGCGCTAGTGTTGGTGTAGTGATTTTGAAACTCAACTCAACAGGGCGAGTTCCTTATTGCACTGTCCTACCAACTTGTATGATAAGGTAAGCGAATCTATGATCTTGATAGCGGCTAAACTATGTCTAATAGTCCAGCCCGCCTCTCAGATTTTCAGCAACACCGCCTGCCCAACGTTGGATGAAGCCGGAAGTTGGTAGGATTTAGATATATTTAGTGCTTCAGAGAACATTCCCGCTCCAATCCATCTCTTTAATCACTTTATCATGGTTCTATTTCTTCCTGAAAAGAAAGCTTACAAGTACTCTACTCAGAATAGGACGTACCACAACAGTGCAAATCCACCAGATCCCACTTCTTTATAAAGGTTCGACTGAAAGCGATGTAGACTTTACATTATACTCGTTAATATCTAGCTAAGCTTTGGGCTAAAACTGGCACAAGCTACTGGCATGCACGATTGGTAAACCTGAACAATCGAAGCCAGTACGCCCACGCGGGCACTGTCAATACTTCACGGGGCTGGTAAGCAATTTATGTTATGCTTCCTGTGAGAAAGTGTTGCCTTGAGTATTGTCAAGCACTCTCCTACTCCTATTTTCTTAAAACTTCTTTCGATGAAATGTCATGTGGCAAAGTTCAAGTTTGTTAAGAGACCTTTAAATATTTTCAAAGTTTTCGCGTGACCATAGTTGACTGATGACAACCATAGAACCGTCGTCACAGCTTCGGACTTCTTGGAATGCCACTATGTCCAGACAAAGATATCTTAGCTTCACATCACAAGTTTGTCCCATCCAGTGCCAAAATCCATGAACAACATCCATGAGCATCTATCTGCGACCATCTTATGCACTTTATTTCTCGCTGCATCATCAGCCAGAAATCGATTAACTGTTTTCCTAAACCAACTCACTAATATAATACACACTTCCGTCAAAATACAGTTAACTAACGAAATTTGTCCAATCTCTCCACACTCCACACTTCACACAGCTGACTATATTATCCACTTGATTGCATAACTTTTATGCGCTTTAACTTGACAATCAAATAATTTGGTATCTTTTCGCATCAAGGTCTCGATAGCGCTCGAATCAAGACACAACATCAGAGCAACAGTGCGTACAATGGCACACGATTTAAATATTTCTCCAAAATCTCTACAACGAATCTCCACCAAAATCTATAAATACGTAAGAATGCCGACTCTTCGGGTTTATTCATTCGCCAGAGAGTGAGCTTCCGAAATGGCGAAGCTCTATTTGGTTTTGTGTTGCTTAACAGCCGGCTGCTTTATTTGGGCCGAAGGTAGCCCATTCTTCTTTAACATACAAAAGTCATATGTATCTCAGCCGACACGAAGCAGTGAGAATAAATTTCAATTAAAAAGTATTTAACACCTTTATTCACTGAGATATATCATTCACTTTGTTCCAGGTTCACAGGCTACGGTATCGCAGAATGTGGATTTTGGATTGGGTGGTCTCGTCTCGAAATGGTTAGCAATTTCGCAGATTTTCACCGACAAGCTGGTGGGGACAACCACACAAAGGCCAAAAGCAATACAAAGGCCAGTTGTTCAGATAGATCCTGTGTACAAGCCAGTTGATCTGGAAAAGGAAGAGGGATCGTCGAGTACAACTGAAGCGATTGCTGAGGAGATCGATTCATTTTCCACCAAGAAAACCACAACGACTACAAGGAAACCTACAACGTTCGCTGTAGATACCTCAACTAGTTACGAGTTTTCATCAACAACTGATGGTCCAACCACTTTTGAATACACAAAGCCATCGACAACTGATCGTACAACCACCGAGTATCTGTATACAAGGCCATCTACCACAGATCGTATAACCACCGAGTATCTGTATACTAAGCCATCGACAACTGATCGAACAACCACCGAGTATCTGTATACAAAGCCATCGACAACTGATCGTACAACCACCGCGTACGTGTACATAGAGCCATCTACCACAGGTCGTACAACCACCCCGTACGTGTACACAGAGCCATCTACTGCAGATCGTACAACCACCCCCTACGTGTACACAGAGCCATCTACTACAGACCGTAGAACTACGGAGTACCTGAACCCAGCGCCATCTACTACAGATAGTTCAACCACTTCAACAACGCCATCCACCTCAACTGAAAGAGAAACTATTGTTCCAACAACCTATCGACCAACCACCTACAGGCTAGCTACTACTGACAGGACTACCACCAGCACCCGAAGAACGGAAATTGAGAATGAAATCGACTCCAGTGAGGGGAATAATTCAAATCAAATTATAAAACCAACGACGACAAGTACCACAACAACAAGGACCCCGGCTGAAGTAACCACCGAAGGTGGACAGTACACCGAAGGAACCCTTCCACCATTGTCAAATACATACCTACCTCCGGTGGTGAATCGTTTTTCACAGATATCCGCGAGTGCAAATTCCCCAAATAGGATATCCGCGAATGCGAATCCCTTCAGCATAGTCCAAGCGAACGGCTTTGGGGATATTCAAAGAGCTCGCAGTGCTGACATCATAACCAATGCAGGCATCGATCCACGCGTATTCTACTACTACTACCGATAGTGTTGCATAAAAGTCCAAACCAAAGTCTGAGAACAGGATATTCTCAAATTAAATCTAAGCAAGGGTGGTGAAATGACAACTGAGATGATTTTTATGAAATGTCAAGGTGAAATAAATGTTTAATAAAAAAAATCGAGATACTTCCGTGTTTATGTGTGCGAAGATGAATACAAGTTTCTGTTCTGAGATGTGTTTGCGTCTAGTGTGCAGCATATTTATATTTTATCAAGGCAAAGTCGGTTATGTCAGCTTGATGCTAATATGGTTATTGTCAACTGAATCGGTGCGCGGGGGTTTTACCCCGAAAAAAATTTTAGTTTTGTGGATGACAAACTTTTTTCAGGGCAAACTACTTAATGTGGCGTGATAAATCAAATTGAAACTAGTTTCGGTTATGGTTGTCCCAGAAGCGGATTGGGATTAACTAGCTATTTTTGGGAGTAGTTCCCACGGAAAACAAAAAAAAAGTGTATTTATGGCTTTGCGGTTGAATACAAAACAACTAGTTCTACTGCACTTCTTGTACGAAGAATGTGATTATGAATATGAAAAAGTGAAGCTTTGGAGAATGATGTTTGAAAAAATTGTCCACGAGGAATGGATAAAATAAAAGTGAAAGTTTTGATTGTTTTTCGAAAGCACACAAGTCAATAGCGAGTTGTGAAATTGTTTTGCCAAAATCGGTCAATCGGTCACTATGCATCTTCAGCGAAGCAATACTTGACTCACGCATAACCTTTACATTCACCCAGCGATGAATGCATTTGAAGTAAAATATTTTGGTTTTTGCTTCAATCTTTTTCTGGTTGTCGAAATGTTAACCTTTTTTTTACTCTAACAGCATTCAGTCCTAATCCTTCAAATTCAAACAAAAAAGGATCACATGGGGCTTTAATTAGTTTTGAGACACAACCAATGTGCCATCTATTCCGTCTTAGATGATCCTACTGCGTTCATAACAACTTTCACAATAGTCACTGATTTAGGTGAAATCCGCAAATGAAATGTCAATAACCTCAGTTTTCTTACATTTTGACATGACAATGACAATCACATCGAAATTGAATTGAATTTGAAAGCTAAGTTTGCTGTCAAAACGAAGATAAAATGACATTTATCTCTGTCAAATCAAATGTCATTTACAAATCTCCAGACTGTCGCTAACACTTTGACATTTGAATTCGTCAATTAAAGCGACATCTAGTGCGTGCTAATGTTTGCTCCGTCTGATCCCTGATCCACGTGCTGGACCGACTTAAGCAGTTTTGTCGTTGTTGTACCGATGATTGGTACAACAAAAAAAAATAAATTAAATGTTGGGGCGCTTTTTAGCTTCAATCGTTAAAAAACTGAATAACTTACACATCAAGGTATTCCGAAGTTTCAGAGTTCTGACTTGACAAGGGACTTCGAACAAAGACAGTCTTGACAGTTGCTGGTAGAATTTGTTCAAATAAAGCTTCTCATATAACGCAAGCTACAAAAACTATAATAAATGTTTGCAAGCCTTGTGAACCAGACAAGAACCAGTAAATCAATTCAGAAATGGACAGACAGCCTAACATAATGGAGACACAATCAACAGTCCAACGGATGTCTATCATGAATTTTAAAAATAAGTTACTGATATGAATTTACAGACTTGTGCGTATAGACCGAAGCATGCCCTGAGACGAAGACTGGTTGGAGTGTCGGTTAAAGACTTGGAGTGGTTGTCCTGCAGTTATGTGCGTAGATTTGCGAATTAGAAGGTTGGACAGGGCCTTAAATTTATAACTGCTGTCTTCTCGGGCTAAGTCGGAGAAATATACTCAGGGATACAAAAATTAAGGTCTTAAGAGCCTCCTACCTACGCAAGGGAGACCAGAAAAGCACTGAGAAATAAATCGGTGATGGTTTTTTGGAACTCATGAATGCATGGCCAGCTTCCAAGTCCTTGAACCTATTATGTAAGCGTTAGGAAATACAATCCTGATTGAACAGTACTTCTTGATTATTAGGGAATTATTTGGCTGTCGTTCATGGTCTAGTTCTAGCCAGAGATGGACAACTGCAAATAAAGTGTGCGAGAGCATCCTTTGTGACTTAGTCTTAGCAGCACAGTTGACCACCTGTTGGTCTAGTTATGTCCGTCAATGCCATTTTTATAAACTTTGTTTCCCTTGGCATTTTGTATGTGGACACATTTGGTAAACCTGGCCTCTTTGAATCACTCTCAACAGACCCTTACACAGAGTCGGCAAAGGATTCATTAAGTTTTGAGCCATGCTTCGTCAGCTCTTCCATTGTTTTCAATGTTCCTATGATCTGAGGCTCATAACGAAGTTTGTTGGAGTTGGTAACCTAAGCCAGCTAGTTTAACTTAAAACTGTTCCGCCACTTTAGGGGTTGTGATCAGTGAACTAATCGCTTTGAGAGAGTCTTGGCTGTCCTTGAAGATCGCTAGTTTGTTTTTATGGGACCAAATTAGTCAGACTTCCCAAATTCCATTTGGAATACGCTTGCTGAACTGGCTGACTTAAGGATTTGAATGGACCCGTAGATTTTCGAATTAGAAGGTTGGGATAAAATTTAAAATTGCTATCGGGCTTAGTCGGAGAAATATACTCGGGGATACCAAAATTAGGTTCTACAAATAAAGGGTATATAGTCTTAGACCCGTCATTGTAGATAATTGTGGCGGTCTTTTTCTCTTTCTGATTCTCTAAAAGAAAGCCTAACAAGTACATAAATCTTTTTTGAAGCTCTGTCAGTTGTGGGTGCGGCCAAATTTCTTAATTTCATAATCCAGGTCAACCATCCAGATTCTTTAAGTCTTTCTGCTGTAAGGCTGCAATGGAATTGAGACGTCATCCTATGGTAATAACTTTTTCTCAGTGCCGTCTACCGTTCAAGACACACCTATCAGTGTAATAAAATTCATCACCCTTTACGACGCACTTATCTTGGCTGTATTTGTGATGAGCGTTCAGTCGTAAAATAGAGTCTGAAGAGTATTCAAAGTCTTTCGTATGACATTGTAAGATGCCGATGCAAATGTTGGACTTATGGGACAGGAACTAAACCCAAAGCATGATGACATGGATGCTGCTACGCATACTTTTAAGCACAAGAGTTAGCCCAATTGTAAGGGTTCTTCAGAAGCGTTTATGCTAAGCTCTCAGGAAAAATAGAACGCAGTCCAGTCAGAAACAAGGCATTGGTTATCAGGAAAGGAATTCATAGCCTGGAAAGTCAAATAAATGGTTAGACAAACAAATCATTTCCAACAGCCATTCCAAAAGCCACAATTGAGGGTTTAGGGTTGATAAGCAAGGGCTCCCAGTTGATGCAAAAACCGAATAACAGTGGAAACCTTCAGCATAAGTCAAATACTGACAACACATACGATCTACGCAAACCTACTTTGACCGAAAAGACTACCTATCATGGTGGTTGTTCGACTTTTGTCTTATTTCATCACCCTAATCCTTTCTTCACATTTTCTCTGTTCATCTATCAGATTGACCACAAATTGATTCATTCTACTTGCTCATCTGCAAATTAAAATCAATCTTTCTTCCAAAGCGTCATTTATCTCAAATAAGTCATCACTCTCACTATCGAACGTCAACGTATAATTAATTGAATTGCTAATCAGTGTCATGTATAACAAAAGGCACGCACAACCGCACTCAAAGTGGGTTAATGGCTTCAAGATTTCGCACACACATATATGAACCAAATGCAACGCTGCGCCATTATATAATTAACAACAGCCTTGAATCATTAACATTTGATATAGAAAAAATCAACAAACAAACAAAAGAAACATTTTTATAGTGCGGTGTGCTACCTGCGGTATCACATGTCGGTTTTGAGATACATTCACAGATACAACACAACTTTACAATTGAATCGCTAAATTTGATGTATACTCGTACCTACCCACTTCCTAGCAAACACGGGTGTTTAAGGAAAAAATTAAACTTCCCCGCAATAAAAAAAAAAAACGTTTCTAATGGATGTGTGTGTCTATAACTATGAAGCCATGCCCAGTTAGCACCAAAAATCTAAGAATCATGCTCCCCAAACAAACAAGAAAACCCAGAAGATGATCATTTGAAATGCAAATAGTTTAACGATCCAACACACATCTTTCGATTGTCGAAGGTGGACGGGACAGAGCTACAAAATGTTAGACATCTTCCGCTATAGATTATTGAAATTGTCAAGGTTAGAGTGAAGTTTCTTTCATAGAACGAACAGCACGTGAAGAAGCATCAAAAGTGGCGGATTGTATGACTACCATGTGACTTCATTGAGGAGACTACCATCAACGATGGTAATTTCACAGATTCGTAGAATTTACTTGAAGCTAATGTCTCCAGCACACCATAGACCTGCTGGTTCAAGTTCAATGCCAAAGAAGAGGTTGTTGCACGCTTATCCACAAACCACGCACAAGTGGCTTTAAACATTTTTATTTAAATTTTTTGTTGCGCAGCTTGCTCGCAGAGCATTTATGATTTATCCAACGATATTATGAGCTTAAGTATGAAATTAATTTATGCGTCTTGGGCTTGGAAGGCTATGAATCGAAATCATGGCAAGTGGGATAGAATTGCCGTCACATATCAGTGATGCAGAAATTTAAGTTGAAAAACTTAACTCATTGACAGTAAGTAGTTAACACCTTTCTTGCCTTTGGCACTCCACTAAGTTTACGTTTAAATATTTGACTTGTGTTGACGCAATGATTACAGAGATGTTTGTTAGTTTTTTACGAGACTGAAAGCAATAACCATTTGTCCGGCACAGAGAGTTGAGTCTTTTGTTAAGCCACAGAGGATGTGTACATATATGTAAATTTGTTTCAATCTCGTCAGTCAATTCTTTGAACTACTTCAAGAGGTCTCAAGGTACAGACACGGTGGAAATCATCAGACCATTGGTGAGGTCTTTGCCATTAATCAGTGTGTGAGACTGAATTAGTCCTCTCACATTATGGGGAAATTCATATTCATCTTCTTGGACAGTCAAGCTGCTCTTAAAGTACTCGACTCGCCTGTTATTAAATCCAAACTAGTCCTAGAAACCCGCAAAGTAAGTTCGGACCTTGCTAGGAACAATATGGTCATCCTTCACTGGATTCATACACATAGTGGAATTGCGGGTAACAAAAGAACCGACTCACTGGCAAAAGAGGGTGCGTCCACAAAATTCTTTGGACCCGAATCAGACTCTCGGAAAGCTTGCTGCAATACACCAGGACAAACATGTTCAAAAGTGCTATTCCCGGTACCGTCACAAAGAAAATTAAACTTCATCTCATCAAACTTATTGGATTTCTCAGCAGTCACTGCCGCCTGAACGAATACCTACATACATCTCATGAACCATACAACAGATTCAAGCTGTGCCTTGAGGTTGGTAGGTAGGTAGGTAGAAGTGATTGAATCTGGTGAACCTGCCAGAGACACAAGCAGCGCAGATGCGCAATTTTCATACCACAACTCACGTGACCTGGATGTTGGTGGGCGTAGCTAAGGGTGTAGTTTTCATATCCATCCTTGAGAGTAAGGAGACCTCTCTGCACATCCTAAAGGAATGCCCAGCTCTCTTTCAACTCAGAAAAACAATACATCTCTACAGAACAGTTTGCTGCCATCCATCCAGAGAAGTTCATTTACTGCCTGAGATCTTCTAGAGTGAAAGAATTCTTCTAGGAACACTTAGGGAAGGCACAATAGGATTCATTAGAAACCGCAGTGCCAAGGGCTGATCAGCTCTCCCGAAACAATAATAATAATCAGACCATCGCTTCGTGACTCAAAATCAGTTGTTTTCGTCATAAAAGAAACGAAATGTTTAGAGAGCTAGGAGAGCTTCTTCAAGTTTCGCTGACGAAAGTCGATCAAGACAGCCAACTATTTGGAATATGGACCTGCCAACGAAAAAATAGGTTAGACAAGGTGTCCCATTATTCTAGAATACTTAAGGTGGCGCTACAGTCCGGGGTGGACCTGGGCTTCAACCAACAAGCGTCTCCAGCCAGCTCGATCTTTAGCTTCTTTATTCTAGAATAAACTCTAATAAAAAGGTCCTCCAAATCAATGTTCTTTTGATGAAATCGAAGACGACGATGGGTTGAGATGCAGCATTACTTACTTATCAGGCCAACGACTCTTAGTAGGTCTGAGCCCGAACTAAGGTCCCTTTCCATCGTGCAACTGCAACCTGCTTCCTTTTTTTTTTTTTTTAATTCCTCTTATCCATCAATCAGTGTCAGCTATTAGCGAGAAAAAAAAAACAAATCAGACAAATACAACAGAAAACCAACACCAACGCAAAAAGTCATACGCCCTTAGATTGATTGCAGTTTGATTTCAGTTTAATTTAACAATTTACCTTTGGGACACGGCTACGAGAGATCAATTGTGCCATGCACCGATAGTTTGACTCAGAATTAACAATCTAACTGACTGACAATAATTGATGTGCGTCAGGACTACACAACAGAAAGAATCTCAGTGGAAGGGTTGCAACAGCAAATGTGTGTGTGTCTGCGTATCGCTGAGGGGATGAATTCCAATATAAAAGTGTAATCGTTTAATTTAGATTGAAAGTTCAAACAGCAACTGTTGTTGTCTTCATTAGTGTGTGTAGGAAAAGGATGTGCATCAATCCTGTTTGTTATTGAATCGCTTCAAGACACCTATCGTTGCAAATCACAAACTATCTGTGTCGGGATATATTTCATTGAGTGGATTTTTCCGTTAACACCTAAAGCTATGCTTTTCTATTAAATACTGGAAATATTAATTACTACCACCTCCTGGTGTCGATGTGAATACCCCACAGGAACCGCTTATTAAACAAAGTAAATGCCAGGAGTTCATAAAATCAAATTAACTTTAGTAATGGGCCATTTACGTTTTTGCCTTTCGGGGGTCACAAGTGAATTACTGCAGATGTACTGTATGTGTGTGTGTTTGTGTTTGGTATGACCTCTATCCTTGTCTTACCAGTGTGTGCGTTAAGTTATTTTACATGTAGCGTAGTAAAATTTATTTTTATTTCACATGCTCTCTGTAGAGCACTCAGGTCGGTACTTACGATGACGACAAGGAAGAGGACGATGAAAAAACACTGCGAACGACTAGGGGATGACACTGTATGGTGGCAGAGGTGGTGTGTTAGGTCCTGACACAATACATGAACGCACATAAAAATGTCAACTTAAGTCATTCGGCCTGATTAATGTCATGCGTTGGGAGACGCACATTTTCACGATGTTAGATGACACACATTTCTTAACATGCGGCGGCAAGGACACATATTTTTTTTTTTTTCTTTTTTTTTGATAACACATCCACCCGCCCGAGAGTTCCCCAAGTGATAAAGGAAGACACATTGTTTTCCACTGGCTTGGAATGGTGAGAGCCAGAGAGACAAATATTTGGCACTCAATTTCCGGGTGCGTTCTATGACTGTGGAAGATCCCATCTAAATGGAATTTGTGGGTGTATGTGCCAGCCTATCGCTGAGATTAAGTTTTGAGGTCTTGTGGCCCATTGAATCCTTGTGGCGAATAGAAAATTTCCCTCTGAATTGTCAGAGAACAATGGCATTTAAAGTTAATTGGTGAATGGTGAAAAGAATTAAAAAGTTTTTTTTCTGTTTTTTTTTTCGTTGTCTGTCGTAGTTTGGATGACTAATATAAGCATTATCGTGTCGTTAGGTCGCTTTGTTCAGGTTGAACTTCTTTTCTTTTTTTTGATGAAGTGTGGTATTTAAGGGAAAATGTTCGGAATGACAATTGGATTTGAAGTTAAACGGTAAAGTTATCATTGGGGAGTGTTGGTCGAGGAATTAAAAGAAAATTTTGAAGGAAATACTTTGTTAAACAATGGAATGCAGTGTGAGTTAGGAGTTTTGTAATGGGATACACTGCATTCCAATTAGGTTCGGATAAGCCGGGAATTTAGTTGGTAATAGTTGTTAAATGATGAATTTGTCAAAGTGGTAACATCAATGGGTACTGGGGGCAACCTTTAATATTTCAGAAGTGAAAATGGCTTCAAATTTACTAAACCAGTGACGACGATTTGAATTCTATCTTCCTCTAGACAAGATCGGTATAAGCCACTTTGTCGGTTAAAGCCAGATGGCACATATTATGGAATAAGACTCTCAGGGCCTCCTACCTATTCCGCGACGTTAAGAACCATTTTTGCCAAACAAAGATCGCATACAACTAGACAAATCAAAAATGTACTGAGCAGTTTCTTTATGTTCCAATTAAAGCCGGCATATGTCACAGGGACATACATATGTCCAGTATGGTGAGGTGGTTAAGTGATTAATCTCAAGTGTTCAGAGAGAAGAAGAAAAGCATGTAAAACGGGCTTGCCTATGCCTTTATTAACGGAAACGCAATATATCGTGAACAGCAAGCTAAAAGGTCTTCCAATAGGGACTTCCGAACTTTGACAGTTGATAGCGGCCATATTGTTGAAGCTACATCTGTCAAATTGACTGTCATTTATTCAGTCAGTTCTGCCAAATCACCATGGCTGGATATAGCGTTCAACAACACGTGCAAATAATAAAATTGTTTTATCAAAATGGGTGTTCTGTTCGGACAACGTTCCGTTCGAAAAATCATCTTCAACGATGAGGCCCATTTCTGGATGAATGGGTACGTCAACAAACAAAATTGTCGAATTTGGGACGATAACAATTCACATGAGATCCAAGAGCGTCCAGTGCATCCCGAAAAACTCACTGTTTGGTGTGGATTTTGGGCTGTCGGCGTCATCGGTTCATATTTCTTTGAGAACGACGTTGGCTAGGCCTACTGGTCGATGATTACCAACTTCTTTTGGCCTGAATTGGATGATATGGACATCAACGACGTGTGGTTTCAACAGGACGGCGCCACGTTGGAAATTCTGCACCAGCGATTCGAGAGCATGGTCATCTCGATTTTCGATTTAACGCCGTTAGACTTTTTCTTGTGGGGTTTTCTGAAGTCGCAGGTCTATGCGAATAAGCCACAAGCCACAGCGGCCCTCAAAGCCAACATTACCCATGCCATCGGCCAAATTCAGCCTGATTTTTGCGCCAGAGTCATGGAAAATTGGACATTTCAGATGCCGCAGTTGACAGTTGAACGATGTTATATTCCATACATAATGGCATCGATAGGCCTTTCAAACGAATAAAAAATGTCAATGATATCTCACACACACTTTGTTTTATTTAAATTTAAAGATAGGAAGCGCTTAATGAAAGACCCTTTACTTAAGAGTGTCAAAACAGCTTCAAACAAACTTTGAATCAAAATGGGAGGAACTGAGAGCCTTTGTGACTGCCAGGCTGTCAGAAAGGGTGGCAATCTGTTTCCAACTGAGGTTTCGACTAATGTACCACTGCCCGAAAGACAGATGCACAGCAGCCAAGGAATACTGCTTGGTTGAAGTTTAGGCCATAGATGCCCCCGTTGGGACCACTAGCCTTTTCATTTCTTCTTCCTTTTACGGTGTGATGATTCTCTTAGTCTTTAAGTGTCTTCAAGTGTTTTTTTGAATTTATCGGTTGTTCCTTTTGAAGATTCTAAATCTGATGGTCCTATGAGCCCTGCCATCGATCGATTTTTAACTAGTTCATCAGCACTTTTAATGCATTCAATGCCTTTGTGATTCGCTGGAGCATGTAAAGTATTGCAACTACTCACGCATGTTTCAGAGTTTCCTGTGAAGATACGTATTGATATACCTCTATTGCCTGGGAACCGACGGTTCATCAGTTAAGTTCTGAAGATAGGCCTTTGGGGACACAGGATGATCCAATGAGAGACTGAAACGCTGAAAATGTAATAACCATTTGCTACTGCATCATGATAACCGACGAAGCAACCCATTACTCTGAGCCATATTGATGAAGTGCAGACCTTGTCACCTTGTCAGATTGAGCAACAAGATCGAGTCTCTTCTTTTTTTCAAGTTTTTGTGAAAGCACCAAGTTAATGATAGCAAACCACAAACAATTTTCAAGCTCAAGTTCGAAAAGATTATGCTGCATCTGGGACCGTGAGAGAAAATAAATTACAGATTTGTTGTCCGATGTCACGCAGTAGATTAAGGCTTTGCATCAGGTAGCCCCAACAAATCGAAAATCACCTCCGGTGCTTGTTGCTTATTAATTTGGAATCAGTTTCACTCCGATCTACTTCAACAATTTGCTCATTGTTCGTCTGCATAAATCGCAAACGTTTAATATTTCTTAGTTTGCACTTTGCAAAATCTTTTCATGAATTTGACACATAAATCGACATTTACACATGCAAAGTCACCAAGCGTCAAGGCAATCAAAAACCAACATTCGGAGCTCAACTGAATCGTTTTGTCAAAAAGCGGTCGAAAATAAGTTAAATAAACATTTTTTAACTTAATTAACACAATTCGGTTTCATTAACGTTATCAATTTAAACAACAGCCTTCCGCATCGCCTATGAAGCTGAGTTCCATGTGCCAAATCTCTAGAACTATCACTTTCGGTTTCACTTTGATTAAAAGTCAAAACCAATGCCTTCTCCGACCGTGAATACGATTAGCATAACTTAAGTATTTTTCAGTTAAAATCTAAAACACACACACACAGATACAAGGAAACAAATAAAATGTTTCCGACCACCATCTCCATGACATACCACACGGCTTTTATTTACATATTCATCCACAAGCTTCGATAATTATTATTTAATTGTAAATGTATCGCTTCCTGTAAGAGTATCCAATGCTATTGGGTGCTGAAGCTGATGCCACCAGTGATCCAGAGCTGGACGCAGAACCAGACAAAGACGCTACTGGGGACGTTGACACCGACACAGCTGGGACACCCAGAAGCGATTTATTTACAGTGACCACTGTTCGACCACCTGTCGCAGCTGTTCCTGTTGATACTGCTGCTGTTGTTGCTGGTTTTACATCATCATCATGATCATCCGCATCGATTCTAGCAGCAACTCGGCCGGTGGATGGCGCTGCAGCTGTATATCCATTGATATTCACCACCTTGCTATACAATGGAACGAAATTCGCACCGCTAGTACCACTGGAGCTACTTGAAGTGGCAGTACCTCCATAAGAGAGCTTCACTTGTAGCAGACTATTCAGGATGCTGTTCCAACTTTGAATCTTTGAGCTGATAGCACTACCAATAGCATTTGCTAACGCAACACCATTGTTATCTAAGATACAGGAAGCAATCTATGTATGACAAAAGATCCACAGTATACGGCATTGTTGTGCATACCTTGTTGGATATCCACTCGCACCAGACCGAAGGCGTTAATTGATGTGTGCATAGCCAACAGCACAATGAGAACGGGAAGCACTACGAGTTTAACCATTTCTATATCTTCGATTCTGAGACGCAACCTAACCAAAACCGGACAGAGATTCAAATAAACTCGCAGAAGACATTGAGCAAAGCTTATATAGCTTCGCCTAGACATCTAACTCGACGACAGCCGAAAGCCATCAATTTTTTTTATTGCCACCAGAGAATCTCTGAAATTGGTAGTTTGAAGGTCAAACTAGACTGGACCATCTATTTGACCGCTATGGCATATGATAGTTAGCGGGGGACGTGAGGCATTATACGCGGCACGCTTAACCAGCGCTGTTTCGTCGGGTTTATGTTTATATCAACTCGTGGTTAGATGATTCCTTGGTTTGTTTATCTTCTTTTTTTTTTTTGTGAGAATTAAAGTTCAAATGCAGAGCAAGCGATGCCAAATCGATATGAATGGCAACGGCAAGAGTGATTAATTAGTGATTCAAGTGGGGAACATGTTTTGTTGTTGTTGTTGTTTGCGCCCATCAAGAGCAATTAGTGATTTATAAATAGCATTGCGTAATAGAAAACTCTTTAGGCAGACAAATCAATACGTGTGTTGTAATGGGGTACTTAAGTTGTGACCTTAGAACAGGGTCAGTTGGTTCTGTAAGTTGACGATACCTTTTCATTTTCTCTGATTACGAGACTAATTTCAGAAAAGTCTCATTTCCGGAAGGAAAACCTGTCATATGATGGAAAAAAGTCATATGAATCCTCTAGTTAGAATCTAACCGGTTATACACCTACTAATTGTTATTTTTGAAATTTTTGGAAATTGAAGAATCCATTTAGCCATTCGAAACAATTATCGGTGTGACTTTAAAGTTTCCCCACAAGATTGATAGGAAATCCCAAAAAAAATTCAAATGACACAAGATCAAAGGGAACTTCCTACTTGATGGGCACAGATGCTAAAAGACTACTTTGGTCAAGAAGACTGTGACAAGTTTTTAAAGCAAAACCCAAGTATGATAGTTTCGACGTAGATCGAGAAGTACATTTTTGATGAAAGAGAAGTTAAGTTGTTTCAGTTGGAATGTAAGAGCCTGAAGCGCTCCACAAGTATCCTCCAGGCAACTTCGTAAACATCTCCTTCCGTTTGCCTGACCATTGCAGTGTCTTCCAAGCCGAGATAATGGCTATCAAGGAAGCCCTATCGTGGCTGAAATAAAATGCACTATCCTCTCGGGATGTCAGCATTTTTACTGATAGCCAGGCCGCGATAGAGTCCCTGGAATCTATCGCCTTCAACTCAGAAACAGCCCTAAATTGTCGCTTGTCTCTTAACGAGATGGCTGAGCAATTCAAAATTCACCTTATAAGGGTGCCGGGGCACAGAGACATTCCAGGCAACTGCATAGCGGACGAACTCACTAGAGAGGGCACAACTCTACCAATTCTTCCGGATAAGAGGAATCTAAGTATGCCTCTCGCCACCAGCAAATTGCTTTTTAATAGAAACGCGATCAATATCGCCAATCATAGATGGACAGCTGGTAACACCTGTCTCATCACTAGGCAGACTTGGCCAAAGCTGGATCTCAAACATTCACACTGTCTCATCAGACGGAACAGATTGCTAATAAGCACCTTAGTGGATGTCATTACGGGACACTGCACTATCGGCAAGCATGCCTCTAGGCTGGGCCTCTTTTATAGCGACTTTTGCAGAAGCTGCATGAATGAGGAAGAAGAGGAGACAATCCTCCACCTTCTCTGTATGTGCCCGGCCCTTTCAGCTGGGAGAAGAGCATACTAAGAAGCCAGCTTCTTCAACAACCTTAATAAACTGGCTGATATCAGCATAGGCAGTCTCCAGCGCTTCATAGTAAGCTCCGGCTGGTTCTGCGGGTAGTATTTCTGGCGAAATACAGATCCTGGTGGTAACACAATGGACCTCTCTGGTCTAAGTTAGGTTGCAATTGCAGCCTGCCACTCCAACCTAACCCAACCTAACTTCGTAGTTGTTGTCCGTTGCATGGAAATGCAGGATTAGGCTATGTGCATTTCCGCTGACATTTGCACGTAGATGATATAGCTTTTGAGCTGAAGGGACTGGTTCCTCGGGAATCATCTGCTTGAATAGGTTGTAGAACTGTGACCAATTCAGATAATCCCCATTAAATGTCGGCAGCTCAATTTAAGAGAGTTTCGTGGCTTGCGTTCTTGACTTGGTGGACTCGACGATGAACCACTGGGCAGCTCACCTAGCCTCAGCTCCAATTGCTCCTGCAATTCGAAGTAAAGAGTCTTCCAACAACACGTGCAAATAATAAAATTGTTTTATCAAAATGGTTGTTCTGTTCGGGCAACGTTCCGCGCGCTTCGCCCATTTAACGGACGCCATAATCGTCCTTCCGTGACGGATAAATTTGAGTCCACTGGTTCAATAAACGATCAATTAACACCCGTTCGTCGACGAAACGCAAGATCTGCCGAAAACATCACCGCTGTCCATGAGAGTGTGCAGGAGAATCCGAGGCAGTCGGTTTCGCGTCGCTCACAAGAACTCGGCCTTTCGCAGACCACAACTTGGCGAATTTTAAGTGGTGACTTGAGCCTTCACCCATGCAAAATTCAACTAACCCAAGAGCTGAAGGTAAACGACCATAGACAACGACGTGTGTTCGCTGAATGGGCTCTGAAGCAGTTGGAAACTGACCCTTATTTTCATCGAAAAATCATCTTCAGCGATGAGGCCCATTTCTGGATAAATGGGTACGTCAACAAACAACATTTTCGAATTAGGGACGATACCAATCCACATGAGATCCAAGAGCGTCCAATGCATCCCGAAAAACTCACTGTTTGGTGTGGATTTTGGGCTGGCGGCGTCATCGGTTCATATTTCTTTGAGAACGATGTTGGCCAGGCCTATAGGTAGATTATTACCAATTTCTTTTGGCCTGAATTGGATGATTTGGACATCAACGACGTGTGGTTTCAACAGGACGGCGCCACGTTGGAAATTCTGCATCAGCGATTCGAGAGCATGGTCATCTCGATTTTCGATTTGACCCCGTTAGACTTTTTCTTGTGGGGTTTTCTGAAGTCGCAGGTCTATGCGAATAAGCCACAAGCCACAGCGGCCCTCAAAGCCAACATAACCCATGCCATCGGTCAAATTCAGCCTGATTTTTGCGCCAGAGTCATGGAAAATTGGACATTTCAGATGCCGCAGTTGACAGTTGAACGATGTTATATTCCATACATAATGGCATCGATAAGCCTTTCAAACGAATAAAAAATGTCGATGATATCTCACACTCACTTTGTTTTATTTGAATTTAAAGATAGAAAGCTCTTAATGAAGGACCCCTTGCAACTCGATGTCACTCTCTGCTGCTTCGTCTCCGAGTCTCTGATAAGCTGATGTTAGTTCTTCCCAGTTTCGTTGAAGACTCTATCTTTATGGCAAACAACTGCGGCGGCGTTTGGCTTAAATCCATGGTACACTTGTCCAACGATGCTTTAGATAGTCTAGCGAGCAGTCGAAACTTATCTAAGATGGTAATCCGCTTAGCGGCGTCTAAGGATATTGGCACTTGAGGTTTGAACTTATGGTTGTTATCTCCTTTGCTGCCATTGATGCTGCATTTGTTGATGCTGGGGGCCTTTGGGTTTCAGGCTCTGCTGTAGGCACACGTCGCTCCAATGTAGCCATGCCATTGACTATGTCTTCATAGACCTTACTCACCTGGTAATCTTTTGGCGAGATGCTCATGACTCATGATCGACGGCTGGTCCCCAGTACAATGGTCACGAATCTCGCTGTGCTCCCGAGCTGATGAGTCGTGCACACTCAAATATGTAATATTCCAAGTAGACTAACCTATAGAGAACCTATCGAAGTCCTTAATTTTTTATCGATAAAGCCACGGAAAAAGCATTTAAACAAATATTGGCCAAAGAATATACCCTTGAAGGACTCCTCTTTGGATCTCGAACTCGTTTGATAGGCTCAAGTTCTACCTTTTCTTATAATTTTCAACAATACTTTCCGCTCCTGTACAACAAAATGATTGAGTGCCTAACGGCTTCAACAACTGATTGCTCCGACTTCTTACGAAACGTGTACCCTTTGAATGCTGACTTAAGAAGGTCTGGGATTGATTCTCAAAAGCCTTTTTCCAAAAACCATATCTTGGGCCGCTATTGACGTTGAGCACTTCCGACAAGCATTCCAGATTGTTGCCATCACATAACAAACGTTGATCTGCTATTTCCAGCTGCCATATACTAAGAGTCCTTGAGTGACATTCCCCAAATGTCTTTTCCCCAAAAGTGCTCCTTCAAAAGTGATGTCCTTTCATTAGTTACATTATGTCCACCTTAACTTTCTTTGTTAACACTTTCCAACTGTCATGGCCATTCACAAGTAAACATTCTAAATTTAACCTTACCACCTCTTGAACTGATTCAAACTGTCACCCATGGAATAGATTCACTCCACTGGTCTGTAGAAAGGAATCATTATTTGCAAAAATACTCAACGGGACTTCCTTTCAAATATTTTAACGTGGTCCAAAAGTTTAACTACTCCAGTTGGCTCCGGCCGAAGAATAGAACCAAACTTATGTAAACTGTGAAAGGATTAAGCACATCATAACTGCGAAAAGGACTTATTCATCAAGCGTTGTAAAACTTTTCCAATTCCTCCACACAAATATTTCCGTCTCCATGTAATCCAATGGAAGCGCATACACCATCCTTACATAGAGTTTGGCAATAAATGAGCAAGAGCCCTTGGTACTTTCGCGCCCTTCGTCCTCCAACTGGTTGCATTTTGTAATTCGCACAAAGGTTCATGTTTTATGAAATGACTAGATGTGCCAGGACGATGGCCAAACTTGACTACGTCAACGGCGACTTCGACGATGACGATAACAACTTGAGAAGGATTGTGTGGCAAAATTTTTAACCAAACTTCTGTGGTCACATTAATACGGCTGAAACAGTGTTCCTTCAGCGCTTATCCTTTGTACGTAGATGTACCTATACATCATGTTCATCCACGGCATTCGTATGTAAATTTTGCGACAGGATAACATTATCGCAAATGACAGTGGAACCGTCCGTCCGTCAGTATCGGATCCAAACTAAATTAGACAATGTTGGCATTTCGGTGATGGCAGTGGTGATGGTCAAATTCGGCAGTGTTGGAGTTGGAGAAGCTACTAGAGGGACACATGCATGTGTGTATGTGTGTATGCCGTGTGGCAAGTAATTTCTCCTTTATCAGTTGCATTCCAGTCGAGACGGCAATAACAATTGGCCAAACTGCTATCGAAGAGAACCAACATTACCAGCAGCAGCAAACGATGTTCTCGTTGACAACGACGACGATGACGATGGCGTAACGCATCGAATGTCCATCGGTTCGTTGGTTCGTTCGCATTCAATTATGCGAGTCCGACGCAGATCATGAGGACACAAAACCACCATATCTGGGACATTGTGAGTCCCATTAAAGATACCACTTGAATGCATTTCGGTTTACTTGGTGTCCAAGCCATCACTGGCTTAGAGCCGCCATCCTCGATGAGGATAACGGGATGTGTACGTATTTAGGACGAGACCTCTGCTAATTATCTGGTTTCGGCATTTTCATAGGAACATTTCGAATGTAATGCTCAATATTTGTGACTGCGTGGTAATTTTGGATAATCAGTTCAGGAAATGTGCAGGATTTGATACGTTATGTCTGGCAATGTGTTAATTTCATACGGAGAAATCTTGTTTTTGTTGTTTATTAATTCAAATCGAATAGCAATTGATGTAGATGCATTAAATTGTGCCTTCGGTGGTCTAATTAACGCATAATTGCTTGTACAATAGGGTAATGGTAGTCGTTACTATGACATCGTCTGTAAATGAAACAAAATGTTACGTATACGCCATATACATGTGATTTATTGTACCATAATGCGATGGCTGGCGTTGTCGTTTGTGGTGAACTTGACAGGCTCATTGTATTCAGTTTCGCAGAGTGTTTTACAAGCTTTGACGTTAGTACTGTGAAATGGCTTTAAAGCAACTTGACTGTCTATGTAAATGTCATGGACTTTCCTAGAAGACAGTTTCGTTGATAATTCTCGAGCCGCTACCATGGTTCGAAAGTAATACAGGATTCTAGCAAGTCGATTCCAGAGCCCTCTCTTATCCATAGGCTTTGCAAGTTTTGCAAATATGGATAAAATGTCCCCACACAAAACGAGATCAGCTGGAAAGAATATTACGGTTGAAATAAATTGCGTGAATTATTTTGAATACCTCATTGTACCTCATGTGCCTTGTTAACATAAAAGGTAATTAATCAAATGGAAAACACACTTTTATACAAAACTTTATCAGAGCAACATTTATTTACCTGATACCGTTGTTTGCCAATAAAATTACATTTAATCCATCAAATTCTGTCCGATTAAATCAACCTCATTAGGGATATATTTTCTGTTTGCATAAACAGCTATGTATTTGCCTTAATTCCATTGTCACACTTTTTTTTAAACCATAACATTACTCAAATTAATAATTGTTGATGCTAAACTAAATTAAATTCTGAAAAACTAAAAACTAGATTTAGTGTCATAAGAACGTCCCCAACAGCAACCCATGTAACGATACTTTCACTCATGCCGCTCGTCCTATACACCAAACAAATGACATCCAAAAGCGACCCGCATCTCCTAGTATCCAACTTCTGGAAGAAAGGGTAAGTAGGTCTCACTCAAAGCTATCAAATCGACAACAATCAGATCCAGAACTGTGAAACGCTGCAATGTCGAGATAAAAACACTCAGCGCTAATCATTACGTCACATTCATCTGAGTTCCGGGGCATTAGGGAATCCACGGGTGTGAAAAGGCGGATGAGCTCACAAGAACAGGCTAGGAGATGGATCTGATAATGGCCGATGACTACGTCCTACCCCCATTAGAACTTCAAAAGTCCAGCATCACCTCGAAATCCATAAAACTCGCGAACGAGAGATGGACCTTACTCACAACATGCCGCACCCCAAGAACACTCTGGACAGAACTTAATAAGAAAAAAACCAAGGAAATCATCGCACTCAACAGAAGTCCACTATCACTTCTTATAGGTATTATGACAGCGGCCCACCTGAAGAGAATGCGTTTGAACACAACAGAACTACGGAAAGGATGTGGCGACACAGATGCCGAGGCGACACATTCCACCTCCAATGCGAGTGCCCAAGCAAAAACCGAAAGATAACCCTCGGAGAACATTTCTTCAGTGATCTGGGCGAACTGTCAAGCAAGCCAACTAGAACCATCCTACAAATCCTTCAGAACTCAGAATGGTTCAGGGGGGCCAACTGAGAAACATAATTCAACAATCTATTCCATTTATTTAAGGTATCTCACACCACATCGGGGAACACATTAATCTCCATTGAGGTCCGAGTGAGGCTGTATATAAATGCAACCACCCCTACAACTTAACCTAGGTCTTACTAGTATCGCTAGATGTATGAAGCTGGGCGAAGCTGCAAGCAAAATCTGATTACATAGCGTCAAGCCCTGACTTCGACCTAAACTTTCAAACACCCTTTTAAACCCGATAAATAGCCCCATCTATTTTCACAGACGGCTCAACAATGAGTGAAGACGGCTCCGGAATAGTCTAAGAAGAGCCTGCCTTTGCCTGATCAATAAAATTTCCAAACCAGTGCAAGCGAAATGTTTAATGATAGGCGTAGCCGAGGCCTTGAAAGATGCAAAAGAAAGGGCACCCCCTCGACTGCACCAATTATAGAGACATCAGGCTCCTGTTCATCCTATCGGCGAACGTCTTGAACCTCTCGCCAATTACCAGATTGGCCCGAATCAGTGTGGTTTCAGGTCAGAAAAGTCCACAATCTATCAAATTTTCACACTTTGGCAGATCCTGGAGCCAAACCCAGGAAATTCAAATCGATACACAACATCTCTTTATCGAGGTATACAAAGCCATGCTCTATTTTGGCATCTCGGCCAAAATCTTCCGTCTTTGAAGGATGTTAATGGAGAATGCTCACTGCTCCATAAAGGCCAATAACGAGCTCACCGAGAGCTTTTATGTCAAAAAAGGATTTAGACAAGGTGACGAGCTGCAATACGACTTCTTGAACACTTAAATCAACTGTACAAAGCTCTCAAGTCAATCTTTTAAAAGTCTGTACAACTGCTCACGTGCCCTAACGATATTAATAGAATCGACAGAACTCAGCGAGCTGTATTGAGTGAGGTCCTATTCTAAAGAATTAAGGGAACTCTACACAGTTCAGCTCTATGGTGCCGCATGAAGGACTCTACCAAAGACGGATGAAGATACTCTTCGTCGCTTCACGCTTGGTCCTATTAACATAGACGGGCTTTGGAGCAGACGATTATTAAATAGTGCTATAAGCTACAACGATCCTTTATCCCCTGACAGCTTGAAGACTTCAGAATGAATTGTTGTTACCCACATCGTACCACGTGGAGACAAACTATCATTTCCAAAGCCATGCGTCACACAGACTTTCTTTTCGTCTAAAAGCGGTCAAATTGTTCGACTTTATCTGACGAAACTGACACCGGATATCAGCTTATTTGAAACGCTCTTACCTCGTTGTCCTTTGATCGAGAAGACTTCCAGAGATGGCTCCTTGAAATCACGCTAAAAAAAACAGAATTCAAGTCTCTAACCTGACATCCCTGCCTAAATCGTTCATGTATTGAACATTTTCTAAAGTTTTCTTAAATTTAAAGCGGAATACAGTAAATCTGTACGTCCAATCGACATTAGTCAAACTGCCAATTACATCATTACACGATGCATTACGAATTGCTAGCAATTACCAACGTTTGTTCACTTCTGTTCCCCTCTACCCCAAAACCTATTCAATTACAGACTCGTAGACCATTTTCCGCACCAGTATCGATACCACTCCAACCGCTGGATAAAATTACCCAATAAATACGTAACTCCTCAAATTAAGGCTACAAGCTACCCCCAGACCCTTGCTCAAAGAATTTTCCACCACTATGCGTGTATGCTTGTCTAGCTTCGACCGCTGAAACAATTCATGCGAATAATTTATAAATATTTGTGTTTGGCAACTAAATGCCAATTGCAGAGGAACAGATCCCATATGCAAAGCGGTTCCAAAGGCAAATTTATGCACTAACATGTGTAACTTCCTGCCAATGGGTGGGGGAGTTTTTGGATTCACGCACTTTAACCCCATTTACCTCATCCGCTATCGTTGTTGTTAGCCACACAACATTTATTTTCAATACGCAAATCGTTTGGATTCCCTTTGGATTCGCACATTGATTTGGTAAAAGTTAGGCAGGTAGCAGTGTAGTGCTTTTGCTACGTTGGCAGCGGGGTGTTTGCACCTATAACGCGGTAGTTTACCCAATTATAAAGGCTTTGGAAAATGCAAACTGTCACACTAATTACATTCGTGAAATTTTATCTCCTGGCAGTGGGTGTGGTTGGATTCGGATTCACCTTACATGCGAATAGTCCTGCTCCGAGTGGGTTCCAATGTGAATGTTCTACTTCTCTTTGACTTATGTGTGATGGAACATGGGATTAGAGTATTTTGACGCATGCTTCGACTTTCACCATTACAAATATAAACAAGAGACTATGGGATGAATCATTCATATTGAAAGGTCAATCCAACGTTCCATACCTTTTCGCAAGATTTCTTGTGCTCTAGATTCTATACCTTCTTAATGTGTAGTACTGGCTTCAAATAGGCCAAGTGAACTATTAAACGACTGACGATGAGATTTTTACAGCGGGCGTTCAACTGGTGACCTGCTGATTTATATTACGCACGTATTAACGTTAACGTCACCCAACGAACAGCTTGAGTCAGAGGAGCTGTTGCCTTTACAATTCAAAAAACTTCGGAGCCCTACCTTTCATTAGGTAACTTCTTGTGACGCGACCTATGCAGGTTCCAGCCCGGTCGGAGCAGAAGCAGCTACCAAAACTGAAGTCTGAGGTTTCTGCCTGAGAGTATAGGTACAATTGACTGAAAAACAGTCTGAGTGGTGCTGTAGTCCTCCTGCCTGCTTGCCTCTTGTAGTCAATGGTACACCATCCTTAACGTTTGCTGTAAACTCTGGATTATCCTAGGGATCTCTTCTTACACCAATTCTATTTCCACTTCACATCAATGATCTACTACAGTCGATAAACAACAGAATCTTCAGTTTAACCGATGCATCTTCTTCGACTAACATGCCTGTGAATGCAGTATCTCACACCATCATAAATGCGACCAAGTCCACTCAATAAAGAAAGAATACTTCCAATGAACCACAGCTTCAAACGGACAACGAGATTTGTAAACCTAAGGTGATTATGGATCTCATTTCAACTTTCGTATAATATAGCATGGGCTAATATCAAAAAGGCTTACAAACTTCGCACTTCGCACAAGTTCGACTGAACCACAAGCTCAGCCCATAAACATTCTCTTCATATACTCGACAGCATACTCGAAGATGCCAAACAAAAGCTGTTGGCCCATCAAAGAGAAGTAGCTACGATACTGGCAGAAGATCCCTAGAAACTCGTCGTTTGATCATTATAGCACCAACAAACCCCATTCGCTCTGACTGACTTGCAGACCAGCTAAATGGACTTTGAGCAGCGGTCCAGCTCTGCAACTCATCTTTTTATGGATGTTATAAGCTCCATTTTGCTGCTTTGCCTAACAAATTCTATGCTTTCCTAACAATAGCCATGTAAGGACTACTGACGTATTGTTCAATAAAAATATGGACATACACATGTATGTACGTCTTAAAAAGTACAGCGTTTTGTTATTGTCAAGATCCAGACAACATTAGAAGCCATTTGCAAAAGAGCGTCCATTTCTTGAAACTTACTGTGTTACAGTTTATTCACCAAAGCTTGCAATGTGCCTTTGGAGATCCAGAACAGAGAATTATGAAGAGGAAAACAACTCACAATTACATAACCATTAAAGGAGGATTCAGCGATATTTCTCATCAAGGGCCCCACGTACAATAAGACTTCCTAACCGTGTTCCAAGTGGAAGTCTAGCAATCTCTTAGGCGATCCATGAATTATTCATTGAGCTATCTTTTAGGAAAGTCATTGAGTCAAAAGCTTTTGCATCCCAAATCGAATCAAAACACAACACGCTAGTAGATCCTGACCCCCACGGAACATGGATGAGCTAGCTAGAAAGGGGTCAAAACAGCCCCTCTCAATGGTCAGCAATTCTGTTGTTTTTTTTTTTTTATTGAGGTGTCAGAAACTATGTAAGTTTACCTATTACTAGGCCCACCGGTTTGCACATCAAGTTAGGTTGGGTTAGGTTAGGTAGGAGGGTTGACGGGGAAGGCAGTCCTTTCCCTGTCACACTTAGGTCAATATAGACCCATTGTGATGCCCTAGGGGTTGCAGCTCCCTTACTTGGAACCATAAGCCTAAGCTCTATCAAGCCAGCCCGCAGCGCAGATGAATCTGTCTTGGCAGACAGTACAAAGTAGGACCTAGCAGAGTCCTACTTTGTACTGTCTGCCAAGAACCCGTAGCTCTTCCCGACAGTTACTAACAAGCTTCGTTGCACATCAAGTTAGTTCAGGTCACTTTCCACTTGCTTTCGACCTTGGATGAGGTTTTCTTCATCGTCATAGATTTACAAAACTTCGAAACCAGGGGATTGGTGATCTTTCACCCTGAGACAACTAATTGGCACCCTTCTGACTGCGTTACAATACGTGTACACTTGAATAAATCGGAGGTCTATTGGCGTCACAAACTGTGTCATTCAACTAAACTAGAAGCAGATCGTTGTCCTCTGAATAGGAAATTGGATGTTTTGGAATGAATTCCAAAAATCCAATCACTTCGGTCTATATTCCTCCATGAGAAGTGGTAAAATGTCAATTTGTATTCTCAGACACAAGACTAAGCCAGGCTTTGCACAACCTTTCCTACTTCAACGCTTCGATTTTGGAATATGAATCCACTTCCAGGAAGAATGTCAAAAAGTCCATAAAGTCAACTCAAAAGTTAGTTAAATTCTTCCTCCATTACCACCCTCACACAACATCTCTTTTTCTTCCTGACTTGCAATCCTCACTTCAAAGTGCATCTTTGATTACATCAATTGCATTTCCTATGCAATTCCCAATCCTTCCTGTGGAACCACACACTGTAAGCGGGTGGTAAAAGCCTCGCACATAAAGAGTTTGACAGACTGGAAAAAAAAAGCATTTCCTCTTCCATACGCCATGTGACGCCACGCACAGCAATTCGTTTCACCCGTTCGCCAAGAGTTATAGCCATTAAACCATTTTATGGCCCCTGAACCGCCTGCTGGCTTTTGCTGCCGCTGCACGAATGCAGCAATTAATTCTGAGCTCCGTAATTGTCATAAACAATTTCATAAATAAAATTTAACTTAATTCACTTATGGAATTTGCTCTCGTGGGCAACTTTCCTCGCGCCATTAATAAAGAAATCGTGTTTGGATGTGGATATGGATTTGGATGTTGATATGGATCTAGATGTGGATGTTTATTTCGGTTTTTTTTTCGCCCCTATATTCCTCCCTATCGAAAGAGTATCATGTAGAGTGGCACTTTCATTCGCAATCATGCTGCAAAATGCCTTCATCAGACTTGGATCAGAGAACGATGTGCCTCTTCTATTCAGGAATGCCCGAGTGCTATGTTCATTTTTGAAGTTTCAGTCACGTACCTAGGGAGAAATTGAGGGCAGAATAGGCTCTGGTGTCGTTACGAATCCGATATCCACATATGTTTCCTGGCACTTTCATTTCTGGATGCCGCCTCCATTCGTAATCATAGTCGAAACGATCAGGATTAAAGAGACCCGGTGTCGACAAGTCAATGGTGTTCCATTTGGATTTCTTTTCCTTTTTTTTTTTCTAAAATAGCTCCTAGAGCATCATATACTCGTGCGGTGCGGTACATATTTTCAGGATATTTTGTGGCTCGGTTATGGTAAACCAATTTCCATTGTACGTATACAAAATTATGTTAATACAAAGGGCTTTGAATGGACAATGTGGTATCTTATTTTCGAGGCAAAAAGAATTAGATACAAAGTTAGAGATAGACTTTGATAGAGAGACGGGTGGTACTTGTTCGATACGTGAGTGGATTGTAGAGGAGAGACTCAGTTAAGTCAGATGAAATACGATTTCCATGTTTTAAAAACTATTGGTTGGAAGTGGTTGAATGAAGTAGCTGCCAGGATAATCGAGAGATTATTAGCTTTTCGGTTGGAATTTATGAGCAAGGAAAACCTTGAACGAAGTCGAATTTAATGAGAATGTTGACATCTCTCCCACTTACTTACTTATCAGGCCAGCGACGCTTAGAAGGGGTTAGCCTGAACTAATGCCGCTTTTCATACTTCACACTGCTTCTAGTTTAGGTACTAGACCAATGTTTCTAACATCCGTGATGGTTTTGTCTGTAAACCAAAGATTCGGTCTTCCTTTTCTTCGTGAATGTGAGGTCTATGAGGCTGGTTTCCGGCTTTCTACGCGCGGTATCATAATGGGCCTTGTTCTGGCCTAAGTGGGCCCCTACTTGGTGGAGGCAGCCGCCCAACTTAACCTAACCTAACTTTCTTCGTGGGCCAGGTGACTGGGATTCAAAGACCCTCTTAGCTGGAGCATTTTCCTCCATTCGCTCGATGTGGCCGTGTCAGTGCAATTGATGAATTTTTACTTTCCGGACTACATCCACATCTTTATAGAGTTTGCGGATATATCTTCTCCCCCACTTTCGCTCCTCGCAGACAGGACCTAATACTCGACTAAGGATTTACTTATCGTCCAACGTTCAGCAAGAGTTTTGTAGAACATGATTTTGGATCTTCAAATTAGAAGTTTGGACCCTAGTTGTTTGGTCAAACTGAAGTAGCAGCGGCTGCAAAAGATTATCCTTCGTCGAATCTCCACCAGGTTGTTTACATTTGCCCCTAGGTAGATGAAGTCTTTCACTGCCTTATAATTACAGCTGTCAATTGTCAAGTTCTGTCTTAAAATGGTGTTCGAAGGATCAGTTTTCTTATCCATTTATCACAAGACCAATTCGTTTGGCTTGTTTTTCAATCGCTGGGATTTTTTAAATGACATTCCTCCAACAGTTGATATTTTAAAACTTAGATTGAACTTCACCAACAAAACCCAATAGAGTCAACTGCATCCATTCAAATAATAGATACAATGCGTATCTAATAAATTACCAAACGATGCTGTTGAAAAGTATAACCCAACTGAAAATCCAATTAGGAAAATGCCTTTTATGAAATTGAATTCGGCCACATCCAGCCGGATCGACATTTAAGCTCTCAACTCCTGGTGCTCCTCATACAATTAAGTATCTCCGGTGAGCAAATTCAAACTCTCCGTCTGCTGCAAGTAGCCAGATATTGGTTCAAAAGCTTTATCCTTGCTTTAGTTTTCCTATCTGCAACATCACCAGCAGCTACATTTGTATTGTCAAAAATTGTTAACTCTGATAAATGATTGTGCCTTAAACGGACTCTCATCATACCTTTGAACCATGGAAAGCCGACGAGCCCCTGGTGCCCATCATACTTGATTACATAGTATGCGCTACTGCCGCAGCCTGGGATTTTCATCATCATCATCATCATCATCACCCTTGTCCTGTCCATAGTTCATTCACATGCAAACGAAGTGTAAGTTTGTAATTTCGAATAACGAGAGAGATTCTCTATGTTCCAGTGTGTCATTAAGGAGCCCAGGATTGACGTACACCCAGCAACACGTGAAGCATGAGAAGACCGCCCAATACAACTGCAATGTGATTTTGGATGTATACACGCAAATAATTGAAATTCTGATAGCAATAGAGTCGACGTGGTGTTACTCTCGAAAATGAACTGACATGTCGCATTATGCTGTCGTCGTCGTCACATTGAAAAGAAAAACTCACATGCATACGAGTATGTGACAATAAGGCGAAGGGAAGTGCCATGATTTATTGAGTCCATTTACCGTATAGATTCCGCCAGGAGCACATTAGGGTATTATAAGTTGTATGGACCAAGCGATTGACAGTAGCCATTTAGGAAATTTTCAGCCGGAAATTGGCCATCATTGGGAATTGAAGTACAATAGCTGTGACTATGAGAAAAGCCTTCCATTTAACGCTGATAATTTGTAGGCCGAGCTGGCTGGAGACGCTTCTTGGTTGAGGGCTAGGTCCACCCCGGACTGTAGAGCCACCTTTAGAAAGTAATTCGAAGGTCCAGCTGTAATGTGTAAGGATTTTCCATGAACCTACAAGGGAGTGAAGGATTATTTGCCTTTCATAAGTTGTTTCAAAGGATATGTACAGGAAAGTCTATAAGTCCTTAAAACCGGTTCCATTCATTAAAAAATTGTTGAACTTTATACAGCTATAGGGAACCCGACAAACAGCGACCCTTGGAGGGTCCGAGTCTGAACTTATGCCGCTTTCCATCCATGCATGCTGCTTGTAGTTTACTAGACCAAGATTTCTGGCGTCCGCTATTGCCTGATCTTTAAACCGAAGGTTCGGTGTTCCTTTTCTTCGTGAAGCAGGTGGCTGGAATTCGAAGATCCTCTTAGCTGGAGTATTCTCGCCCATTCGTTCGATGTGGCCGAGCCATTTCAGTCGACGGATTTTTCCCTTCCGGAGTACATCTACATCTTTGTACAGCTCGTAGAGTTCGCGGTTATATCTTCTCCTCCATTCGCTCTCCTCCCAGATAGGACCAAATATTCGACGTAGAATTTTTCTTTCGAAGGATCCCAAGATCTGCTCCGCTGTCTTACTTATTGTCCAGCACTCAGCTCCAAAAAGCAGGACTGGCAAGATCAGGGTTTTGTAGAGCATGATTTTGGACCTTCGAGTTAGGAGTTTGGAACCTAGTTGTTTGGACAAACCGAAGTAGCAGCGGTTGCCTAAGGTTATCCTTTGTCGAATCTCCACTAGGGTGTCATTTGTGGAGTTTATGTTTGCCCCGAGGAAGATAAACTCCTTCACTACCCCTCAAAATTATAGCTGTCAGTTGGTAGGTTTTGACCTAGACGGTGTTCGACGGATCGGTTTTTGGTAGACAGCATGTACTTTGTTTTATCCTCGTTTATCGTGAGACCAACTCGTTTGGCTTGTTCTTGTATTGCAGTAAAATCCTCAATAATGGCACCCTGAGAACGGGCGATGATGTCGACATCGTCTGCGTATCCCAGCAGCTGAATGGATTACCTGACATACTTCTAAAGACGAATTGATGGACCCTGTTGCTGACTTTTGACAATGGACAGTGGCGTTGTGGTTGTAGTCCTCTCTATCTCTATAGGCTTAGCAAGTCTAACAGATGAAGCTTGTCGGCCAGTACGCTCCGAAAAACTCTTAGACTATTCGACTTTAAGATGAAACTATGTTCAAAAACCTACAAACGTTTCCACTGCCCAGAACCCCCAGATAGTCTCTGTTGGCCTCTTTTTTACGATCGATGCAAGGAATTCCCTGATGTCTGTGAGTTCTGAGTATCCAACATCGACTTGGACCATTTTTTGATTGAAGCCAACGTCAGAAAGTAGTGAGCAATTATAAAGTAAAAAGTTTGTTGCCAGCCAAATGTCCCTTAAAAAGTCGTGATCTGTACAAAGTTCAAGGTCAGCAGTGGGCTCTTAAAGGAAAAATATTCGAAGAACTTAACTCATTTACGAGCTCAGCGAAACAAATAAACCCACAGAGCATCAGAAACCCACGATTGCACGGCTTGATAAAAATTACCAAGGATCTTCTTCAAGTCTTCAAGGAGCACTTTTACACTTAAACTTAGTTAAACGGTTGCTAACAACTTAGACTCCCAGCTTATGTAGGCCTGCGAAGTCCCCATTACTGTGGTCTAATGCCAAAAATCAAGTATTCATCCTCCGGCAGATGTTGGTGAAATGTCTGAACTCAAATTCGGTACTCACTTCAATTTTAAATTCGGTTAAGGTAGCGTTTACAAAAATAGGCTCGGTAGCCATCGTATTTCTTTACAGCATGCCAATCTGTGGCAGATGACAGTGAAGAGAGAAAGTCGGCAATAACCTCATTGAGTCTTCCAAGGCTCCTCTGCTGTGGTAACAACCTCTTTAATGAAGAAATTCTACCTTTCGTAGCCCATGTTGGTACCATTAGTGGCCTGCTTCTCTTAAGGGACTCATTTCCTTCCATTGTCCCTTATTCAGACATGGGTTTTTCCACGATCTGGTTTTCAGTGTCGCAATCATGGCTTGGTTGTGAATGCCATGTAGTGTCCCCAAATTCGTTGCAAAAATGGTTCCACTTCTTTCAGTAGCTCTTATTCCAATAGAATTCTCTGTTGCCTTCAACTGTATTTAACAGCAACTCTAGGCAAGTAGGCGTTGGTATTCGAAAACTCTTTTACTAACATGTGGGTTTCCTTTCCTCCAGAACACAGTCTCGTTCCATGGTCCATGCATCAAAATCACTAACTTTGATTGTTTGGTTGTATTGGTTTGGTTCCAATTTGGCCCAATCGTAGCTTTACCTGCAGCGCCCACTGTTCAGATGGCTACGTTCATACCCAATTCACAGAAAGGATGTGATAAAGGACTTTGAGTAGCTTCCCAGTGGTTTCAAGTGAGATCTCTATACTTTAGATGACGCTTGCAGTCCGGAGAGGACTATAGTCCCAACCAACATGCCCCTCCAGCTAGTTCGGTCCCCAGCTACCCGCCTCCAGTTTCGCATACCGATTTGATTGAAGTCACTCTCCAATTGTACTCGCCAGATATAGAGTCCTCTTCTGGGGTGGATTTAAATACTCGACACTGAGATTCATGTGCTGTATCGAATCATAGACTCCATTTACCAGAGAAAATCAAGTCGACGTCGCTGTATAACCGTCGTTTGAGACAGGGCTTTACTCCTTAAATGCCTTCCTAGCTCAGAAAAGCAGCAATTGGCAAGGGTGATTCTTCAAGCTCTACTCTTGCTAGGAATATGAAAGGAGAGGACCTAACAGCACTTTTTGGTACAAACTTAGTTCAAATTCAATGCTCTTCAGGTGGCATACGATTTGATTTGCTTGCAGCTTGATGCCCAAGATCATTTAGTTTAATTGGAGTTTATGCACCATTAACCTCTAACCTCAATCGATTGATTTCACACCATTTATTACCAAAAATTCGAATTCATTTTGCAACAATAGAATTGAATAGCAAGCCCTATAATAACAATTAAACCGCAAATCTGGAAATGCTTACCAAAATCATCGCTGGAACCACAGGCATAGTGATGTCTGTCTGTCCGTCGTGCCAAACCCCGTCGAAGCTGTACATATAAAATTCAACAGTCTACCAATATCAACACGTTCCAGGAGCGCCTGGCATTTTACATAGAAGGACAACAAAGCCTATCCATCACCAACGAACCGCAATAATTCGCATCATTTTGATCGAAAACTGTTCGTTCATTATTATTAGACACAGGATGACAAGAACATGGACAGCGACCCATTATCCTAACCAAATTGTAATATTTTCCCAAATTGGAGTTTTTGTCCAGCCTCTGTTCGATTAGTGACGCTCGATTTTTCGATGACGATACCAACCGAAAGTGCAGTCGCGACCAAGTCATCCATCCGTGATTTCGACCGACCTTGATGGAGGACACAACATCAAAATGTCCTGTGTCATGTATCCTTTCCAATGGCATTGCATCGCACTAATTAATTTTATCAATTTGGAACGATTTAACTTTTTGTCCTTGTCTGCTGCCCATTGTTGTGGCATGATTTTACCCCGCCCAACCCAGATTTGAATCATTTTGTGACACGAATGACTAAAGATCACCTAGGGGCTGTTGTGCATCCTTTTGTTTGTACATTCCTGCCTGCAGGAGGCAAATTTAAAAAAAAAAAATCGTTTTCTCTCGTCAGCTACTGAAACCGGGAAAGCAATTCGAGATGGGGGGAACGAAAACAAAAAAAAAAAATTCTGAAAGTTGGAAACACTGTTACCGTAGCCTGAAGGCGGATAAAATAGTTTTATGGACTTTTTGCCGATCTGAAGGCTGTAATTATTTTTCGTTTGATTTTTCCTTTTTTTTTTTTAGCGGACGACGTGCAAAGCAATTTTCTAAAGGACTCGAGTTCAATGGAGAATTTTTCGTTGGAATTGGGCTGAAATGCATTTCGAAAGGCAGAATGCAGACGGGGTGCATAATTAAGCGTGCCTTGGGGAACAGATAGTTTTTTTTATTTTTTTATGCAAGAAAGGGAACATTTCTTATTTTGCCTTTTTCGATGCATAATTCCTGTTAAGGGAATATGACTTGCTTTTGGGATGACAAAGGATGAAGTTTTTTGCATGGTTGAGGGTGGGATCGAACGTTCAAGTTTACAATGTGAAAGTTCGGTTACATTTTTCCACTCTTCACCATCTCAAAAGTCATGCATTCAATTTCGACCTTGAGCTCGGGAAAGGTTTGAGGTTTTTGAAAAGGAAGTCTCACGGAGTCAAATTAAACGATTTTGCTGGTTATTGTCGACTCTTTGCGGGACAACACAGTCTGGAAAGTATTCCAGAATCACATGTCAACAAGGTTCATATCAGTGAACTGATGCCAAAAGAACTCGGTTTTTATACTGTAGTAACGAATGACATTCACGGTCCTGTAAACCCAGCGTCATGTATGAAAAGGTTCAACCCAATCACACAACCTGCGATACTGCTTAATGATGCATCCGGTTTCTCGTGAATCACTCGTCCTCATCTTGATTCTCCAAAACCCAACTGATGAACTCCCAGCGGTTGGAAGAGTTTGCTAGGCAGGCATGTCTTTTAAAAGAACTCGCTGCAGGGAGCTTCATTCACTTAAATGTTGTGAACCTAAACCAAGTTATCAACCCAAGTATTGAACGACGAAAGCATGCTTAATGATCAACGAATTTCAAGTCGAAACTCAATACCCCTTCATCGATTGTGCTACGCTCTACGCGACGATGGTTGTGCCCAATATCCCTAAACCAAGTTATCAACCCAAGTATTGATCGACAAAAGCATCCCTGATGACCAACGAATTTCAAGTCGAAACTCAATACCCCTTCATCGACTGTGCTTCGCTCTACGCGACGATGGGTGTGCCCAAGATCCCGTCAAAACTGATCCGGTTGGGTCGCGCAACACTGGAAAACACTTGATGTTGTGCCGAGTAGTGTTGGCACTAGAGATTACCACACTAGAATATGAGCAGACTACATAGGCAATCGGAATGGAACCGAGTTTATCTTACGTGGATTCCAGGTCATAAGTCAACTAAATCTCTGACGCTTTAGTCAACGAAAGCTCAGCGATTATCCCATGGAAGTCCGTAACCCAAACTTGGCATTAGTTCAGCAAAAGGTATGCACTGGATCAACTCTCATATGGTCTTGCTTCACAAAGAGAGATTGTCTAGCTTAACTTCCAGCAGAACCACCAAGTGTTTTCTGAAAGGGCCTGGTAGGTTAGGTTAGGTTGTAAGGATGGCTGCATTTATGTACAGCCTCACTCGAATCTCAATGGATCCATTGTGTTCTCCGGTGTAGTGTGGGATACCTAAGAACGTGGCCTTTTGAACCTGAGAAGAAAGAACTGCAGAACTATGCTCGAGCTAATCACAAGACACAATGCATATGGGCATCATACAGGCCCACATGAGAATAATTGTCCTTAAAAACAACGATACGTGGAAGCACTTCCTTTGCGTTCCTTGTCCTTCTTTCTCGAGATTAACACTACACACCTAGGGTATCTATGTAGCGAGAATGGAGAATGCATCTATAGATCTCTGGACACGTATATACTGTGCATCCAACAACAGAATATGTCACAGACTAAGTGCTGACAACCTTACAAACAAAAAATTTGGCACCCAATTTAAATGCTGCACCTCAAATGGGACACCCTTTGCTTTGCTTCAGTTGCAAATATGGGAACGGATGGTTAACCGTAGCTTTCCTCAGTATATAGAGGATGAACGTATCCTTAAGCAATTCCTTTATGAATTAAAAATAACAATCCCCTCAACCCAAACTAAAACACAAAGATTTGTAAAAAAAATTCCTTTAAAAAGTTCTTAGAGATTCTTCACCCAAAATAAAATTAAACCATAAATCCTTACCAACGACCTCATATGTAAATCTTAATCTTAATCCTTGTCCGACCATCCAAAACTCAGCTACAATCCCTTCATTAAAAATTAATACCTCACAAAACTTTGAGTGAACTTCCAATTCCATGGCCACCAACGTACAACTGTATCCCCAGAGGAGCGTCCCACCATGCACCACATACTTACACTGCAAAATTACTGTACGACCATTTGCCGATCAATCATACGAGGTATGAACAAGCCAGTCAGTCAGGCATTGGGAAGCAAGCAAAACAAAAAAAATCCTGGATTCCGGGTAAAAATCATGGCAAAAGGACGAAGCTACTTATATTTTCCATAATTTAGCTTTATTAACTTTCCACTCATCCATCATGGTGGGGTCTGACAAGTGCAAGCAGCGACATCATTTTTGATATATCCTTGCCGTGTACATAGCCTTGAGTTGAATTGTTAGTGGGGGTGAGGGTCTGTAAGGCGCCACTTGCAATTAAGTTTAGTTCGGAGTTTTTCAACTCTTCCCCGGTTTTTATGGAGAGGAATGGGCTAATGGCATAAGTGCATATGGAAACGGCTTTAATAATAAAGTCGTGCCGCAATTAATTCTAGGAAAAGTACCTCTTCGTATTGCGACTTTAAAGTTGTGATTAAGTTCGTTTATGTACGGGGCTAAGGTTTAGACTTATTGTTGGAAACCCTGTGGACTGCAATGTGGTGATAACTGAAGACTTAAGTGTGATTATGATAGTTCCAAGTGTTCAATGTAACTATAATTGACACAGGACCCATGTTGGCCATGTGATGCCCACTCGACCATAGTTCTACAGTCAGTTTTTCCAAGATTAAAAAGGAGTTTTGCGGCGTTCGTATGAGGATCTTTCACAAAACACTTGATGGTTCTGAAGACAATTAACCTAAACCATCTTTTTTTCAACAAGACCAGACCATATGAGAGTCGATCCAGTGTTTAGCTTTTGCTTAACTAATGCCAATTATGTGTTACAGACTTGCAGGGGTAATCGAGCCCTCTTTCGCTAAAGCACCGGAGTTCTGTAACGCTTTCAGTATTTAAGGCTTTTCGAGCTCAGACGCTCAACTAAACATTAGTGAATACGAGGCTGGCCGGGAATGTCGACTGGGGCTCCTACTCTGTTCAAAAGCGGACATTTTGAAACGCAATTCATGAAATCCATACAAAATGTCCGCTTTCAAACAATCCAAGCTATAGAATCGCAATACAGAGCAGGGGTCCTGCTTTCTTTTTCTATGAAATATGCTCTCGACTTCGAGTGACACCGAGGTTGATGTCGGCAGCAGAATTAGCAAAGTAAAAGCTGCCTTGGGGTGCGATGATGAAGAGGCCCATGAGGACACGGCCCATTTCCTCTGTCACTCCCCAAGCCTCTGGCAACTCAGAAACAAAATCCTGGAAAAATTTTTCTTCGACCATATCGACGAGTTGTCAGATGGATAACCGTCGAAAATACTCAAATTCGTCACAATGTCCGGATGGCTAGAAAACAGACCACGGTAGGAAACAAAACCATGGGTATCACAATGGGTCCACATGGACCTAAATGTGATGAGGATGCAACCATTCTCATCAGCCCGCTTACCTAACCTAACCTAAAAGCTGCCTTCAGAATGCCATATAGATTAGGTAAGGTTAGGTTGAAATGGCTGCCAGCTATAGCCAGATGGATCGGCGGAGATCTCCTTACCTACACGTTGAACTAATTGGAGCTTCTGATGAAGCGAAGTAGGTTTCTAACAGCTGTGTTCACATCAGATCGCCTAAGTTAAACGAAATCCCCAAAGTGGAGCCTTCTTTTGCGAGAGAGAGCTGGGCAGTTACAAAGAAGGTGGGGAATAGTTTCCTCCACCTCTTCGTCCATATAGCTTCAACAAAAATTGTTTGAATGGACGCCAAGCCTTGTTGCATGCTTGCCTATTAGACAGTGTCCTGTGATGACACCTACTATCAGATATTATCTGATATGCGATCTGTTGAGAAAAATTAAATTCTTAGAGCGTTTCAGGTCCAGCCGCGGCCAAATCTGCTTTCTCGATACCATCCAGCGATCGGTATGCCCACACGGGTACGATTGTTCCATATCTGGCGGGTTCGTCAGCCTTGCAGTTCCCTCTATGCCCCGGCACTCATCGGAACGCCATATAAAATCTAAAAACGTAATGTGTTCAGTACTAAATCAAAACTGAGACTGATCCGCTCCAAGATTGAATCAGTACTTCATTACGACTGTTCATAGTGATCACTGCTATCACTCATAAGGTGAGCTCAAACACAAGATGACTCTCTGGAGCTATTAACGTCCTATGCCCGATGAGAGGTTAAACGATTTAAATATGTAAATCCACATCTGCTTCTTTGTTTATCGACTGCAGGGTTCTTCTATTCCTACAGTGCTCCATGGGGAACATGTAACGATGCTGTCCAGGTTAAGCTGAAATTACATGGATTTGTTAACCCTAAATTGGAGCACATTTAGAAATGCAACGCTTTTGGTGTCTTATGTGACTTTAAAGTCCATGGATAGACGGACTTTAAATTTGTTGGTCCTTTCCAGAATTCATCTTTGTATCTGTGTCAGTAGACATGAAAAGCCTACAAGAGTATAATCTGTCTTGAAAAGCTTCTCAATTCACCGTCCGGAGTCGGCATTAAAACTGTAAGTCCATTCCATTCGTGCGAAGAATATAACACGCACAATATGAATGGTTGTGAGAAGCTAGGCCATAGCCCTCTATGAGCTGTCGTGCCAAATATACATCTGTGTCAGGACTTTATTAGAAGACGATCCACTTCACCTAAATTTATACAAATTAAGAACTTTCACTCGTACTTAGTCGATGAACTGGTAATAGCATCATCCTTCAAGATTGGAGAGGTAGTCCAGTCGCTCTGATCTCGTCTAAACTGTGCCTAACCTAACCATGGTTTAGGGTTTTTTTCATGCCCCATTACACCCTTTTTAGTCTCACGCGGTTTCAATACAATACGTACAGAGGTACCTAGGTTAACCGAGCAATTCTGCTGATCTGAAAGTCGAAAATCCTTTCTAGATGAATAGCAGTGACGAATTTACTCAACCACTTCCTTGAATAAAGAGAAGCAAGGTCTTCCATAAGGAGATGCTAATAGTATAGATTCCGTCGCGAGGTTAAAGTCTGTGGAGGTGTATTTCTACAAAGTGGTCCTCGCTTATAATACCGATGATGATTCAATGGATAATCCTCTTTAAGTTCTCCCCAGAAACTTTGAGTTTTTGAAAAGTGGGTCTTGGAATAGAGGACCCAATTTCACTAGTTTTTGCTGACTCCATAGACAGCGGATCAAGCAAGCAGCCCATCACTTGCAACCAGCATCCTGGTAGAATGAAGTTTCTACCACAAACTACTCAGACCTCCACCTACAAACTTCCAATGGAATTCATTTTGCAAAAAGTACACGTGACAGAACGAAACCTTGCGGAAGTCCGTTCTCCATTTTAAAATGATTATATCATGACACTGTCTGTCCGTACGTTTCTCATTCTCATTTCGAAGGACATAACCAAGTGTACCAAGAGTAAACGTTAAATCCAAGCTAATGGAGTACCATGACTAGTTGGGCACATTGAACTTCAGGATTTGAAGTTTTTCCGGTCAAAGGATAAAACAAAAATGCGTATCCTTTGATCAATTTAAGGCATTTGCCACACATAAATTTCTATCCTTTTTGCTACACGGGTACTGCTAGTACTATTCTTAAGCTAAAATTGTTGCCGTTCTGTTGTTTCATAGTTTCAACGGTATGCATGTGTAGGAAGCGGAAACAATCTCTATCCTTCTATCTCTCTCCTCCGGTCATACATATGTATGTAGATCCTTTGGATGTTGAATGCGAAATAATAGTGTTACACCAAGGAGAAGGACGACAATGAGATTTTCCTCAACATAAGGCGGATATGAGATTCATGTGCGTTGTGTCGTGTGTTGTGTACGATGAGTACAACGACAAGGATGAGGACGACAACGACGACGACGACGACGTAGGAAAAAGGATATCGCAACAACGTGTTCCACACATCACGTCTCTATTAAGTTTCATCAGGCTATAAAGTATCACATTATTGTGGGACAATTGCCTTCGTTCTTGGTACGTTGTGTGACTACATTCCGGATTGAGAGGAGTTTTACGAAGGAGGGGATGGAGTGTACTTGGAAAAAGGATTCTCCTACGGGGTTGCACTGTCACTGTTTTCCTCTTTTTTCACCAAGCACAGCAACCCCAATTCAACCGAAGCAAATAGTTTATGACTCCGGCAACATATGATATCAATGGATATGTGCTGCTAAAGGATTTTCCTAACACAATTCTCCATTTCTGGTGCTTGCTCTGTATCCTTTTTGTTTTTTTTCTTGTTTCAAATGAAAAGTCAATGCCATATATCGATGTTTTGCGAGTGTATATGTGTACCATTATGTGCTTTATAAAATCACTATTGATGATCATTTGGATCACAATTACAGTTATTTTTAAAAGCGCGCTAAGTACATCTAATGATTTTGTAGAAGTGGCAGGAATCCAACAAGGAATAGAAAGCAAATGCCATTCTGTTCCATTAATACCATCTGATGGCTTCATTACAGAGAAGCGTCTGATTAGTTTTATTCCTCCCCATTCGTGGGTAAGTTCCTTAATTGTCCTTTTTGTTAGTTTTGTGCTTCGTAATTGCTTGGAAAATAGCAAAAAATACTTAGTTAAGAGAAAGAGACGAGGGAATCAAAGAATCAGATTATAGGTATGGGTATACTTACATATTTGTTAGCAAGCTTTCCCACTATGATGCACTTAAGCCAATTGTATCCTTCCAGCACCTGGTGTATCAGTTAATCTTAAATGTAATTGTAGATCATTTCGGGAAATGTCCCATCAGCTCCAACATAACTGATGAAACACCGTCCTGAATGAGGTTTCTCGCCAAATACCAGCTTTTTCTCTTAAAAAAGGTTTTGTAAGTAAAACAACAACAAATACTAGTACCACAGGACGTGGGGAATGCTTTCAACTCCACGAAACCAAATCCGATGACGAGGTACAGGAAAAGCGAATAAATCACTGGAGTTCTATAAAAGTGGCTGCTCAGTCGACTATTGTATGACTCAATGTAAAGGTATTAGGAGATTAAAGGCCTCTAAATCCTACAGAATTCATCTTTATATCTGTGGCCACAAGGAAAAACAGCATAAGCCACACACAACACAAGTCGACTTATGTTGTTTTTCCTTGTGACCACAGATATATATATCACGAAGCTTTGTATGGTTTGAGATTGTGTAGCCCATGTACGGTATGTTTTTTTAGCGTCCGCTCGACTTGTCCCACTTATCTTAGGCGAAGTATTTGAACTTTTCTGAAAAGTTCGCTGAAGTCGCTGAAAAGTCCATACAATTCATCATATTATCTCCTCCTCAACTCAGACGAGGCCGAAGCTAATTTTCTCTCAAACCGACCGAGGACGACCTAACCCATTCTCGACAAAGTCAGTGTTTCTATGCCATTAGGCTGGATTAGGTAAATCAAGGCCTTGTATGGAGGCACTTTAGTTGAGCTTTACTCCTCAATTGCCTTGTTTATGGTGACTCGAACCTGTGTCAGATTAGATTAAGATTGAGGAGGTCCAAAGTCCCTTATCACTGCGGCCACAGATGGGCCTATTGTGATGTCCTCTTAGTTAAAGCTCCTCCATGATGCCGGAGTGTGTGATGAATCCGGCGATGTCTTTGGGTGAGCTGGTGGTTATGTCTTTCACCTCGAGGTAACGATGACGTGTTTTTATGAGGCAGTTACAGTGACAAAGTGTATGTTCTGCTGATTCTTCGTCCTCGTTGCACATTCTGCATATGTCGCCTTGTGCTATTCCCATAGTCATGAGGTGTTTTTTAACCCGACAGTGGCCTGTGAGAAATCCTGTGACGATTCGAATCTGACTTCTTGTTAGTTGTAGAAGTTGTTTCGTTCTTTTTGGGGAGGGGATTGGGATAAAAGCTTTAGCCTGTCTGTTACCTTCCGTTGCTGTCCAGTAATGTTGTGCTTTGTCTTTTAGCCAATTATTTATACAGCCTTTTGCTGTGCTTGTTGGGAGGCCGCAGAATGGTCTTTGCATCATAAAAGTTGATGCAGAACCTTTTCTGGCTCCGACTCCTTCATCTGTTTTTGACCCATCTGTGTACCAAACATGAGAGTCGTTTGCAAATGTTGGTTTATTCTGTTCCCAGTGTCAACTCAATTAGCAATCTAACGCATTAAATACAGACCCACGGCGACCATGATAATGATGATGTCAATGTCATCAGCGTATGTGAGTAATCAAAGGGACTTTTAAAAAACTGTGACTCTTGTGTTGGCATATGAGTTCCCAAGAATTATTTTCAAGAACTGTTCGTTCCCCTTATATTCTCTTCTAATCTCTGTTTACATACAAAAAAAGATCAAGTCTTGTCTTGAGAACATACAAAGTCTCCTCAGTTAATCACTCCCAACACATACAATGAGTTCTCGTTCTAGTTGGATAAATTTGTCATTACAGGATTAACAAGCAACCGGCATCAAGGGAGTAATCATCAATATATTCACGGACAGTCAGGCAGCGCTAAAAGCACTGAGTTCTCACTACTTCAAATCTAAGGCCGTTTTAGGCCACTTCAATGCTCTCCAGGAGCTCTCAAAGCGGAACCAAATCAAGCTCTGGTGGGAACCACGGCACAGAGGCATTGAAGGTAATGAAATCGCAGACCAACTTGCCAGAAAAGGTTCTTCAGAAAGGTATATAGGTGCCGACCCTTTCTGCAGCATCCCTACTTCCGCGTTCAGAATGAGTCTGGACAGAATGAGTACTGGAACAACATTCAGGGACTTAGACAGGCTTAAAGAGCCATCCGACCCCTGAACAAAACCACAAAAAATATCCTCAATCATAAAAGGGACGATATCAGAAGGCTTGCCGGCTTCGTCACCGGTCACTGCAGCCTCAGATATCTCTTACACAAACTTAATATAGTTCAGGAATCCGAATGCCGACTTTGCTTAGAGGAAGACGAATCAGGCGAACACGTACTATGTGAGTGCGTGGCCGTCTGCAGAGTCAGGAAGCGCTTTCTCCATAAAGAATTCCTAACACCGGAGGATCTTCGTAACGCCTCGACTGGAGATATTCTCAACTTCATTAGGAAGATAGTGGATCTCCTTGTCTAACTGGCTCCAGGCACAATAAATCTTTTAGGTCGCAGCGCCATATGCGTTAGTCGCAGAGCCCTAATAATAGTAATAATAATAAGCATCCTCACGGAAATAAATCCTTGAAGCTAGGGGCAAATACAAGTCTCAGTGTGTTTAATAACAGTTGTAGGCTTGTACCTTCTTACTCACGAAAACCTTCTTACTTCTTCAATTGTAGTCTCCATATCACAGCAGAAGCAACTAGAAGTGTTAAGTTATTGCTTTCGCTTTAGATCCCATTGGGCTTTTGTTTTTGTCATTGCATATGACGAAGTTGCTGTCATATTTTTTTACCATACCCTACATCTCTATCGACGTAGCATATGGTCTGTGCTGTCATCTAAAATTGAAAACTAGGTACTTGAAAACCTCGAGCATCTCATATCACTTAAGTGTAATTTAAACAAAACAGGAAGGCACTTTCATCCTGTCAGCTACTGTATGTATGTATATTTGGCACGGCAGCTCATGGAGAGCCAAGGCCTAGCTTCTCACAACCATTCATGTTGTGCGTGTTATATTCTTCGCACGAATAGAAGGGACCTACAGTTTAGTGCCGACTCCGAACGGCGAATTGAGAAGCTTTTCATGACAGATTATACTCTTGCAGGTTTGTCATGCCTGCGAAGAGGTGGGCCGCGAAAAAACGTTTGGTGGTTTTTGAGAATCGGACCTGTGTCTCTCGCTTAGCAGTCCAACGCATTAACCACTAAGCCACGGCGACCTGTCAGCTACTAACTCAGCTAAAAGTTCACCTCACTGTGTTAACCCTTAAAAACCATCTTTACGTGATTTTAAGAGATTCCATTTGTTACTTACTTTCTACATTTCTTGGGACTCTGCTTCCTATACCTTGCCCGCAAGGATCTTCTTCTTCCTATTTCGGCGAGTGTATGAACTGAACTCAAAAGATCAGAACCCTCTCACTTCTACCGATCCGCCTGTTCGTCTGATTGCTAGATTGTCTTATGCAACCAACTGGAAGTGAAAAAAAATGAGAGCCTTTCCAATTGCCATGCAATTTGTAACATAAACTACTAAATATTCACACAGATACATACATACATACATGACAATATAAAATAAAAATAAACAAATTGCAGCTAATCCTTATTTGTTTACAGTTAATTAAGAGCTTAAATCAAATATGTTCACCACGGGTATCCACCCGAAGAAAAAAAATCCCACACAAAAAAATGCCCACAATTATGCCGAAAACAGGACACGGTAGAATGCAGGACACCATCCACAGCAACACGATATGTGTGCACAAACGATAATCCTTGCGGTATATTTCAACACTAAATTTTAATGTTATTTTTGTAAGCTCACCGAAAAATACAATAAACTCCAGCAAAAAAATAAAAAAGAATACCACAGGAGCTGGAGAAAAAAAAAATCCGAGAACCAGGATATCCGCTCAAGTAATACAAGAGTACATTTGTAAAATCGGAAATGCGTACACAATCCACTGTTTGCCAGCCTGAGTGTGTTTATAAAGGTGTAATCACATTTCTGCATGCATGTATGGTTGCATTCTGTTTGCTTGTGTGTACGTGTGTTAATCCTAGCCTCAACATTTATAAAGAGAACCGTGAGCCAACACAAGCATATTTTCACATAATAGAACATAACATTGCCAGTGAACCTGGATTAACGTTCACCCTTCGCGGCATTTGATCCCATAACTAACCATTTCCTCCTTCTGTATGCAAATTGTCCTTTCGCTTAGTCCCTTCATATCCGATGGCTGGATAGGCCAAACATCCTGTCTGCTGGACTGGCAAATTGCAGCTCTAGCGATAAATGATGGAAAAAAGATGCTTACATAGGAGTTGTAAGCGACCCAGAATGGAACGGCTGATACCCTATTGTTTTTTTCTTTTGAAATGCCAACCGCCGGAGTGCTCTAACTAGAACGAAGCCAGAAGAACAGTGCATAGCATACATCGGAGATGGAAAGTAGTTTTCAGTGAAGGTTCCAACGGGAAGTGCTCCTTAACTCTGTACAGGATAATTCGAAATGGCACACCTGAAAAATTGTTTTTTTTTGGGGTTAAGTTCATACCAAATGGCTCAAAAAAGGACCCAAGTGTACAGCCTGATTTCTTACCAAAATCTGGAATAGAAAAGTCAAAGACCAACACCTGCGCAGAATCGTGCTCCAAGTCCAGAATTTCAGCTCCTTCCAATTCATCGTCAATTGTTCTGCGCAACGTTTTCTTAGGGCGAGTCATTCTTCTAACTGAGTGGGTGAGTAGATTCAATTGCACGGCATATTCCGCAAAGGCTTGTTCTACCGATCCTTTCTCATTCGTTCTTAACCAGTTCTCCAGTTCGAGATACGATTTAGTAAGGATCCTGAAGCTTGTCGATTTTGTATGTGGGTGCTATGAACCCATTGAAGACATTGCTACTGGCAGATGCAGTCCGAAGACGTCGGGGTCTATCATAATAGGCTAGTTGCATGCTACTTAGATGTCGGCTCCAAGCTTGTTGCGGACGTAAAAGTTGGGTTAGGTTAGAAGAGTGGTGGTGTAATGTAAAAAGTCAACTCAATTGATCTTCATGGATTCCCTGTGGAACCCTACATGTGTGTATTTGTGTCCTCTGGTCGCCTTTCTCACCCACCTCGAATCCAGTATGAATTTTAAAAATAGCCTGGGTGATTAAGGAGAAGGCGGTTAGGGTTGTTTTCCTGCTTCTGTTGAGGCTGAAACAGTCGCAGAGGAAGTGCGTCGGGTCCCCTTTCGCATCTATGCAGCATCGGTCGTATTTAGTCGCCGTCAGTTGGTTGTTACCTGTAAGGATGCTGATAACTAGTGCCTTTTACTCTATTGTGGCTACACCTTCTTTGATATGCGGCATCATGAGAGAAAATTCTATCTGCAAACGTTCAAATGGTTTACTTTCAAAACGGCAACTAAGCGCAATGTCATCCAAAGTTAATGCTTAATCGTAACAGTTGCATCGACTGTGTCAATGTTCAACACTAGCTCAAAAGAAATGCTTGGGTAATAGAAGGAATCCAGAACACGTATGTACTCAGATGAAACCTAAAGAATTCTACTCGAAAAGGCGTCTGTTTCAAAGCACCTATACAGACAAATGCCTCACCATTGCGTTTTCTAAAACATTGACTACTCAAACACAAACTAAACAATTATCCCCAAAAATGCTGATTTTTCAAAGGACTTTAACATTTTAACTAAATTTCCTGCTAGATTATCGGGAGTTCTACAAAGACCACTGGTCACCTTCAGTCGTACGTCTATACAACTTTTTCCACAGAAAAAAAGAAAAAAAAAAAAACACAGTCTCCCCCATTATCCCGATTTAAACTCGAATGCATTTAAGGATTAATTTGCATAGTTTGAGACAAAGAAAAATACAGAGTACCACTGGTGAATTGCTCCCGGTGTATTTTTCTATTTAAATTAACTTTCTAACTCTTGAAACTAAAACAAACTGTGTACAAATGAGCGAGGGTTGAGCTGGGAAAAGAACAGAAAGAATCCTTAAACTCTGGATACAATTGAAAAGGAGGCGGGCGCACAAAACTTTTGCAACAAAGTCTCCCCCATTCCATCGAATATAAACACATAGTCTGACTCTGGATTGCAGCAACTTTAAGCACTGGAATACTTACAACTACACTCTACGGTACTTTTTAAATTCTCGAGTCCGTTCGAACGAGAAGAAAAAGAGAAAAATGCAACTTGAATTGAAACGGAAGCGAATAATGTAGCTTAGATCTCGTGCTAATATAATATGCACATGCATTTTCAACAAAAAAAAAACACACACACATACTCACACAAGACGAAGATCCAAATTCCCTGGAATCCTTCGAGTGACAACAATTTGCATACCACTGGGAATCTAAAAAGACCAAAAAAAAGAGTCAAGAGTTACCGAAAGAACCAAAAGGAACAAAAAAAACCGCCAGCGGTATCGCATCACAGAGTGGAGGAAGACAAAAATCCAATTGTCATAGTATCCTCCAAAAAAAAAAGAAAAAAATAGAAGGTAACCTACAAAGTAGGAGACTGATTCGAAGAATCCCGTGAAACACTACCACGAATATATGTGTGCAACGATCCCGACGGAGGTTGGGATATGACATGGGTAACACTGACACACCACCATTCCACTATAACACCAACGACAGCCAAACGCACCTTCTTTACTTAAGCCTCGGGGGAAGTTCACCCCGTCGATATTTATTCACCATAATCATAAAATATACATGCGGTTATTTTCCAACACACCCACACACAAAGTTACACACGCCAAAGGAGAAACGAAAGAAATTTATTCAATTCTGTGTGAAATCCTTTCGCACCCAAAGGAATAACAAAATTTCCCATTCTCATACCGGTTCATTCTATCCACACTTAGCCTTGGTGTATGGAGCTTTATGAGTATGCTGGTTCCTTAAGTTACCATTTTCCATTTTTTCCTTTATGTATGATTTAAGGAGTTTTTTTTTTTTGTCTTCTTATTCCTGTTTGTCTCCTGTTACTTTGGCTTCGAACGGGAATATAAAATCAAAAATTTAAAACTTTTTTTCGGGGATTTTCTTCTTTTTTTTTTGCAAAGTTAGATCCTGTTGTTGATGGAGTTGCGTTTTCGTTAAATTGGTTGTAACCTCGGCTGTAATTTTATTTGGCGCCTGATAAGGGCCTCAACCCAAAGGATACAATTTATACATTTACTGTGAAAGATTTGTAAGGACTTTCACAAATTTAGAAACAACTTTTAAAGTTACTCAAGTTTGGAATGGAAATGAATTTCAACAGTTGTGGACCGGTTTGAAATTTTGCTAAATTTTAAGTTCTATGTTCACAGCGTTGTTTCAAGGCCTGACAAGCTAAGCAAGATCCAAGATGCGTCAAATAAGCTAAGGAAGCTATTGCAATCAAGTGGGGAATCCTGTAACTTTTCTTTGGTAGGAAAGAAGCACTCAGACTAGATAGGTCCTTTTTACTAACCACATTTTTACGAATCACTTAAGCTCAGCACATTGACTAAAGTTTAGTCTTTGTAAGAGACAGCAAAAACTCTTCAGATTTCTTAAGGATGTCGAAAATGATTGCTATAGAATCATGTCCTCTCCATTTTTGCTTACCAAAAACCCACATAGAGACTTATAGGGAACGCTGGCAAGCTTTGATGGATTCTTCTTCTCGTCTACCAAGTACAAAAAGTCCTCACGATTTTTGGAGGGAATAAATCGAGTGGGAACTTTTATACTTGGTTGACGAGGTAGACGGAGAAGTTGGGATGAAAAGATGAGCATCTATCTCTCAAGACGAAGATGTGGAACTTAAGAAAACTTAACTGAACTTTAAAAGCTCTCATAGAATAGAACCATTCAAAAACCCAGCACGAAGTTTAAGAAATTACAAGACATGTCCGAAAGCGGGTGCACATGATCCATATTAAGTTGAAGATTCACCAGTCTACCTTTCGGAACCATGCACCTAGTAGGACAAAAGGACGGAATAGGTGCAAAAGGATTGCAAAGATTGTTGGATTAAATCTTGCTTGAAGTAAGTATAAAACCCCACGTCAGGAATGATCCAAGTTTTGAAATTTCGCAACTCCGACAAAAAAGTCCAGGGAAACTCGAAATTCATACAATCTACATCTACATCGTGGGTTGGGTACGAAAACTCCAAAATTAAAAACCCCAAACTAAAATCCCCAAACCAAAATCTCCAAAACCAAAATCCCCATATTGGGAATCTGTATTGCACCGCTTCGCTACTCTGGTCCTTTTATGTCCAAAATCGTTAAGAAGCACAGGTTTTTGTTATATTCCGAGTTATGGCCTTATATCGCCTTCGCCAAGCAAGTAATAGAGCAGAAAAGCGGAGCGGTAATCGCAGGACAGTTTGGATTTTGGGGTTTGGGGATTTTTCACTTGTGTATTATATAGGTATCCCCTACATCGTCACTAGGAGACTAGTGAAAGTCTATAAAAATTAGAAACTCGTCTTCTATGCGAATGGCGAGATCCTTTCTAACGGCATGTGATAAATTTCGTTCGACATTGAGTGCTATCTAACAAGAAAACCTGAACCATCTCAGAAGTTCGTGAATGGTCGGGGGTAAATCCGAACAGGAAGTCTATCTTTAAGCCACCGTCACTTGAAAGCTCAGGTTTGCTTGATAATAGAGCAAATGTTGATTTTACTTCGATCGTAGTGGCAACATTGTCAATCATCAACAAATTTACAACTTGGTGGAATGCTTTTTATATCAAAAAAGTTAAGCTCGCCTTAGACAGGGGTGTGAGTTGTGGTATCAAAACGGCGCATCCGCTCTACTTGTGTCTCCGGCAGGTACACCAGTTTCAACCACTTCTACCTACCTACCTAGACAGGGGAAGAGTTGGAAAAGGTCAGCTTAAGAATAGCTCTGTCAGATATTTAAAGCACCGACGTACTTCTCCTATCATTACAGGACTCACCTATGGTAGCTTGTGGCCTATGCAGACGACGAACGTCGTTATTTCGCACCTTCTAACTCTTTCCAACATTCTGAACCAAAACTTGTTTCGTTAGCTTTAAGCGCTCCAAAATAGAGGTCGACTTATGTACTTAGAATAATTAAGTCGAGAAACTCAGAGCTCCAGTCCATATCTCTACAAAAGCGCTTTTTACTTGTGTCACAGTCTAAAAAGGGAACTAACATGAGCCGTGTTTTTTTGAGAGCTGTATACCCAGCCCAGTAAAATTTTACACACAAAGCAATAACAACACACCAAGTGACGATAACTAACCCAGTAGCAGCAAGTGAGGATAGAACTACAAAAGTTGACCACCAGAGCGCGAAAAATCTCATAAATTAGCTCTTAGCCGATCGTATTTGTTGCTTTTCTTCGGTTTTGACATTTACAAACTGTCAAATGAAGAAAAAGAAATCGAGCCACAAACCAATTGGTTGGTGCGGCTGCTACTGAGTATGAATCGTTTTTTTGACCGAAGTGAGTATAGTTTTCAAAAAAACACGGCTATGGAGTGAAAATGTTGCCAAAAAAAAAATCGAAGTCTAAGCTGTTGATAGCCTCATCTCTTCAGAAAATTAACCTCAATTGTGAGTTTCCTTCAAGATTTCCTTAACTTATAAATCGAATGCCCCTCCTAAAGTTGTTAAACGTCCCGCAAACCGCCCCTGATTAATTGAGAAATTCAAACGTATTTCTGTTGATGTAAACAACTTGGTGAAATATTTTTTTTTTAAACTTTATTTTGGTTATTTTCTATCGTGTCCATTTTTTTCCCTCTCGTTGTTCGTCTAAGGATAAATGCAGCCACAATTTTTCATACCACAATGAATAGCGAAGGGAGATTCTTTTTTTTTTGGGTTTTTTTTACCGAATGCTTCAGAGAACATACTTTAAAAGTTTTCAATCCGTTTTATTGAGGGTGGAGGGGATATGAAGACACGTATGTATATGGTTGTCAACGCGTATTACCGTTAAAGTGAAAGCGTACGCGCCCTTGGGGCACTTTGAAGAACTAAGGTTTTGTACAAAAGTAAGTTAGTAGTTATTTCGTCACTTGAGTAAAATGGGACTGAGTGCTCTTGGCAGATAAGTTTTGGATATCTTCAAGATTTAGTTTTTTTTTTTTCTTCAAAACTCCCTTAGGGTAACTTCATTGTTGAGCAAGTTAGGATGTGAATTAAATTTAAGTGACTTTTTAAGTTACAACTGGCCCAGTAGAAGTATACTAACAAGTAGTTCGATAATTCCATTGCTTTGGTAAAAGTAAAGTATTACAGGTCGTGTGGAAGGGTGTGTAGTTTAAAGCGTTATGTGCATCCAGTAGCAGATCTAAAAGTGAATGGATGGAGATTTAGAAACTCATTCTGGTGAATCTCTCTAAATTGCAGATCGTTGAGTATTCTAGCTGTGCCATGGAACCTAGAGTGCGAAGATGTCGGTCTTGTATAACGGTCCAGTCACTGTGGAATCGACGGCTTTTGGCACCACGCAATAGGATGGGTAAGATCAGCGCTGTGTTGAGCATCAATTTTGTCTATCAAACTGAAGTAGTAGCGGTTTCCTAGGGTTATTCTACGTCGAATAACCATGAGGGTGACATTTATGAAGTTGATGTTTACTCAGAAGTAGGTGACCTCCTTAGCTACTTCGAAGTTGTTGTCAAAAGTGTCCGTCTGTCCATCCTATGCAATGGAATTAGTTTCATCCTGATTTACTTCATCTCTCAATTGTCTTGAGAACCTCTGTGACAGCACGTCTATATCGTCTACACCAGCGGTCTCTTGTGTGAACTCCTACCCTGCGCACTATCTACCCCAGTACGAGATTAAAGAAGTCACAAAATGGCGCATCTCCTTGTCTAAATCCAGAGTATGTTTGATGAGCTAAACTGCTCTCTTCCACAATTCAGCTATCGTCGTGTAGAGGTTAAGAAGATGAATACTTTCGTATGCAACTTTGAAGTCCATGAAGAGGTAGTAACTAAACACATAAACACTGCGTCTCGGTGATTTAATTTCCTTCGCTGGTTTGAAGAACCTGCGTTTCCGGCTTAATACCAGCTGCAGGTGTTGTAGAAATGTTGGATGTAATCGTGCTCACGAAGCTTTTCGACTTGTTTGAGGTGGGAGACCGCCTTGGCCCTCTTTTTCTACGTAAGCATTTTTTTCTATTCTCCTCTTTCGCTAAGATACTTCTCCTGTCAGAGTCAACGTTAACTCTTTCGAATAAGGATGGTGATTCGACCAGGTTGCTGTGTGGAATCTCTATTACGAGTTGCTGCAAAACCTCATTATCAATGGACGCAAAATCTTCTGCACCAAAATTACTCTTCAAGCGTGAATATACTTCCATCTTTTAATAAGGATATGCCCCACTTTTATATTTTTAGCACACATGAAAAGATAATGAAAATCCTTTCGATATAACCCACACGGAAACCTAAAACACATGAATGAACACCGTGGCACGAAATATTTCGCTTAGAACCAGATTCCACGATTTCAGACATTCTAAATGCATAATCGTATTTAAGTATTCAATTTTAATATCCTTCTCCCTTCACATGGGAGTTCCTGCATTGCATTCCCTTACAGTTAAGCTCATATGTTTCACCCTATGCTCTGAATAGTTTTTCCAGAATGAAAACCTACAAAAAAGGAATATAATTACACATGCAGATAGAACACACCATTAAGCAGCATATTTCCAAGATGAGCACACATTTTCCCATCTGCATCTTCACATTCAGCAGCCGAAGTGCCACAGGTGCTGGCAAAAGAGTACTAAACTATTTAGCAAAGTCGGGGGGTTTCTTTTTTTTCATCCCTTCCAACAGCAGAAGCAGTAGAAGCATCCTTTTTCCTGTTCCTTTCTTTTCGTTTTTTTTTTTTTTTTTTGCGCCCTGAAATTTCCCCACTCAAGCGAAAGGAACTCTGATAAGGACTGTAGATGTACACACATATGAAGTTGGCACGTTCTGTTCACACTATGACAAAGGTGAAAATATTGGATATAGAACTGGGAAGGATGGCTACAGGAATAAAGTGCACGATTGTGTCGCATTCATTTGCTTTGAAAACTTTTGAAAGACAAAAAGCTTTGCCTACAGCTCTGTGTGGGATAAAAATTTAATTTTTAAAACTGTCAACTACTGACAGATATATGGGAAACCAAACAAAACCAAACATTGACAGATTTATAAAGACAAACAGGCGGATATTCAAAATTTAAAGTTTAAAAAATTCCACAAAACCCCTACATGTCCTTCAGGATATGAAAAAAAAATATTCCCCAAATGAGATTTTATGCAACTGGTTACAAATTGAAGAGGTGACAGATCATACACCCCTCGTAAAAAGCGCACACGGTTACTCTTGTGTGTACATATCTATGTTTTGCTAAGTGGATTCGCTCGGCACATAGAAACAGAAACAGGAAAACTGTAATCCAAACCATAATCTCGGTGAAATACGGACCTAAAGTGCATTTTTAAGTCTTCACGAGTATTCTTCTTAATTTTGTTTTAATTAATTTCTAAATGAGAAACGGGGAGAAACTGAAAACGAATTGCTGTTGTATAGCAAACCTAGGACCAATTATCTTATATGGCCTTAAAATGGTAGATGCCGGTTTTGAGGTTTTTTGGATTCTTTTCTTAGTCAGACGGCTGTTGGTAGGAAAGGACGAACTTTTTTGTGAATGGTGGTTAAAGTAAATCTGTTTTGCAATTCGTTGGATTTCATTCTTTTTGCAATTTGTGTTGCTAGAGGAACTCTGCATTAGAAGGATTAGGTTTGGCTGTGGTTACACATAGCTTCAGTTAACCTAAATTTAGTTTACTTTGTAAATTTACTCAGATTATATTTGTTTAATACATGCAAAGGTGATGCTCGTCTACAACCAACTTAATCCATAACGATAGAGGATACCAGCGGTGTGTGACACAGGTATGGTTTAGGACCCTTGTTGTAGATTATGTTCCACATGACAAGATTTCAGGACAAATATCACGACCAAGGCTTAAGAAATGTTTGAAAGATGGAGCTTAGGTTATGTTATGTACGTGCCCCGAGAAATATCGAAACAGAACACAATTTTTCAGTCCCTATTCATCCCTTCTCTTTTGAAGTGCTTTTTTTAGTCCTGTGTGTATCGGGCTAAAACCACCTTCCATACCTAATTTATTGACTCTCTTCGTTCACACAAAATGAAAGCCGGAGTTTCAAATTCCACCATCCCCTAATAAAACCAAAATTCAAAGACCTAACTGGATCCTGCCTTCTCCTCTTGCTACTAATTACACCTGCACACATTATTCTACCTTTCAAATACACCGACTAAAGCAAATTATTTGGTATGATAACATTAATTAGTCCTTCGCGCGTACAAAAAAAAAAGGAAACCTCCAACAAGGATTCAAATTTCAAAAGCTATCCGCTTCCACTAGCAATGCCAACCTACACGCAACCTAATGCTGGATGATCTCTTCCCGCAAAATTTGCGCAAAATTAAAAATTCTAGCTTTATGGTAGATTGTGTAATTAAAATTATTGTACGGTGCAATCTGCAATCTTCTCCACTATTCCCTAGCAATTATCCTTATTTTTCATGACATTCTACCATCGTTCCGTAAAAATTGAAGAACACACACAAAAAAAGGAAACCGCGCGGTGTAATGTGAAACCTTTGTTCCCAAATGAGAATAGAAAGCGAAATAGCACAAAAAAAAAATGGATGCTATATCACTTTTTTCCACTCTCACTTCACACACACACACTGACAAAAGCACAAAAAGCCACACTGCACGTAATTGAAATTAAGAATTTTTCCAGACAAAAATAATCACACACAAATAGGGAAAAATAAAATAAAACAGGAATGAACTGGGAAAAAACACTGAAACGGAAGAGCATCCTAGAGATAACGAGCGAAGCAATTTGGAGGAACAGGATGAGGGCCCCTTCGTGGCTTTACACTCTCGTATAGTGTTGTTTGCAGACCTCAGACATCGCTGTTGCCGCCGCGCATAATGATTTAGCTGCAAGGATGCCAACGTATTAGTCACGTAAACCGCAACGAATCATGAATGTGTTGTACATTTGTTTTAGAACGGACAGAAAAAAAAAAAAAAAAAAAACTAAGAAGGGATAGAGATGCAAAAATGCTTTACAATTGCCCGAGGAACGTATGGTCCTTTCATGGTATTCCCTATGCAAATGGTAAATGATGATAATTGACTCCTTTTTTTTTTCTAATATCATGGAGCAAGTGCAATGAGAGGTTTTTGCATCCCCATTCTGTGAATGATTGCTTTCCGATGGTAATTAAGCCAAGTTGTAACCCAACCGTTTCAACTCCTAATTAAAGGAAGTGATGCTTTAACTTTTCTACAAAGGCAAATAGTACATCATTTGGGGTAGTTCCTGTGTCAAAACTAGCTGAATACCAAATTTTACGTTGTGGGTGTCTTGAATCTCTTAAAAAATCTTTCCATTTCGAGGGAGAAAAATGATGCTGAAGGTTTGGTTAGGTACGGGTGGCTTTTTGTGTCTAGCCTAGACACACTTGGATCAAATAAGATCCTTTGTAATACCACCTTACCTACCTACTAACTTATGATGGCGCTACTGTCCGGGGTGTACCTGGACCTCAAACCAACAAGCGTCCCTAGCCAGCTCGATCGTTAGCTAGCTGCCTCCAGTTTCGAACATCAAGTTGATTGAGGTCTCTTTCCACTTGCACGCGCCACCTGTACAACGTCGTCCCACCGGGGTAGATGCGTCGATTCTCCAGGCCGGCGCGCTCCAACTCACCTGATCTACATGTCCCAGCCCTCTTAGTCTTTGTATTTGAACTCCTTTGACAAGGTCGATTTCGCTTTACACTGTATGCCCATACAATTCTTTCAAGCACGATGTTAATGAAATCGCATGATAGAGCATCGCCTTGTCTAAATCCTTTTTTGACAATATCGTCCTTCACAGCAGTCTTCTAAGATTTAAAAAGTTTAAAACCAGCAGGAATTAGTACAAAATATATATTTGCCTCCTCGCCTTTCTAGGAATATCAGGACACTCCACCTTGCCGTATATGACCCTTCCTTACAATTAATAGCTCTGAAATTAATAAAAAGAATTCCCCTTCGACCGTGGCCTACCGTTAAATGAATCCCTTAAGCTAGCAACTAAAATTAATAGACACATTATCACCAAAGCGGCGCCGCGTGCCGCCTCCAAATCACCACCCGAATAACTGAAAGAGTCTTAAAAAAGTAAACGTTTAAGGTAAATTAGAAGCAATAACGGACAATTTATATCCTCGTCCACTCCAAAGGCTGAATAAAAAAAAAAAAAAAAACCAGAACCGAACGGGAACCATAATTTACGACATCCCCCGCAATGATTTTATGCGCGCCATTTAATTGAATTGAAAAATACATTTATACGAGCTAGTATCTGGATGAATATATTCATTCCATTATCCCCCCTTTTTTCACCGTTAATCTTTATGTCGAATTCTCCGGACCCATGAGTGTGAGAGAAGCAATATCGTCCTTAATATACATTCCGCCGTTTGCAACCCATCCCACAACACCCGCCGAATAGTTGCAAAATTGGAAATAGTTTTCGTTTTTCTCGTGTCAATTTTCGAAACATATGAAAAGACTCTAACGGACTATGCACACCAAGGCAGACAGAAGAACGAACAACGACCAAGGATTTTCATTTTAGCTTGCATGAGTTGCTGCTGTTTTTGTCTTTTATTTTTTTTTTTTTTTTGTCTGGTCCTGTGAAAGGACTTGACTCACACACGATGTGCTGGGCTTGGCATGACAACGCGGGGGAGGAGTTAAAATTATGGAAGATATTGCAAAATGAATGGCATTGCTGTCGCAATCGTAAATTATACGTAGCAACGATATTTTTTTTTGCCCACCCTGTCTCCCATATTCCATTGTCCATCGTCACAACCGTCGTCATCTATCGTTGTCGTCGTGTAGTTTTTCTTACTCCACAAAGGACACTTGATACGTTTTAGAATTGAGGACATGTATGCCTTGTCTGAGGTCCTTAGTGGCTATTTTCTTGGATATGATATGCACAATTGTAAAGATTGGTCTATACTCTATACCCAACGACAATGATGCGTTATGTCGTCATTATTCGTGCCACTAAATACGTTGATGAGAATCTACAGACAGGAGAGGATGCGTTATTTGTGGCGAAACTCAAATTTTATGCATTGTTTCACGGTTTAATGACGATATATTGCCAGAGGCAGGGTAACAAATTGATGAATGATGGAACAGATTGGAACATTATTTCTAATCGCTTTCATGGATGGAATGGTTGGAGTTTTAACGAGTTTCCTAATTAACGACTCGGGATTAATTTGAGTAAATGAATGGGACAATGCGGAACTTCGCCCTGTTCTATCTGAATCGATAAATCTAAAATTGCAAAAATAAATATAAATGCATGGATATAAAAAGAGAATTTACAAATCTCCTCAAGTCGGTTATTAAATCTATCAATGGACTAAACTTAAAACAAGATGGACTATCAAAATGATTGTGGGCCAACCGCGAATTCAATTCATACACGTTCACTAGGATGACTTCGAAAAACTTATTCGTAAAATAATAAAAAAGAGCCCGCACATAACATGCAGCTTCTACCTCTATTAGAAAATCTTGTCGAGAACTTCTTCAACAGCTAGGCATTAAACCATGCTACATCAACCGACTTTTAACGCGGCTCTAAAACTAAAATAAACTCATCAATGGAATGAGCAATTGCTTCACAGCAGCATTCCTAAATTAATTGATATGATATCCACTGAAAATTACCCCAACATGGGCTACAAACAACTTCATCTCCCGTCCATCTCGATCTTTACAAACAGCCGAGGGAGTCGGTGCCGATGTCTTTTCGAAAGACATGAACGTTCACCACTCTTTTAGTTTCCTAAATAACTTTAACGTCTCAAGCCGAAGTCACACCTATCCGTTAAGCCGCCGCATGCCTGAAGATGAGCCCAATATCATACACAAATATTGTGTTTTATATCTACAGCCAAGCTGCAATCAGATCTCTGTATCCAGCACAATAAAATCAGCAGTGAAGGACTGCCGCGTGTCTATGAGATGGAAAGCATAATTCCACAAAAAAAAATACCTCCTATCTTGGCGGACATGTTCAGCGACTGGACTTTATCAGTAACGTTTTCTGTCGGAGCTGCAGAGATGAGTAAGATGTCTCTTTCGCATGCCAACATCTTCAACGATCTTAATTATTTTGAGACTGTCAGTACGGCCGATCTAAAAAGACAGAAAACCCAAAGCATTTGGCTATCGGCTGACACTTGGAGGCGGATCAAAGGACGTAGACTAATGTAACCACATCCTCCAATTTTTGAATGGTCATCAATTTTCATCTAAAGCTTGCAAATAGGGGGGTACCCATATAAACTTGAACTCGTACTCGTTTACATTACATTTCTTTGAAATTCTTATCAAAACTACGCCATAAATACTTCCAGAAAACACGATGTTGTTTCGCTTTCCAAAATGAATATGCCAATTATACTTTATCTTAAAACACTCTTCGTCTTAAAGTTGAATCCTCAAAGTAGCATGCAGCGTCTTAATCTATGAACACCTCTTTGGAATACATTCCATGTAATCCCTCCTTAGGTAAACTTCTTGCGTACACTATTGCAGCAGATATGCAAATACACACTTACTTCATATTGCAACCCTGTTTACATTAATTTCCGAAGTAATCCTCTTATACAGTCATATGCATGCATGATGTTACATTGTTTACAACTAATCTAAAGGTGTTTCATTCCATCAAGAGTGAACAAGAAAAACAATCATATTTATGTATAATTTCGATCTTGTTAGAAATTTATTAAATAATCGCCTATGGGCAATCTCTTACCCTCTCTATCGCTATCACTCATCCACTCAATAGATACAATTTGGACTTTGAGCAGACGCGTTGTGAATGTGGCTAGAAACCACACCTCAAGCGCTTTCAAATCAACCGCATGCACATCAGCGAATACAAATTTAATTTTCTTTTCACCTTCCGGACTGGAGATATCGGGGCATGTTCCACCACGCCAACGGAAGATCAGCTTAGCCATAGTAGCTGCGTGCGATAACAGATTGTCATAAGGACTGTAGAAGTAAGCCTGGAAATTGCGAAAGAAATTCGGTGAAGTGTCATGCCCAAAAATTTCCTCTTCGAGCGCAGTCATCTCATGCTCTTGCAACAATGGCAAATCCTAAGAAAGACAGTTATGTTTATGTTTCCTTAAATGACAAACCATGTGCGTTGCGTACTTACATTGGAGTCTAATTCCTCCAAAAGACCCTTCAATTCATCCATATCGACAGGCTCTGTGTAGGAATCACCAGTTGCATCAAAAAGCGTCTTAAGTTGCTCTTTCATTTCGGCTGTCGCGCAAATCATATCCCGAGGCTTCAGTTGCATGCGCTTTCGTTCAGCGGTATCAATTAACCAATTACACGATACAACATTGTAAAGACCTGTGTTACAGAGTTGGCGCACACGAACGGTTCTATCGCCAGCAATACAAATGCATTTGTGATCTGTTGGCCGTGGATTTTCCACAGTACTGCCGCCATTTTTCACTACCAGCTCCTTGAACTTGGGAATGGTATAGCTTCCAGACAAGCCACTTAGAATGCAGAAATTAAAATCTTCAAAAATTGTAGATTCCACTTGCACCTAGTTTTTGGAATAACGAATTAGAAAATGACTCGTAGAGTGATTGGATAGAAGTAGATTTACATCATTGCGATTGAAAACGGGGCAGTAGACAGTTGTTGAACTTTTGGACTTTGTTGAGCTGACTTTGGCTTTTTTGCCGGCAGTGACATCCTGTAATTGGAGTTCACGCTTATTGATTTTCTTGACACCATGATCGCCCTGAAAGACAGACAAGAAAAGCGGTTAATGTCAAGCAAACTATTGGAAACATAAACTTTATTACCTCGTAAAATCGCTGATATTCACCGAGTGTCATACATTCATGCCAAGGTTTGTCACTTCGGACGGCTTCTATTCGAGGAAACCTCAGCACATATGGCGTTGCAAAGGACGAACCCTGCCCAAGTTCACTAGCTTTCACTTGAAGTACAATAGAATTCTTTGGCTCAATCCACACATCCGGACTAAGTGTGCCGAAACGCAGCAACTCTGGTGGAAACCCTCTTTTCCAAAGCGGCAAGAGAGAAGCGTTTAGATGAATCCTTTCTTCTTTCGATAGTCCTATTGCAACCTTTCCAACACAATGAAGTGTAGCACGATCTATGGAACTGAATAGTAAAACAAACACCTGAACGAGAAAAAAAACCACGCAAACTAACCGAGTCCACCTTGAATAACACCGATGAGATAGCTGTCGACGTATGTCCTTGTCCGGTTGTAATACCCGCCCATAATCAGTAAATCCATGTCGGACGTAAGCCCTTCAATGTACTAAAATAAATTGCTACAGTCTGTGTGTAAAATAGATGGGTCGTACACTCACATCAGCTTTCACCTTGAACCAACCACCTTTGCGGGAACCCGGTTTATATGTGGATCGTTGGTTTTTAAGAACTACTCCCTCTTCGTTAGCATCTAGAGCTGCATTGAAAATGTCCATGAAATGCTGCAGAGTACACACTTTTGTCCTCTTCCCGACCAGCAGAACTCCTGGTTGTTCTTTCAAGATCGTCTTAAGTTTTTCCACACGTTCGATGTAGGCCACATCAACGTAACTCTTTCCATTCAAATAGAGAAGATCATAAGCTACAAAACACGGTCGCAGGTTGTCACCAGTTCGCAGATGTTTTACATCGAAATTTTCTCCTTTGACACGAAACGACTCGGCCGTCTTGTCCCAAACCATCATCTCGCCATCGAGAATCAAACTCTTTACGTGTGCTTCAAACAAACCCACCACAAGAGGCGTCAGATTTCCCTCGTGGTGGTGACAACCAAAGCAAGTTGTGTAGTCCTTTCCATTCCGAGAGATGTACTTGAAAGTCTCGTCTGCCATATGCAACTGGAATCGTTCGCCATCCATTTTTGTCTCAGCATAAATGGTGTCGTTGCCCATCATTTCGTAGAGCGAGAGCTTTGTTGTGTTCAACCGTTCACATAGCATCGGGCGAATGTGCTGAAAAGGAGCGATTGTCTCCTCAAGAGATATTTCCTCACCACTTTCGACGGCAATACAGACTTTCTCGAGATCTGTACACCTTGTGTATAGTTCTTTAGCTTTCGAATGGAGCACCGCAAAGATTTTTTGTTCACCAATACCTAAGTGCATTCGTTTGAGAAGTAAGCGCACAAACCACTTTTGTTCCTGAGCAGATGCGAATGAATTGAGCTTGCTCAGTTCGACTTCGGTACCTACAAAGAAGCACATGTCAGAAAACTTCAAAGAACCAAAAACAATTACGAACTTCTTCGGCCATCAGAAGCAATTACATCCAATATACTATGAATATCAAACAAAGTCATATCACTAGGACCGTTTGTTGAATATGTTTTCAAAACACTGTACACTATATCTGCGTAATCTCCACGAATGCCACTGCTGCTGCGATGTTGCAGTTTAATTGCATCACTATCTGCAATGGATGAATAGCTCATGGAATTTGTGCAAACATATATAAAAAACAAATCACCTGTAGCTGGTAATTGAAGAATTTTGATATAAATTCTTCCAAGAGTCGTTATTTTCAAGCCATAACTGCCTCTTGCCGTATCGGCATCCGGGATGAGACACCTCAAAACACAATAAAAACTGCATCTGGAATCCTGCAACTCGTTCGATTTTAACACTGAAAACTTGGTTATCCTAAACAGATACTCACATCACCATTTGTTTTGCGAAAATCTTGACCAAATTTCCGAAATGACTCCACATATCGTTTAAGAGCTCTTTCTTTCTGTGCAACTCCTTCGGATTTCTCTATTTTCTCTAGCATCCCACAGATGTCTATAAATTTTATACTTTTGGATATGTCCATAACTACATGCACTTACAAATAAAAATATCACATACAAAAAAAAATTAATTTAAATTGTAATAAATTAGAGATAAAACAAGACACAAAATTGTTAACAAGAGTTTATTTGGGTGTAGGAGTTGGTGGTCATCAACACAGAAATGTAATTTTGAAATTTCACAACAAATTCGAATACAGTTTTAGATGCTCTGTAATATGACATAAGGAATGTAGCTACAGGGTGAGAAAAATGTTCACTTATCAAATATGATTGACAAATTTGAAAACTGAAAATGTTACACATTCAGCACGTTCCCATCGGATGTGGAACACAAGCTTAGTGTTAGTTAAGCTCTACGGGAGTTTTGACTTAGTTTTTTTTCTTTATGAAGCATCTGACTTATCCTGAATCTTAGAACAAAAACATTTTCAAGATCGTACTGCAGCTAGCTGAAGTTTCAATATTAAATGATGCAAGAAGTGCAGCGTGACGTACTGTACCTCTAGAGGTCTTCAGAAAGTTATGATCTGTGCTTTTCCGGTCATCAGCCGACAAAACTCTTTTCCCCAGAGAAGAAAACGTTTTCCACCGCTTACACCGACGTTTTTCAATGATTGGCATTGGCGGCACTGTGCTGCTTATAGCATCAACACCTTGCACCTTGCATAAATTAATTGTTGGGGCATTGTTTGATTTCTTATGAAATGGCTTGGCTTTTTTTTTTGTTTCTCTTGATTTAACACACCACTTTTAACCAACGTGGGGTCATTTAACACAAAAAAGATAATTTAACCCACCTTGTATAGGCAACCCCCACTTTGACATTTTGCACAACACGTGTCTAGCGTTAAGCAAGCACTCGTTCATTGACGTTTCTCCCCTAACGAAATAAACATATCGCGTCGGCCTCGGTCTAGCCTTCTTGATTCAAATTTTGTTTTATAACACAATGAATTTTTGTCAATGAAAAATTTGTAAAGATCCAACTGCACAAAAAATCCCCGTGTTCAATTTGAAACCAATAATGCACGCATTAAAAACAGCAATAAGAAATGTGGCCCGAACAGTAGTGTTTAGAAAACTCAAGCAACTCAACCAGGTAGCTTTCAGTGATAGATTCCTACTCATCACCAACGTAGGCATTTCGCTGAGTCTCTCAGCGGCAGGTGATATTCTCGAGCAACAGTACGAGAAATACAATGGCGAACTGGAAAAATTTGATAGAAAACGAACTATGCATATGGGCATCTCCGGAGTTGGTGCTGGTGTCGTCTGTCACTATTGGTATAAGTTCCTGGATCATAGATTACCTGGTCGTGACATTCGCACGGTCATCAAAAAAATCGTTATAGATCAATTCATATGTTCGCCTGTGTACATATCTTTATTTTTCGTTACGCTTGGCATACTGGAGCATAAATCAAGCTCAGAAATCTGGGAGGAAATGAAAGATAAAGCATGGAAATTATACATGGCTGAATGGGCCGTTTGGCCAACAGCACAATTTATCAATTTCTATTGGCTATCACCTAAATATCGGGTGTTCTATGACAATATTATTAGTTTAGGGTTTGATGTGTACGTGTCGCACATAAAACACTCAGAATCCTAACACAAGACATCGGCGGTAGTGACCTGAATTGCGTGAATGTTGTAGGATCAATTATATTATATTTTTGTAAGATGAATTTATATAGTGGATGACCTATGCCAACTAGTATTTACAAATAAAATTATGATACCCTGTTAGTCTTATCATTTTGAATTGAATCGAATTGTTATTCCAGGTTTTGCCTTACAATTGCACTGATTGTCTGTCAGAGCTGATCCGCTGTGGAGATTCCAGTCGCTTATGTCTACATCTGTATCCACCGTGTCGTCCTCATTGAGCCGACCGTTAAGTTCCACAACTTGGTTGATAACCCAGTACCTTCTGTAGTCTTTAACAGACCATCGTATGCAATGTTTCGCAGTAGAATCACCTTTTTCGGTGTTGGTATTGGTATTGGAAATTCAGCTTAGCGACAGATCTTAACCAATTAAAATCCGAATATCATTACGATCCGAGGCCAACTGCAAGACTCAACCTTTATTTATAAGTTTAATCGACATAGATCCAAAAATTCAAAAAGATCTAGTGGTTCTATTATCTATTGTCTTAATTCTTGCGATTGCCTCTGCGTCGCATCGACGCCGTGCACTTGGGGCAGTACCACTTCCCCTTGGGCGGCTGTGTAATGCCCACACATGGATAATGGAACCATTCGAATGGACACTGAAATGAAGAACCAGTAGCCGATATATATACGCTGATTCCATGGAGAAATACAAGCACTTACCGCATCGTTGTCGCAGGCAACCATGTCGCCATAGGACACCTGGTTACAGATGCAATAGCGTGGCTCATTTGGATCATAGGACCATTCGCCTTCGGTCGATTGTTCCACAACCAAACCATTATCTGCTCCACGTTGTGCTCCTACGGCAGACGTTGCAGCAACGGTGTTTGAAGCTATAGTTGTAGGTACTACCTCTGCGATGCTTGATGTTGATGATTCAGCATGAGAACTGATTGAAGAGGATGAGGATGGGATCGGAGTAGGAGCAGTTGGTGTATGTGGCAAGTTCGATGATAATTTCCTGCAAAAAAAAAAAAAACAATTAGAGAACATTCTCCGTTGTAGTGGTCCACCATCTCCGTACTTTTTATGCTTTCGAGCGCCTGGTTCCCGATCAACAGTCTGTAGAGTGCTCTGTCCACCGGTGGTGCTTAACTCTCTGTTTATCCAAAATTCTGGTGGAGTAGTGCCGCCGGCAGCTCCGTGAATTGCCTCATAAGATGCCTTCAAACTAGCTGTGCGACGCCCTTGCTGCATTTGTTGAGTTGCAACGATCGCTTGACTGGCGGCAGCTGCAATAGCATTCCCAGCACCGCCCATGTGCTGTAGATTATATGACACAGAAGGTGTCGCCGCTGCCGGCGGAATGACAGGATGATGGGTGACATTTGGCGTGATCGGTCGCACCACCGTCACCACTGGCGTTGTCGGTGCAGTCACATTATTACCCAAATTTGGGCGTTTCTCCACAACGGGAGCGGTGGTACTATCACGACGTTTTTCCGGCTTCGGTCGATATCGATTGTCTTTCGGTTGACCGGCAGTAGTACTGCCTGTGTGATTATTTATGGCTAGGGAGCCAAAATAACGATTCTCTTTCTGGTTACCAACGCTGCTTCCAATTAAACTTGAACCATCCATCTCTAGTGATCTCTTTTCGAGAATTTCTGTGATACCATTATTGTCCGCTTCGAGTTCGCACTTGAATTTGAACAGCTCACTGTCCAGTCGACGCATATAACGCTCAACCAAATCATGAATCTGTGTTGCGATGGCGACTTTCTCATCAGCGTCCTCCAAAACTTTGTAGTATTCCTTTCGCAGGTTTTGAAATTCAATTTCAGCAGCAGTACTCTGCAATTCGCCGCGTTTGCATTGCAGGAAAAAAGTGCGCGCCTTCTTTTCTAACGAATCCATGCTATCTGTGGATGGGGAAGCGATTTTTAATTAAAATTATGACTTTTATGTCCGAACAACTTACTCTGAACGGTCAGATCGAGTTCACGCATTTCAGTGAAACGATCCCGAAGTTCCTGTGGTAGATGTTCAATCACTAAAACAAAATAAAATCCAATTAATTGTGTCCCAACACACTGGAATTCAACTTTTGTTGTTTAGTGTAAACAAATATAGCTGCTAAGTTAAACAAGTACAGCGGAGTCTCGTATTTTGATTTTAAGTTTTCGCATAAAAAACTTTTATGTGACTTACTTTCAAGATAATCCTCGAGGTAAAGCATATTTATATTTTAATTTTATCAAGTTATTAATAAGGTATTCAGTGAGTTTAAGGGAATAAAATAAATATTTTAAGGATGTTAGAATGATTTTCTCAACTTTATATCGTGGTGACAGCTATTAGACTGCGATGTTTGACAGTTTTGCGTTAAGTTGTTACCACAAGATAGTTCCTATAATGACAGCGTACATGGAATTTCATTTGAGTGGAAATTGAGTTAATCGGATTGGAATGTGTGATGCGTGGTTAGAAGCTGGTGTTGATATAGGCGTGGGAAACATTTGCTTATGGATTGAGCAAATAAACATCCCTCTGTAGTCCCGTCTCATCTAAACGACGCCCGATTGCCACCAGAACGGATTGCAGTTGTTTGTGTGAGTTGTCTTGTTCTAGCGACCTTGCAACTGGATTCCAATAGCAATTCACTGAGTGTACATAAACAACTTTTCTGGTAAACTGTGTGTGCATATATTTTTCTACTACTTAAAGTCAAGACTGTTCAATCTAGAGGTACAAAGGCATCAAAGTTGTGCGAAAACTAGTGGTCTTTACCGGTCCGCGTTTATTTATAGAAACATGGCGCATCTGAAATTACAATTTTCAAACTTCTTATCCACTCGTACTCTTCATATGCAAACATTTCATAATTTGCGGTTCTATCCAAAATTCCATGCACACGGAATTATAGCAACATTTTCCCATAAAATGACAACTTAGTGTTCAGTGTATAATTTGACAATTGTCATTTCAAAATTGGATTTATTTACTTAAACCGGTGGCAATCAAAACAAGGTAATTCCCAATTTGAAACAATAAATCATTATTTTCTTATTTCTAAATTATTTAAGCATGCGAAGACGAGAACTTCAAAGTATTTCACTCAAACTGTCCGAATTAAAAGAATACGAACAGGCAAAAGCGGAACGTATCGCTGACAAGGGATCAGAGAAACCTCCTGACCAAGAACCAGGAACGAGTACTCCTGCGGAAAGTATAGCCACAACATCTGAACCAAAGACAAAGGACGAAGTTAAAGAACGAATTGGCATGACCATGTGAATTGTGATCTTGATCTGTTAGTCTAGTTTTGTAAATATAATTTAAATCCCCGAAGAATGGAGTTTTCTTATTCTCCCACTCAGTTCTCGGAGTTCTGTATTCTCTTGCTACAAGGAAGTTGTTGTGTTTATTGCGTTAGGGTATGTACCAAAACTTTATTGCAATTTGTCTGCAAATGTAGTAACCTTATGTGGATTTGTATTACCTTGTATGGCGGATGTCGAGCAAGGAAATCGGAGAAAGATTTACTGACCACTTCTTTCGAACCTCGTTTAAGCAAATCATTTAATTTGCAGAATTTCCCGAATAAACTCTCCAAATGCAGGCATCAGTTGCACTGATATCAGTCTGGTAAAGTAGTTGGAAAAGTTGTTCGTCCTTTAGGATGACAATGTGCTATCTAGTCCGTTAAGTCAAATTCGAAAGCCCAACAGATTATCCAAAGTCATTGATGTATAAGAGCCAAACCCTTGAACCTACTCTTGTCTAAGTTTGACTGTTATTGGAGAACGCTTTTAGAAATATTAATTGAGAGAGATTTACTCTTATGAGCACCAACCCGTGAGGCATGCTTCTACTTTAAAACTTTGCTAGAGGTGTAAAGTAGATTGATGTTTTCTTAAGAAAAAGATTCAAATAATTTGCTTTATGCTTTTATTTAGAATAACATTAACTTTAAGTTTATGATACAATTTGATTTTGTACACTTTACATTTAGATTAATCATTGTAGAACTTCAGATACATTTGAATAAGAGATAGGTACTTGGTGTATGTATTTACATTCATTTACAATAAATTTAGGATTCAATGGTGCTAGCTGATCGAAATGCCTGGAAGAATATGCCGTTGCTGGAAAGAAAGATAATGAGGTTTCGAATCAGTTTGAATTGGTTAGCTTATTGTACTTACCCAAACTTTGTGTTGTCAAAGTTGAGGGTCTTCATAACAACAACTGCTACAAGAGTTCCTTGGATCGCAGTTAAAAGACTAGGTTTGACATACTTAGCGAAAGTCTGCGTATAATCAATGGAATCGTTAAATTTGTGTTCTCGGCGTTCAGTGTTCTGATTCGGTATCCTTTTGTCATTTTGCTGTGAGTGTATAAGTAGCTCGCGTTGTTCCATTCGCTGATCCTCATTTCGGTCTGTTCGTTCTTGACGTGACATCCTGTCTAGCTGTCTCTTGGAATCCTCACGGCGTGCATCATGAATACTCAAACGTTCACGTTCTTGAGATGAAACTCGAATTGCAAGGCGGTGCTCGTCATGACTGTTTAACCTATCCTGCTCTTCTCGTTCTTCACGTCGTCCGTTACGAATTGTTATATCTTGGTTTTGATTTTCAACGACACGTCGTACATCGGATACTCGGTGTAAGGCACATTCTTGTCTATTAGATCGAATGCTAATCACGGTTTTGTCTGCTCGGTGCTGAGGTAAAGACCTAAGTTGTTGTTCAAAACGTGGTGAAACTTGGCGGCTTGCATCGATACGACGATCAGCACGTTCCATTGAACCTTCTCGTCGATCTGCCTGCAAGTCACGCTCTCTACGATCTTCACGCCGCTCTACTTCAACTCGCTCTTCAGAGATTTCTCGTCGATCGGTGCGGATTTCTTTACTGTTTCTGTCTTCGCGTGAAATTTGTCGCATGAAGTTGCCTCGATCAATTCTTTGTTGTGAGTCATCTCGTCGATTATTTTTTGCTTCAAGTCGTTGATCTACTAGCCGGTCTAGGGCACGTTCTCGTCTATCAGAACGGTTGCCTTCCCTATTATTGGTTTCTCGTCGTTCAGATCGTTCCTGTAACTCAACTCGATCAGCACGCTCTCTTGAATCTTCTCGTCGGTCTACTGGCATGTCACGCTCTCTACGATCTTCACGTCGTTGTACTTCAACTCGGTCCAAGTCACGCTCTTCAGAGTCTTCTCGTCGGTCGGTGCGAATTGCTTCCCTGTTTCGATCCTCACGTGAAATTTGTCGCCTAGAGTTGTCGCGTTCAATTCTTTGTTGTGGGTCATCTCGTCGATTATTGCTTGCTTCAAGTCGTTGATCTACTAGCCGGTCTAAGGCACGTTCTCGTCTATCAGAATGGTTGTTTTCCCTATTATTGGTTTCTCGTCGTTCAGATGGTTCTTCAGAGTCTCGTGAAACTTGACGCCTTGCATCAACTAGACGCTGGGACTCAACTCGATCAGCACGCTCTCTCGAATCTTCTCGTCGGTCTACTGGCATGTCACGCTCTCTACGATCTTCACGTCGCTGAACTTCAACTCGGTCCGAGTCACGCTCTTCAGAGTCTTCTCGTCGGTCGGTGCGAACTGCTTCCCTGTTTCGATCCTCATGTGAAATTTGTCGCCTAGAGTTGTCGCGGTCAATTCTTTGTTGTGAGTCATCTTGTCGATTATTGCTTGCTTCAAGTCGTTGATCTACTAGCCGGTCTAAGTCACGTTCTCGTCTATCAAAACGGTTGTCTTCCCTATTATTGGTTTCTCGTCTTTCAGATCGTTCTTCAGAGTCTCGTGAAACTTGACGCCTTGCATCAACTCGACGTTGGGACTCAACTCGATCTGCACGCTCTCTTGAATCTTCTCGTCGGTCTACTGGCATATCAAGCTCTCTACGATCTTCACGTCGTTGTACTTCAACTCGGTCCAAGTCACGCTCTTCAGAGTCTTCTCGTCGATCGCTTCGGACTGCTTCTCTATTTCGGTCTTCGCGTGAAATTTGTCGCATGGAATTGTCCCGATCAATTCTTTGTTGTGAGTCATCTCGTCGATTATTGCTTGCTTCAAGTCGTTGATCTACTAGCCGGTCTAAGTCACGTTCTCGTCTATCAAAACGGTTGTCTTCCCTATTATTGGTTTCTCGTCTTTCAGATCGTTCTTCAGAGTCTCGTGAAACTTGACGCCTTGCATCAACTCGACGTTGGGACTCAGCTCGATCTGCACGCTCTCTTGAATCTTCTCGTCGGTCTACTGGCATGTCACGCTCTCTACGATCTTCACGTCGTTGTACTTCAACTCGGTCCAAGTCACGCTCTTCAGAGTCTTCTCGTCGATCGCTTCGGACTGCTTCTCTATTTCGGTCTTCGCGTGAAATTTGTCGCATGGAATTGTCCCGATCAATTCTTTGTTGTGAGTCATCTCGTCGATTATTGATTGCTTCACGTCGTTGATCTGCTAGTCGATCTAGACCACGTTCTCGTCTATCAGAATGGATTTCTTCCCTATTTCTGGTTTCTCGTCGTTCAGATCGTTCTTCAAAGTCTCGTGAAACTTGACGCCTTGCATCTACTCGGCGCTGGGACTCATCTCGATCAGCACGCTCTCTTGAATCTTCTCGTCGGTCAACTGGCATGTCACGCTCTCTACGATCTTCACGTCGTTGTACTTCAACTCGGTCCAAGTCACGCTCTTCAGAGTCTTCTCGTCGATCGCTTCGGACTGCTTCTCTATTTCGGTCTTCGCGTGAAATTTGTCGCATGGAATTGTCCCGATCAATTCTTTGTTGTGAGTCATCTCGTCGATTATTGGTTGCTTCACGTCGTTGATCTGCTAGTCGATCTAGACCACGTTCTCGTCTATCAGAATGGATTTCTTCCCTATTTCTGGTTTCTCGTCGTTCAGATCGTTCTTCAAAGTCTCGTGAAACTTGACGCCTTGCATCTACTCGGCGCTGGGACTCATCTCGATCAGCACGCTCTCTTGAATCTTCTCGTCGGTCAACTGGCATGTCAAGCTCTCTACGATCTTCACGTCGTTGTACTTCAACTCGGTCCAAGTCACGCTCTTCAGAGTCATCTCGTCGATCGCTTCGGACTGCTTCTCTATTTCGGTGTTCGCGTGAAATTTGTCGCATGGAATTGTCGCGGTCACTTCTTTGTTGTGAGTCATCTCGTCGATTATTGATTGCTTCACGTCGTTGATCTGCTAGTCGATCTAGACCACGTTCTCGTCTATCAGAATGGATTTCTTCCCTATTTCTGGTTTCTCGCCGCTCAGATCGTTCTTCAGAGTCTCGTGAAACTTGACGCCTTGCATCAACTCGACGCTGGGACTCAGCTCGATCTGCACGCTCTCTTGAATCTTCTCGTCGGTCTACTGGCATGTCCAGCTCTCTACGATCTTCACGTCGCTGAACTTCAACTCGGTCAAAGTCACGCTCTTCAGAGTCTTGTCGTCGGTCGGTGCGAACTGCTTCCCTGTTTCGATCCTCACGTGAAATTTTTCGCCTAGAGTTGTCGCGGTCAATTCTTTGTTGTGAGTCATCTTGTCGATTATTGCTTGCTTCAAGTCGTTGATCTACTAGCCGGTCTAAGTCACGTTCTCGTCTATCAAAACGGTTGTCTTCCCTATTATTGGTTTCTCGTCTTTCAGATCGTTCTTCAGAGTCTCGTGAAACTTGACGCCTTGCATCAACCCGACGCTGGGATTCAATTCGATCAGCACGCTCTCTTGAATCTCCTCGTCGATCTACTTGCATGACGCGCTCTCTTCGATCGTTTCGTGTAGCTTGTCGTGGGTCACTTAAACTTTCACGTCGCTCTACAGAACTATCAGAAAGCTCTTGGAGTCTATCAGCTTGGTTTTCACGTTGATCACTGTTTCTTACTTCTTGTTGTCTACGGAAAATACTTAGTTGCTCTTCTCCACGTCGCTGAATTTCTTCTCGAATAAATCGTTCTGGGATTATTTCTTCACGATCAACACGTTCGCGTCTTTCGGTTCCTCGCTGTTCTCGGTTGTCCTCATGCCTGTCATTCATTTGCCGTGCAGCTTTGTCTTGAACAAACCTTTCACGTCTTTCAGGCTTCCTCACAACCTCTTGGCGTAAATTTACTTGCCTTTGAGCTTCATTTCGTTCAACTCGTACTCGTCTTTGGGCTTCTAAGCCGAGTTCTTCAGCTTCACGACGTCCTTCATCTGCCATCCTGGAGTTGTCCAATTGTTCAATGCCAACTTTGTCAACGCGAATCCCCGGTTCAGCAATTAGCTTCCGTTCTGAGTGCCATTCAGCCCTCAATAAACGGTCTCGGGTAACGTCCTCTCTGCCAGTACGTCGCCAATTATTTTCCCAGCGTTCGTCCAATAGATCGCTACGCCGTTCAGCCTTCCAGCCCGGTCCTCTGTCAATTAAATTCCGCCTATCTACCAGAAAACTTCGATCATAGTCCGGTTCACAAAAACGATCCTTATCACACCGCTGCACCAATGCCAAACTTGTACTGACGAACAAAATTGTCACAACCGTATTCAGTTGCAAGGATCCTAAAACCATTGTCACAAAGCCAATGAGTTTTTGTTACTTTTCTATACACGACTTGAAAGACAAAATGAAGTCCTTTTGGAGTCTTTGCCTGGATTAGTAGCTTTAGCTCTTTGGTTATTCTTCTCTGAAACTAAGAGATGAACTGTGCTTATGATGGTCCCGAACGCGACTTTTATACTATCGAAAAGGATTCGATTTGCTGTGGTGAATTGAATTACAAAGGCAGTCACCTTCTTTTTTTTCGCAGAGGCTTTGATTGATTCAATTTTCTTATCGCACATGTGCACAGATTTGTTCCATTCCTTGGTGTGCTTCAGTTGTTAAGGAAGCGCCTTTAGTTCCCATTCAATTATCTCCTTTGTCGATGGTTTTTTTTTTACTACGCCGCGCCACCAGAAGAAACTCTGAATGAAATTCATTCATCCTGGATGCCTGCTGGATTGGTTGTCATTCAATGATTGGAATTCCAGTTGGATGATTCCTTTGACGTCATTGCTGGATATTTGAACTGCGCACTGGGTAAAAGAATCGTAGACTTGGTAATAAGGTTAAGGCTGTTTCGTTTAAAACGACTGCTGGTATGCACTTTCTAGATAAAGGGGTTAATTTATGAGAGGGTTGTTCTGTTAAATGTGAAGGACTTTGAAGTAAAGCAATTAGAAGAGCTCTAGACATCGATTCCCATCTGCTTAGGAAATGCCATAAGCGGCCAAAGATGGGTTTTAATTGACAATTTTTTTAAGGGTTTTCGACAATTTCTAGTTCCTACTTGAGGGTTCCGACGAAGGTTTATCGTTCTTGTCTACAGCTTGAACTTTATTCTTCGGGCGGAGTGTTGGTGTTCATCCACCGACTAAGTCGATGTATTAGGACAAATCTAAAAAAGATCGAAATCGGTCATTGTCTGATTTTATAGCGAAGTCTAGGAAGACAAAGTCCTTAACTTATCCTTTGTGATATCTGTCGATGATGACGTTCTATCCGAGACGTCGGTGTTGTGGGTGTCCTTCTTTGTTAACAGTAAATACTTTGTTTTGCCCTCATTAACCGTTAAACTCATCAATACTAGTGTAAATCTTGCAAATCACCTTTCGACCTAATCATCTACATTAGACCGAAACAGCCGAAGTTAAGTCTTTAAATTTTTGCAATTTCTTCATATCTGTTCGAAAGCATTTGGTCTTCGTGGCTTAGTGGTTAGTGGGTAAGGCTGATAAGCGAGAGGACACGAATTCGAGCCTCAAAATATGCAAACGCCTCTTCGCGGTACCTCCTCTTGGTACGCAATGACAAACCTCCAAGAATATAATCAGTCATGAAGAAGTTTCTCAATCTGCCATTCAGAGACGGCAATACAAAAAATGTAGGGCCCTTCTATTCGTGCGAAAAATGTAACAGGTGCAACATGAATGATTGCAAGAAACTAAGACTTGAGCAGTCGCATCAAAAATTAGCTTTCCTGAAAGAACTGCCTTCCAAGAAATGTACGACTTGTTTGGTAGAAGTCTGATCAATAGCAAGGGAAGTGAATAGTATCGTCAAGTGCTTCCTTGTCACCGCATACTCCATAGAGATCTACAGTTCCCATCGTTTTTTCAAATGGTACAGCATCGAATGTTGTACAGTAATCACTCTTACAAGGGTGGATCTATCAGTTCTTCCTTTGCTGTAGCACAAACAATCAGAGCACTACATATATTTATTGTCTGTCTCTCTTAAGAGTTGTTTGATGTTTTGGCGGATTGTTTATCGATTGGTCAGCTTGTCCGCTCAGTCCAGGGATGCAACAAAGTCCTAAGTTTCAAGAACTCTAAGTTCTTCTCAACACCACTTAACAAGTTCATCCTTTAAAACACCAAATTCATTGTTAACATCCTTGCTCTGTATAATTTTCAATTTTAAAGAATCTTTCCTTTGTTCCATTTTCGTTTAACGAATTTTTCAAGTTCATTGCATTTTGGATGACGTCAGGATAATAAAAGAAAATCAAGGATGTAGCTTCTACAGCTCATGGTCGTAACCCTGAATGAAACTCATTCATAAAAATGAAACATGGTATCTAATCTAAAAGACACGCGGGCGGTAAGTAATTGTTTATAAATTACAAGTATCTTCACAAAGGATGCCGAAGAAAAGAGAAAAAATACCCTATAAAATTGAAAACTGTGCACATATGCGATAAGAAAATTAAATCAATCAACCAATGAGTGTGAAATTCAATTTAAAACCGATTGTCGGCAATGTCCTCACCATCAGAAGGGTATAAAAACGAAGTAGGGTTCCATATATCATGGTAGTGTGTCTCAAAGTTTCACCCAAGTTGTTGTGGGATTAAAATTTTTTTTTTTTTATTATTATTTTTTGTTTATAAGTAATATTCTGTTAAAATTATAAACACACTCAAGCACAAAGGTAAGCATTTGGAATTGAAATTGATTCTCTTTGAACAAAACTCTTGTTTTTTTTTTTAAACAGAAATTTCAAATGCTTCTCCCGATGAATCCCAAGAGCTCTCCGTCCAGAAACAAAAAAAAAATTGTAAACTATTAATTTTAAGATGTAAATTGACTTCCCTACTAGAAAAATGTGAATAACAATAAAAAATATTAGAATGTAAAATATTGCAAACAGTTTTTTGTGTGTGAAAATATATGCATATAGTCATTATTGTTTAAACAATACATATGTGTTTTATTATAATCCTTTAACGACACTTACTTACTTAGATGGTGGTACAGTTCGAGATGAATCCGGGTTTCAACCAACAAGACTCCAATTAGCCTGATCCAGGTTAACTGGAGAGTTTTGTTGATTGTTGGTTGTGGCCTATCCAGTTTACCTGGATCGGGTTAGCAGTGCATTAGATTACGCACTCAGTTCATAAGTGTGGAAATTTTCAAATGCTCCGTTTTGGTGGATTACTTACTTATTTATTATAACGCTTAAGTCCTGGATGAATCTGGGCCTCAACAATACACTTCCTAGACTCCAGCAGCTTGTTTCGATTGCAACTTTTGGATATACAAACTCCTTTTAAACAGTGTTACGATGCACCTCTTTCAGTAAGTGCTCGCATTCAGATGTGAATAATCCTAATGTTCTGCTGTTTCTATCAAGTTTGCTGTTTAAATCGCTGTGGCAATCTAAGTAAGAAGTTCCCAAACCAAAGATGAACCAAATTAAACTCAACAAAGTTTTTTTTCAAATCTTGTATTTCAAAAGTCCTTTCATGTTTCATATTACAATAATTATAATTATTTCTTAATATTTAAAAATAATTACCTTTAAAATAAATACTTAAAGTTTGTATACATAAAATGTAACTTTTTTCATTTTTTAGATCTTAAATAAAAATGTGCAACACGCATAGAACTTAGTTTCACGAGTGCGAACTAAATTTAAAAAAAAAATATTTAAAAACTGCTTAATATGGAACACATATATTTATGTATTAGAATCTTAAAGTCAAACTACATAGGATCGACAAAATCATTGACAATTGGAAATACATTTTCAGTCTTACTTTTTCCCAATTTAAATGAATAAGAATGAGATTTATTACAAGAAATGGTATTTAAACTTTAAAACATCTTTAAATGTAAATGAGAATGAAAAAGACGTTAAATTAAAGCATAAACACATTTAAGAATTGTATTACACCTGAGATAAGACCCACAAGACTGTTGAAGTGTTAGCCAGAACTTAACTTACAACTTGATATGTATTTTTCATCATCATACATATCATCCTTCATGCTGAATAACATGGAAAGACAAACCGAGAGGCATTTACATATAGTTGCTTTGTGAGCACACATATCTGGTGAGCAACATCTCTATCAGCGTTAAAAATCCTGCAAGACTTTGCTCTAAAAACTTTTTGTTTGAGTTGCTCATCCTTAAGTAGTTTGAGAATGCAAAATCAAATCAAAATTGATTCACGTTTGGATCCCAGAACAGAAGGGGCTAACATAAAATAATATCGCTGATGAGCTTACTTAACAAGATTTTAAAGAGGATTTCTCAGGACTTTAGCCTAGTTTGGGTTTGCCAGCGTCTTTGGTTATGGCTTCTATTGACGGCTAAGCCTGACAATCAAAGGTAGCATGAGTTTTCAGAATACGGAAAAACCAAATGAATGCGTCCCGACATCTGTAGGAAATCCCCGAAATTCTCACTATTCCTTAGCAGAAAATATTGTAGACAACTTCCTGGGATTCTTATGGGCAAGCACCTCAGTGCGTTTGGTCAAAATTGCATCACAATCTATCGCGCCTTTGGAAAGCGCGACGACACTGCTATCTGATTTTGTGAACTTTTGCTCGAATCAGGCGGTCAAACTTCGGTGCTGACTCGGTGAGTACTGACAAAATGACAACCTTACCTAAGCTCTTTACCACTCGATAAACAGTCTTTGAATTCAGTTGGGTGTGACCGCTTAAAGACAGTGCAAGGGTTTTTTTTTTTCACAGATTGTTCTAACATGAATCAAAGATCTCGTGCTGGAATCTTTGTAGATTTGATAGATAGTAACGAACTATATTCTAAAGAATGAGTGTGCAGTTTATCCGCGTAAGTACCGATAGCCAAGTTGAACATAAGGCCTTGTTTCACCCTTAAAAATAGTTCGACAATTTAAGATGGAAAGCTGAGTGTCAGAAAAGAGATCTTTGTAAAATTGATCCTAAATTTAAGCGTAAGTCCAAGTTTGGGTTCGTTTGATTCAATCTCAATCATTCATATTTCATGGTTTGTAAATCAGAACATCGAATGAAAAATGCTCAGCATTTCTAAGCTAAACAAATAAGTATTTAAAAGCTAAACAAGTTAATAGTTTTGCGAAAAAGCTTCAAGCGACATTTGTTAATCAAGAATTTTAATACTTCCAAAAAGTCTCTGTTTGTCGATCCTGTAACTACAGAGAGATATATTTAATACTGTTAGCCCTGTTCGGAAATGTCTTTTATGTTCTTTAAAATTTGCATAATTCTTGTCTGTAAATGGACAACTTTTTCTGCTGATAAGGCAGTATTACATAAGCAATTGTAATTATGGACAATAAAATTATAATTTGCCTTCATCCTTCTAATCCACGACAATCGATTAACTTTCCCGAACTAGACCACAAAACTAAGTCTTACTTCCAACACGACACGATACAGACCTACTTTAAAACAAACGCTCTACGAGGAGAAACAAACATTAAACGTTACAAGTTACAGGTAATTTTAATAAAAACAACTTGTTTCTCCTCATGCTAATAAAAATTCAAATTTGAGCTACAAAATACTTTTCGTTTTTTTTTTTTTCTTTGGCTGCATTTGTTTACCTGTATATGTATATAATAATATTTTTTTCAAAATTTAATTTCTGGAAGGAAACGTTTTTTTTTTTTCGTTTTTGATTCAATCTGAATAATTAAGTTTTGTTTATTTTATTTTGAGGTATAGACTAATCTTTTTTTTTATTGAGTGAGATATTTTTGCCCAACGCGGACGGACAAACTTTCTTTATTTTTGTTTTTTAACAAATTTGTTTAGATTACAACCACACGCCAGGTTTTATTTCGTTCTGTGAACTTTATTACGAATAATGTTTATTTTATTTTTATTTTTTTTTTTATAGAAAAGTTAACATTTTCTCCAACATTGTATTTATATTAAATGTATAAATAAATTATGTATTTATAACTATATAAAATGTGGAAAAATAATAATAAATTATTGTTTAATTATTGTTATCACTTATTAATTCCTCGAGGGCACCATTTAAACGTCCTTTGCTGAGAGCCTCAACTAACATGTGTAAGCGTTCTTCACGCTCCGAGTGTCGGCGTTCTAAAGATGAAACCTAAAGGTTTTACAATTTTTTTTGTTTTTAACGTTAAAAGGTATAGATATATAACATTTTTGTGATAAAACTAATAGTGATATAGAAGGTACATTTTGTCTAAGGCATGCTTTAGTAAGTTTTGTAAAATAAATGAAAAAGAAGGTAAGTAATGTGTTGGTACATACCTGCATGGAGACTATTGACGATCAAACTGTGACTCCTTGACAAGACTGCCTTCAATAGACAACTACATATAATTTCGAGGCAGTAAACGATTTTGTTTACCAACGCTCCGTACTAACATCTCCAAATGGCAAAGATCAAGCAAAGAAATACTCTTGCCAATCGCTGTTTCTTTGGCTTTATAAGACAATTGAGCAACAGGGACCTCTTATTAGATCTCATCATATCTGTCTTAAGAACATTTTCAAAAGGTGACTACAACATGCTAAGATATGTCAAGAGAAAATTGCTTCGAGTTATTCAGTATCTTTTGTATTGTATTTTGTATTGCATTCAGTCTGTTCTGTATTTGCAGACAAAAAATTCGACTGCAACGTCAAGGATGGCTAGGACACTTGAAGCACATGGACCCTAGGTCCCGTGCCCACAGAGTCTTTCATTTCATGTTAATAAGACAACGTATTGAAGCAATACCAGTCTTTACATGCGCGCAGTGGAATTTAATGCTTAACGAATCCCAAACCTCGAATAATTTGAATGCTATCTTCCTCCTTCGTTGGAATGACCACATTTCCGAAGTCGTCGAAAAGGGTGCGAAAATACTATGCACCTTTTAATCTGGTTTTAACCTCTAAGGCATTTATTCGCCCGAAGCTTGAGTCTGGTGCACTAAAAACTGTCCGCACATTCAAGATAAAATTCAAAATCGCGCGTTAAGTCTGAAAGCTTATAGGTGACAAGAAACATTATGAAATCAATCGATTCGCTTCGGTTCTGCTCTAACTTCCCTTAAGCCCGTGTTCTAGTTCAATTAATTATTTAAAAAAAAGTAGAGAGACCTCAACCAACTTGATATCAAAAAAAAAACTGGAGCTATGCTATGCTATGCCTGGGAACATTTCAGAAATATAGGCAAATCTAACAATGCCACCCTATATTAAGAGTTAAGTAAAGCTTAGCTTAGCTGAATGACGTTACGTAATGTCTCACTTCATGAAAAATGTATTTATTTTCAGTCAAAGACAAGTCATTAGTCTCCATGTGGTGTTAAAATAAATTTATTTTATAATTCAATCTTCAGAAGGTGATTTCAATCCGTAACTACATAATTAATCTACAATTCAAACTAACTATCCATCTGACTAAACAGAAAGCACCTTCACTCATTCATTTTATTTCGATTAACATAAATTTTTTTAATATATCTTATATTTAACGATCTAAAGTATCTCGATTTAGTTATTTGTTTTAATTGCTTATTCACAATCTACACGATTTTAATTATGTAGTTCAGTTGCGTGTGTATATGGCATGATGTGCGTGCACGTGATGAGATAGATGAGATTTATTTTATTTTATTTTTTATTAAGTGTATTCAGTTTTGTTTGTGTTGTAGAATTTCCAGAAATAAAAGTAAAAGTGAAATGTTAGTAGAGAGAACTTGTTCGAAAATATAAAAATAAAAAACATATCAACGAAACAGACAGTGATAGATGGAAGAAAAGAGAAATTATGTAAACATATTGAGGCGGCACAGCCTCACTTACCTTAGCCTTGAGGGCATAATAGTCAACTGGTACTTTTCGCCGTTTCTGCATGGCATATGCCTCATCACGTTCGGTTAGTCTCTGCTGCAGTATGCGAACTGTTTCATGGCACGAAGCTAGTTCACGTTCATGGGCAGTTTGGAGTGTCTTCAACTGGAATAGAAAGATTGATTTAATAAAAACATGCGAAATTTATATAAATTTCATACGAGATGAGGAGGCTGAAGCGAAGTATTCCTCGTTCCTCGTGTGTCCACACTTACATCTTGTAGGCGTTTATCGTGCAGTGCTTTGTAATCAAATTCCAATAGTTTTATCTTATTGAGAGCCTCTTTGAGGGCTTGACTATCGCTAGATTGGTCTGCAGTGAATTGACTTGAGTCATGGTAGATTTTACGTGAAGACGAAATATTGCTGGTGGAAGCACTGTGCAGTTTGTCTGATTTTAAAGCTGCAAAAAAAAAGAAGTGGTCTGTGTAGAGATTTACAACGCTTGTGAAATTAAAAAGCGAATTTTATATGAAAACAAAATTAAAAATAGAAAACGACTAAGCTTCAGAAAGAATGCAAATGAAAGTAAATTCCTAAGAATTTTGGTCTTAATTTCATGTGTCATTATGATAGCGATTGCAAACCAAAAGGCTTAGGGTTTTGTTACAAAGCAATCAACTCGGTGTGTGAAACTGGAGGCAGCTAGATAAGGATATAGCTGGATGGCGAGGCTGTAGGTTGAAGTTCTGATCAATCCCGTCATCTGTATTAACCAAAGCAAAATCAAAAACTCAAATCGTAGGTACATATTCACTTAGCCCAAGAAGAAGCGAGTTAAGGAAGATATTGGCTCTCATCAAGATGTATCTCCACGACTACAAAACAGCCGAGCACTTCATATATGATGATGCGTTTTTCGTCCAGTTTAAGGTTGGGTTCTTGGGCAATGTCATCCTTTGGTATAAGGAGATAATGGAACTTAACTTAGCCTATGTTCTACATTTGGATAACGACATTTACAATTCACATTCACACAATCTGGAATAGCCCACTAAAGATTCACGCAGAAGGCTCAAAAATGTATGAATCACAATTGACACTCACATCTAAGTGGTTAGTATACGAATACAAGATGACTTCAACTTTCAAACAAACATTAATGCCGTCTGGAAGGACTTTAAGAATAACAGAGGTCAGTGTCTATGCACGAAACGAACGAATCATATTTAGGACAAAAGAACACAGCGCCATTCTGAACCTCTGAAAAAAAAGCCATCAGGTAAAAACAAATACTGTTCGACTGGGTCAGTGAAAATTATACACAACCATTATTCCGATGATGGCGTAGTTATCCTTTCTTTTCTTTTTTTGACTCATCAAAATAAGTCTCACCCATCAATTGAAACTTGGAGAATATAAAAACTAAAGCTTACGGCTATCGAATGTTTTTATTTGTGATTTATGACAAAAATCAACTGTTGACAGGGAGATGGATACAGAAAGGTGTAAGAATATTAGTCAGTAAGTATACATATATTCAAAATAGCAAGCTAAATTGAAAATTGAAAACCAATGCACGTTACATTTAACAACAACATGGGAGATTAAGTTGCAAGTGCGACACATACTTTCATGTCTTCAAGGTCCGGAAAGTAAATAATGGGAATAACTCTTTAAGAATGTGGTTAAATCTCAAATAGATGCAAATTTTATTGGACAATACACAAATAAGTAGATACATATACGTACGCTGTTTGACTAAGATATAGATATCACTTATTGAAAGCATTGTCAAACAATTCTGAACAGATAGTCCTTTATCGACAGACAAATTGCTACAACGCATTTATATATGTATTTGTTTTTTTAGTTGAGTAAGCTCGTCATTAAATTCTCTGTCTCAAGGAGCTATCTAGAGGCTGTGGGTGTCATGACATTTACAACTCCGCAACGTCTCTTCTATTTATTTTGCTTCAAGCGAATTTGTAATTTCTTCAATAAATTTGTCCCAAGTGTATTCCCAAAGATTTTCAGTATATGCGCATTGTCATCATACAGAGATTTCTTACATTACTCTTTCTCTCAAGAACTTCAAAGGAACAAGGTCAAGGCCTTTCCTTTCCATTTCATCTTATAAAGATGTTTTCATGGAATATAAACTGTCAAAAACAATTCACATTTTATTTGATCTTAAACGGGAACTGTGTTCATAATTTAAAGCCAATTATTTTCTGTAAACAAAAATACATTAAAGCATTTCAATATTTTGAAAACCCATCCATCCATTAGGGAATCCCTCACGTAGAAGCAAAAAGCACACGCGAAAAAAAAATCACCCAAACAGCACGCCACACTTACCCTCCTTTTCCTTTTGCAATTTACGAATGGTCCTCTTGCATTCATCCAACTCTCTGGTCAGTCGTTGCATGGCCTTATCCTTAATAGCCAAGTCGACCCTCATTCCACGGATTGTTGCCAGCAGATGAGCATCCTCTTTGGCGGCAGCATGGTAAACAGACGATATTGTACTGTCAGACTGTGAGAATGGTAATTTACTGGACGCAGTCGGCTTCTTTAATCCCGATTGTTTTGAACTTGGCCTACTGTTTGATGGCGTGGAACTGGCACTGGTGTTAGCACTCGATGTATTCGTTGCTGTGGATGCTGTTGTTGCTGCCACAGCCAAAGGCACATTTGTGCCACAATCAGTTTGCGTACATGATGTCATTGTTCTACGCTGTCGTTCAGGAATCTCCTCAGTTTGAGTGCAGCCATTATGGTATCGTTCAGACTTCTTGGAGACAAAATAATCGAGTGTCCTGACTTGTGATTCTATTTTCTCGTTTAGCTTTGTATTGATTTCCTGAAGGCTGTCGAAAGAAAAAAATGAAAAAACATTATGTGGTTGCCCTTGTTGTTATGTTTGAAACACACAATTTATATGCAAACAAATTACTTACCTCAACACTTGGGTTTCCAGATCGGCGATGTGAGTCTCATACTTCGATTGTACTGAGTTGAATCGTGCTTGAACGTTGGCCAATATTTTTTGTGCTTTGATATCCTGCTCTTTGGCGTCGGCTTCCAATTGGGCGATACGCTGTTCCAACAGTCTACGACTATGACTATCGTCATTCGCTGATGATTTCGTGGGATTCTTCGAAGCAACTGAAATAACAAGTGAAGTGATGAGTGGGTTGTTTTCAAATGGTGAAGAGGAGTAATAGCAGCTAGAAAAGATAATAAAATAGAACGTGATTTATTGTTATGGTTTCACACTGAAGAGACGAAGAAGTTGATGAAACGATGTGTTGGTTGAAAAGGAAAGAGCTTGTCATGGTGACTCAATGGTGTTTGATGTTAAACTTTAATTATTCAACCCCGTGGTTCAGAAGCTACGTGAAACTTCGAATCATTGTAGATTGTACGTCTTTGGACATAATTTCCACCAACGAATAGGAATGACGGATTAAGGATTGAAAGGTCCACAAGCAACATTTAACCTAAAGTGCATCCACTGTAGATATAAGAGAACTGTGATAGGATTCGAAAGGACTACAGCAGATTGCTTTTGCTAGCTCACTCTTAAGCTTACAGCACTTCTCATTGAGGACTTCTCGCACAACCGAGTCAATGTCTAGATCGACCTAGTCAATGTTAGAATTCATCTCTTAAGCGATGGCTAGGACTTGTCGTCAAATTGGACACCTAGAGGTGTACATCCATATATTTGGACTCTCTAAAAAAACTTCTACTTACCAATCAAAGCCGACACGGAGTCAGGATGTTTCCGCATCAATATCCTTTCCATTTCTCTACACTGCCGCTGAAGGTCCTGTATAGTCTTGGTGTCCTTTTCCTTTTGATCCTGAGATTTTTTGCGTTCACTTCGACTATCCTCCAACTCAGACTGCAATACCCTTTGCAGCTCTAGTGCCTCATTCCGATCATTGCGAGCAGCTTGCAGCTCGGATCGCAAAATGTTTGCACACTCATTCAAGTGTTGGACGTCAAGCTTCAAAATTTCCGATTCTTCTTGCAGGTGTGTGTTGTTCTCCCTCAAGTCCCTATGCAATTGTGACAAAGAATCGTGCTGAATTCGTAGACTCTGTAGGCGTTCTTCAGTATCCTTGAGTTTCTCCTGCAACTGTTCAATCTCCTGCTTTAGCACATGCTCCCGCGTTATAGATATCGACTCGATCGGCGAGGTAACTGTCGAAACTAGGTGCTTTGGTGATGAGTTTGTTGATTTGTCACAAAATGTTCTATTATCTCTGACATTTGACGTTATACGCTGTTGCTGGCTACTTCGTCGACGCTGATCGAAAATGTATTCAGTCTGAGTAAAGTTTTGATTTGGTCTTGTCGAAAGGGGTGGTGGTGGCAGTGCCACTCCTCCATTATCGTCATCGTAAAACTCGGAATTTGAACTTGCTCCGCTGTCTACGGTGTCGATTGTTGGTGTGGTGCATTCCGTATGCGGTACACAAGTAGGCATGGGATTACATTGATTTTGAGACGACGACGACGACGATGGTGAAACGTGCTCTTCTGAATTCCGTCTTAGTGATTTGACATTCAATTGGTGTGCCGGTGACGGAACAAATGTGGTTGCAGTTGCAACAGTATTGGCATTGTCATTGGAACAATTTGTGTCATAAGTCATGCCACATGTAGGACCATCGTTCACCAGCAATTCTAGGGTTTCAATGCCTTCAGTGATTTCTTCAATCTGGAAATGGAAAAGATAAACAAATTTGATTGTTAGCACATTTTGAATTAGCTAAGGGACGGTGTAAAAGGGATTTAAAAGAATAAGCTCAGCAAAGACCTGCTTTAAAGCAATGACTTGAGTTTGCAATCCTGGGGCAAATGGGGCAAAAATAGTCTAAGTCGACTAGTACAGAGAACGAAAACACTGCTGAAAATCGGCTCTAGACCTCTTACGAATCTGACGTAAGATCTAGACTATGGTAGGTTTACCTAAAGTCGAGAAGTAAAACTTAAATCGCAACGTTTGACCTAAAACCGGCTACGACGGAGAATAAGGACAAAATGAGTTCGGTAATTCCGTGATCTTTAAGACTGTGTCAGTATGCATGACGGTCAAGTTGAGTAGCTGAAGTCGAGCTTCAAGTTACATTTTAATAACTTTTCTTGGAATTCGCAAGAGCTGGAGCTAACTTTATATAACTGTTTACTTGTGTGCGCTAGATGACGTAAAGGGTGGTTAAGTTTTAAGGGCCGATGCTGATTTTGAATAAAACACAAATTATTTAGGAAATTATTGTCATTTCTTTTTATTATGATAATATCGGTATGGTTCAATTATGTATGGAACAAAATATCGGCCAAATGCCCGCCGCGACCTCGGCGGCACACCTCCATGCGATGGTCCAAATTTTCGATGACGCTGAGGCATAATTGAGGTTCTATGCCGTAAATGTGCCGAATTATCTCATTTAGCTCTTGAATTGTTGCTGGCTTATCGACGTACACCTTTTCTTTCAAATAACCCCAAAGAAAGAAGTCCAACGGTGTCAAATCGCATGATCGTGGCGGCCAATTAACATGGCCACGACGTGAGATAACACGGCCATTGAATTTCTCCCGCAAAAGAGCCATTGTTTCATTAGCTGTGTGGCAAGTGGCACCGTCCTGTTGAAACCACATATCGTCCACATCCATATCTTCCAATTCGGGCCATAAAAAGTTCGTTATCATCTCACGATAGCGAACACCATTCACAGTAACTGCCTGACCGGCACTTCAGCCACACTATCGCGAACAGCAGCAATATTTTCTGCAGTACGAGCTGTACGAGCATGCATTGGTGTTTTCACATCTCCTACAGACCCGGTTTGTTCAAATTTTTGCACGATTTTTCCGATTGTACGCACATTTGGACGATTAAATTGACCGACAAAATGACGAAGTGCACGATATGCATTTTAATTTGAACGCCCATTTTCATAATAAGCCTGAATAACTTTAACGCGTTGCTCGATTGTGTATCTTTCCATGGTTCAAATTGAGTTAGTCTGAAATTGAGAAATGTCAAATGAAATGCAGAAAAAAACTTGACGCTTAGGTGTGGTTCACATTCAACATCGGCCCTTAAAATGTAACCACCCTTTATTAAGATATTAAAAAGGAACTAAAGTTTCATCTTTTTCTAAATTCAAAAGAATAGCTAGATGTAAAGTAGGCCATTGAGAGGTGTACGATTACTTGTATTTATAAAAGCAATGACCACCCGCTTGACCTGAACCCACATGATGGGAGAGATTTCTTTAAAACAAATGATGTCACCTAAGCACTTTATGTCGTCTTTCTACAGCTTTCGAATGGCACGAGTTTGAGATTTGCCAACAATTCTCCTTTCCCTTGTTTCTCGGTTAAATTGAACCAGAAAAACTTATTCATGCATCAATTATTGAAAGTAATTATTGTTTTTTTTTTTTCTTCAACCAGCACGTGCATTTCAAAATAAAACGCTCACATTTGTGCATTGATCTCGATGGCATTCGAAACCCTCTCCCCACGCTTTTGTTGAAAACGACTTTTCCCTATGTCATTGATTCTTGCCGCTTTTCACTTTCATTTGTGTTTCCAACAGACAGTGATCGAGGGAGGAGATCTGCAAAAGTGGCAGTGCCTCCTTCACATGGTTTATTTCTCTAGTCTACAATCGTGTATTGCTGTTGTTTTGCGTTTGAAGTACTTGCTCCTGCAAAGGAGTCGTATTCGTTTCGTAGAAATTAATGACTAAGATCTGAGAAACCATGAAATTGAAATCCTAGACAGTTAGAGAGAAGATGAACTAGAAGGTAGAGGAGTAGGACTACGAGTATATCTACGAGGAAACAAAATATGTGGAAGGTCCTTTTGGCAACTGATAGAGACTTTGACGTACTAGACACTGCACCAACGGTATTCACGTGGGAAAAACTCGCAACAGCCAGAAATTACTATTGCAGAAGCTGCAGGAACGAGGAGAATGTTGAATCCGTACACTACCTGATATGTCCCGCTTCAGTTAATAAAGAACTACGGGTTCTTGATAATTGTTTCTTCGATAATTTAAGCTGAAGAGCCTTGTAAGGTTAATAGTTACAGTGGTGTTTCCAAATAAAAAAACTAAACCTCCCATCAGCATCTATAAGCATGTAAGCGCGACACACTCTTACACTTAACTTTTCTTTTCTTTTTTTATGAAATGCCCGCTGCAGCACCTCTTCATTTGTTAAGTGAATCTTAATTTACCAGCACCACACCACATGAATGACTACTGCTGGAACAAGCAATCTCCAACTGGGAGTATAGTCAACAGCTTCTTTATCATCACCATCATCATGTCCACGTTTCCATGTGGAGCATTTGCGAATTGTTCAAGTTATTTGCATCTCATTATTTTTATAAGAGTCTGGTGACGCAGTGGTGCTCACTCGTTTCGGATTATCCCACGTAAGATTGTTGTCTTAGGTTCCGAAGTGTACACTTAATTGCTTTGGGTTTTGCTTTCTCGTACTTTTGCCAGGGTAAACAGTGGAATTTCTAATTTCTACAGCCAAACAGAAGTGAACATTTATAAATTGATTAAGATCGCGCTTTGTACTTTCATTGGATTAAGAAAAATGATTGTGGGACGATGTCGAATTGGTCTTGGTAATAGGTAATATTTTGATTGATGTTCTCCAGGCTTTTTTTGCATCTCGTTTATCTTCACACCTTTTTGGAGCCAACTTGGGAAAGCAATTGAATTTAGTTGGCATTCACTTTTGGCAGAAAACTGACGTTCTTGGCTGCCCGCTTTACAAGCAAATTGAATTGAGGATGGAAGGTCGGGCAAGAGAAAAAAAGTCTTTTGAAATACGTACCCCTAAATTAAGAGCGAGTTATAGCCTTTGGAACATGCAATGCTTGATAAGTTAAATTCCATTTATACCCCCATAGATAATTCAAAGGTGATTTGGATGAAAAAATTTAAGACTTTATGCTCCCATTTTACGCACGAGGTGGCATCACTCACTTGACTACCGTACTTGCCCATTTACACACTTCGGTTCACTTACCACTTAAAATTTCAAGAAAGGCAATTATTAGAAGCATATACGTGTATAAGAGCTTCGTATATAAGGCCTTATTATTCTCAAGCAAAATGATTAGTCAAAAACTTGTTCGTTATGCGAAGCTCACTCAACCACCTTGAAGAGTTAAAAAATAGTTAAACGGACATGTGACAACTTTACCTTGAAGGATAATTTGGAGTGGTGCACTTAGATTTTGAAGACTAAGAGAATGCGGAACATAGATCGCAGTAGATTTAAACACTTTCACCTCCTCAACGACAGTCGAACTCAAATCCGCAGGAGGTTCGCAGATGCTAAGTGCTGACATACACCAGTGATAGACGATTTCTGACAATTGTCCAAGAAGTATGATGTTATTATTATTTAAGGTCTAAGCCTGACTAAAGTCATCAGAACTATACAGCAATAAACTTCCTTTTTCCAAGCACTTCACAGTTTAGTTTTCTTTTGAGCCTTGATAGGAACAACCTTAAATTTGTAACTGAAATAGTCAAAGGCCACAGCCTTGTAAGTCATATTTGTTGCAGAGCCTATAAAAGGACAAAGATTCCTTTAGGTCGTAGCACTTACGGCTCAACTTTCCTTTGTAGAAAAGAGATGAGTTTGTCAGTATGTGAATTACATACGTTGCTGTGGCTTTTCCCAAACTCCAATGAACGGTCTGTTTTGCTGTTTGAAAGTTTGCCTTAGTACGCCTGCCTCTGCTCTATTTATTAACCTCCTCCCCCTTTTGATATTTACACCATTATGCATACACTCAGAGCTTTCTTTCATTTAAAAAGAAGAGGTTTCTGGACCAATTGACACTGCAGTTTTAACGAACTTGCATGATGGTTATTTTCAACCCTTCCTTGACTCAGTGATATGCCATCTAATGCAAGGATATCAAAGATTGAGACGACCCTGTGAAACAATTCCTTTATCTGCTTATCCTGCTTTCCGCCTGTTGGTCTGTAAGCCCTATCTGAATTTTACACGGAAAAACTTTATTTTTACCAAAACACGTTGCAAAGACACCGCCTCGAATGGCCCATCTCTCCTTCGACATTTCGCTGCTTAGAGTCGATCAGGTCTCAACGTATGCATGTATCTGTTGATGTTTTAATCCTGGTCACCGTGGCTCAGTAGTTATTGCGTTGAATCACTAAGCAAAACTGGTACAGGTTCGGATCTCAGCAAAAGTTGTTTCGCGGAACCAAAGACAAACTCTGAAAAGTGAAATGTGTCACGAGAAGCTTCTCAATCCGCCATTCGGACATTTGAGGACATTCCTTACTGGACTTTACAACCACACAGGCTTAGACTCCATCATCTATTTGCCTCAAATCCCCCCAATTACGGTGCATAATATTTTCAAGATTACTCAATACATCCGAATCTTCCGGGATTCTCGAACCATTACCACACACCGTCGTTATCTCACCAACCATTGTGTAACATCGAAACCGAGTTAGCTGTTTGTGTTTCGAGTTCGATCTATTATGTGATACCATTAGACAGCCCACTTAATCGGATCTTGAAGTGTTGACTTGTAAATGGTGCTCATCCGATGCCCTACCTTAACGAAACTGACTACAAAATCCCTCACGTGCATGTGCAACGCTGACTCTCCCTCGCTTGCTTTTGTTTTGAATTAAAAATCCAAAAACCAACAACAAAAACAAATTCAACGAACACTCCACCTAAACATCTTGGAGAAAGGAAAGCAAAAGTGAGCACAACCAGACGCCCCTCGGATAACACCACCACTCCCGATGAATGATTCGATGACACACAGTGATGCGGACGAGTCTGGTGGCCAAGTGGGCTGGTTCCCCCCACACTAGCTGGAAATTATCATAAGAGACTTTGCTTGCTTCTTTTTTTTTTTTTTCTTAAATTGATTGTTTACAAATTAAAGTATAAAAGTCGTAGCCTATTTGGTCGCCATGTCTCATTAAGCTTTCAGCTGGAATCTCGCAAAGATGATCGGCTTCATCAGCGCACCACGATTTGTGATCTCAAGTGTAGCGTCGCTACTGCTATTTCTGTTGTTGTCAATGTGGACGACAACGACAATCGTTGTCGCGGGAATATCAATCGATCGCACGCTAAGCGAAAGTGAAGACACAGGCGACGATCTCGGCGGACGCAGTGTGGACTTTAACACCGACAATGGCAGTGAGGATTTTACGACAAGGCTAAGGCGCTATGATGGCGCCCAAGTGTGGAGAATACTTGTCGAGAGTGATAAGGAGAAGCGTTTGGCCGAGGAGCTATTATCCAAATACGGTGAGCGAATATTATTTCCATCTCAGTGTACATTGGTGGAGAAGTTGCAGGTGGAGGTGGTGTCTTCTGTGTACCTGTTTTCGGTATTTTTCTGTGTCGTGAAGCATGCTATGAATTGCAAATGAGCTACACAAAAGAAAGTGAACGTTAATTATACGGATTTCTATGTAACGTTGTGTTTTGATTAAATTAATCGGTTGGTGATCCTCAGTGGAATTGTGATAGAAAAAAAAAAAAGAAATGATAATTGGACTAGTGATCAGTGAATTTTAGAATTTTTAAGCCGTTCATGGTTGGAATGCGAAGTACATGAATAATAACTAATCGATGTGTAAACTTAAGTGAGAATCTTTAAGAAGGAAGTGCTTCGTGTAACACATTTTGATTTAATCTTTATCTTCCCTGTGAATGGACCTATCACTGTTCTAATTGTGCTAGCAACAGCTGGCAGCCACTTCAACCTAACCTTTTCCTGGGTTAAAAAGTAATTGTGCTACTATTCGATAGTGGTACCAATCAAAACCTTTGTTATGCCGATTGGTGCTGTCGAATGCGTGAACAATTTGATACATCGATCGGTACACTTAGACCAAAATAAGATCCACTAGTAACCATTAAAGTGTCTTAACATCGCCATGGCTCATTGGTTAGCATGTTAGACTGCTAAGCCATGAGTGAACACAAGGTCGAACCTCAGTAAAGCAATCAAAAGATTGTGCGTGGCATCACTTACGGCAGGCAGTGAGAGTATAATTTGTCATGAGTTTCCTGACATCGCCGTGGTTCAGTGGTTTGTGCAAAATCAAAAGCTAAACGCATCAAATAAAAATGACAAGTAACCTATTCGCCCTAGTTTTGAAAATGAAGGATATTTCCGTGTTAAAACCTACAGTTGTGCCGAAATATACCATTCTTTGGACTCGCTTATCTACTCAACCATTTCCGATCCAACTCCCGTGCCACGCCGTGCTCTTTCACGATCTGTACATACAGCAAGTCCATGTCTGTTATGGTTAACGGATTAAACAGCCCAATAATCCTTAAATTTTCCTGAATATTAAATTATTTTGTTCATAGCCAAGCGGCGCTCGATGTTCCTTCAGATGTTAACAAACATAGATCGTTAATACTCATAACCTCCTTTTAAAATAAACCACATACGCCACAGTGATCATAAAGACAAAAAGTATGAAAAATTTTCTGTTCACGGTCACTTCTCCTTGCCAGTCTTGTCTGATTATAATAATGACTTGGGATTTCTCCTAAAGGACAACATGGGTAGTCAGTGTTTTCTAAAATAAATTAAAGAATCATACCTACTCGTTTACGCAAGCTAGCACTGATCCTACTTCCTACTTCCTACTAACATTATAAATGTGAAACGTTGACCGATTGTTTGTTTGTTCCTCTGTAACACGAAAACTACGGAATCAATCAACTTCAAATTTTGCATACAGAGTTGCTGTACCTCGGGTCACAGTATAGGCTACTTTTGGTTATTAAAGTGAAACTTCGCAAATTATAGGTGGGCGAAGCCGCGGGTAAAAGCTAATTACCATATATTTACGAGCGCATTATAACAACCTTGCTCTTGTCCACAGTCTAGACTAAATCCTTTCCATCTGAACCAACACTTCACCCAAACAATAAAGCTTAACCGCGATTGCTGGTCGCCGTCGTTCAGTGGTTAGTCCCAGAAGAAGCCAAAAGCGGCATCTCTACGAGTAGAGAGACCCATCCATTCGATATCTCTCTGGAAACGCTCATAACATAATTTAGCATAACATATGCAACCACAATTAAGAGCGGAATAAGATTCGATTGCACTTCTACCGAACAACGAGTTAAAACGAAACAAGGACGTTTCTCAAAAGATAACTAATTCCAAAACTCAAATGAAATGACCTTTCCAAAGCAAACTTTTCTTCTTAACGACTTTCCTATTCATTTGGTGAAGTTAACAAGCAAAACCACTTCCTTTAGTTTCTTCTACGAATCATAAAAGAAACATCTCTATCTACAGCCCAACAAAGCAAAGGCAATCCTTTCAATCATAGTCATTTGCAAAACAACTGAAGGCATTCCTTCGTCGAAAACCACATACTGTGCCAATATTCTCTGCAAAGATTTCCGAAAATTCAATGCCACTAGCTTTTTTTTGTTGTAGATTGTGACTTTTTTAACAAAAGGATAAAAGCTCTCCTCTAGGAGTATATTGACTCTACTCTAGCTAAGATCCACTGAAACTGCATTCAAAATAAATTGAATTCCATGGCAAAGAAAGGACCCCCAAAAAGTTGCATTTAATATTTATTCCTCTGGAACGAACGTTCATTTAGTTTCAACCTCATTTCACGTTAAGCATAACGGAATGGTGCCCGCCTGCCTGCCTGGTGCATTTTCTCCTTCAACTATCATGTAGGTCATGATGTCAAGAGGATAAAACAACACCACAACCCACTTAGCATACACTCACAAATGCGATACGATTTTTTAGGTTACGATAAGCCGTTTACAATATCGCATATCCATTCCAAAACATAAACACCTTCATCGTTTTCTTTACACAGATGGACAAGTTTGGAAGGAGGTAAAAGCCGAAGTGGACTACTTGTTGAAACCGAATGTCCTTGGTGAAGCCCAACAATATTTACAAGCGGCAAATCTCTCAAGAATCGTTCTAATTGACAATTTGCAACAAGCCATCGAAGCAGAAAACCCACCGAAGGAGGAAATCGAGAATTTACAAAATCGAAAGGGTAAGTCAAGTCATGCACTAAAATGGTCGATAGAAATTCCATCTTATGGCCCGGAAACACGAAACTTTTATGAAATATGAACCCAGTGGGGCGGGCTTCGATTCACTATCAAAATTTGTTTTAGGTAATTTTGCTGCCAATTTTCGAACGACATTTGCATGATAATGGGCACATGAGTCGCACATAAATGTCAGCGTCGATTAAAAAAAATTATTTTCAACCAATCATTGGGTTTTCAATGACAACCGGGTGGTAGTTGGGGGGAGGGGGAAACAATGACAGAAACCAAAAACTGTGAAAACAAACACCTTTAGCATGCACTGCCGCCGATGCATAAATGTAGTTTAGAGGGTGGTGTCTTTCATGTTATGAATAAGCAAGCACTCTGCCGTCTGTTAATTTGAACCACTTGCTTGGAAAAAAGGACGAGAAACGATTTTTTTTTTTTTTACAAACCCCACATAATGGAAACTTAGGGTGATTAGAGATAATTTGAGTGTAATTAGTAGTCATTCAAATTAATTGCACTACAGAGAAGATTACTTAAGAATACGAGTATTAAATCCTTTCGAGCCGACAAAAGTGGAAGCGGAAAAGTTTTTTTTTTTTTGTGATTGTAAACATGGAAATGTTGTTCATTTAGTTTTTGAAAACTATTCACAAGGTTCTCGTCTTTTGTGTGAGGACTTATTTGACTTATTTCTTATGTCACAAAAGCAGCAGTTTTAAATAGGGCGTCTGTAGCTGGTGGACTCCTGTTAGGCTGTGTTAGTTGGTTGGTTGTCGTTCGACCTCCCTGAACTATCCCAAATTCATAAGAATGGTTTTTGGTGGCTTCTTAGACAGATCGCCCAGATTGTTGGAATAGTATTCCCCTTTCTGGTTCTGCATAATGAGCTGTGCTCTCTTCCGCGTCTGTATCGTCACAGCTTCTGCATAAATCGTCTGCACTTAAACGGATTAAGTGGGCCGCCAGTAGGTTGTGGCCTGAAATATTACTACGCCGTGACGTACGACATTTGGATATAACGTAGAAGTATCGTAACGATTCGAAAAGTCTAGATGACCCTTCACGACTTTTTAAATCAGATTACGTCTTATGTGTCTTCTTTCTTCCTCATGACTTTCTCTGTATTCCGCTTGTGAACTTTAAGACTTTTTTGGGAATTAAAAGTACTCGTTCGGTACTTTCTGGATTAAATCCATATTGCATACTGACAGTCGTTACACGATTTAAATTATTAAAATGTCCCTTTTCCAACAATGAAACTAGCCTCGAACACAGCCTACGTAGTTAAAGGTTTGGTGACGCATCTGAGCCAAGAATAAGTCACTTGTATTGTTCTCATTTCGTATTCATTAATCGTTTTGTATTCAGGGTGTTTCATGGATAGCAACTATGACAACACCTCTCATTCTTTTCAACTTTTTCCTGGGATTGTTGTTACGAACTGAAAAAGCGGGATTGGAGACTAAGGATTTAGCTTGTCGAAAGAGTTGACCTCATCTTTGATTTTATCTTGGAGCCATCCACGTAGAACGATAAAAGCTCCTTCTTCGAGGTAATACCACTATCAATGTTATTACAACATTAATCAAAAAGTTTGAGCCCTTCAACTCGAGTATGTTCTACAGAATGTCAAGAACAGCTTAGTGCCACCAGCGATGTCGGTTTTGAAAATTAAATCATAAGGGAGGTTCTTTCTTAACCTGTACGACGCGAAAGTAAAATGATCTACATAGCTATGTGTTTCCTCAACAATACAATGCACAAGCATTTAAAACCAACGTGCATCGCTACCTCTTTAACGCATGATAAGATCCTTTGGCCCAAAGTTGGCAAAAACAAAGTCGGAAATAATGTGAAATTTTTTGACAAGCTAGGAGTTCATACTGATATCGAGTTAAGGATAAGACTTCCAGCATTCATATCTTTATCTGGGTTCCTACGGGTATACAATTATGGGCACAATAAACTCAGCTTCTAGTATTTTATGGAACGCCTTTCAATGCGCTTTGCAACGCCATTTACCACCAGCTCTTCGACCTAGAGAATTTTCGAATCTACCCCCCAAAGGGAAAACACAGTAAAGAAAAACCTCTGGTGGCGCGCCGAAGTCGAAAGGGACCTCAACCAACTTAGTGTGCGAAACTAAAGGCGGCTAACTAACAATCAAGCTGGCTGGAGACTCCTTTTGGCTGAGGACCAGGTCCATCCTGGACTGTAGGCCTCATCATAAGTAAGTTCGCATTCATTTTGCAGCTTCCAACCCTTCCTTGTATAAAGTTTCAGTTCTTAAAATAAATTTAAACGATTTTAAGTGATTGATGGTTAAAATAAACATAAAGCCAGCCTTTGAAATTCGTAAACTTTACCCTATTACACTTTAGAGAGTACATAGCACCATTTGTAAACAATAAAACTTTCTCCCGAGATTACTTTTCATTAAATGAAAACCCCTTTGAGAAACCAACAACGTCGATTTTCACCTTCAAGGAGTAGGTATTCAATTACCAACTTCAAACTTTAACCACAACCATTCTTCTTTCATTTAACTGGAAAACCCATTCCCCCATCATAGGTCAATTTGAGAATAAACAAAGGGGCTATCCAACACCGAGTGCCAACTTATTTTCAAAGCATGGGTCAGGTCATGGTCGTGAAAACTCAACCCACAAAACCGTACTTACGACTTTTGTGAAAATGCCTTACGGTGGAAATACGTCAAAAGGAAAAGCCTTTGTAAGCATTGTTTAGTCGATATATCCCCCGTTAGTTTTTTTTTTATCGACAATTATTGGAAAATCCAAAAGTGTTTTTCCCGATTGTTCAATTAAACACCCAACAAAGGAAAACGGTTTTTTTTATTTTTATTGGAGGAAATTAAATTTTCTTTACGCTTGAATAAACACGCACTAGGGAGCGGAACCCCCCTTTTTTTAATGGAAATTCACTTTATTTGTTCATTTAAGGACACCGCATGACATGGAACGCCTATCACAGGTTAGCTGATATGCACAGTTTTGTAGACTACTTGGCGAAAACATACCCTGATCTGTGTACAGTCGAGACAATTGGATACTCGGTGCAGAAACGCGCCCTAAAGATTCTTAAGTATGAATATTTGCCGACGATAATATCCGAAGGAGTTATCGATTTTCTCGTTCTTATACTTTAAGGATTTCGAATGGAAGAGTGGGAAATCCAGCAATTTGGATAGACGGTGGTATGCATGCCAGAGAGTGGATAAGCCCAGCCGCAGTGACGTATGTCCTTAATAACATTGTCGAGGGATGGGATGATCTGCCAACTTATATGAGAAACATCGATTGGTAATGGAATCCATCAAATCAGGAGGAGAATTTGAAATTTTATTTGATTTTGCTTGTAGGTACATTCATGTGGTGGCAAATCCTGATGGCTATGAATACACCCATACCACCGACAGGCTATGGCGAAAGAATCTTCGCTCTCATGGTAGACAGTGTCCTGGTGTCGATTTAAATCGCAACTTTGGATATGCTTGGGGTGGTAAGGGTACATCAGCCAGTCCCTGTGCACAAATCTATCGTGGAGGAAATGCATTCTCTGAACCGGAATCGATGGCCATTGCTAGCTTCATAACCAAACAGCCGAGGGGGTATTTTAAAGCGTATTTGTCGTTCCACAGTTATGGACAGTACATTCTATACCCATGGGGACATGATTCAATTTTAACACCGGATTCGAGTGATTTAGACCGTGTGGCCCGTGAAGCAGCTACTGTAAGTCAAAGCGCGTAAAATCACTTTCACCAATTTGCTTTCATATTTTGTTTTTTTTTTTAGAAAATTGCCCGCTCTAGCAGCACCAGATACACAGTTGGTTCAGCGGCAAAGACTCTATATCCAGCAGCTGGAGGTTCGGATGATTGGGCTAAGGGTGTTGCTGGCATTAAATACACCTACACCATTGAAATGGGTGACACCGGGCGTTATGGATTCATTTTACCGGCCAATTTTATTGAAAGAAACGGAAAAGATGGATATGTGTTTGTCGAAACTGTAGCCAGAGCTGTGTCACAAGCTCGCGATATCTAAACTATCACTTTGTCTTTTAATTTATTTTCATTTTCTTATTTATTGCAACTATAACTTGTTTTTTAGTTAATTTATTGTAAAAAAGAAAAACAAAAACTCTTAGGCTAGCAATGTGATGTAATGATGTAGAACTGCCTTAAATAATTTATAAATTTAATTAAACAAAAGCTAAACATGTATCTAGCAACGAACCACTTTACAGCTTCAACTTAATCTACAGACAAGGTTCCTAAAGTCTGTGTGACTGCGAAATAAGCCGATCAAAAAATGTCAGATTCTATAGAAAGGAGCCAATGTACAGGTCCTTACTTTAAACATTTCTTAACTGATGTGAGAGAAGTTCTACAACTCTAACAACAAGACGAAGTTTTAAGACTTCCCTTTGACACAAATGTCATAGTTGTTGTCCAAGAATGTCTACGTCTGTCACAGAAATGAAACCCACACCATAATTAACAATTGAGATCGAAGAGACTGCTAAGCTAGAAATGAAAACTTATTAAATCACTAGCTTTTACCCGTGGCTTCGCCCACCTATAATTTGATAACCAAAAGTAGCCTATGCTGTGATCCGAGGTACAGCCACTCTGTCTACAAAATTTGAAGTAGATTGGTTTCGTAGTTTTCGTGTTACAGAGGAACAAACAAACAAACGGACAAAGTTTCACTTTTATAATATTAGTTGGATATGCTCCCAGGATCCTGGGAAAACCTTAAAAGCGCGACGGAAGATTATTAATTGAATCATTTTCACATCGAGGCTGCTTAGGCTTACGCTTTTTAAATTGACTTAAGGCTCATGCTATCAAGCGTACTGCCACCTGCTTTTGATGAAATTCAAATTTAAAACGAGGCTTGACATACTCCTTGATTCAGTCTTCGTCTTATCGACGATTCACCTTACTCGAGTCTTCACCAGAGCTCCATTTGTGGAGTTTTCAGTGATTGTGGCTATACTTCGTGACTTGGACCACCTCATTGGGTCCCATTTTCCCTGTTTACCACAGAGCCATCTGCATTTCTCCTCTCTGAGTGCGATTCTTCGTGAGTCAATGCTAGATTTGTTTGAAAGTTATTTGGCTAATTCGCTGGGTTTGGAGACATTGGCAACCAAAAATATCACTCCTTCTGCTAGCTAGTACCAGACACTCGCACAGTATATGTACAGTTACCTCCTCGTTCACTAGAAACACCCTGCAGATATCATATTCTAGTTGACCCATCCATCATTTTCAGATGGCATCTGAACTTTCCGTGTTCTATGGAGAGCGCTACTAAACATTTCAAAGTTCTGTGACATGCTCATCATTACTTTCTTGGTGAAGCCTCCATATTAGCTGGTCAGTCTTTTTCCACAGTTTCCCACCTTCTCATATGTTCATTCATGTGCTCCCAATATCCCTAGCTAGGGCAGCGCATGGTTTAGGACCCAAAACCGCAAAGGCTGATACCTGCTTCGCAACGTTGTTCACATTTTCGTTTCCTTTGATACAAGTGTATCCTCTCACTCAACCCTGTGTCAAACCATTTTAAATTGCACACATGCACATTCATTGCCAATGATGTATTGACGTTGGTTTGCTCCATTAGCCTGCTCCATTTCTCCATCGCGAGTAGCAATGCCAACACATCGGCATGGTATACTGAGGTTGTAGTCACCAGACTGAGATGACAGGTTAGGTAAAGATCCTTCGAACAGAAACACTACCATCTATAAACGAGCCATCCCCGATAAGAGTTTTGTGGGTTAGTAGAAGTAGTAGGTTAGGTCAGGGTCTATTGTGATACCGCATGAATCTTAAAGAGGTTCTCCTTATCTACTCGTTGAACCAATTAGAGCTTCTAATGAAGCAGAGAACGTATCAGATCGTCTAGGTCGTTATAATAGAAGGCTCCTAAGTGGAAGAAGAATGAGAATAGTTTCCTCCAATCGTTTGAGTGTACGCCAAGGCTTGTTGCATGCCTAATGGACATTGTCCAGTGATGACACCTATTACGGTTCTGATACACAATCTGTTGGGAGAAATCAAATTCTTGCAGCGTTTCAGATTTAACTTGTATCATTTGTCCTTCCATAGGATTCTGCTTAGACTAAAGTGAAATGAATCTTTTTCTGATAGAATTGGTATAGTTTTTCCATATCTGGTGAGTTTGTCAGCCTTACCCTGTAATGTCTCTATGCCTCGGCACCCAACAAAGGTGAATATTGAACTGCTCCGCCATCTCGGTAAGAGACAATCAGCAAACAACATTGAGAATGAAAATGATTCCAATGATTTGGAAGACGCAAAGATAGGCTAAGACTAAGCCTTTTAGAGAAAATACTTCCACCCACCCCGTCATTCGTTTTTGATCCGTCGGTAGCCCTGAATCTTTCCCTGCCGTCCATAAACCTATCAAGGTCACCGCAAGAGAATTCACTTCCATCGTTGGTGTCGCGCGGATTGTGCAAATGATTCCAACACATATCAGTACACACATTCTTAATGGGTAATTGTGATGAGTTCCAATTAAGTCCGACATCCAGGGAGCACTCCCAGATACAAAACTCGAACATATCGCTAAATGATTCATTTCACTGGACTTTTTTTTTGATACAGACTTACTTCTGTTGTTGTTTTCTATTTTTTTTTTGTCGCCAAAAGCGTATTTTTACCAAATGCAAATCCACCCAAAACAACGTTACATAAAAGTCATAGCTAACGATAAGTTCGAACTACATTTCGAGTTAGAAAGTAAACATGTAATAAATTTGAATTTCTCTAAATTTTAGTCAAAACAAACGATTGTCGTAAATTTCATCCGGAGGAGGAGAAATTAATATTAATTAACAGCCAATAACAAAGAAAATAATGTCCAAGTTCCGCTTAAATGTTCGGATAAGGAATTTCCCCCCTTCAGCTCATCAATCAATAGAGAAACGTTCCACAAAATAGATGGCCAAATTGTGGGGATATTTGCATTAGCGCAAAAGCCATCATTTCAAATCGAGTTCGGAGTTCAAATTGAGAAGATCGCGTGCCCTCAGTCATGATTCGGTCAATAGGTCGTGTATTAATCGTTGTAGTCGCATTCAAATTGCTTCCCAGGACTAGTGGGCAATTTTTTAATTTTTCATCTTTTACAAAAATCAATGGCACCGAAACGACAACGCCGGCACAATTTCTATTGTCAAGGTTACCATTCATTTCGAATCTGAAAGAGTTGCAAAATTTCCTTCGGGTTTTCAGTAACAACAATAGTGTTCGTAAACAGGCGAATTTTCGAAGTGAAATCGATGACAACTATTTATACTATCATGGAGCACAAGTTTGGAACATCAAAATAAATGGATCACTGAGTGAAGAGGTGGACAAATTGGTCACAGCGTGTGGTAAGTATCAGTTGTTTACTAACATTGCAGATGAGATGGGTGGCACAAGTGTAGTCTTTTTTTTTTTTTTGTCGAGAAAGTGACATTTGATTTACGTTTATGGTTTTAAGTTACACCTAGAGTTTTTAAGTGTTTCAACTACGTTTTGTAAAAATGCATAAAAGGATATTTTCGTCGATGAATTTAGTGGATTAGGATAAGATTTCCCGAATTGTAAAATGTCACTTACTGTCAACTCAAGACCAACCTCAGGTATCTATTCGGCAACCTTTCTTTAGCAAAGCGAGACGTTTCAGTTCCTTCTTGCAGTTTGGACATAGCATAGCTGATGGAAAACATAGAACGGAAGTTACTGATTACCCTCACAGAGACAATAATGTAACAAGTTTGAAGGAATTCCCAATTTTGTTGAGGTTTTTTTCTCCAAAAGAGCTATCGCCAGTGCGCCGATCGCTGGAAAGTGTCGCGAGCAAATGGAATGAGATCTCAACCAACTTGGTTAGCTAATAATCCAGCTATCTGGTCACTACTCTTGGTTGTGATTCATGTCTACTCCGGACTGTAGCGCCATTAAAAATGAGTAAGTTAGGCTATATGTGAGTCTATACTTAAGTAAATGAAAAGTAAAAGTATTCACTTAATTATTAGCATTCGACAAGTATGTCATACGTACTTAACTATTGCCAGTGTAATCACTCCGGTTCAATGGCGAAAGCATTAAACTTTTAAGCAACTGCCTTAGGTTCCAGTCGCAGAAAAAACAAACGAGTTCTTATTAGCACCAGTGTGGCGAGGAAAACGAAAATGGATCCAATGGTCTATTTCGATGATATCTCTCTGAGCACGTATGTATGTATTGCCAGAGGAACAAGCATGTGGATCGCTGGCCGAACCATACAATTTCTCGTTACTTTCTACGTTGCCACAGCCGCCTTTAAGGAACTACGCTCTAGTCTAATTGAAAGGAGACGACTAAGCTTCGTTGCCGCCGAGACTCAGTGGAAAGAATATTTGACTTTTGAGCAAGCTGGCTTAGGTTCGAGTCCTAGAAAAACCAAAGTGTTTCGCGACAATTGTGACATTTTTCAATATCTTTCTGAAAATTGTTGTGAGCCAGGGTAGAACCATGGAGGCAACTTCGGTGTAGGTGAAGAAGACGCCGGCACGCTTGTCGTTGCTCGGCTCAGCTCGTCGGATGGGGGTAGTTCGTGTCAACCCCACCTTGCACCACCTGCTCAACATACAAAATCTGGTGCCTTTTAAGCTAGCTATAGAAGAAGAATAAGTTCCCTAATACCCTAAATAAACATCAGACGGACAGTGAAGAAAGAAAGGAAAGAAATGAACGTTTGTCCAACGACCGATGCCAAAACCCCGGAGAAAGACAGGAAAAGAATCTCGCGTACTACCCTAACTAGTTTAAACCTAGCATAACAAAGGCAATCTTTCTTCTTTCTTGAATCCTTCACCACACGTGGCGCATGCGGCATAGTGTCAACAACTGCTTCGCACCATCATGTGCAGAGTTCTACAACTCTTTTCACCTCTCTCTAGCTCATCCTTAGTTAACTCGATTCTTCCTCAACCTTATTTTCTTCCCAACTGAGTGAGTGGATTCTATTGCATTATAGAAAAGTACTCCCGATTGACTACTATTTGATTCGACATATTTATCTATTGGTCCTTGATCAATTCTCATGCAGAGGTATACATTTAATACGAAGATGCCTATTGGCGAAGATTTGTAGGTTACGAATGACAGTTTTAGTCACTTTCCAAGTACTACCTATACACCCGTTAAGAAGTATTGACTCAACATTGAAGCGGAACAGTCTCAGCTTTATAGATTCTACCTCCCACATTCAGTTTGGTGGCACTGTCGGGTTGACTATACTTCCTACACATTCTCGACTTATAATGTTTTAATTGAGCATTCAAGCTCAAGACCGTTGTTTTTATCTCATTTATCTTCTACGCTCTTCTGAAAATCGATAATCCTGGGTGAAAGCAAATAGATACCGTCAATATAGGCCAAATGGTTTCTCCTTCAAAACTGCATGGATAAATGCACTAAAATGCTAAGTCTTTGAACTTCAAAGTCGGCTGACATATAAGTATTCGTCATGATTACTACAAAAGTCATTAAAACAAGACTTCAGTCGATACTTGTTATAAATCATAATCCTCGTCTATATAACTGAAACTTTCGAAACTTTATTAAAAATTCTATATATGTATTCTTACTCAAAATTAATAATTATGCCTTTAAGCATCTTCTCTTCAAGTGATTTCCAAAGAATCAAAAATCATTTTCGGTCAAAGCTCTTAAAACAATGTAAAGTGAAGGGTGGATAGTACTGAGTTTTACACAAAACAAACGTTATGACTTTAGAAATGAGTTATACGATTTATGTTAATTAAAATCGCCTATAGGAATAAATCATTCATTTGCTTTTAATTTTTTTTATGTTACCATCTACAGTTATTTGTTGTGAATAAAAATAATATTTTGCACCGTTTTGTAGAACTATATTTATAAGTTTAACTTTATTCAATCCAAATAGAAAATTTTTATTTTTTCTGTTAAGGGTCCTCAAAACTTAAAAGTGAGTAACGACAAGAAATCAAATTGCTTTTGGTAGCAATTAGTGATTAATACTACAAAAATTCGGTTGCACTAATAAACATTAAAAACAAAAAAGTTATTAACTTTAAAGATGCTATCAATTTAAGTATTAAATAATTAATTAATATATTTAACAAAAAGTGTTATCGACTTTCGTTAAATATCACTTTTGATGACTTTATTTAAGAGACAAATAAAATAAACAATTCAATTTATTAAGTTTGAGCTTCAATCTTGTTTTACATTACAAAAACTGAACACAAAAACATGATTATGTGTACCCACTTTTACATTCCTGTGGTTTTTTTATATGAAAATCGGTTTGAGTTGTAAACAAAAGAACGAGTTCCGATTGATTATAAACTGCAAATTAAGGTTTGCTCCTCTCGTATATTTTTGAGAGGACAATTAACTAAAAAACGTCTCAGATATATGTGTTTTTAGATGGATTTACGTCAACTCCATCACTAATCTAAGTGTGCAGGCAACAGCTGGCAGCCACTTCAACCAACGTCAACTCCAGAAAGATTCATTGGTATTCACACACTAAATCTGGAGCGAGGAACATTTCTCCAGCAAAGCATGTTGACTTAAAGGTCTGATAGGTATAGAGACAGATTCACTACTTCATTAAGAATTGTCGCTCGCAGATCTTGATAACATGGAACTTGATGCCATTTGAAAAGTTTTAAACTCTTTAAGCATATACTCGTTACTAAGCAGAATTACAAGGTCACACAACATGTTTCCTAGCTTCCAAGGCAAACATTGTATGTGTTACCACCACTTCAATTGATCTTGGTCGCAAATAAGATCTTAAGAAACCACGGATTAGCAGAACAAAAGTGGTTATCATCATCAATAATGAACGGAACCCAACTCCGAAGTTTTGAAACCCCAAGATGCACCAAAATTATGGTAGCAAAGAGCACACTATACCTTCGAGCATCCAAATCTTTAGAGAAGGTCACAACTTTATCGCTAAATCAGCCAAAATGAATTACCCAACGCAACACCGTTTGCACAAAGGACTCAAAAATGGATAAGGGTATAGGCTTTGAATTGCTATTGCCCGCTCAATAAATCTTTCAAACTTTGAGTGATGCCGAACAAAAATATTGACACATATAACGATAGCCAAGGTGCAATCAAGACTGTCTCATCTACTCTTCTAAAATCAAAAAAAAAGTATGGAAGTAGGGACAATGAAAAGATCATGGAACTGTCAAAAATAAGGTAAAAACTGAACCAAACAATGGTCGATCATTCAATTCTGAGTCCTAAGGATAAGTTTGGATTTCTGAAAACTTGGCGACTACAGATGAAGCAGCCGAACTATTGGACTGGATCTGTTTAGGGTCTTCCTCCTCGGTTTACTCGTATCAAGCGGCAGATCTTCTGTACTGCTGTAGTGAGTATTGATACTGTAAGCTCCTTATCAAGAATGTGTGCCTACACGGCTTTCTACGAAACTCCGCCATGTACATTTAAACATGAGGCAGGAAACAGATCTCCCTATCTAGGGAAGAGAGCAAAAGATAGAGTTCCTTGGACTCCTGTATGTATAATGAGAAGGTCATTGCCAATATACAACAAGGCCAGAACTTATACACTAATGCAGAAGCACACCCTTGTTGGAGTGATTACAGAGCATAATACTCTGGGCTATCGTATGAAAAAGCTTAAGCTTAGCAATGACTATCAGTGAAGCTAAAGTTGCAGGGGCTGCGAAGACGAAAGAATCAGCGAGGACACAACCCACTTTCTCTGCCAATGTCCAGGTCCCTACCATCTCAGACCTAAATCCTTTGGAATGCAATTCCTATGAAGGAGATCTGTAGATTTATTGAAGCTAAAAATTGGTCCAAAACCCTGGAGAAATGGAAGAGTGCTTAAGAGACTGCTTCCCCCCAAATGGGCATCAGAAAAACTGCGACTACCAGAGCTGATTACTGGTTTGATTTTCGGAATAGGGTCATTGTGCGAAGCCTTGGTATACAAAGTCCCTAACTACCTTGAACTTGTAGTTATCTATCATGGCGTTCTTTTCGTTTTGACAGCATGTTCCTTCACATTTAGCGAAATGTTGAACCATCATTCACTCTTTATAATTATGAAGTGACGCTCCATAAAGAACTGACGAATTTTGTTTAGTTCTTATGCTAATGAACTTGAAAAGACTCAAGAAGCCCCACAGCATGTAAAATTTGGCACCTAGTTCAGTTTCATTTATTCCCTGCCTTCGTCTAACTTCGGTTCGATTGAAATGTTTCCAAAAGTCATTTACCCGCTAGCACTCTTATTTATTTTATTTTTTAATATCGATTGTTTAATATTACGGCGTTATCCTTACATTTTTCTCACCGGATCGGATGTGATATACTTAGAAAATGAATTGTACTACCTGTCGCGTCAGTACCACAAGAAACAAGTAGTGTCTAGTGTAATTACCCCCAAGCGCACTTCAGTGCGACGATATATAGGCTATCAATTGTGGAAAGTTCATGAGACTAACTTAAAAGATTCGACATTGCAACACTTTTGGAATAAATATGGTAAGCAAAATTAATTTGTTTATAAGTTTGTAAGAGTCTGTGATGGTAGAGAGAGACAGTTAATAGTGACGTATGTACCCGTAATTATTTGATTTTGTTAGCGGTCGTAATTATTAGCTACGCTACTTTGAATGAATATTCATTCGTAAAAATTATATAAACAAACACATCATTATATGAATATTTGCCGGTTGCTAATCACATGTTTCGTCATTCTTTTTAGTGATTTTTTTTTTTAATTTGTTTTTAACAAGCTTATACGTTAAAATTTAACTTAAGTAAATATTTTATCTTTAAATTCATTCATATGAATTTCATATGATTGAACCTGGACGCCATTTTACTAACAAGGATCTGGACTTTGATCAGAAACTGTTTCAGTTTCAATGTTTTTTTTTTTTCTACGACTGACACATGAGACACTAGCCGTGTTTTTTTGAGAACTATACTCACTTCAGTCAAAAAAAACGATTCATACTCAGTAGCAGCCGCACCAACCAATTGGTTTGCGGCTCGAATTTTTTTTCTTTATTTGACAGTTTGTAAATGTCAAAACCGAAGAAAAGCAACAAATACGATCGGCTAAAGGCTAATTTATGAGATTTTTCACGCTCTGGTGGTCAACTTATGTAGTTCTATCCTCACTTGCTGCTACTGGGAAAGTTATCGACACTTGGTGTGTTGTTATTGCTTTGTGTGTAAAATTTTACTGGACTGGGTACACAGCTCTCAAAAAAACACGGCTACTGCAACCTATAAGACCTATTGTGCCAAGAGCTTGTTAGACTAGAAAATCCTTGATCTTCATGATAAAATTTAGAATGTATCCAATCGAGGAGTTTCTCATGTCCTCATATGTCAGGCTATCCTTGAGGTAAAGCCCCTCCCGATGTAGTAGAAAGTCACCCGGTCACACAGTACATGTTCTGCTGATTCATCTTCCTCCAGTAAAGACAAAGTCGACATTCAGTTTTCAGAACTATATTTAGTTTGTTTAAGTGACAGAGGTCGGATGGCCCTTTTGGCCTGTTCCGTTTTTCCCATCTGTCTAGACTAAACGTGGAAATAGGGATTAGCACTAATGTATCTTTTTTTGATAGTTGGTCAACGATTGCATTGCCTTCAATGCTTCCGTGTCCTTGTTCCCAACAGATTGGCTTTCTTAGGTCTTGGAAAGCATTGAGCACTCAGTGCTTTAAACGATGCTTGAGTATCAGTGGATATAATTATGCTAGAGTCACATAGATTGCTGTTGGCAAAAGTATCAATGGAATGCAGTTTGGCCTGAAAGAGACTAGAGCTCTGTACAAGTGCCATTGAAACTTTGAGATAAGGTCCACAAATACTGGTTCCAATACCGGAGAACATCTTTGATCGAACAGAATACAATACTAGTCCTTGTATATTCAGCAACTGAGCGCCGATTCAGCCGAACTTTCAGCGAAAGCAGAGCGTTTTGGGCATAAATTCGGATACGATGCCGATCATTTCAAGCTCGGAAAAGTCAAAGAGAATAGCCAAGTGACCTCCTTAGTCTACTCGACTAGATTCCTATAAACTAGAGCATTGGAGGTAAACTGCATTGAGAAAGATGTGTATTGGACTAATAAGTGAAAGAGGAAGTGCGCTGTCATGTCATGATTTTGGAGACAAAATGTACTGGTACACGATCATTATCAACTCCCAGTTCCTTCCTATTTCTGTAACGAGCATTTTTACACAAAAAAAACGACTTTTTCTATCAAAATTTCGTTCTCATAAAGAACTCATAAATCACTTGATTTCAGTCAATAGACCATTAGACCTAGCTAGTCTAGTTGACCTAGACTTTTCCAAATAATTGAAATACCTTCAAAATAACTCATCTAACCTCTAAGCTCTAACACTTATAATATTTCACAGCCGCTGAGATATGGAACATAAACCAGGACGGCATAGACATCCTCATCAATCAAAAGAGTACACAGGCAGCTAAGGATTTCATAGCGACGACTAATTTCACATACAACGTTATGATCGAGGATGTAGAATCAGCCATTGATGATACATACCTCGAAGTAAACAACACAAAGTCCAGTATGCCATGGCTCGAAAGAGAGGGTGAGTTTCAAACCAAAAAAAATAAGCTTTTATTCTGGTAGCATGTCCTCTTCAGGTACACTCATGAACTGGAATCGCTATCATGACATGGGTGACATAACAGACTTTCTGCATTACTGCTTGGAAAACTATCCAGACATTGCTCAGATAATCACCATTGGTCGGACTTACAACAAACGAAACATCGAGGTCTTGCGGTATGAAATACTCGAACAACTCAAACATTTCTATGTACTCGTACATCATCCTTCCATTTTAGCCTCTCGAATGGACGTTCCAAGAATCGTGCGGTCTTTTTAAGCTCAGGTTTGCAAGCCCGCGATTGGCTAAGTCCTGCCGCTGTCACGTACGTTATTTCAAAACTACTCTGGCTGTGGGATCACAGTTCAAGCAATTTACGAAACATAGACTGGTACTTCCTACCGGTGGCAAATCCCGATGGATTTCAATACTCATGGATGACTGATCGTTTGTGGACAAAGAATCGACGACATTTTGGAAAATGTTACGGGACAAATATTGACAGGAATTTCGACTACCAATGGGGTGGTGGTGGCAGTTCGGACAATATGTGCAACAACTTTTATCGTGGTCCAAAACCTTTCTCCGAGTCAGAAACGAATGCAATTAAACAATTCCTAACAAATATCGGTCCAAAGTTGGATGCATTCTTATCGATTGGAGCATATGGTCAGGTGATAACCTATCCTTGGGGTGATGCAGACTATATAACAAAAAATAGAAAAGATTTACATAAAATAGCAAAGAAGGCACGATTGGTAAGTATTAATGAAGTTCAAATGAAAGTTCAATTCAAGTGAGAAGGTGTTGTTTCCATTTTAGAATGTTCGAAAACTAAATGAAGCAGAGTATATGATTGGATCTGGCTATCGACTTAAACTGGCTCAATCTGGAAACATTGCTGATTGGACGCAACATAATGTGAATCCGAAGTATGTTTATAGTGTTTATTTGAAGGATCAAGGACGTTATGGGTATCTATTGCCACCGAACTATATTGTCGAATCGGGAGAAGAGGCATATGAAATCATAAAAACTGTTGTCTCGGGATTGATTAAGGAAGACTGGATTTATGTCCGACGTGCCAACTATTTAGATGATGAATAAAGGTGTGAAGTTTTTTTTTTACTGACGAAAGAAAGTCTTTTAGTGCGAGAAACATTAAGCGCGATTAGTAGTTTGACGGTAAGAAAAAAGGAACACCTGCTTTAAGGCACTGCCGACAGTGGTACCGCACTGTATATGGGCAGCAGATTCGGCAAAGCTGCTTTCGGAATGCTATTCAAAATCTGGAAGTCATGTCTTCAGCTTCAACGTTCTGTAAGTACTTCGGGTATGGGTACGGGTAAGGTACTTGCCATGCAATGGAATCCACTCACCCAGCCAAGCAGAAGAGTGGGTCGCCCCAAGCAAACGTAGCGCAGAACAGATGAGGATGGATCAAGCTAAAAATGAGCTAGAGGGAGATATAACGCGTTGTAAAACTATGCACAACTCTGGCGCGCAAGTATTGCTGAACTTAGAACTTTTTTGCCAGAGCCAGACGCACACTCTCGGAAAATCCTTTTTCAAGGAACTTTCTGAGATTTCTAACATAAAATTCAGCAACATTATCAATTTTCTCAACTCCACAGGATGGATATGAAAACTACACTCCAAGCTACGCCCATCAACATCACGTGAGTTGTGGTATCAAAACGGCGAATCAGCGCTACTTGCGTCTTTGGCAGGCTCACCAGTTTCAACCCCTTCAACCTACCTACCTAGAACTTCTTTCTTGGTGCAGACATTTTAATCGTCATTTTGGCTTCTCTGCATTTTGTCATGCTTTCTTAGTCTTTTCATATATTCATTCGTGGCCTGCTCATTGAGCATGCCCTTTACCATTCCTCTGCCGAACTAGAGGCTGATCTGTTTCTTCGCTTATTTCGATGCCTGTGTATCCTTAAATCATTTTGAATGGTACAATCATTGAGTTTATGAACACATTCCATTGCCAGAAATATATTTACTTCGCAGCTGACCCTCGCGTTCAGTTGTACCAATATCTCGACGTAGTATACTGAGGTTTTCGTCGCAAGACTGACATCGTTCACTTGCTATCACTCTTACGATGGTTCAGTCTCCCAACTCACATTTTAGCTCTAGTGATAGGCTACAGAAAAGTTCAAATTTGAAAGAGAGAGACTGTGAACATTGCTTGGCAATTCACTAGAAAGTCAGCTCAAGACAGGGTGCAGACCCTTTTTTTTGTGAATGCCTAAAATAATGGTAGGTAGGGGTGGCCATGGTGTAGTGGTTGCATCATCGCTTGTCACGTTGAAGGTTCCAGGTTCGAATCCCGATGTCAAAAAAAAGTCGATCAACTGCGAATAAAGCTGACGTCAACTCTACTGCAAAGGCATAACACTGGCAGTAGGGTGGTCATATGGCTTTAAAGTGTTGATCGTACTAATGACATCGGGATGTTCGAAAGAAATACTGTGAATTATAAGCAATGGCAACAGTATACCATTAATTCTCCCCAGTCATTCTGGACACCACGCTCGGAGCAAAAAGACTGAAACCTAATACCACCTTAGTTTCTAAATCACTACACCAACACTAGCGCTGTGTGAATAGCATCATAAGGGTATTCATAACCCCTTTAGCGCTAGTGAATTATAAAAAAAAAATGTTTATTTGTGATTTGATGAATCTGTGTTGTATACTCTCTCTGGCTAACTTGTACAAACTTTTACTTGACAAATAGATGTTAAGCCGCTCGAAAAGACTGTTAGTTGTAGGAATATACCTTTTTAAGATTTATTCTATTGTAAGTACGAATTTTGTTCTTAAAACTATATTTATACAGCAGCTCTCTTCCAGATGAATCGTAAAAGTGTCTTTGGCTTAAAAACTAAACTAAAACTTTTTTTTTCGTTTGATATTTTTAAAAGCTTTCCGGTTCATTGTTAAGGCAATTTTTATAATTATCTATACATGTTTACAGAAAAGCTTTTCTTTTTTGTGTCTTTCTTTTTAATTGTTCCACCTCCACCTCCACCACTCAGAATATGAAAAAGAAATAGAAAATAGAAAAAAAAAAACTTTCTCTTTCACATATGTGTAAAAGAACAGCTCGTGACAACCACGAAAAGACCAATTATCAGACTATCTATGCATGATAGTAAGCCTCTGAGAAATAGGTGACCTAAAGCCATGTCACCATCATGAACCATGTAGAAAGCCATAATACTCCAAAGCCAACGAATAAAAGTTGGTATTCATTTTTTTTTTCTTTTTTTTTTTGCATTATGGTGGCTCAGTCAATAAAACTCGTTTCCGACTTCTTAACAAGCTGAATGGGTTAAAGATTTGAAATTTCGAATTTTGATTAGAATAATCAGATATTTATTGTTTGTGAGTGGTTTTCAGTTGAAAGAATTCAAAACCGCTAAAGTATGTATCTGATTGTCATTTGGCTAACGAATGCCAGACAATTAAAGTCCAACATATGACGAACAGAAATTGGTCATTTCGATGACAGCGAACACGGGCATTTAAAACAAGATGCGGCATTTGAATTGAAATGTGTGTCAATTGGTAGGAGATATACTTATGTTGATACAGAGACGGTTTGGAGGTGTATAGAGAAATAAGGCGCCTTTTTTTAATTTAAAAAAAATATAGATATGCATTTCCTTGAAAGTACGAACCAACATTTGAAAAGGTAGACAATACGCAACTAGCTATGCATTGACCTCCTAAAGACCAAGAGTAGTTATTTGCCTTTTTCGTCGACTTTCGAGCAGTATTTGACTCCATACCTCGAGAGGCTCTCTTTTATAAACTCCACAACCTAAATTGCTGGACTGAAGTAAATTAAGTTTTGAGATCTATGTACGAAAATAATGTAGGGTGTGTCTGCGATGGAAAAACTTTGTTTGAAGAGTTTGAGGCAACAATAGGATAGAGTTTACACCGTTACGGTTACCCAGAACTCTAACTTCAACTTTATTCTTCTTCCCTAAGGAAATTACACGTGTGAGGTCTTTGATGCTGGTCACCCGGTTTTTATACGTAGTATCACAATGGGCCTTGTTCTAGCCTAAGTGTGTTCCTGCTTAGTAGGGACAGCCACTCAACCTAACCTTGAGGCAACAATGGGCCTTAAACAAGGATGTGCTTCAAGCTCATTGTTATTTATTTTGTACATAAATTATAAAACAAGGATAAGGAAGGCATAGAGTCTTTCGAGAAAAATATCGCCGCTATAATACATGCGGACGACATGGCGTTCTTAGTAGATACGGTAGAAGACATGTAACTCATGATCAATCGACCTGAATGGGTGCACCACTCGAAACCCGTCTATTAACCTATCCAAACCGAACATGATGATATTTATTCACATAGAACTGGAAGGGGAAGATTCACCAGAAGAGAAAGTTTCAATTTTCAGGGTGAAGAGAAACGCGAAACGCAAGTACTAATCATCTGTAACCGTAAAAGCTTAACGAACAATGTTTGTCCAATCTGAGGAAGATGCATAAAGATGAAGGCAATCCTTCTCTATGGAGCACAAGTGTAGAGATATCGTCAATCTCTCGCTTTAGAGAAGTGATTTGCGCCATCAAAATGTTTTCTACAGAGTAACGCGACATCTAGCAGCTGCTTAATTGGCATCACATAATGAGAGTGATATAGCAAGAAAAGAACCCAAGCACATATCCAGCCAACAATGGGGCGATACCTCCTACCAGTTTAGAAAATGTTGACATAGCACTAAAAAAAACTACAAAAAACAACAAAGTCATCTCTTATCTATTCAAATGCGTAGGTGATGTCTTTGTATGGGTCGACAAGGAGCGTACATGTACCAAGCCATCAAGCAAGTATGGATCGACAAATATACACCCGATAATTGGACTGGACTATCAGCTCTATATGTTCCATTTTCAAAAAAGGCTTGCAAGAACAACCGAGGCATATCCTTACTCAATGTCACGCCTCAAGCCTTCCGAAGGCACACATCAAGTTTTCACACGAATTTCAAGCCAAAACTTACCACCTTTTCATTAACTTTAAGGATCCATATGGTGGCGTTCACCGTCTTGAGCTCTACACAACAGTCAGGATCCGGTTGTGTCGCATAACACTAGCAAGCATTCGATGCTCCGTGCAGTTCGAAAATTTCACATTTGAAAGCTCTCAAACAAGCACCGGATCTCAGCATGGTGAGATGTTGTCATGTGTCTTCTTCAATCTCATGCTGGAGCAGATAGTGCGGAGGGCAGGAGTAACCACCAAACATCGATATCGTCTGCGTACCCCAGCAGGTGGGCGGACTTGTCAACAATAGTTCCTTCTCTGTTTATATCGGCCTTTCGCACTGTCAGCTCCAGGACAAGGTTGAAGTAATCATCACGGGGCAACCCATATTCTTACCGAAATCCGGTGCATGACTGATTGGTAGGTTCTGTTTCCAAGCTGCACGATGCATTGCGAATTGCCCAGCGTGGTGCGATACAACTGGATCAGTTTTCTCAAGATCCCGAATACGGCTATCGCGTTCTATGCGACTTTAAAGTCGAAAAAGAGGTAGTCAATACCGATTTGGAACTTATTGGTCTTTGGCAGGATTTGCCGCAGCGTGAAGATTGTGTTTATCGTCGATTTGCCGGGCCAAAAGACACACTGGTAGGTAGATGCCGGCTTCAGTCGTTCACACAGCATGCACATATTTAGGCCAAAAAAATGTTCAAGCGTCAAATGTTTACTCCAAGCATTTCTTGATCTATGGACGCCTAAACTTTCCAAAAGTTACTACTAAACTAGCCCTGGGAATCTTCGAATCTACCTCGACCGCGACTCAGGTGGCACACACAACTAGAATGGGACCTTAATCAACTTGGCGTGCGAAATTTAGGGCACCTAGCTAACAATCGTGCTGACTAGAAACGCCCAGGTCCACCCCGGACAAAAGTTAGTATACCACCATCATTTGCAATCACCAGTGGATTCAGTGTTGCGTCTTAATAAAATGATCATTGGAACTTAGGAAAACTGCCTACAATGAGAACGATGCCAAAAAGACGTCACACAACTAAACTTCCAACACCCCCACCGCTTCGCCTGAATAAATTCTCACCTCATACCGCCCCTGTGTAAAGTTACTGATAAAACAAAAATCAAACAATCAAAAGCATCATCAAGTTCCAAAATAATGGCCAATATCTCTGCATATTTGTGGTACCAAATTTTCATTAAATCACGAAAAAGAAACACTTTCCCAAAGTTTAAATCCAGAAGTGGGCTTGTTTCCACTCTTTAATCAATTTTCATCTCATTTCCTTTTCGAAAGACTTTCCCATTTAATTATAAAAAAAAATCCAAAACGAAAACGAAAACCCTAAACAAAGCAAAGAGTAGGAATGTTCTTAATCTTTTGTAAATCAAAAACCTCAAAAGCTTCACATTCAGTCAGAGCGCGCCAGCAGAATACCAGTGTAGCCGCCACCAATGCTGGCTGACGGACGTGCCTGGGATATATAAAAATTACAGCAAATCATTTCCGACGCTTAGTCTCGAGATTGTCATGGCGTCGTCGTTGTAGACTCTAAAATAATTTATCCAAACGCGGCAAGAATAATTATATTTAATTTTGGTCGTTAGTATCGGTTACGTTATATCTCATCCCGCGTAGTTCCACAGAGACGAAGAAATGACTCCAATCGGTGCAGTGGTTGTGCTTATTTGTGCTTGTATTGTGTTTCCTGCAAATCTGACGGCAGCTTTGAAAATTGTTCCAATTCCGGAGTTCCCAAAGGAAAATGTCACAACAGGAAATAAAATCCTCTACGAGCAAACAGGAAATACCACAGCTGACACCGGTGGTCAATTCATGGAAGTCAACGAGATACCGGTGCGTTACGACGAAGCTCAGTTATGGCGGATATACAACATCTCCATGTTGAGAAGTTCATCATCACAAGTGACTCAAGCGTTAGAGGATCGTTTCGGTAATTGACCCAAAGTGTGTTATAAGACATCGCATTTGACCCAGGAGGAGGGGTGTTTTTTGTTGTTTTTTTTTTTAAATCTTCCAGGTGGCGAAGTCTGGAAAGAGAACTCAAAATTCCTAGACATATCCTTTCGAAAGGAACAGATAAAAAATGCCAGAAGCTACCTGCGTGCATTGAATCTTTCCTCAGTGGTGCTCAATGAAAATATTCAAAATTTACTGGACCAAGAGGAGCTGGGCACAACCTCAGAGGATTTCAAATCGCCACGTATAAGTAAGGAATTGTTTCCTGCTGGCATTTGGCTGATAATGAAAAATATGTGGAATTAAAATTTAAGTTTACACCTAGAGAAGGCCAGCAGACTGGGAGGCTTAAACTGGGACGAGTATCACGACCTCGATGTGATATATGATTTTATGAAGGAAATTCGTTTGGCTCATCCTAATCTATCTCGGCTGTACTCGATCGGGAAAACCGTTGAAGGACGTGAATTGAAGGTTATGAGGTGAGTTAGGCTGGGCTAGTGTGTGCGTGTGTTAAACTTAAAGAAACTTGTACTTTTGCCAAAAGCTGAGCTGAATTTTAATGCAAATTCTTGGTTTTCATTTAAAATACGTGACACAGTGTAACGGACATTGACAGCATACATAGTTGCATTCGATATCCTTGGTCTAACACGTGGACAAATTTAATTTTATAAACTCGTCGAGTATTACCTAGAATCAATTTGAATAGGCCGGCACTTCGGACGGGAGCATTCAAACGACGTCTTTGGCTTAGTTTTTATTATTTTCAAAATTTAACAAGTTCTCCGACATGATTGTAGTACTCAAACAGACTCACAGATGTCACTTTGCAATACTGGTCTCGATCGTTGCTCTATAAACAGTCTGATTGGTCGACAGCGTGCAAATGTGCCTAATCCACACGATAAAAGTGAATAAACTAATTTTGAGTCGATTCCGACCAACCGTAAGCCCGATCCTTCCTTATAGCATAATGGTTTGGTGGCCGGTTCTAGAAAAACAAACCGACATAAAAGTTATCGGCGAATTGCCTCTGAGAACTTCTCCAACAGCAGCGCTTCAAACTATGCTCCGTGGTCACAGCGATATTCCAAGATCTGTGCGCCTGACAAATTGGCCAGACAAGGCTCTCAAGGTACTGGCGACAGTAAGCTCGGTCATGTCAAAGTGGCAGCACGATCGATATAAGCTGGTAAATGGTTTCAAAGGAAGTTTGAGAGAAAGTGTTGGAGAATTTTTCTCTTGATGAGCCCAATCAGGGAGTAGACTTACTCCGCAAGTGAACCATCAACAGTTGAGCCACTATCTGGCTAGCGCGTCGGCTCTCTCATTCCCCTCTATGTTGCTATGGCTGGGAACCAAGAGGAGAGTGAGATTAAGACAAGCGCTTGCCTGGGTAATAATTCCCCTACACTGTTCTACTAATTTAGGGAATGTGGTGTATGAATGGTGGCAGCTTGGCTGTCAAAAAAAATTCCAATGCGGTTTTTGGTTGTCGAGCTTAGACTCAATATCTTGCAGGCCTCTCTAAACGCTAGTGCTTCCGCCTGGAATACACTCGAAGAGTCTAAAAGGAGGTACGTTCAATGCCACATTCCATCTTGGAGCCGTTCGGTAAAGATCAATACTTGGTTCCATTCCGTCTTGTTCAGAAAGTTGACTTGGATGTTAATATTGAATTTGAGTTTAAGTTCTAGAGACCAGGTCAAGAGCAAATTATTACGGGGACCAGAACCCAGATTTTCTGAGTCTAATTGCACAACGCGAAACGATGTATTCGATGTGCAGGTCCCGAGGCAGAATGTTTAGGAGCACGTTAAGTGCGTCGGTCGGACTCGATCTTAGCGTTTCTATGGTTCTCATAGACAATCTGTTTTAATCGGGTCACCGTGGCTTAGAGCAAAGACTAGATTTGCGGTCATTTAACTGTAACCAGTCCATTGAATCGTTTTTGATCTGGCCTTAGGCTAGATTTGTACATTTGGCACATGTCATGCGCTGCTCTCATCTGTTGTGTATGCTGATAACATACAGCTTGAGTAAATGTTTACATGTAGCGATAGGCACACCTAAGTTTTACTTCTCTTGCGTGTTCGTCAACCTGCAGTGCCTGAATGCTGAATTGCTCAACCATCTCCGCAAGAGCTGAGCGACAATCTTGAGCGGCCTTAAAAGTAAGTGAATAAACATTATTGCCGCTTGAGAGTCCGTGAAGTTGCCAATATTCTCGATAGGTATTGCAGAAAGGGCTTCCTTTATCGCCATCAGATTCGCCTGAAATACGCTACAATGACGCTCTGGAAGACAGTAGGAGATGTTAGAAACCCCTAGATTCAGTTTTGGAACCGTTTGTATAGAAGTAAGCTGAGCTTTAGTCCTCACTGGCAGCATTATCCCAGTCACCACGGACGGAAACTGTTGCCTAATAATTGCAATCTAATCTCAGTTTCGGTGGAGCTAAGTCAATGTATTCGTAGTGATTCTTTCTGCTGATTTTGACATTCACTTTCGAATGCGTAATTTTGTAGTGTTTTCTGTTGTTTACAACAAAAATTTTCATAAAATTCCTTAAAGTACGCCGAAGAAATAACAATTTTAAGAGCCTCGCGAATCACCCAAATTTAATCGTCAAACATAAATATACTTTTATTTGTCACGATAAATGTACTTAGTCATACAAAACATTATCACTCCTTTTTTACTGTTAGCACGTATACGAAACGTTTCAACATTTTTAGCATTTAAGTTTTGAAAGTGAAATTAGCGTGTGTGTCTTATTCAAACAGATGTTCACGTTTACTTTCGTTTGGTGTCCCATTTTATTTAAAATAGAAAAGTCATCACTGTCAGAAATATATTGTGGTTTGTGATTAGCATATGGTGAGGTTTACGATGCAGGAAATACATTGTTAAATACCGGTTGATAGGCACGTTTATTTTTCACCACAAATTAGTTGGAAAAGTCTTTTTAAGTGCGAGCCCTCAACTTTTCCTTTCACTAATGAGCTAAGCTTTCATTTTAAAATGTCTCAGACGAGGTCAAATATGTATATGGGAGTTGTTTTCGACAAATGGTTGAACTGGAAAAACCACAAAACTTGAGGTCTGCCTTCTAGATTTACTTTGGTTTTGGTTAGACCCATCATAACATAATGCATCCATCGTATAGTGGACTGAAGTTAAAGAAAAAAAGCGACAGAAGCATAGCATTACTAATAGCGTTTCAGCCCGAGGTGGAGCTGGGCCTCAGCGAACAAGCATCTCTAGCCAGATCGATCGGTAGCTAGCTGGCTACAGGTATTTGGTTAAGATCCCTTTCCAGTTGCATGCGCCACCTGAATCGCAGTCTTTGCCTACTGCATCTTCCCTCCGAGATATATTCGAAGATTTTCTAGATCGGAGCACTGGTGTTCATCCGCTCTACATCTCCCAATCATCTTTGTCGTTGTATCTGGACTCTTCTGTGTAGGTTGATGTCGCTGCACAGCCCATACAGTTGGTCACTGTATCTTCTCCACCACTCACTGTCTATGCAGACGGGATTATAGATCAACCGAAAGACTTTTCTCTCGAAGCAACCTAAGGCGACTTCACTCATATCCGAGACTTGTTGTTTAATTTTATTTTCGTGGTCGGGCAGTTACCCCAACAGCACAAATCTGGAGAGCCAGTCGTTTAGACCAATGCCAGTGACCCGCTCCGGGGATGTGAACACTGCCGTCGTCGGTCATCCGCCATCATCTATTTTCCAATCTATTTTCTTTTTAATCCATAGCATTGCTACAAGTACAAATATTTGGCGCGACAGCTCGTAGCTTGTCGAATCCGATGGGCGGATTGTGAAGCTTTTTCATGACAGACTATACTCTTGGAAGTTTGTCAATACCTGCCGAGAGGTGGTGGTGCTGAGGCTCGAACATGTGTCCTCTTGTCCACCAGTACAACGCACTCACCACTAAAGCTACGGCAACCACTAGTGTAAATGCTAGACAGGTGGAGGTGCTCGTAAGATAAGAGCAAGCTTTAAAAGCCGCTTGATTGTCAGAGAAACGTTGATAACGTAGATAACGTAGCCACTCCTGCTCCCTTCAGAGCGTGCGGGAAATACTTTCCCGTCCATACCTTTGCCATGCACCGACTTTTTGGCTTTAGAATCCGCTTTATTGACTTCAATAATGCTAATGCACGCAAGGACTGCAAATAACATCTGAGAAACCCAACTCTAGGCCATGGGTGCATAAAATTCAAAATGTGCTTGCGGGTGCAATCCTTTGTCCACATTTTTTTTTTTAAATAAAATTCTCATATCATCTCCATATGTTCCTCTTTATGAAACCCCTCGCGTGCAATATCAATTTCCGTGTGCAATTAAACCAAATCACTTTTGCATGCAATTAACTTGAAATGATGCTTCACAGATACGTTTTTGAATACATGTCGGTTTTTACTTATGTCATGTGACACATGCCTATTTGAAACGTGTACGTAGGTATATACTACAGAGTACAGAACTCTGAACTCATGTCGATGACCAACACAGAAAATAAACTTTAATTGTGCTACAGTCATCTTCAACGGCCTCAGATTTAATTAGTTTAAAAAAGAATCAACACGACTCGACGGTTATGGTCGGTGGTGGTAGTGCCACACGCAGAATTATGCTATTTTTATTAACACACCCGATTTGCAGACAGCAAATGTTTATCTTTTAAATGTTTGCACAGTAGTTCCGAAAAATATTTATCTTGGGAAACTTCTGTTTCTAAGACTACGCAAGTCGTTTGTTGCTAATTGAAATTGAGTAACCAAAAGCGAAAGCAAAAATTCAAATACGCTAAGTAGTTGTTAGTTAGCAATTTATAATGCAACAACAATGTTTGGATGTTTTATATTTTGAAGTCACGGGAAGTTCAATCCACCCAATGCCACGGTTGGTCTCTTTGGAGTAGATGCATCTAATCATTGTTTTAGTTTCAAATGTAAATCCTTTCAACGGAAATATGACATGCAAACTGAGTTGCTTAAGTGGAATTTGTTGGTTCACAAGGACACAATAACCTTTTGACCTTTTTCAAGAAGTTTATCACAACGTTCGTCAAATAGAATTAAACCTTTGAGAAGTAAGAGAAAAGTTTTGCCATGAATTATAATCAGCAGCCGGCACGACGACATCAAATGTTTATATCCAGTTTGGATGGGAAGTGGTGCTGGATAGCAATGAAATATGTGACCAATTTCTGTGAAATAAAAACCACTTTCTGATGCACGCTTTCATTTAGATAAGTTCTTACTTATTCTAACCCCGACTCGTGAACAACACCGTTTGGTCTTTGTAAAGCGGTCGCATTGTGGTTGAAATTAAAATTCCTTTACCTCCGACCAGTGAATGACACCATATTCGGGGTGGAACACCACGCTAGAGCACTCAGACACAAAAACAGGTCTTTTGTACTAAGAAAGTTAATTACGAGCTTCAGTGACTAGAAGCTTAGGTTAACAGCACTCATCACATTAGCCCCAAAAATCTGCCACCTGATATGAGCAAAAGCGGGACAATCCACAAGCGTCACAGATAGTGGTGTCACTTATGCCCGACACGTTGAGTTGTTTGGCAAAAGAGTTGTGTCCCGTCATAACGCCAGTAAATTGTCTGCAATCTTTTCTGCTGAGAGACAGCAAGAATACCGAAGACCTCTTACAGACATCGGGAAATATCTGTTTAGTGTGCCTTCATCCTGGAGAGTCATGCCATCTACAGTTGTGTTTGCTAAAAACATAACCATCAGTGGAAGTCCTAACCGAAGATACAGGCAAACCCAACATGGGTTCAATGCCGGAGTTCTCCGCTAATCCTTATCTAGCAAACTCTTTGGAGAACTCATTTCCGGCAACCCTACTGTGTCCAGGGACCCAGAATAGATTAGTAAAGGACGCAGACACTCCGTCTCCTCCACTAGGAAAGGCACTTCCCTCAGTATTTTGTCACATAGGTATGCCTATCGTTTTAAAGAACTGGTGATACCTAAACGATCGCAAATCAGCTCCGTCATTGGTATCCTCACGGATCACTGTCCTGTATGTTCATAGGCTAAAAGGCTTTTCTAATGATTTTTGCCGGATCTGCAGAGACAAGGAGAAGGAAGAAACAATCATCAATTTTCTTCGTACTTGACCAGCCCTATCCATAGAAATTCCTTTCTCCTTCTGGTGAAAATTGACGTCAGTAGGTAGAATAGGGATAGATTGAATGGCGCTTTTCTGGTCTAAGTGTGTCTGCACTCTAGTCCAGACAGGGACGCTAATCTAGCCTCACCATGTGATCTAAGCTAGAGAGCTAAATGCTTCTTTAAAAAAAAAAAGACTTACAGATTCCCGCGGTACGTCACTTTCAATTTAAACAATGTCAGACCCAGTTACTGAGTACCTAGCTTTTATCATCTTCCTACAAAACGCTCTAAGTGCGACCAAACTTTATCAAATCCTCTCCTGTGCTGCTTGTAAAATTACAGACACAACGTACTGCATTTCATCAATCTCAATTGTATTCATCATTATTGTAAAGAACAACAATGTATCTGTTATTTTCAGGATATCAGAAAACCCCAAAGATAACAAAAAAATATGGATTGATGGTGGAATTCATGCTCGCGAATGGATTAGTCCAGCAGTCATCACGTACATCCTATACAATCTCTTAACGAATTGGTCGACATTACCAAAGCATATAACATCGAAAACCTGGTACGTGATGCCTGTTCTGAATCCCGATGGCTACATGTACAGTCGTAAGAAGAATCGTTTGTGGCGTAAAAATCGTTCAAGAACTTCAGCACGTTGTATTGGTGTGGATTTGAATCGTAATTTCGATATCAATTGGAAAGGCCCAGGCTCATCGGCAGATCCATGTTCGGACGTATATCGCGGTCCATCCGCGGGATCAGAGTTAGAAACTCAAGCTGTTGTTGGATTTTTATCTCGACGCAAGAATAATCTTGGTGCATATTTAACTTTCCACAGTTATGGTGAATTGATTACCTATCCATGGGCGTATAAGGCTGCGAAAGTAAAAGATTCTAAGGATCTACAGAAGGCTGCACAGCAAGCTGTTAATGTGAGTTAGAAATATTCAAAGTATTTGCTTGTAGAAAGAACTGTAAACTTTGTCTTTATAGAGAATTAAAAAGGAAACAGGACGAACTTATAAAGCTGCATCAACTTACCAAGTTTTAGGTATTGCTGGTGGTGGTTCAGATGATTGGTGTCGGGCTGCTTTGGGAACAAAGTACGTATATACTGTGGAACTTAGAGACAAAGGAAGTTATGGATTTGTGCTTCCAAAAGCGCAAATTAAAGGAACAGCCAAAGAAGGATACACGATAGTGGATACGATTACTTCATTTTTCTAGGACATCTAAATGTACTTAAAGTGTTTTACATTTGAAAATAAAAATCAATATTTTAAAAAAGAGCTTGTTAGACTACTCGTATATGAGTACACAAAAGCTGTCAACATTGCGTATGAACTTAGTAGTGAAGGATCACAAAATGTGGAACTTTCCTATCGTCTAACAAGTCGATCAAATTGTTTCATTACGTCAAATACAAAAGCCACAGCAGTTTACTTTGAACCAGAGTCACCGATCGCTCAACTATTGTCTCAAAAGATCGGCTAAAGATCGAATGCCATCTTATGACCCTTGATTGACTCAAACTTTTCAGCACCTTGAGGACAGATTATTGGGTTCCAACATAGTGTAGATGCATGGTGTAAACGCACTGCCAAATCTAAATCAGGAGATATAAAGAGAGAGACATCTTTGATGGAGCACAAATCTTCATAGACTGTCGCTGTCACCTCATATTGTAGGACTTTAATTAACCACGAATGCCAGGAATATTGAACTAGACGACAAGAACCTGAGGGATGACTAGAGATTAACAAATTTCCCCTTTCATATAATTTAATACTGGCAATGATGACGATGATGTTGATCGAAATGCCTAAATGTATGCAAAAGATTGTTCTCTCGAATTTAATTACAGCAGGAATCACGGCTTTTTGTCGTTTCTCTTTCCAAGACTATGGGATAATCACGAAGTTAATACACTCCTTTGACTCTCACCTACACTATCGGGCTATTAGTAAGTGTGGTAACAGCGAAATATACTATTAAGTAAGAACAGAATAGCAGGGGGTTCCCTCCCCCTTATTGGCGGTGAAAAGTTGAAGAAATCTTGAGCATAAAAGTATGCAACAATATGATTTAGTAGCGATTGTTCCTCGAAGGGGAATTATTTTAATGCCTCATCCGACGTCATCATACATTTTTCGAATTTTTACCAAATGTTTTCTCATAACTCACCGTATCAGTGGTATCCTCATCGATGTCATCAGTTTCTGCGTTATTTGCTGTAAAATTTCTCATATCCTTAGGCGTAGATTCATCTGAAATAACCGAATCCAAATGCACATTATCAACGACCTTCTCGAAGTTATTCACAATTTCCGGCGAATTATTCTCTTTTCCCACCGAAACTGCAACCGAATACACTTCCCGATTTATCAAATTCGATTTCTTTTGCATCTCGAAACCCCCATTGGTGCCTTTTTTCCCATTTTTCCCAGATGACGCACCCACCATAAGCTGTTTATTTATCAGGAGCTCTGCTTCGCGAAGTATCTCGTCGACACTGCGAGTATCTGTGTTGTCGGACAATCGATTAACTTCCTCAAATATACTTTCATCGTTTATTTCACTGGTATCACGACTGGAACCATAGAAACACTCTTGTTCCTTATTGAGGAACTCCAAGATAGAACTACTAGTGAAATCATCAAAGTCCAAGTTACTGACCTTTGGAGCGAGATCAGTAAACATTTCTTTAGAGTTCTTATTTGCTGCACTTCCTGTCGACGACGAGGATGTTATTGTGGACATTTTAAAACACAATTTCAAGAAGAAACTTGAGTATTATGCGCGATAATTGAGTTTCAAAATCGTTTCACTGGACAACAAAAACCGATTCATTTATGAAACACAAAAGTTGAGTTTTCATTCAGCAAAATAGTTCTTATTTGTTGGATTCTAAGAAATAATAGTTAAAAAAATTTAAATTAGGAAAACATCACACAAGCGTCAGGACGAAATTGTAACAAATAATTGGCCTGCCTGCGATGGGGTGTGAAGAATTTTTTTTCATGTAGGAAGCGAAAATCATGGGAAAACGGAAAAGTTGTCAAAACAAAACAAAATTTCTTATTAGAATGAATCCAGCCAGAGTTCATTACTTAAGGTGGAAGTGCAAGGAAATGCCAAGTTGTGTGTCACATGTGAGAAATACGTAAACAAAATAATCGTTTATTGAAATTAGGTACAAGGGCTGGCAATGCATTAAAAGAAAACAAGATCTCAAGCATCTGTGAGTCTTTGAACACGAATGAGACGAAGTTTATGGAGTTCGGATTATTAAGATTCTTAAAACATTGATGCCAACCAACAACTCCACTTTAAAGTCCTTAAATCCTATCCAACCAGCTCAATCGTTATCTAGTTGCCTTTAATTTCGTCGCACTTGAGTAGATTCAAAGACTCCAGGCCGGAGTGGTAATGTCTTTCCGTTCTACATCTGAGTCATGTATTTGGACTCTTCAATGTCGCTGAACATCCCTTATAGCTGATGGTTATGTCTCATTCACTGCTCACCATCTATAAAGATTGGACCAAATATCTCCCGAAGGCGATTCACTCTTGTCAAAATCCATGACTCAGCAACAAGAAAAAATGACTGGAAAAGGTTGTTCTTCTTCTGATCTCAGTGCTTATGGCATTGTAGGAGTTTTCTCCAAGATCTACAGTCGACTTGGGTCTGTAGTCTTAACCCGTATAGATATTCAGAAGATTTGTACCCCTGTAATTAGCACAGTAATTGTAAGAAAGCGGTGTTTTCTCGAAAAACGGGGAAATTATGCTATGGTTTCATTATTCATACATATTCAACCAGTCTGCACGGTAACTACTATCATTACTAAACGTCTTACATTTCGGAATATCGCTGTTGCTTTCATATTATCCTCTCGATTGCTTTCAAAGTTTAAACTCCTTAAAAATGTTTTTTTTTTCTAGAATTTAGTACTTTGTCTGTCACCCTGCAATTTATGGGCAGTATATGTCACAAACACTCCACAAAAGTGTCATTTGCCAGCTGTTGCCTTAGCGGTTTAAAACACTTGTGATAAGAATTCTTTATCATTTGGTTTATTTGTTACAAAATAAACAAATGATGTAATTGTTTATGTTTTATTTGTTGTGAAATATTTATATCATGAGTACGTTTAAAGGATTTTTTAAGGAAATTCCTGGCATCGCCGTTGATCGCTTCGATGGAAAATGTTGTCAATCAAAGTTTCTTTTTCTTTCGCATTGTCATGCAGATCATATGGTTGGCCTTTCAACAATAACCAGCCTTTCAGTTCCACTAATAACAAGTGAAATATCCGCCGTGTTATTGCAAAAACAATTTCCAAACATAACCAGTTCAATAGAGCCTATGGAAATCGAAAGTAAGTATTTACTGTGTGCAAACAAATTTCATTTCAATTCGTTCTCTTTTCCAGCACCCTTGGAGCTCACATATCACATCGATGGAAAGAAATACAATCTGACTGTAATTGCTCTTCCAGCTAAGCACTGTCCTGGTTCGGTGATGTTCCTTTTTGAGACCGGAAGCCAAACAGTGTTATACACAGGAGATTTCAGGTTTGTATAAAAATGATTTCTACAAACAGAACTTGGAATATTTTTATTTTTTCTTCAGAATTCTTAAAAAGCACTTCAACCAATATGATATCTTAAAGAACAAAAGGATTGATTCTCTTCACCTTGATTCTACATTCCTCTCGGAGAGATTCAACGAATTTCCAACACAAATGGAAAGCATATCTAAAATTTGTTCACTCATCAGTGAATGGCTAGAGCTGAATCCAGAAAATAAAATTCTTATTGAAATGCCAGCTCAGTATGGAGTTGAATTCCTCTTTATTGCCATCGAAAGGAAATTACGACAAAAAATTCACGTAAACGAGGTACAGTGGCAGAAGTACGTGTACCTACCTGCCATGGACGATTGCATATCGCCTGATGCTGGAAAATGTAGAATTTTTACGAAATTTAAGGGGAGCTGCGATACGAATTTGATTGTCACAAAGAATTTTCGAGTTATTAAACCATCGGCATTGTTTTGGACGAATTGGAAACGAGGTAAACCATTTGTCTTGCAGGTTGGCGATAGAAATGAATTTCGTGTTGCTTACTCGAGTCACAGTAGTTGTTCAGAGTTAAAGGATTTCTTGGAATTCACACAACCAAAGAGTGTTAGTTTAAATGTTGTTCCAATAAACTATGGAACATGTTATATGAACTGCTTAGAAAAGATATACACTTCGGATAAGGATCAGACTGTAGAAAGGAAAGAAGAGCAAAAAGAAATATGTTTCGACAATATATTCCTTGTTTCCAACTCAAACAATGTGAAGACGAGCTCAATAGACGTCAAGTTTCCAACAAGAAGAGTTAAGTCATGACATATAGCATGTGATGTACATATTTGTGTTTAATGTGCATTTACTGTTTTTATTTAGAATTGATTTTTACAATAAAGCAAAGAATTTATCAAATTTGAAAATTTCATTAAATTACAATTCTTGATGGGAAACAAGAAAGGAACCAACATCGGAAGTTAGTGTACGTTGCTCCCGCTCTTGAGGTAAGACCGGTTGCTCTTATTTCGTGTTTCATGCCAGCACCAGGAAGCTTGCTGATGGATTTCCTTTCTCTGAGTACTATTCATGTCTTTCTGCTCCGTATTATGTGCAAAACCTTTTACACCCACAAAGTTACTTAGTTTTTAAATATCGGGCTTGCCTAGACCAATGAGGTTTTAATAGAAGTACTCTCCTGAGATTTCCCTTACTGGGGCCAAATCGTCTCTTCTGTGATCGTATAACTCGTCACGTAAAAACGATCATCATTACGTCGGAATGATCGTTTATACGTTATAATGCTCATTTTTACGTAACGAGTTATACGATCACGGAAGAGATGATTTGGCCCCTGTTTTTTCCTTTTCCTCATCTCTATAGCTTCTGCAGAAACCATTGGATCCATCCATCCATTCTAGTGGCATGTCGACCTATCTAGCAACGCTCCATGTGGCTCCTACTATAGTTCTTATACATTTCCTATTACTGGACAGAAGTCTTTTCGTTCTCTGCAGATCCAAGTTAGCTCAAATCTGCCTCAATGAATGAGAAATGTGTGTATTTCACCTGGTATTTGCCATTATTCTGGCTTCAGTATCAAGGCAAAATTTTATCGATTCTAGACAAGCAGGCACTTCCCCTCTATTTTCCACCCTTCTGTTGCATTACCTCTGTCAGCAATTTCATTTAGAGGCAGGCCTGCGGCATTGCATTACCAACTTGGATCGTATTGTCGGTGATTCCAAGGCTTTTATCTCTGCCTGGGTATCTACATATGTATAGTACAATAGTGCAACCCTCTAACGCGTTAATTTAAAAAGCCTAGCCGCAGCTCTTCTGCCTGTCGTAATTTACGCCTGAAATACACTAGTAAATCTCCACATTAGTTGCACTGAAGACTCCTGCCCCTATATATCTCTATCGAAAGAAAAAGCTTTATTAATTTTTGGCTTGAAAATCCTTCTGCATAGTCTCGATTTGTAGGACTTTGATGGCTCCGTCAAACACATGCTTCAACCAGACAAATCTGCTCCATCTACTGTTGAATTAATAAATAAACACAAAATGTATTTTCTTTTATTTTATTCCTTTTTTTGTTTGTTCATTTTAACTCTAAAATCATTTTAAGATTAAGAATGACATTTATTTGTTATATTTTTTGTAGTTTTTTTTTTTGTTTTTCTTTTTTCTTTTTCACTTTCTTTTTTTTTTTGTTTTCATTTAAAATTCTATTACATACTCTTAATTATGTTTTAATTATTCTGTTTATTTTTCTTTTATTCATATTTTATTCTTCCTTCATCATTAATAATTATTACCTAAATTTTTAATTAATGGGAATTGGTTGATTTAAATTTCTTGTTTTGTTTTCTTTTAAATAAGAGCGCGTAATTGTTATTTCTAATTTTTTTTTTTTTTTTTTTTGTTTATATACTTTTCATACATATAAAAAGAATAACGAACTATAAATTTAAAACAAAAAATTTTGATGAAAAGATCACTAAAACTAAACTATAAATCGGTTAAAAAGAAAAATTAAAATTAGAAAAAAACTTTACACTACTTTTCTTACATGTTTAGTGTGTTTTCACTTTACTCTTACTTTTCATCGTTATTTTTAGTTTTACTTTTCTGTTTTTGTTTGATAATCTCTGGTAACTTGGAAAAAATAATAATCCAATTTTAATTTCACACGTGTCCACCACTCGTGTGTTAAGTGAAATTCGCAATTTAAATTTTATTTTTATTTGAAGTGAACTAAGTTGGTTTTATATTATTATGTGTAAGTTTAGAATTTACAGTTGGAAAACTCCCTCCCAAATATTCATAAAAAAAAAAATAACAAAAGAATTGTTTTGGTTATTTTATCTTAACAGAAAATATAAGAAATACTGTTTATACTCTTTGTCGCTGTTTATTTGTTTAGATTTATGAATATATTTGTTTTTTTTTTTATTTTTTTTTTAATGTACGATCATTCATTCACCGGCAAATTTGTAGTTCCCCCCTGATTATTTATTTATTTTTTTTGTTAAACCTATTTATTTTTATTTTATTTTTTATTAAGGAACAGACAAGATTTTTTCTGCTTATTTCTTTTTAGTGTATGGAGGCGTGGCAGTTGATGTCTTTTCGGTTATTTTCTTTACTACTTTTCCATCTTTTCTTGTTATTTTTATTTTTATTTTTAGTTATGTTAATGTTTTAAAGCCAAAGTTATACTACAGTTTTCTTGTTTTTGCTTATTTATTTATATAAATAGGAATCTTTCGAGCCTGAAATTGTTTCTTTTGTATTTATTGCAAGAAAATAACAACAAAAATAGAACTCCGTTTTTTACTTTGTTTGACATTTTTCAATTTAAATTGTTTTGTAAAAAGTAATATTATAAAATTACAACAAGGTATATTTTATCATTAAAATGTACACAAAATAACTTAAACTTAGTTTAAGTTAAATTTAAAATATTTAAATTGAAAAATATGAAACAAAAATTGTATGGTCTTAAAGTAATTGTAAATTATGTTGCTTTCATTTGGAAAGAGAGGAATCTAGTACTCCTACGTGGCTTCACAATAAACCTACATTTTCGTTTAAGTGTGTAACCAGCGTAACCGAAGTTGCTTTAGAAGGTGGACATGATAAAGAAATATGTAAGAAGGTTCATAGAGAATCAGGGTTTCGCAACCATATATTTTTCGTATGAATGAAATGGAACTAGTTTTATTGCCGATTCCGATCGACGGATCGAGAAGCTATTTCATGACAGAAGATTGTATTAAATCTTTGGGACCTTTTTGAGAGAGAAAAGAGCAAATGATTCCAAATCCGGACTCATTGGCTGTTAAAAAAAAAAGGGAGAAACAATATCTGTAGAAACAGAGACGTACGTTCAACTGTTCTAAAAACACTTAATTTCGTTTAACATGTTAATTTTTTATTTTAACAGCTAACAAGTAGCGAGCGAAGCAGTTTTACATTGCACGACGGATGCCCACATCCTAAAACTGATGCGTTACTAAATCCTCTACTTTAGTACATTTTGCACAAGAACTTCCTTTGCGTTTTTGTTGTTTTTCACAAGTCCATGATGCATGACTGATTTCTAGGCACTTTCACATGAAACAACAATACGACGATGATGTTGTTCATTATCATTTCGCCTTTCTGGATGATTTTTTATTCCAGATTACCTCAATGTATTTACGCAATTGCCTGTCTTTCTCTACGATAAATATTTTAATTTGCTTGACAATATGATTCATAACGATGCGTAATGCCATCACCAGGATTTCGACGATCAGCATAGGGTGAACAAGAGACAGGATTGCAAAAATTATTGTTATAAACTCACGTATGTCAGAGGAATTAAGGTTTCCAAAAACAATTTACCTGTAGTGTTAAAGCCCGACCACGAGTCAAAATGTTTAAAATGGCTGTACTGCAAAACTTACTTCTCCTAAAGACCACAAATATGTACGTTTCACGTGCCTTTAATCATTAGCCATTACTTTTTATTTAGTAAGCGACTTTCACAACATGCAACATAATTTAAAAATACTTTCTTCTCAAGCTAATATAACAAAAAGCAAAAAAAAAGCGTTCCAACTGATTCTAAATGTGATTCGTGAATAGTTAAATATTACATGAAACAAAATGGGATTTAAGATGATGGCTTATAATTATAATTGAATTTGTTCCTTTTTAAGAAGCCTCACTCGGAATTCCAACTTATCACATATAAAGAAAAAGACTAAGGGCTCAAAATTTTGTTTAAAAAAATAAAACAAATGATACACTCTCCATCCTAACCTCACCACCGTAGCGTTGCCATCATAAAAAAAATTTCTTTTGAAATGTTGTCTAAAATTTTTGTTGCTTTATCAGTTAATCTCATTTTCTTTGTTTTAGTATTTTTTTTTCTCTTCCTAATTTGAAAATTTTACTTAAAAGTAATTCAGTTAATTTGTTTTTTTTTTTTATTTTTTTTTACGTACAAAAAGACCACAACATTCACTGTTTTGTCATCATACTCCACATATCATGTACATCATCATCTCACTTTGATTTATATATTTAAATACAGTTTTAGTATTTTAACGAAAAGAATTTATTTGAATTCGAGTCGCCATTGTCATTTTTTACTATTTATATTATTTATATACTTTTGTTAATGTTTTAATTATGTACAAGTACTAAGAATTACGTAAGATCTTATATAGTTATATACTTATTTGCTCAATCTTATATAAATCAATTATTTATTATTTCTCTTATTTAAATATTAGTTTTTTTTTTTTCTTGTTTTAGTTATTTACACATTTTCTTTTTTTTTTTGTTCTTTTTTACTTACTATGTTTTTTTTGGGGGGGGGGGGTTTTCTAAAAAAAATATATATATTTGTAACGAAAAGAAAAATTATAAACAACTCGTGACAAATAGAATTCAAATGTGTGTTCTTCTTGGGCGATGATTACACTTTTTCTTACTATTTTTCTGACGAGTGAATGTGGCGAAGAATATCATTTTCTATAACAAAGAAAAAAAAAAAAAAAGACAACTGCAAAGTACTTGGATTTTTTTTTTTTAGGAAAATAAAAACATTTTTAATGTGTTTCTGTTTTTTGTTAAATTTTTTTTTCTTTTTATTGTATTTTTGTGGGAGGAAGAGAGGATGTCAATTTTTTCTTTTCTTTAAATTTTATAATTACTAAACAATATGCAGAGTTCAGGTTATAGAGATAAAAGGAAAAAGAGGAAAATAATTTTGTTTTGAAACGAATTTTACAGAGAAAATATTGAAAACAAGGATTCTTCTTATCGCTCCTCACGTTCAAACTTATTCTTATTATCGTACATTAGCGTTATTACGTTTTTTTTTTTTGTATTCTTATTGTTTTCCTTAAATTATTTTATCTTTCTTTTTATTTATTTATTTATTTTTACCAGCTTTATTATATTTTACAAAAAAATATTGTTTGTTGGTTTTTTTTTTTTGTTTTTTTATTTATCTTTGTTCACTTTTTATAGTTTAATTATTATAGTTATATAATTAAATGTAATTTAATTAAATTACGCACTTAAGTCTACTGATTTTCATCGTCATCTCCATCACCATCGTCATCATCATGATCGTCATGATGTTGTTGCTGCTGTTGCTGTTGGGCGGCGGCAGCAAGTAACGCAGCTTTTTGCGCGGCTTGCGCTTGAGCTTGCATTGACGGCGCCGATAATGGGATTTTCCCACTTTGTTTGTAATCTGTCATTTCCTATAAGTAAACAAAAAGCGGAGTTAAAATTTAATTAGTTTAAAATGGAATGAAAAATGGTTTTCTTGTCTACTAAGGATGAAAGTCATTTGTAAGTTACAAGTGAGGAAAACTTTTGTACTGAACATTTCTTATAAGTCAGAAAAGAAAAAGAAAAATAGGACTCAAGGAGAACCTCTAGACAACTTTCAAACTGCAGAGTACTGCTTCGACAAAGAAAACAAAAGGACGAATTTATTTTTTCACTAAATCCACTTTGGTCACAACGGACTCTTGATTATCTTCGGATGAAGAGCACGATAGATTTATTTCAAGTGGTATAAATGGAAAATCATGGAAAATAAAGCGAAGTCTAGGTTTATCAAACTACGCGCAATTGAAAAACAAGCAAATCACGTGTCATTCGTATCAATTTGAGTCTTTCTCATTCTTTAGGCGTGATACCCTAAAGGAAAAGTCGACACTGCACTTGAATCTAGTTAAAAATTGATGAAAATACACCTCCCTAAGGCCAAAATGTCAATGCTGATAGTTAAATCTTGTGGAAATTCTGTTCTAGAAAATCTTTTTCTCCAGAAACTACCTCAGTGTGGATTGTTAGCGCCAAAAACAGAAATCCTTAGGCAAGATCACATTAATATATGTATGTACTTAGCTTAAGTGGGCTGATGAAAATAATGGTGGATCACACTTAATTCCATCTAGACCCACGGTGTGTTTTCCCTAATATATTCTTACATAATCGAAAAAACATAGCGGGAATTCACTGAACATTTCTAAGTATGGAGAGAAGACTACTTAATATGGGATCATCACAAAGTTTTCGTAAACAAATTGTATGACCCGACATAGCGCCACGATTATTTACCACACAGAACACTACTTTTAACAGTCACTTTCAAAAACAAGTGTTGATCTACGTCAAAGAAGGATTTACGACTCAGAAGACCTCATTTAATACAAACTTGTAAGACATATACGGGCTAGAGCGTTAACAATCTCGAAAATCTGTAATGAACTTTGGGTAAACGACTCATGGTCATGACAAATACTACATCGCTTCCTACGTTGGACTTGCCCTATCAACATTTATGTATAAATATATCCACACGTGTTTTTTCCCATTCAAGTGAGGAAACATTGTTCATTAATTACTGACAGTATAATTGGATTCAATCCGTAATTTGCATTTTTTTTTTTTAATCGACTTACCCTTTCATAACGCGCTTTATCCTTTTCAGCCATTAATTCATATTTCTGTTTTGTCTCTGGCTCAACGTCGGACCACTTTCTGCCTAGTTCCTTGGCAATATCACCCACACCATATTCAGGATTCAGAGCTTTAACCTTATTACGTTCATCATTGCAAAACCAAAAGAATGCCGATCTGTTAAGAGAGAGAGGAAAAAATAAAAGAAAACATCAACATAAGATTAGTTTCATGTTTTAAATAAAAAAGTTAGCAATGTTTATTATAATTTAAATACAAATTCTTTCTACGAACTCACAATGATCTTTTGGGTGCATTCGGATCCTTAATTTGTTTCCGTTTCTTTCCTCGTCCAACGACTACGCCCTTGGGTGGAACATAATTTTGCATTTCCAGGTCATATCGCTGCTTGTCTTTTTCGGCCATTTCATGGAATCGTTTTTTCTCCTTATCCACCATTGTCTGGAAATGTGGGAGTTTATATAAGTTATTTGTTGCTTTGGTTTACCTGTAACATGGACTAGCCTTGTTACGTTTTAGCAAAGAATTTTAAGTGGAACAACCTAGCAAACTGGGTACTAACATATATTGCTTGGTAAGGGATTCGATTGACATCTTCAAAGTAATATATGCTGAGTAGAAATCAAGGCTGAAGCCAGCTGATTACAGAGATTGAAACAATTAACGATCTTGCTCAAGAAGCAGGGGATTTGATCTCTAATCCAGTTGATCACCACCTCCTCTCTGAACAATCTTATGTACTTCACGCGCAGAAGTGAAAGTGAGGCTATATAGAGTCTAGACTGTCGCTTATATCTCAACGAAATACTTCAGCAGTACAGTATCCATCTACAATGCTTGAGCAAATAGTTATTCCCAAACACTGCAGTCTGCTTGTTTAATACAAGCATGGCACAAGTTTTCAGATTTTACACTGGAAAATCTGAGTCTATGCATGCAGTAATTTGTCTCCAAAGCTAAATGTTTTAACAAAGCATAATGGAAGTGGACAAACGACAAGACATTCTTTGCTCATGTTCAGCTCTCTCTTAAGTGTCTAATTGTTAGAACCATATGACTTCGCAAAAGGGAAAACTAGTGAAGGTTTTTGATTAAATCATAACCTGAGACGGTTTTAAAACATTTTCTAAACCCAACTAAATAGAAAACAATTGACAACAACTATGATGGAATTCATGGCTTGACCAGTTAATTAGTATAGTAAAATTCCTCTGGACAACGTAATTTGATGCAAAGAGAAAAAAAACAATTAAAAATAAACAAGAAAAACTTAATGAGAAACCCAAAACAAATATGTGTAGCATACGTATGTATAATTAGAACAATAAAAGTCAACAAGATTGATGTGTAGTAGACGGGCGCGGAAAAATGCCAGTTTCAGCGTCATCTCTCGTCAACCAGGGGTGGATTGAAGTAGGGGTGGTGGTAATGATGGTGGAAACAGTTCTCAAAGACGAAAGTATGTCAAAAATGCCGAAAAAACTTGAATAATGTTTTCAAAAAAACAAATTTCCATCGCACACACCAGCACACGCATGTTACCCTGAGTATGGAGAAGGGGGCCCATGGTAATATATTCAAAAACCCCAAATATATTCAATTTATATTCGAGAGCGAGAGGAAGCAACCGACCAAGAGTGGTTGTGTGTGTATGAGTGCAATTTATTTATTTTTTTTTTTTTTTTCGTTTTCTTTTGGGAAGGCGGACGACAACGAGAAAACGACAATGTAGAGGGGACTTCTGTTACCACAGCATATACAGCACAGCAGAGAGCAGAGCGGCAGCTGAAATCATACCAACTATACAACACAAAAGGGTAAGGGTAAGCGGAAATAAAGGAGGAAGAAGAATCCAGCCAACCGAGGAACAAAATGACGACACGATGGCAACGAAGGCACAGCTCTGCACAGCAACACAAACGAGTTCTTGTGCTGGTGCTGCTGCTGCTGGGCTTCATCGTCGTCGTTCTCCGATTCAGCCAAAAGTGATGGTCGCTGGAGTGCACAAAGGGTGCGCGGCGGGGACGATGTAGGTATAATGGTGGCAAAGGAGCATTTGCAAGGAGACCGGTTTTCATTTCATACATCTTCCAACAATACATAATTGCTGATGACAACGACAATGGTAGGGGGGAGGTAGAAGCAGCTACCAGTGCAAGTTGAGCTGAAATTCTTCTTTCCTCCGGTCTTTGCCAGCTGCATTCAAAGAGGGACACAGACGAGAAATCAGGCGCAGAGAAAATATTTTCAGTTCTACATGGATGCCATGTAGATGGCGCTTGGCATTGAGTTGAATAGGTCGGTGGTGTTGCCACCACTAACCAAACACTATTTGCGAGGCTGTAAAGTTTTTTTTTTTTTTTTACTTTACGTGTGTAAAGCGAAGGTCAAACACATCATCTTGTGCTGTAGGCAGCCAGGGGCAATTCGTTAAACTTTCAAATGTGGCACACCATAACTAATTAACTATCAAGCCAGTCTCACAAGTTTCTTTTACAAGAAATGTTTGTTGAAATATTTATTTTTAGGTATCTTTTTGCTTGAGGAATTATAATTATCACCGAGTAACTCAAGGACAAACCAGATATCATAGTCTCAGCCTATAGACTGACCTAAAGTGATGACATCTTTTGTCGTTGGAAAATTTTCTGGTACCACATTTGTAAACGCACACAATGCTAGAGTTAGTCTCATCCTCTTGACAATTTATGGAAAGAAAACGGTTTTAAAGAACAAGCTGCTCATGGGAAAGAGATTTAAAAAAGATTTAATTTCGGTTTACTACTGAAGTCTACTAGATAGATTTGCCTAGACCGCCCAAGGAGCTAACAGAGTTTAACGACGGCACCATCCCAAATGCAAGCAAACCAAGTTATTCATCCAATGATTAATGGAATACTTTGACAAGTTCATTAGAAGAACCTTGTAAAGATAGGTTTTCACTTACACAGCTCGATTTCTGCTGATCGGTACAAAAAAGTGTAGCCGGCATTACACGCAGATAGGATCTTTTAGCAAAGCACCTTCTTCAGTTCAGTATATCTACTGAGACCTTTGCAAGGAAACATCTTTGAAGCATTGAAAACACTGCCCCTTGTAAGTAACAATAACACGAAGATATGTACATGTCTGTAAGGTTTTAAAAACAAACTCATCTACTTCGGATAGGTTTTCGTTACATAAAGGAAGAGGGCTTTTACCTAATTACATCTCAGGCAGATCTAATCTGGCAACACTGATTCTAATGATTTGCAAGTTGGGTTTGTTTTCCTGTCTCGCCGGTTGGTTGTTGGGAAAGATATTGTCGACGCACCAGTAACCAACGAAGACCAACACTAAAAACCCTATGCGTTAAATGGGTTTCTGATGATGGTGAACGAAAACTAAAACGATATGCACAGCACAAGATACCGATTCGCCTGGTTCATACCAGTGAGCAGAATATATTCGGATTGTTTTTGTTGTTGTTGTTTTTGGACAGAAGCAATTTACCTACCCCCAATCACTTCACACCCATTTCTCGTACTCAGTCCCCCTTTTATCCATATCAATTCCAACAGCCAGCCAGTAGAGAACTGGCGCACAGGCTAACACACATACATACATACGTTCAAATACATACTGGAACTTAACCCTGGGGCACGATGATGCACCACCACCACCAGCTTCCCCAAACGCCCTCCACCATCATCGTCGTCGTCGCTTTGCCACCACCCCAAATTTTCAACCCGCTTTTTAATAAGTTTAGCTCGTTCTATCACTTCGTCTCGTCCCTTGCCGCTCCCGCTGTCCATCCTCATCGTTGTCGTTTCATTTTGGCACTCCGCACCACTCTCCTACCACCTACCCATCGACGTCATCCATGTTGGATAAATTGCTCGTTTTCCTTTCCTCTTGGCCCCTTCTTCGACCCTTTGCTACCAGCAAACAATTTTCCATCAAGCAACCATCGTCGTCGTCGTCGTTGTGCTATACACATTCACACCCCTTCCCGCTCTTTCATTTCCAACCCCTCCCGTTCCTAGATTCACAACTCATTTCACTCTGGGGTTTGTTGGGGGTGGTTGGAGAACGAAAAATAGTGTATTTTAAAGCTCGCGCGTCGCGCGAATGTTCTCCATTGATTTTTTTAAAGGGAAGCCCAGGCACAGCTCTCTTCTCCCCCTACTCATTGTCGTGCCACACGAACAACACATAACACAATGAGGGACCGAATGAGGATTAGCAAAACAGGGGTGGGTTGAGGGTCGCCCGCTTGGTTTCATTTCGTTGGCTGGTGGTTGAATGAAGCACATTAAGTCCCTGGTTGGTCCGAGAAAGGGTGTGTGCTGCGTGCGTACGTGGTGATTCCCTTCATTTGCCACCTCGAGAGCAGCACCCATCTGCCTCCATCGAATTCAAACTGCCCGGCTCACACCCAAAAGCCCCTGGTCCCTGTGTGTTTCTCCAGGGTTTTCATTTTGCTCTTTGCTGGTAAAATTCGCTTGCATACGTGAGCTGAGTGCACTCAATTCCACCACCTCCTTCTGCACTCTACTCCCGTCATCGTCATCGTTCGTGTCCTTGTTGGTTTTCTATCTATTTCTATGGAATTAATTTTTTTCTTCAAATTACCACCCAACACAGAGCAAAGCAGGGCGGTTTTTTTTTTGTTTTTTTCTTCTTTTTTTCATCAACATTTTTATAAGTTTCATTCATAATTTCTCGGTACTGATGTCTGAACGGGACACTGAGGAACAAGGTGCAAAAAAAAAACTCACGCTTAGAATTCTCCACGGAAAAAGGGAAATAATGTTTTTTTTTTTTTTACTCACTTCTCGGCACCTATTTTGTGTAGGAGTTTTTCAAGCGCGCCACGTCGTTTTGTTTTGACTGATTTGATGACGTCGACGAGACAGGAAGAGGAAAGGGTTCTTTTCGCAGAAAGAGGGGGAGATTGCAAATGTTCAGTGAGCACCTCAATTTGGCTACAGGATATATGCAAATTAGCCAATTAGTAGGGCGCGCTGCAGATGGATTTAATCTTTGCTGATAATGAACCCTGCTAGTGTATATACAACTCCTTTGGATTGAGTCATTACCAAATAGATGAAAATGCAGGGATAAAACTTTTTAATTCGATTGAAAATATTTGAGACGCCAAAAATCCTATCATAATCAAAAACAGCAAACATTCATAAGATTCTGTGTTTCCAAGTCATCTGCACAAACATTCAATTGATTCCCTGTGTTTCATTGCGTGGCTGTTTTCACAGCAATCGAAGAAATTGTCACCGGAAATGAGGTAAGCAGGAGGATGAATCACAGAGTTTGTTATCATGCCCGTTTGGGGGTTGAAAATCCAAGTCATTGAACGGAGTTCTATGGAAAATGTTAAATGAATGAAACCTTGTCAGAAAACGATTCTTGGAAGGGATCTGCACTTGCTGTAAATTGCAGCAAAACTTAAAGTTTCCAAGAAATTGATTACATACTTCTTGGACCGTACCTATAGAGAGCGAGTTATATCTTTAAAAGATTATTTAATAATCGAGTGTTTTCAAACAAACTGAAATTCAGTAATAAGACGATGTGTCAGTCTTATGACGTGAGGCCTTTTATTTTTTAAATTTCCTGCTGTAATATGTTTAAAAGTGGTTGTAGTTGAAAATGGCGTACTTGGTGTAATAATCAAAATATGTCCATAGACTAAACTCAATTTACTTTAACTACTTCAAGTCTGTTTTCGCTTCATGCTATTCTTATGAACAAGGATCATGCTACGAATGCATGTATGGTGTAGATAAAGAGGACGGAGGCAGTGCTTTACTCGTAGGGCGGGGGTAGTTCTTGTCTCCCCTCACTCATACACTATTATTTTTTGCCACAACTAGCACGAGACTTTCCGTAAAGAGACACACCGTTAATGGGGTCAACATGGTCAGCCCCCTACCAACCGTTGCTATCTCCCCCTAGGCCTTGTTTCGCACCACTGAGGCTTGAGTACCAATCTCCTGAATCTAAACACCTTAGACTGCTTAATCCAAGAGTATGCATGCAAATTACTATGATAAATTCGAATGAAGTAACCCATACAAAGTATGTGAGTGTTGTCAAAAACTGAAGGGATTAATGTAAACTCGAACAAAGCAATCATATTTCTATAACATCCTGCTGAACAACATGGCAGTCTCACAGGGCATCTCTACCTCAACAAGCTTCTGCTTTTTTTCTGTTGCAGCAATGGTAAGTAAGTAAGCAAGAAGAATGACAGATTCCATACCCCTACAAGTCAATCTAATTCGCTCTTCCATCTCTGGAAATCTTAATCTCAGGTCAAACCGAATAGGATGGATGAACGAAGGCAAGGAAAAAGAGGACAAACTTTCCGGATATGGTTCCCAATCACACTTCATCGTACCCACTTTACTTAAAATCCGAATTAAGTATATTCTTAGGGACACGCCTTCTTTCTTCAAGCCAAGATACCAAGCGAACTAAAGAACTTGAATAGTTCTGCAGAGAAGACGCTTAGTTTCTAACAGACTCTTGCTCTGATATTTGTTCTCTCACTCGCTGTTCAATCCACCCCCTCATCGACAATAGGTATGCCTATTCCTTAATAATCCGACGACAAGGATTCCAAGCAGTTGTGTCTCAAGGACAACGCATATCTATCTCAGGATTGCACAATTGAAGGATTTGTCATGTCCAAAGCTTATCGTAAATAGCAACATCTTGACTTTTACAACGCCAGGCATTTTTTTTTTTTGCCTTACTCTTGATCTCAAGAGCCCGAAAACGGATGATTAAAAAGAGATCACTTTTCCAAAATAACTAACATCATAACAGGGTATTGCATCCTAGGCAGACATACCCCAGCGATTTGACATTGTCTGGAATGATTTTTGCAAGCGCGATCGTTGCCAACATCGGAAAATCCACCTTAAGGCTTCAACGATCTCAATAAATGATCTGAACACTGAACCTTTACCATCAGGGGATAGGAAATCAAGTGAACACAGGGCTATTTGGTCAATTTTGATTCCCCTAGGTGTTGTGCTCCCATTCCCATCTAACATTATTCCATGAAGGGAATTAGCACAAGTTCTTCCAGTTCTCCAAACAGTCTGCTTCCTAAATGGCGAAGGCGATTAATTTTTACAGATTTGAGCAGTTACATAGCAAGTGTTTGATGATCTCTATCTCCTCCACATCGTGACAGCTCCTGTAATAGTCAGGTGAATTTACACCAAGACTTATTCCTATTGATCCAATGGCGCAACGTGCTATCAATGTACCCATTAAGATGCGTATTTCTGCTTTTCCCGTTCCCAAGAGAATTTTGGTTCCAATGATCACAAAGGAGTTCTGTGAAACCAAACGTTCGAAGAGCTAAACCAACATCAACTTTAAGCCTAGAAAAGGGTTGGTTAGCAAGCCGATTCAATTTGTAGTAATAAAATAAGTTCAAATAAAAATCGATCAAAACGAACTCGCAAAGCTTATTAAATTACCCCTTTCGCTGAAACTAACACCAGGTTCACATAAAATCAAAGGTCAGAAGGGAGTATATTTAAAGTGTTTGCAATGTCACAACATGATTAAAAAATAGGAATCTACAAAATATATTTAATAGCACAAACTATATTTCCTAGACAAATATTAAGTCCAACAAGAAAATGACTCACCTTCCACCTTTCGGCGCACTTCCTTGAGAATTCGGCGAATATAACTGTCTCATCGGGATGCTTTTTCTTATGTTCCTCTCTGCATGTTTGTACAAAATACGCGTACGCTGTCATTCGGCCTCGAGGCTTGGCGTCCGCTTTGCCACGAATCATTGTGCTGTGTTGTTTCTGTAATTGAATTTGAATTTGTTGTTGTTGTAATTTTACATTTTGTTGCTGATGGTGTTGTTGTTGTTGTTGCTGTGGTTGCGATTGATTATTATTATTTTCATTATTTAATTGCTCTTGCGGCGTAGTCGTCGTTGTTATCGTCGTCACCGTAGTCGTTTGTTGCTGTTGTTGTTGTTGATTCTGTAATTCAATCAATAAACAAAACAAGAAAAGAATTGAAGCAGGAGCACCACCATACACTATCAACAGACTGAGATGCCTGGTTGTTTGATCTCGTTGGACACAATTTTTTATTTTTTTTTTAACACCAATCGAAGTGATTAAAAACCTTCACCACCACCACCCGAACCGGACTTGGACAAGTACGGCTGGTGCTGGACGGACAGAAAAAAAAAAAAACGACAAAACTTGTGAGATTATGATGAATGATGGTGCACATGTAAATTTTGATAGATTGATGAAGTTTCACATACAAAGTAACACATAAATGGATGTGAAATGTTTTTTTGTTTTTTTCTTTGCTCTCTTCTCTCGTTATTGGATATTGATTAGAATTACAAAAACACAGACACACACACACACACAAAAGTGCAAATTAAATAATGAACTCAATGCGAATTTTAAAAATTTAATAAAACAAACATTTAAAAACTTAGAATTAGTTAAAAATGGAAAAAATGTTTAAATATTTAAAGGTTAGAGGTACGAAATTTTACAAATGTCAGCTTAGTTTGATTCATCTGTCAATTGTCATTGAAAAAATACAAGTGGGAGGTTACATTCTAATTCATCTGTCAAACGGCATTAATAAAAAAAATATATAAGTGGGAGGTTATGGTAAAGTATGGTAAAATGTTGAAAAATAAAATCTTAACATTTATGTTATGAACTACTCCTTTCTTGAATTCTAACATCCATACCTGTTCCGCGTAAATAAATACAAGGGGAGGTTTTCTTATTTTCACACGAGTTCAGTACAATTCGTGTGTATGTAGTTCCAAGTTTAAAAACAGGATGACACTTCATTTTGTTCATATTTTGCCAAACTAAATCTGCGATCGGACTACACAAATGAACATAAACTCATCAAACGCGCCACGGCCATGTTAAATATTGAAGCTTCGGACACAATTTACCAACAGTCATTGTTAAGAAAACACCCCAAGAAACCATCGGTGGGTATGTACTTCGGTTAGGCAGCACCACAAGCTATTTCTAGTCAAAACCCCCAGGTGAAAACTGGTCTCAAACCATCTTGACAAAATCAACCTCATTGTCGGAAAAGCAACTGACGTTTGACAATCAAAGAATATAGAGAAATGTCGTATTTATATGAACAAAAAAAAGTCAGTTTACTGTCATAAATATCTTTCATTGGCAACAAGACAGCCGTCGCCGACCCATTTGCAAAACATGCGATCTCATGTCTTGTAATGTGGCTTACATGATCCTATATCCACACGCATCAGTGTTGTTTCTGACTGGGCAAATCGGTAATACCCGTGCTTAACAAGCGACAAGGACACGCTTATACTTGGTCGAGCTACATACTGTTTGTACCTAGAGAGCTTATTCGTCAGCCGCACTGTTCCCTACAATATCGCTGTAACCTTGGACCCAACAAGGTGTGACGTTATGTTGGTTAGGGATCTCATTCAGAAACACGCGACAGTGTTCGTTGTTGTTGGATACAAAAGATCTGATCGTAGTTTGGCTATCGATCACAATATCTACGCATGATACTGGGTAAATCTTTATTTTTGTGGCGGCCTGACTGATACCTATGAATCCGACTTAAAAGACACTACAGTGATTAGACTGAAAGAGTGGTGATTGTCAAGATCTTTCGAAAAGACATCGGCACCAACTTCTTCGGCTGTTTTAGAGAAGCCCGTAAATCTTAGTGGGTCGGAAGAAAATATGAAAATAAATATCTACTAGGGGCCTCTCTTGATAGTCACAAAACTGTTTCGAATTTTTCAAACCTTGGGTGTGTGTATCAGAAGCACCCGCGACCCATAAAATTCGTTCTCTCCGTCACGTCGACGTACACGATAGAGAGAGTTGACATGAATACGTCGTTGCTGCAAAGAAAATTTACTTATTCCTTAAAGAAATGAATTGACACTATAAATTCCTTTGTTGAGAGCGTTGTCAAAACGGACGCGTATTCAATAAACTTGTCAGCGACGGAGAACAAACTCTTGTGTCGGATCCTGAAGTTTTGACTGGACGAGTAAATAATCGTACAATATAAATAGAAATCCATTTGTTCAAATCCATTACATCAAAATTAACCGTAATTCGATTGACAGCTGTTAATTAGTACCACAATTTATGTATGTAGGTCGTGTGTATCATGTCTTTGCTGGTTTCTTTTAATCGGTAAATTTGTTGACGTTTAAATTTTGACATGAATTGTATACAATTTTAAAGCGGAAGTAGGTAAATTTCAAAATTTGGACACCCAGCCTTAAACCATATAGTCTTGGATAAATAAACAAATGTAGGTTCAAAACTTCCTTCTGTTAGTAAATTTATTTTAACAGACTCCTGTTAAATACTCACGTAATAATGAGTGCAGCAAAGAAACAAAATGGTACCTACTACAATTTTAATTTATGTATGTAGTACTTACGTCAGTATTACCACTGCTAATGTTCAACAAGCAGCAGGGTTTTGGTTAATTAGACACTTTGTTTAATAGCAAAATAAAAGTATTTTTTGTACGTTTTCTTCCCGTTTTTTCTCGTTCTTCTGTAATCTATAACATGGTACACTGTACTTTACATGTCTCATGGACTCGTGTATTATATTTTCAAAGAAAACAACAGCCACCATAAAATTAAAGCACCGGAGAGGAGTAAAAACTCATTAAAAGAAATCCAAAGCAAAACACGCTCATAAAATGTGTTTTAATCGAATGATTCATGATTATACACTATTTATTTCTCTTTTCGTAATTGAAATTGTTTTGATTTCAACGAATTTTAGAATTTATTGCTTATTTAAGTCATAAATCTTGTTTGGGTCTCTGTGTGTAAGAAATCAAAATGCTAATGTGTGTTTCTTTGGTGTGAATTCGATATAAAAGTATCTGATGTTTGAAATTCGTTCAGTTTTTGAATAAAGGAATGCTTGTGGGGTTTCGTAAGGCAAATAAACAAACTTTAATGAAATAATTACTTAAAACTAATTAATGGTTCATTTATTTAAGTTAACGAAAGAAATGATATACGAGAACTATGTACCTAATATATCACAACAAAAAACAAAAGCGGGCATATTCGGGATTGAAAGACAGAAGTACTGACGACTTGTGGTGTGAATCGAATCCTTAACAGGACGAATTGAGAACCTTTTCATATGGCAAATCACGTTGTCAGCGGCTTGTAATTACCTGTTGGTTATTTTGCTAAGATTTAGTCACAGCGACCGCAAAGGGCAAAGTTACTGACGCATTCAATTCTATACATCAACCTTTAGAGACAGTAATCAGAAATATCCTGACATATTCAGTATCATTTGCCTTTCAGGGTTAGCTTTCTACATAGTCCATGGCTCAAACAGGTGACACTCAATTGCCGCCCTACTTTCCTGAGGTCCCACATCAAATATTTTACAACGAATTTAAAGTATTAGCGGACAAATTGGCAAGACTACCATCTGCTATGAGTATAAATGAAGCGAACGTCTCGATACAAAGTTCTGGTGGCTCGACATGCACGATAGTGCTAATTGTGCTGTCGAGACGATTGAAACATAAGTTCCTTTGCCTTTGCAAACTGGTTTTTCAATTTTTCGAAGGCATGACCAATCCTCGGACCTGTGCTGAGTGAACGAACGCTTCACCGTATGTAAAACTCAAGCTAGTTGGCTGACAACCAAGCTGGACTCTAAAGTTAAGGCACATACCCATCGCGGACTGTAGCATAGTTTAAGGACCTAAGTTGGACCGCATTAAATCGGAACAATGCTGAAGCATGTGGTGTAGTTAATCGTAAGTATGCAGTTAACACGATTGTCATGTGCCCTCAACGTACTAATTTGCTCGAGTTTCTGAATGCTTGTGACAAAGACAAATGACGTATGTATGTATCTACTGTATGTTACCAAAAGGTTTTCACCCCCAAAAAAGAATGTGAAATATTATGACTTTTATTGGTATCACAGTTGGAATGTTAAGATAGGTGTCCCAAGGGAACTTATTTAACTCATTGACACAAAAAAATAAAAAAAAATTGGGGTAGGTAGGGGTAGAGGCACTAGTATCCGGACAGTGCTAGTATCCGGACACTTCGTCGTTTATTGTCAAAAAATAAGATAATTTTCCAATTTTAGTGTGAAAAATACATAAAAAAACAAACCTCTGTTTCTTTCATACACACACGTAGTTTCCAATAGATGCGATAACTAGTTTGCGAAATACGCATCAGTTAGTACGTGGTAGTCGTAAAGTGTGCAGCTAAGTGCGTTTTTTCTCAAAAAAATATAGTGGCGCTATTTTCAAAATGGAAGTATTTTAAACATTATTTATTGCATTTGCACATCAAATTAGGTTTAATTTTAATTAAATATAAATAATTTTTGAGTTCAATTAAAAAAAATGAAAAAATTGTTAAATTCTATGCAAATTATTCGGTGTCCGGATACTGGAGCCCAAATTTTATACTGATTTTAGTTTCCGGACAGTATGTCCGGGTATTGAAACTTTAATGCAAATTTTAAATTCATGTTTTAACCCATTTACTACCACTGTACCCGCTTGGGTACAGAAAATTGAACAACATTATGATTTTACCGTTGTCCTTCTTCAAATTTGTTTTGATGAAATTTGTTTTTTTTTTGTTCGTTGACATGTGTTCAAGAAGTAGGCGTGCAGTTTATTGTAAAAAAAATAAAACGGTAGATTTTTTTGTTACTCCGCATCAGGTGCGATTGCGATTTTCTCTGTTTTTCGGAGGTTGGCCTATATTTTGCAATAGAACAAATATTTGTTTTATCAATTTTCTTTTTATTTTTTTGAAATAGTTCAAGAACTTATAATAAAATCAGATAAAAGTGAAAAATCAAGTGTTCATTTATTTTCACGCTAGGTAAGTACGCGTAAAGTTAGGTGTACCCGCTTGAGTACAATGGGAAAAACTGACAATTTTTTTTTTTTAGAATGGATTTCAAAGCATTCTCAACATCATCATTTTATGGAAGGAGATTCGATAATCTTCCAAATGCAATAAATGCAATCGAAGAAACGGATCGAAACGCTGTGTTTGACATTGTATTTATACCACCAGATGCCGATTACAATACAGACGAGGATGAAATAGACACAGAAAATTTGGATAACGATCACATACCCAATGATGTTCCAGGAAACGTTGAACTGTTTATTAGGGACGAGGATTTCGATAGCGAGGACGAAGTACCTTTATCAGTGATTAGAGCCTCAATACATGGGCAATCTCAAGCCCAACCACGCTGGTCTAAAAGAGGTCCTGATATGACGATGAACCGTTCTAATAACTTCACAAACTTCGATACTATCCAGCCCATGCATTATGTCAAACGTTGGTCATCAGTAGAAAAAAGAAAAGTTTTCATTCAGCAGCCGAACCTTATTGCGGATTATAACAATGGTATGGGTGGCGTTGACTAACACGACCAGTGTGTCAATGCCTATAAAATCAAAATTCGAGGCAAAAAGTGGTGGTGGCCGCTTTTTACGTCAATGCTAAGCTCTACATTGGTGAACGCTTGGAAACTATATAAAGTCGCAGCTGATTCCGAAGATGACTTGCTATCGTTTCAAAGAGATATTGCTCGATATTATCTTAGAAGATATTCAATTCTCCAACCTTCGACATCAAAACGCTCCATATCTGCAAGCGTTGCTTTATCTGAAGGTCACCATTTTCCAAAGAGAATTGAAAAGCCTCTTAGATGCAGAGTATGCCACATGCGAGTCAGATGGGTTTGTGAGTTCTGTGACATAGCTTTGTGTGTCGAAAAAGAATGCTTTAAGAAATTTCATGTACAAAATTAGCAACCATATTTTCCCACTGTACCTGCTTGGGTACAGCTTAAAAACCACACTTCCTACATTTTTTAAAAAATTAAAAAAATATTTTTGTATTCCTTTGACACTATTTAATAAAGTTATGTTACCAAAAATTTGAAATTTTAGTTTTAAATGTCTTTGGTAATAAATGGGTTAATACTTTTAATCCATACCTATGTGTATTTTGCTTAATTTAAATAAAGAATATTGGCATGTTTCTTTAATAATTTCAGTATGCGGACAGTGTTTTTTAACTAAGAAACCGACTAACCGGGTACTGAAAAATTAGGTTTAATATCCGGACCATTGTTTTTTTTACGCATTAAAATATGTAAAACGTTAAAAATGTCATATTTTTAGATTTAATTACTTAAGAATGGAGGAAAGTAGTTTAACACGGGCTTTAGAAGACATTCGGACAAATATTTTGAGTTTAAAAAAAGTAGCTGCCAAATATGATCTGTGTCGATCAACTCTTCATGACCGACTAAAAGGTAAAAGGCGAATTGGTGGCAACTAAATAGGAGCCAGATCCTTACTTAACACCTGTAGAAGAAAGTAAAATTGCTGAGTGGTGCACCGATATGTGCAAATGTGGGTTTCCCTTAAAGACTGATGACCTCCTTAATATGGTGCAAAACATAATTAAGGACTCGAAAAGGGAAACACCTTTTAAAAAGATGATGAATAAATCTCTTTTTTTCGTATTAAACTAAATAAAATACTTCATTAATCAAAAAGAAAACGTTAAAAGTTGATATGAAATTTTGGTGTCCGGCTTCTGAAACTAAAACGTCCGGACACTAAATATTACTGTCCGGATACTAGCGCAAACTGAACTTTTTTTAAGAATTAATAAAACAATTATCCACAATAATAAATATGTTTTAGGAGTTTTACTATCTTTTTACAAATTATTTACATTTGTTATATATCCAAACCTTTTCACTGAAGCTTTAATACTTAAAAAATAAGAAAAAGGCAAAGTTAAGATTTGTGTTAACTGTCCGGCTACTAGTGCCTTTACCCTAATGTGCGGTGGAAATTTACATTTAGGGTGATGGCATGTAAGGTCGGCCCCCTCTAGTAGTCGGCCGCCGCGCCAAAAAATGATGCGTTAAAGTTAATGCGTTTGTTAAACACACATGCAAATTTTTTTTTACAAAAGATTAACGGTTTTCCTGTCTGTGAGCAAAAGGTTGTTGCAATGCAGCTGCTAGTTTCTTCGTCAAAATTGTCACTTTGATTCAACTTCTTGTCTGAAGTGAAAAGTCTGGATTTTAGTAGTAAAAAAATAGTGGAAGTGATTTACAAAAAAGTCTTAAAATCAGTGAAATATTGACAGTAACTGCGTTATATCATTATATTTATCTTATTAATAGATTCTTTTTACTGTTTATTGAACACAAATCTAAAAAAAAATGTTATTTTAAATAAAAAGAGGGGAGGCCGACCTAAGAAGACATTTTTTTGTGTGATTCTTCTAAGGTCGGCCGCCCTGTGAAATAGTGAAAATAATTAAAGTCTTGTATAAAAACTGGGGCCGACTACTCAATACTTAACTGGCCGACTTCTGAAGTAGAGGGGGCCGACTACTCAAAAATGAGGTTTTCATTAACATTTTTGTAAATAATTTGTTTTAGGTAGTAAATACACTAAAAATGACTTGAATTTCATAATTACCACATTCCAATTAATCAGAAATGCTGAATATTCTATTCTTTATTATAATAACGGATTTTTGAAAGCAAATTAAACGTAAAAAAAAAAGTTAAGGGGCCGACTACTGGCTCCATCACCCTACTAAACCTTAACTTTTCACTACGATGTTTATGTTAAGGATACTATTCTCTGTTGCACTCGAATTCACATCCTGGACAGTTACCCGCTCGTCATTAACTTGTTCGCGAATTTATTTCCCTAACAAAGCAGCACTTTGAATGTTTTCTGAAGTTGAACACTTCTCATACCCTTCTTGGAAATACATAAACAATTCCCCGCGCGCACTGTAATTGTCATATCAAACAAGCACGCTATTAAATATGAAATTGCATATCAATTCCACGCCATGTTTTAATATTTCAGCTGTCATCGACATACACACACATCTTGCCCTCAAACTCACGCACACACTCGCTCTAGGCACACATGTGATGTGAAGTTGTTTTTCCCGCCAAAATCGAAGACGCTACACTTCTTTGTTGAGTTTGTTTCTCTCCATGCGTTCAAGTTCATGTTCGCGTGTTCAATTCGGTCTCCTTCTCCCTACCTTACACTGCGTCATGTGTGAACACATTCACACACGTCATTCATTCAACATTCATTCATTGCCAGCCAAGTTGTAGATACAATATTTCAATATTTACAAAATACTCGACTCAACGACCCCTCCTCCTCCCCCGAATCCATCCAAAACAAAAACACACATAACAATGACAATAAAGCTTCTTCCTCCTCTCAAAACCAAAACAGAAAAAAAAAAAGAACAAAACGAAGAAAAAAAAAAACACCCATAAAAACCCTATGTCGCCCCTCACTCGAAATGAGATACACACTATGCCGGCGCATAGTGTCACTGAACACCTAAAAACTTATTAATCAGCCCGAAAAGAGGTATTATCACCACCCAGTGCGCTCTCTTTCTCTCTCGAACACGATTGCATTCACTGTCACCACTGCCGTCGCACCATACATAGAAGGGGAGGTGAGGACAAGTGGATGAAGGCGAAATTTATTCTCGAGAAGAGAGAAAAAAAAACCCAAAGTGAATGTATCTATAACTCGCACCTGTTCGAGAGAGATACTTTGACATGGAGGCGCAATTACATGCGGGCAAACGAGGTCGATACACGTGATAAATTTAGCTTCACACTTTTAGATTGGTAATCCTTACACGGATCAGGGGACGTTGATGCTGTACCCAGGTGGTGTATCATTTTGCATTGCGTGCATTTATTTCGCATGAATTTGAAAACTAAACATTGTACTCGGACGGTTTATAAACTTACAAAGGGTGACTGTGACCGCTTTTAGCACTTACTAATCCAGCAACTACAAAGTTGAAGAATTAAACACCTTTTAACACATTAGCGGTCATTAACAAGTGATTTTTTTTTAAAGTCTATCCGCTAATGAAACGATTGGAGACAGTCTCATATGAAACGCAGAGTCATGTCATCGGAATGTAAATGATAAACAAAAAGTATTTACGGTCACAAGTTGTCAATATGTAGTCATTTTGGACATACATATACTCGTAGACAACAATCTTGAGAAGGCATCCAACCAACAAAAAATTTTGACAGCTATCGCTTTTTAAGTCTAAAACGCAGGTCTTTCGACATAGTGTTGAAGAAATGGAGAAAAAAAGGATTTAGACGACATCGTGCTTGAAACAATTGTGCAAAAATCACACGCCAACACGCACAATCTTTTAAAAGTTCGTGCAATTGCTTGCATATGCCGACAATATTGATATTATCGTAAGAACGCAGCATGATGTCAGTTGGCGCTTTCGAGAGTATTAAGACGGCCAAGATGGGTTTAATGGCCAATGAAACTAAAAAACAAAGTATATGCTGGCCACAAAAAAGGACACCCAACACCGCCGTCTCGGGCAGAACGTCACCCCTAGGCTCCGCTATAAACTCAGACAATGACACCACAGTGCTGAAGATACAGTGATCAACTGTGTGGACTGTGCAGCGACAACAACCTAGTCAGAGAAGAGCCCAAATACAACGACGAAGATGGCTGGGAGATTTAGAGCGGATGAACACCAGCGCTTCGGTCTGGAGAATCTTCGAATCTAGCGCTCTGAAGCACAAACAAGTGTAGATTTTTGCCACGCATGTACACAAACAAAGACCAGAAGAACCGTATTAAATTTAAGGTCGAGACCCATCATCTGTCAGAGCTGCCAGCTTGTGCTGTAAAACACGCCAAATATCATAAACTTGCATCGGAACTTAGACTAGGAGATGCGATGTCAAATTATTCTTTGTGCGTCATATGGAATGAATTGACTACAACAACTGTCCTGACTGTTGATCCGCGCAAACGATGTCAACACCCGCATCGCATGTTTCAAACGACCCGTTGTAGATGACAAATGATGGGACATAACCAAGTAAAAACTTTGAACAAACTAATTTGCCTATCGCTTGGGGACAGAACAAGTATCGACACTCATAAACACGAACTCCCCCTCGGGGACACTCACTGATGGTGACTAACCTTGGATTCAAACAGGGTCCAAAGAATCCAACGAAATTGATGACACATGTTTCAAGATATACAAATGCAAGGCAGGCACTGGCTCTAACATATCGAGCACATGGATAAAAATGACTCATAAGCATCTTCAAATAGTAGATCTCAAGTTAGAGACAAGTTCTGAAGTCTGAATTATACTAATACTCATTGTCAGGACTTGACTGAACCAATTCTGTGGCAGACAGATATTCCACTAATAGGCCATACCAACAGTCAGTCGGTGTAGTCAGTTACGCCTCCGAAATGAATGATTTCCACGATTTGTCCTGTGAAAAAACCATACATTAATCCTCGAAACACAAGTCTGAAATAACAGTCCAATGAAATATCTACTCTTTATCACGCCCGTCGCAAGCTTAAGTAAACCTCAATTGGCCTAGTTTAATAATAAATGTAGGTACATCATTACAATCTGTTACCTTTCCTCTGCAGGAAACTCCTTTAACACCTTACGTCATTGCATTCACTAACGTAAGAACTGCTGAATTGTCCAACTTAAGCTGGGATCCTTAAACACTTGCCACCTGCACACTACCAACAATTAAGCGAAAAAAAAAAAACCTCTCTAACAGAATTATTCAACCTCGATTTGGATTTATTACTTGCTCCTCTTCGCCTCTCCTCTTACCATCATGCTGTGGCAAACCTCAGGCCAACAAAAAGTCAACTCGTGATATCATCAGAATGCATGCAGGTAACCAGCAAACAGCACTCGGTGGCAAGCACAGCAACAGCAGCACTAAAGGGAAGGGAATAAGAAACAAACTAAACCTGTTTTCGCTTTTCCAAATCGTGCTTCATGCATTGTGGGACTGGCTCTGGCTCTTCTCCCACCGCCCCTGCACCGCATCTTTTGCTACTTCTTTTTTTTATATATGTATATCCATGTACATACTTTTATTGGAATGTTTGTATTTACTTCTCGTCGTACAAAGAAACCCTGAATGCAAGAACAGACAGGTAGTGTGTTCATGTATGTGTTTGTGTGTGCGTTGCATTTACCAACAAAGTCTTAAGTGCCTTAAAGTACACGTCAAGGCAAAGGAAAGGAGCTCCTTCAGGAGTTTTATTTGTTATTTCTTTTGCTTCACCGCCAACCGACCGCCCCCCACGGGGAAAACGACCTCATAGAAACAAAAAGGAAAGGAAATCAGACAAAAAAAAAAGGTCTCTGCTTAACGTGTTTTTCGTGCCTCATACACGTCTTGTCTTCTCTTTCGGCACTGCCAGAGTTACAAATAAGCAAAGGGCCCAGACATTGGTGGTTTGGCTGGCTACTCGTATATCCCATCCGCCTAATGATTTCTCCGACTGTCTCTCAAATAAAACAGCAAACACACACAAAGAATTGAAAAATGAAAAATGAAAAACCTTAGAATTATGTAGGTGAAATTAAATCTGTGTTAATGAGATTTTTATTGCATCCGCTTGCTCCTTTACACCATCATCATCGGAGTCGTTGCTTCAAACTTGATTCTCTGGATAGAGAAATAAAATTTGAATGCCATTACACAAATTCACAGGTGGTTTGTCTTTTTTCTTTTTTTAGACCGAAAAAAAAAATGCATCAGAACAGCTGTTTCGAACAATAACTCTCAAACTATTTTTTTTTTTACCTTGAAAACGGACGTTAAAAAAAAAACTTGTGCAACATGTTGCTACTGCAGTGATTGGTTGGATATTTTTTTTTTACATGTTGCCGGCTACTTTTGACCTTTTTATGGATGAAAAAATCTGAAATTTAGCGCAGCAGCAGATAAATGAAAGTGCACGACAACGACAACGACAATACCTTTTCGCGAGCGTTTGGTGTGGTGGCCACTGCATGAGTTTGCATTAAAAATAAAAATAAAAAAATGCATGGTATAGCCTTTTATGGCATGGCAAGGAAAGGCTCCTGCTCTTACTCTTGTTGCGTCCTCCCTCCTCCAATGAAAGGTTTATTTGAAAATTAATTGGACAACTATACAAAGCACAGTTCTCATGAGGGATTTCTTCTTCTCATCATGTCTTGATTGCTGCAGGAGGGAAGCCCGACTATGTGCTCTTTTCCCAGGGAAATAGTTTTCGAAATAAATAATGACTTACAAACAAGAAAAGTGTGTGTGTCATCAAACGACGTCGATGTTTTGGATCTGTCCAATTATCACTGTTCACGTGCAGGCAATTATCGGCTTCCAAGAAAAATGTGTTACTAGGGCACCACAAACATACATATGCTCTTAATTCTTATCTTTCTCTCAGCAAAATTTCACTGATTTCATCAAACTTTTTCAAAAATTGCTGTTTTTTGTTTTTACAAAGAAAAAGAGAAAACAATAAGCGACAGAGAAGGTGGAGGAGAAGGAACACAATAAATAAATAAATATGCAAAATCAATATTTCTCTTCTTTTTTTCTTTTGAAATTCCTATGTTAATTCAGATACACAAAGCTTGTATTGGTCGTGTTTTTTTTAGGGGCGTTGTTGGTGGCAAGTATGCTGGTAAGTATGCTGACAAGGAGAGTACACAAAAAATAAACATAAAACAAAACAGAGATCCACAACTGAAGAGCACCACACACTCTTATAGGTTCGATGACCAAAAAATGGTATTTGCGGAATTTTTTTCCTTTCTTTTCGTTAAACACCCGAATGAGTTTTTTTTTTTTTTATATTTATTCTCTTCGGTTTTATTCATAGACACCAATCTATCGTCCGTCTGTGAAGTGCTTGTGAAATATAACCGGAAATTGGTAAAGGAAGATTTTTTTTTTTATTTGGGTGGTAACTAAAATTAGAAACGACAACCGCGTAAAACCCGCGCACTGTTAAAATAACAAGAGATTTATTTGACAGTTACGATTGTAATAAATGGGATACCATGTGCAAAATTGGATGGTTTACATGGAAGAAACTTATTTCCGAGTTAGCTTTGACTTTTATTATTTCACATTCTCTTGTTTTAAATTCTTTTTTAACGAAGATTATGTTATGTATACGAGGGCGTGTGGAAAATTTAAGATTTTTGCATCTGGCAATGATTTTATGATGGCGTGCCAATTTTTAGACAGATATGTCAGTTTAGACTGATTGACAGACAAGTCATTGAAATGGAGAAAGACGAATTTCGGGTGTTGGTTAAACAACTTAAAAACTAGCGGAGGAAACTAAGAATAAGTTTGATAAATATTACTAGTTTGAGCCTTCGATTTAAATGATTTATACGAGGCTTAATGATTTCCAAAGTGTCTAAAAGAACACAACAATCGACATACAGAATGCGTGTATGCCACTTCACTAAAAAAAAAAAAACATTGATAAATAAAATTGAGTAAAATCGCTGAAAGAATTTTAAAAATAGGTGCCTTGTTTGTTCAGAATGGACTAAAAAACAAAAAGACCTTCCGGCACCAGCCGCAAGAGATAGGTGGATTTCCTTTGTATGCAACTTTGAAGTAATATTAAAGTAATCCAAAATGGCGAAATTATAAGAAGTACCCATAAACGAGTATACATTTTCAATTTCAACGAAATTGGAGCAATTTACATATATATATATAAGCATTTGAACGGACCATGGTTTTGGTGTATACTATAGAGGTCTTGAAAAGTTGCATTCAAATTTTTTGAAAGTTGCGTCATGAGGACCTCTGCAATAGGTAGTATTTCTTCGAAATCCACCTAAAACCGAATAAGTGCACAATGAAACAACGACGAGACCTGGAAAAGAAAAAGTTGTTTTTCATCAGGATAACCTGGCACCTCACTCGTTTGCAGCTAACTTCTTAGAGATAAACTTACGCTGACTTATGTACACACATCAAAGATTGATTTGTTAAACTGTAGACCACAAAAGCAAAGAGATCTTCAAGAGTAGGCTCGAGTTGTAAATACATTTTGGAAGGCTGTCATCAGAGACTATCAATCTTTGGACTATTTATTTCATATGTATTAAACTTTTACTCTGTTTGCACACAAGATGGATCAAAAATAGAAAACGGAGTTCTTAAAATAATCCACGAACTAAACTTAATAATGGCGGTTCCCTTGGGTATACGTACATGTGTGTCAGTGAACTTGATATTCTCACGAGCTAAACAACACCAAATCTCGACCCCATTAAACCAGAAGTCAGCTGTCAAATTCGAGCTAGCCAACAAATAGTTGAGGAAGATTCATCTTTTTTAACTTTAGATGTTCCACCGTCGCGGACGCTACAATCCACTTTTTGACAGTGAAATTCAACTCAAGAATTTGAACCCGTTTTTAATAATTATCAAGCTTCAACACTGTCTTAGTTCTGCACAAGGGTGCGGCAGCACCAGCCAAAGCCAAGTGACGCAGAAAGCCCATTATAGGAATGCGCACATAACTCACGTAATTCGTTTAATTTTTACATTGTACAAGCGCAATTAATTCAAGTTTTAGTTTATACTGCGTATCTACATCTACACATAGTATGTGAAGACGGAGAGATTAATGATATTTCCCCTCAGGTACATGCGTAAGAAACAAATGATTCAACACTTTACCATCGTTTCACCTAGCAAAGCAATTGTCAAAATGAAGATACGCAATGGCAATGACGTGGTACCGTCTATGGACATAGGATTGAAGGTGGGTTTATCAAAAGTAGACACAGAACTCTTTAGGAATGAATTATTTCCGTCGCGGAAGATGGGATTACCTAACTACAGTCGAGTTCATCTAACTCGTATTGAGATTTTGGTGTCCCGTGGAAATTCAAAAAGAAAACGGCTGTACCTTAGTGAATTTCCAACGACGATGAATGACAGAAAACAAGCATTACATACATTAAGTTGGTCTAACGACGGAATTGACACATACGGTGATTCTTTTGCGAGATGACAAAGACTATCGTGATAGCACTGGGGAATGAAATAGAAACCAGATGCTTGGAGCTTATAAAAATTAAATTACTGGCCTCACACCCAATGACCCTGCAAACTTGTAGGGAATGAATGAAAGAAGCCAATACCCTATAACCAAACGTAGCCTTGGTGTTTCTTGAATCGAAAGCCACAAGATTGATCAATTAGGCGTCCTTCAAACAAAAACAAATCAAATCTAAAGATAACTTTGACTTTTCGTAGCAGAGAAGCGTGAAATGTCCCTTTTAGTATCGTTCCAAAAATGTACACATGAGTAGGTAAGTCTGTACCTAAAGCTTATTACATTAGCCGTGTTTTTTTGAGAGCTGTATACCCAGCCCAGTAAGATTTTACACACAAAGCAATAACAACACACCAAGTGGCGATAACTTTCCCAGTAGCAGCAAGTGAGGATAGAACTACATAAGTTGACCACCAGAGCGCGAAAAATCTTATAAATTAGCTTTTAGACGATCGTATTTGTTGCTTTTCCTCGGTTTTGACATTTAAGAACTGTCAAATAAAGAAAAAAAAAATTCGAGCCGCAAACCAATTGGTTGGTGCGGCTGCTACTGTGGATGAAGTGAGTATACAGTGCGCCTCGGATAGCTGCCTTGACAGCTTTTCTGATTTATTTGAGCACTTTAGAGGGGAAGTAACCTATCCGTACCCGTCTTTTAAGGTTACTAAGCGAACCCTTTATGGACCTTATTGGGGCAGACTAATGAATATTTGGAATGGAAAATATCTGATCTGAAATTCTTTTGGACAGGCAGTAATATTTTAGGTACACAGTTAGTTTACTGAAAGTAAGAAGCTTTTGTCAAAGGCAGCTATCCGAGACAAATAGTTTGAGATTTAGACTTTCATGGTCGCTAATAGAGGGCACTTGAGCGGGTTGGGTAGATAAGCGTTAGGTTCCTAAACGGGTGAATTTGTTGGCAATTTGAATGAAAATGTTTGAAGCCTGAAATTTTTGGTTAGCAATGGGGGTTACGCAGCTAAGCAGGGAGTACGTATCCGGGGATTACTGTTTTTTTGACTGAAGTGAGTATAACTATCAAAAAAACACAGCTATTGTAAGACAAATTTTGGAAAAACCTAATCGATCAAATGAAACAGAATAGAACATAAAAACTACACAAAATACTACTTCAGATAGCTATACTATCTAGACTAATAAATAAATACATGATTGCTTACACTTTTCCACAACACAGCGATTAAAATTAATTCACCCATTTAAACCTTTTAATCACTTGAAAAGAAAAAAAAAAAAAGTCTCGTTATCATCAAAACTCTTCCATATTATTCCCATTGATATTGATTCAACGTTTGTCTCTCCATAAACTTTCTGCTGTAACTAATCAATATATAATACCTACATACCTACGTATAGATGTATGTACGTAAAACAAACAAACAAAAAAACTAATAAAGTAATAATAATGAATGAAACTAAAGAAGAAAGCACACAACAAGAATGAAGAACCACTGAAACGTGCATATAATAACAATTAAAGAAGAACTTGATAAGCCCACCATCATTCTATGTGTTCGTTGTATTAATTTTCAAAAAGCAAAAAAAAAGTCATTGGCCTCATTAAAAATCAATTTGAAGACGAAAATAAAATTAAAAATAATCTACTAATGTAAGAATGTTTGCATTTACATATGAATATATCTCTTTGCCACCAACACTTGACGAAATTCTTCGGTGAACTTCTGGCGGGTTACGTGATGTTATGAAATTTAAATATGAAAATGATTTAACGGTGACTCTGGATGGAATATGAAATCTTGTTAGGCAATACACAACACACACAACGTCGAGGGGAGCTTGTGATGATGTAATGGAATTAAAAATGCACAATCATGCGATGCTCACTTGAAGTTGAAGTGACTTACAAAAAGTGTTATCGAAACCCTGATTGATGAAATGTTAAAATATGTGAACAACATACTTCTTCATCGAATATTTGGTCCCCTATACGAGGAAGGCGATACAACCGCGCACTCTACAAGCTGTATCAAGATGTGAATGGAAATATATAGTCCAAAAGGCAAAACAAGTAGACTACACCTGGCTCGGCTGCATCGAGCGAATGGGCAATAATGATCCAACCAAAAGGATCTTTGAATCACAGCCCCTAGGTTCGAAACGACGAGGAAGACTGAACCTCGGTGTTAAGGACCAACTTATCGCAAATGCAAGAGCACTGAATCTGGAGAACTGGAAATTGCCCGAAATCAACGAGGATAAACGTGTGTCTCAAGAAAGTACCCTCCTCCACTGGTCAGGAGCCCTTTAAAATAAGTAAGAGCAATATGTTCAGCCGATTACTAGAACATCAGTTCTATAGCCTTCAATTGCAAAAATATCTATCCTATTTCTTGAAAGAACTACGGGAAGCATATTGCTGTGTGAAGGGAAAGACAACGCAATAGCGGAAGACCGCGATTCAGGTGGTGCGTGCAAATGGAAAGGCAACCATACCAATTCACCTCAGCACATCTCGTGAATGGATATAGTATAACTACATATACTTCATCCAAGTCTTCAAATCTCAGCGTGCAGGTTTGAGATTCAATTTTTGAATACTCCAAACTGAAAACAGTGTGTTCGGAGCCAAGGAAAATTGAAGGCAACAGTTTCTCAGCAAGAGACCGTTGAACAGAAGACCCCCACCAATGGTAAATAGGTAGAACCCTAGTGTATATTTTTCGCTTGAATGAAAGTGACGTACATAGTTTTTACTCCCACATACAGCGACATTAGGAGCTACTTAGAACAAAATTGTACTCTCGAAGGTTTGTTTTGTGCCTGTCGAGAGGTGGTGCCGTACACAGTTACTTACTCAGCAACAAACAAAGGAACTACCACTTTTTCAGTCTCCGATCTCGCTATAGCACCTTTCGGGCCAAAGTCACAGCTATACGTCAGGCCACCACATGGTTTAGGGCGGACCCAGTATTAAGCACAGAAATTGTGATTTATATTGACAACCAGGCTGCGATCAGATCACTTGGATCCAGCACAATGAAAATCTAAGACGATAAAAGATGACTGCGTGTTTCTACACGAGATCGTTATACAGCATGTCTCACTCCGTCGGGTCCCATGTCTTTTACGTTATTCTTCGAAACTATACAACTGGCCAAGACTCAAAGTAGACAGTAGAATTCTGGACCAGTACAAATCGCCTTTGTCATTCGTTAAACACCGGATCCACACTGATGTTTAAGCTAATCGTAGAGGGCAGGCATCCTTAGGCGAAACCGAAAGCCGGAATTCGACAAAAAATAAAAAAGAGACCACCTTTCGAAACAAACGTTATACCTAGCACAATGCACAGTACTTTTGGTCTAAGTGCACCTCTTTTCTGATCCACAATGATACTGTCAAAGACAGATTCTCAAGACATAAAGGATTATTACTTCAAACTATCTACGTAATTTACAGTGTACGTTTACTTATTCGGATTGTCACCTTGTGGGAAAGCTTAAGCTTAGCAGGAGTTAACTATCCCATCTACTCTTAAAACCGGTCACTTCTAATAATGAAGCTATTAAACTTTATCGTGCTGATGTAATTTAAATATTTGAAGAAGTTGTAGGTATTGTATAGCTGGATAAATGAAGTAGCAGCAGTGAACAACTACAACTTTTCAACTTCTACAGAAGTCCTAATAACTAATGTCCTTTAGATTTTTGATCTAAGCTACTTGTGATTTACCTTTTTCAATGTATTGGGAATAGTCGATGATAAAAACACACGAAGGATCAATCACTGCAAAGCCCTTTCACGAACAACTGCAGATGCTTCATATAGGACGTTCATCATATGTCCTCTCTACAGCACCCATGGTTGAATCGAAAATGAAATCACATCTGTGTGATTCTAGGACCCGAAAAATGGAAAAAACATAACGATTTCGATTTAGTCGAGGTTAGACATCACCTTCTAGACTTCAAATCGCAATCAAAGAAAAATCCCACGTTACCTAGTCGTTGTCCAAAGGTAAAAAAAAAACGTTGTCGACTAACTTGATGTGCAGAACTAAAGCCAGTTAGCTTCGGATCCACTTCTCTGCAGAAGCCCATACTGTAACACCGTTTAATATAAGAATATTCATCGAATCCTAAATACCTTTGCCGACCCTAAACATTTTTTTTTAAACTATGTACCTTAAAGTGAGTTACAAACAAGCACAATTCCCAGCAATTACCAACCTACTGTCTCAAAGAATTTATATCCCATTCACAACTTATTTTCATTGCATCCTCTTCTGCTCTGCTCATAAAATATATCAACCGCTCTCAGATGCCTTTCTTTCCTGAACTTGCTCCAATTTATCCCCTTTTGACTTTTGCAAGAAAACAAGGAAAGACAGAATGGGTTTATGCCCCATTCCACATTGTACACTACACAACACCCATCATCTACTTAACAACCAAGGGAAACAAGTCGACAATTCCGCCACATGATGATCATCATCATCACACCAAGAACACACTTCCACACATGTTTTCTCTCATTCATCATATAAATGCGAAGGAGGAACCCTCTCGTGTCGTGATAAAAACTTATTCACCCGCCGCCGTCGTCGTCGTCATTGTCGCCACTGACAGCCAACGTAATAACATGCAATTATTATTGCTGAATTCAGTGTTGGAACAAATGTCATGTCCGTAAGATACAAATGTATAGATAAACACTTTCAGGAGCATGTAGGTAGATATAAAAAAAAAATTATATGCTTTCTATATTTGTGACGGTGGCGGCGGCGGCAGACACAACAAACCAAGAGATATATAAAAAAAAAATTGTGTACATTTCATTCAGTGCGCCACCACGTGGTGGCAGTGCTACTTTTGTGTTGTTTTTGCTGTGTGCGCGCCTGCCATCATTCGGAATTCAATCAAATATAAAACTTTGAAATCATCGCCAACATCATCATCATCACATCTCCATAGCTCTAGACTTAACCTCACCTACTCCACAATATTCTCGGTCGTCATCACAACCGACTGACAACAATAGGGAGCTCTTGACTTGGCTGTTAGAGGCAACAGAGGATGGATACATGGATGGATGGATGAATAGTGGTGGTGTGGCCATAGTATAGCGTGCCACCACTCTTCTCGAATACTTGGGATTCTTTTGTGTTATCTTCTCCGCGCGCTATAATGACAGATACTTAACATACGAACACAGCCGACACACCAGTAGCTGAATTTTTGTTCGCTCTTTTCTGTTGTTGTTCAACTGTGTTTAGAGGTGAGAAAAGGAGACGATTTTTCTCGTCATTGCTGTGTTGCTGAGCTGACTTCTGATAATTTACCGTTTATTTATTGATTTCGTGTTGTCAGTTCAACTCTCCTCCAATTCACAATACAAGAGAGACCAAGAGCGAGAGCGTAAAAATCCGAGAGCAAAACCCAATGAATTATAAAAAAAAGAGAAACATGTGCTCAATGTGCGACCCTCATGCCCCTGGTCCTGACCATTTGTTGCGGAATATAAAAAGGAAATCAGCACCACAGTACATTTAGAGAAACCCAAATCAGACCGACAAAAATAAAACATATTTACTCTCTCATGACAGTTGTCATTAGTCGAGTGACGTTTCATTTCGTTTTTTTTTTTTTGCACATTTCGGTGTAATCAACCGAAACCATCATCGGTGTTATTATCACCACGTGGTCAATACAAACGTCGAGATTCGGACAGTGAAAAGTATCACATAGCGCCTACGTATAACTGATAAAGCATTTGTATGGTGCGTATGACAGAGAAAGAAACACAACACACCCATGAGTGAATGGTGGAATAGTGGCGATGTAAATTCGGTCAAGGGTTTATCTAGCTCCGGGCAAGAGGCTGATGCTGTTGTGATGGCTATGTGTCCAGCGATAGCAGTTTATTTCAATTAATCGAAACACAGTCAAGTAAGTGCGTTGCTGTGGGGGGGTTTATTATCGTATTTGTGGTCGCGCCGCTACATGGCCTTTGGGTGCATAATTCGGTAAATATCGCAAGAGAAGATTTTCAAAAATGGATTTGTGCATTCAAAGGAGAAAAGATTTGAGAGAAATGTTGCGGAAACATTGAGAGTTTTGTTTTTTTTTTTTTTTGTATCATGACTGGAGTTCCTTAAATTTTCCTAAATACTGCGTTTGATTGTAGCATGGGACCGCACTGCTTTTGCTAACATATGAGCTAAACACTTCATTATAAAACGTGTGATGTTAATTAAAAATTGAAGCAACACTCGAAAACAGTTGCAAAAAGTAAAGTTGACAATGTTGGCGTCGTCTTCAACAGACCACCTTATCTAAATTTACCAAATTTTCGACTGTAAAATGTGTGCGTTTGATAATTTGACATTAAGATTGTCAAAGTAAGTTCGTGTTTGACATATGCCAGATGTTTACATACACACAAAACCTAATCGATTATGTAATTTGGTTATTTTTTTTAGAAAACTTGTAAAATATCGATATGTTGACATATAACGGTGTAATATATGTCATATGCAGAGAAATAGCATAGTGTTACATACACCCTATAAATAATCGCATTTCCGAAGTTGGATAATCTAAACGGGGAAGTTGGGCGATTGTGATCAAAGTTGGTTAAACTTGTGATAAATTATAGCGCAATTTGTGGATGCCATTTGTAGGCAAATATCACAAAGTTTTTGATATTCTAAACTGCAGAACTAAAATGAATGTACATATGTATGAAGGTCTGTAGTAGAAAATGGAACTCAAAAATTGATTACTGAAAGCGCGTTCATGAAAATTTGAAAATACGAGCTTCAATCTACATTTGTACATGCTGTCAGAAGAACATCTTTGAAAATTTCAACCATTTTGGACGCCATTTTTATTTTTTTTGACAGTCATTTGTCAGTGTTTTTGTACAAAATGGAAAAATCATCTATACACACCTGCGAAAATTAAAGCCGAGTTTAATACTGTTTACAGGGAGACTTTGCTCCTTCATTTGCTACTGCGTTGGCCAAAACAAACTGCAACCCCTCTAACGATAACATCGTTGAAAATTTACCAAATGATACAGGATGACCACCATACAGTTAAGCTGTGAGGCTTATCGAAAAGACGCATGCATCATACATATAACCATGAAGAATAAAGCATGAAACGTCTCATGCCTTCATTCAGATCTCGAAGGATCCATTAAGCTAAGCGAGAAGACACATGTTCGCGGCTAAACAAAACAACTAAAAATTATCACCGTGGCTCAGTAATACGTGCCTTTGACTGCTTAGCGAGAGGACACAGGTTCAAACCTTAGCAAAACAACAAAGTGTCGAAGGCACCACCACCTCCTATCAGGCAATGACAAACCTCCAAGAGTATAATTTTTCATGCAAAAACTTCCCAATCCATCGCTATCGTTCGGAGTCGGGAAAAAAAAAAAACGGTAGGTTCCGTTTGTGCGAAAAAAACATAGCTCGCACAGCATGAATAATTGCGAAAGGCTAAACGCTGCCCTCTCTATGAGCTGTCGCCCTAAATATTTGTCGAACTGATAGACCCATATTAACCAAACCTGATCTCCGACGATCTTTTTCTGTTTCCTAAGCTCAAAATGTTCCTCGGAGCAGAGATGTTCATCGAACGACTCTCATACATTGACGAGTATACTTCTACGGCTTCTTGTCTCAGACAGAGTGCTGCTCCATGAAATCGTTTTCTGGTTAAATTGATTAAACAATCTTTTCCTGGACATTATTAAAAGACGTTGACACAATAAAGTTGGCAATTAGTACGAACATAGATACCTATGTACTTAACTACTAATCTGAGTCATTACAAACGTTACAGCTCCAATATACATAAACTGCTCTCCAAACCACTGGTCTGGGCGTACTTTTCTTGGGTGGGTTAGTAAAACGATTTCTTCTAATGACAAAACATTAAGGGTAAAAGGTATGTAGGTACCTACCCCCCATTTACATATTTCTAGTAATTTTCTTATTTCTTTTTTCTTTTTAGGGTTACAACGAGCGCGCAAATTCGTAATCAACAATCAAATACTAATTATAGATCAGAGTGTGATGATCCAATCATCAAACTAGGGAGAGATTAAAGTAATGTGATTTCATTAGTAGTATAACCAGTGTAAATAAAATGTCAGATAAGCAATTATTTATGCCTGTCAGCGTATGTACCGTTTATGTAAGTCAAAAACTCTGCATTTAAATGTCAAAACGTCAAACAGATGATCAAACTAAGCATTGAAGGGGGGGGTGGATGAATCAATTTTTTTTTTAACAAAAGATTATTACAATCGAAAATGAATAAAAAAAAATAAATAAAAAAAAAACAAAGGAAACAAGAAAAAAACTCACCGTTGCTGGTTGATTCATAGTCATTTGTTGTTGGTGCTGCTGTTGTTGCTGTTGCTGCTGCTGTTGTTGTTGCTGCTGTACAACTTGCTGTTGTTGCTGCTGAGCTGCTTGCTGTTGTTGCTGCTGAGCCGCTTGCTGCTGTTGCTGATTCTGTTGGTGCTGTTGCAAGGCATTTGCATCGATTTGCCCTTGATTAGCTGCCGAATACCACCATTGTGAGCCTGGAACAGCAGCCGCTGCTGCTGCCATATTCAGGCGATAGTCATAGCCGGTGCTACCAGCATTTGATGTGGCAACAACTTGTGCCATTGTTGTAGCAGGATTCTGAAAACTGCTTGCCATTTTATACGAGAACAACTGTTGTGTCGCTACTCCCGATGTTGTGCTACAATTATTACGTGACGCATCATTGTGCGCCTGCTGCTGATTCTGCTGCTGCTGGACAACAACTTGGTGCTGCAATTGCTGCTGTTGAACTTGCTGCTGCTGCTGTTGTTGCTGCTGCTGCTGCTGCTGTGCAGCTAATTGCTGTTGATGATGTTGATTAATTAAATGTTGATGATGCAGGGTTTGTTGATCTTGTGTTGCAAGCGTAGCGGCTGCCGGCCACCAGACAGCATCGCCCGATGTCTGCCGGTTATCCCAAGCACCGCGATGGTGCTCCGACATGTTTAATGAAATTTTGTTCCTCAATAGAACCGCAAATGATATGGAAAATTTATTTTTATTTTTTTGCTATTCTCACTGCTTCAATTCACTTGTACACACACAAAATATTGGCTAAACAAAAAAAAAACGCGAGATGCTTTTTCAAAAAAAAAAAAAAACAAAAATTATGTATTTCTTGGAAGTAGGTTTGCTGTCACGGATTTTGCACGCGCGTTTCTCTTCTTTTTTTTCTTTTTTGCTCTCAACTCGTTTTAACGAAGACGTTTTGGAAAAAACTACTTTCATCAATCGAAATGTTGTCGGAAGAAATTCAATTACTTATTTGTTTTACTTCTTTCACAAAATTAAAGAAAGAACAAACCAAGGGATGTATTATAATTAAAAAAGAAAACTACTCAGCTTGCCGTTAAAATTAACTTATCTTCCACCACCATAAACGTTACTTCTGCTGCTGCTGCTGCTTCTGCTTCTGCTTCTGCTCTCCCTCCTCTTCTTTCTTCTTCTTCTTCACTACTACAACAGAGTGATTCTGCTCCTGCTGCTCTTTGTCGTTTTCTTCGTGGAACACTCTTTTGCATTGCAAAGTTGCCAAATTCACTCAAAAATATTCCTCTATTCGTTTATTTTTTTAAATAATTAATTACACTAATTATAATTTAAAAAAAAACAGTAAAACTTCCAAACGCGATGTAACCCGCGCAATCGTTATATCCATTCAACGGAACCAAGATCGAAAAATATTTTCAAAAAAAAAAAAAAAATCAAAACAAAAAAAAAACGAAAAAAAATTTTAAAATTATTTTCACAACGAATTATCCCTTTTGAAACAACAAAATGTCGTTGGACATGCTTTCTCCTTCTTTGTGGAAATTTTTTAAAACAAAAGAGACGCTATAGCGCTAGCCCTTGGCCACTAATACACTTGTGTATACACTTTTTGTATATAGGCATATATAGAATGTCATGTAAAAAGAGGAAGAAACAAGAAAACGAAACGAAAAAAAAAACCAAGCAGCAGAACCCAACCGTGGTGGTGTATAACCTCTCTCTCTCCTCGCCGGCGTATATAGACGAGGGGGTATATATTAATATATGGATGCTCCTACATATATGGGACTAATATATAGAACCACCACCGTACCGTCGTCGTCGTCGTCGTGTCGTGTTCGCCCAGAAATTGAACACACTCACACTCTGTTAGACTATCTCTTCTCTTGTATGCAACGTACCAGCGCTACGCCACCGTCAACCAACCGAAGAAGATAACGTACGAGATAAAAAAAAAAAATTTTAAATTAAAATTTTTTTTTTGTTTTATTGCAAAATTTTGTTTTTCCTCTTTCTTTAAAAAATTTATGTCACACACCACTTGTTTCGAAAACAAATTCAAAATGTTTTTCAAAGAAACTGCATTTCTGAACACATCCGTCACAACACACCATGGACTGCATTCAACGACCGGTACGAAGAAAAAAAAAAAAAAAAACCTAATCGATAACACCTCAACTTAAAATGTCAACGAAATTGCATCGGTTTTTTTCTTTTCTATTGTTGAAAAATGTAAACACGAGAAATGCGTTTTTGTTTTGATTTGGACGAGATTACCGATGTTGCGGCAACACGATAAATAAAAATATAATGCGAGAGAACGAAAGAAAAAAAAAAAAAAAAAACGAAAACACGTACGACATCAAATACACTTTGAAGTAATTAAATTCATTATAGTAAACATCGTGTCGTGAAAACGGGATGCTCTCTAACACGCGGTCTCTGATTATGGAACGCTTTTTTCCTTCGGCTGAATACGTTTTAGGTAGGTTGCTCTCGTTTGCTGACTTCAACTGGCAGCAAATAACCATAATATAATATGAAATAACAGCGCGGCGCGCGGTGGTGGCAAAATAATCGTGTTCATGGGAACATGGGTAAAAAAAAAGTGCGCGCGATTGCTCTCAAAATCTTCCTATCTCTCTCTGTTTCAGGGATTTATTCTGTTCCCCTTGACTGCTCGAATAGCTGATTGTCTCACTCTAAACTTCTCTTCTTTTTTTCTTCTTTCTTCTCTTGAGATAACTTGAAAAACGAGATCTCATTTTTTTTTGGGAAAAATTCAGCAATATGCTGATGTACCTTTCATTCACGATTTCCACTCGTTAAAAATAAATACAAAAAAAAATCTCACCTGAAATTTGGCAACACTGAATATGTGCAATCAAGGGGAGAGTTCCACACAGAAAGAGACAAACTGATGTTGAAAAAAAAAGCAGAAAAATACTCCGGCTATATACTCTGCCATCACTCACACACATAGTAGTATTCAATTTCGACCGGTTTTGAAGGCTGTTGGTATAAGAGGGACGCGCTAACCATACAATCAAATACCAGCCAGTCAGACGACACGAGATGGAAGAGGAAAAGTAGAAAAACTGGTGAAACATCATGGAGCGGGGGGCTTGAGTTGCTGTGTGAATGCAGCCAAGTGAAAAATATACTGCGCTGGCAAAACACCAATACTCTTCTACTCACTCCCTATATATAGAAGTGTGTTTGTGTTTGATTTTTTTTTGTTGGATTTTCTTTCCCTCTTTTGCTTTTGAACGCTACGCAATTCAACGAAGTATCTTTGTCTTTTGCTTTCCGCTTCGATTTTTCCAGAAGGCAAGGTGAACGAATTTTATCAACATATACACACACAAACGACAATGTACAGGGTTGTCTCAAAATTTGTTTTCAAATTTAACTGATGACTATATTAAAGGATTTATTTCTTATTTACTCTTTGACAGTTGTAGAGGATTTCGATTATGATGAAACATATTTTACTTGTGTGAGGTATAGTGTGGACCTACCCCAACTGCACAATCTTAAAATGGAACGGACGATTCGACAACCTCTACAAACATAATTATCAGTCATTGAGAAAATATTCTGCCTGCAACTCTACCAAGCCAAGAGTTCACGAACAATTGTGAACGAGTCCATTTGATAACATAAATTAAAATAAGATAACATTTATGAAATTCCTCATTCGAGAACACCCTGTATTTGTGCAGCCAGCTTACAAGTGTTGCAGCTGGAATTTTTATTTCGAAATTTTCAGTACTCGATATTACTACGAGTAGAACAGAACGCTTTCAGCGACGAGTCCAGTTGAGCATTTGGATTTTTAAATGAAAAAGTGTGTAAATTTTTCTACAAATAATCATTTAGGGCCGGTTGAAGTCGATTATTTAAAAAAAAAAAAAGTGACAAAGTATTTTTTTTAACAAATTCAAGGCTGTAATCTGTCAGTTTTTTTTTTCAACTTTGTCAGGGTATAAAAATGGGATAATTGGCTTAGCTTAGATGCGCGTCTAATTCGATTTAATTCCAATTTACTGTATCAGGAGTGGAATCACATATCTTAAGAGAACTTACGGGTGATAGACTCATGTACATAGGTATCTAAATTTAATTGTATGCTTTTGTTTAGGTAATTGTGCGTCTAGTCAACTTTTACGATGAGAATTAATTTAAGTCTTGTGGCAGTTAGTTTAAAATGGTGTTATCGTTACATTCTTTGACTACATTATGACACTAAAGTGGTGAATAATTGTATGTCAAGTTTGAAGGAGCTCTGTAATATCATACAGTTTGACATTGACTTATTATTGTTTCAGTATAAACGTCACACTTTTGACCATTATGTCAAAAAGTGCATTAAAAAATTTAGATTTCAAAATAATACTTGTCATGATTGCAAAGATTGAAGACATGTCACTCTCATTGACTATTATTGTATTCGCGAGCTAATGTCACCTCGAAGTTCTACCAACAACTCTGATAAACACTTTGCTTTTCTGTACATGGTGCGGCACACGAGGGGTTTTTTTTTTTTGGTAACGACTTTTTAAAAATTGGACTTAGCTTAGCCTTCTTTCGGATGCATTGTCAAATATAGGAATGCCAGGTTGTGCAACACGTTGAGGATAGATTACGTGAATACGTCTGCCTCACCCACAAAAGCGCAAGGTTGAAGTGGAACTTCGGTCGTTTCGTCAAGCATGCAAAAGAAACACTGTCAGCCAACAATTGTTGCAAAATTGACAGCTCATGAGCAACTGAAAGTATACATCAATAATGAAAGTGTACTGCATTCCAAAAAGTATGCATCACTTTTGAGAAAGCGACCGGCAGATTTACTCACGACGTTAACGTGTAGCGATTTTCTTGAACGCTCAACTCGCTCATATGGGGCTTCATAAGTAGAGTCCGTCTCAAATCACTTGTCAGCTGCTTGCGCAGGTTTTCTCTTTTCCTCGTTACGAGTGAGAATCATTCCATGGATTGCTGGCGAGACGTTCTTTCCAAACGTATAAGATTTTTGTATTTCCACTTGGCTTTTGGACGAGTATAGACCAGCAGTGTGTTGACTTTTGTTAATTTTCAACTTCAACTTCATGTTTTGTAAACGAAATCGATAGATTTGACCATGACCGGTGTCGACTAAGACCACAAAAAACATTGTGGCTTCACCGAGTGGACCTACTGCATAAAAGCATAGTTCTGTGTGTTTTCAATGAAAACATAAATTGAAGGTTTATCTCCGATAAAACAATGATAAGAAACTTTCAAATTAATATGCTTTAAATTCATTATCGATAATTATGAACATGTAACGAAAATACATAATTCAATGGCTTAGATTTATCGAAACCACATAATTTGTTTATTTAGTAATTAAGTGAATTAAGAAGGCTAAAATAGCTCATTTAAATAATTGATATGTTAATAGAGATTACACATCGAGCATGGGTAAGTTTTCACCTAAAAATTTGAAGGTTTTGAGGAAAACTGTATAGGAACTTACCTAGTTCTAGTCTCAAACTTAGATGGCGCCACTTTCCGGTGTGGATATACGTGTCAACCAATAACTAAGTCGTTTACCTTTCAGTAAATCGAACCAAAAAGCAGAGTTAGTATCTACATGAGTGACTAATCTCAAAGATGTCGCGAAACTTAGAACAAACAAATGTTAAACAATCATTTTAGATCTCCATTTTTGCGCTTCGAATAACGTTTAGTAGTTTTATGACTAATGATTCATAGCTTTTCGAGCACGTGGATTTGTAAATTGATACTTCATTAAAATTGTGTGTCGTGTAAACATACGCAATGCTAGGTATTTATGTCTTTTCTCAGAATATCGAAAGATGGCAGGTATTTATTTAAAAAAAAAAAATCTAATGAAATCGATACTGACTTGGAAATGCATATCAATTGCAGAAAAATCAAATTTCTTTTCTTAGAAGTTCTCAGCGCTATAAGTGAATTGGGGGAGGCCAATGCTCTATTGAAGCAAGGAAAATACATATCTAAAATCTTTTGATTATGGATTTAGCAACGCTCTTAAGGGGTATCAATGTTCGAAGGTTACCTACAAATGTTTTTTTTTTTTTTAAGCTTCCACGACATGCTTGTTTGCTGCTTCTTGTCGATGTAGGTGTCTCGACTTTTAACATTTCAAATTGCACCAATCACAGTGTCATTGCATAGTGTAGTCTAGTACTTAACTCGCAATATTTAACAAGCACATTAGCAAATTGTGCTCTCGCAATCTTAGAGACAGGGCAAATAGACAAGATAGGGCTTCAGTATTCCATTGGAGCACTACGTTTCACTAGTCAACTACCAGTTTTCAAGCCAGCAACTTTGGAGCCTGTATATACGCGTACATAACATAGCTACTTATAAACGTATGCCGACAAAATTCAATCAAACTGAGTCTGAGTACAAGTGGCGGTCTTCGTATTTTATGGTCTGTCCTGTAAACAAATGAGTTCTCACGTAACAATTTTTTTTAAGCACAACCGTCAATCCGGCCGGGGCAGAAGAACGTGTTCTCTTGCCTACAACAAGGCTGTAATACATTAGTTCACTATTCAGCGGATACCGAGATAGCTATCCAGGGGCGCCACAAGGAAACTGTATGTCAACTTGAACTGTACAGTGACAGGGATCGTACCTGGCGGCACCTCGCCTAGTTGGGCGCATTCAGAACTTTAACCTGTAAACAAAAGACAAACAGTTTTTACTAGAGGAAAGAAATCGGAGCACGTTTTGCAGTTCAAACATAACTGGTAGAAACGACGACTTAATTAAACTTGATAGCATTGAGAGAATGGACAAAAAATCTCCAGCCAAGTCGTCAGAGGAGGCCAAACCGTCTACTTGTCCATTATACTACTACCAGGTACATCCTTTTAATGTGTTTTTATCGTATTTCTGAGAAAGTCCAACTTCACTGATAAATTACCAGCACTCACCATCACTTCAGCCACCTGATACAAGCAAAGGCAGGACAATTCATAGTTAAAGGTCTAATTTTTAGAGGACATTAAGAGATAGGCTTGATTCCATACTACAGCGCCATCTAACATATGTTTGGTTACATAGTTCGAAAAAGACTATTCCAAGTTAACTCAAACTAAAACTACTACTTGATCTCCTACCACCTCCTTCGGCTACTCATTGGCAACACTCTCATACCCATGTATTTTCAATTTTCCACTACATATCCTTTCCCTTTGCCATTACCACCCCGTGTTCAAATGCTTTTCTCCTAGGGTTCGCATAGAAACACAGGATAAAATGCGACATAGAACGACAAGAGTTCACAAAGTAGAAAAAATAAAAGAAAATTAAGAAAAAAAAAAATAGGTACATATGTAGGTACATAGTATATAAAATAAGTTAAAGAAAACTCTCTGATATTAATCAAATAACCAACGAGGCAATAACAACCGGTCTGATTGCTTTTAGAGCTTGCAACAAAGAGAACCGAAAACTCGATTTCAAATTAAAAAAAAAAAAAAAAAGTGCATGGATGAACTCACTTAGCTTCGATGGTCACCAACTGCATACATATAAGGGACTAAATCAACCGAAAGTTCAAAAGAACAAAAATATGCATTTCTCGCTGAATAGTCTAAAGTTGAATGAAAATTCTCAGAAATCTCATCCAAATTTGATGCAAAAAGCATTCTCACAGTTTCTCCTAAACATCTCTTCCATTCACCAATCCCCAGATTCACCGCACCACATTAGAGCTACTTGAACAGGAAAAAAATTGGCGCGAAATATAATTCCAACATGAAATCAAATTACCTACGACCAAGTCGTTGATAAGACAACAAAAAAAAAAAAAAAGAAAGAAAAATAAATAAATAAAATGGAATAAAACTCATAGCTAAAAAGATATGGCGGCGTAGCGCGTATGGCTATGGCGTACTGTACCTTCCCATAGGTTACACATATTTTACTCAGAAAAAAAAAAAAAGAGAACGAAAAAAGAGAAAGAGAGACTACCATCTTCATCTACGACCAGACTGAGATCTGAGACCATGCTATGGTCCGACTGAAATGAGAGAAGTTAACAACTTTCCTTAACAATTTAACCGTCAAACTTAACATTTCTTTCAATTATGAATTAAAAACTACAGGATTTGTTAATTTTTCAATTTCACCATCATTCAGCAGATGTGGGCAAAAAAAAAAGGAACCCCTCTCTTGAAACACACACTAACTCTCTCTCTCTCCCCTATACATTGCACAACTCACACTTATGAAGAGCGCAAAAATAAAATAAAAACAAAAATAAACATCGAAAAAAAAAGAGTCTACGTTTCCAATTGGTGATGGCTGGGTTTTTTCCTTTATGAAAATTTTCGAAAAAAAAACCTCCAAAATTTCTCAAAATCCTACAAAATCACTCAAAATTAAGAATTTCTTTCAGATTTTGCCTAAAATTCACAAAACCGACTCGTAAAAAACTGCATTTTCGACGCGAACAAGACTCCTAAAAATAACCATTGTAGCCATGCGATGTTTTTTTTTTTTCTCAGTAGCATCCGCCATTTATTTTGTATGTGTAGTTTTATGAAGAAAATATTTTGGTATCCATTGTTTTGGTCGATTTTTCATCGAGTTGCAGACATTTTCATTTAAGATTTTTTTTTTTTTTTTTTTAATTTTTAACTTTTTCACTTTTCACGGTTGATTTCCGTCGTTTTAAACATGTCGGAGCTGAAATTTTTTTTTTGTTTGTTCTTATTTGTTTGCCAGATGCTGCTCGCTTGCATACACAATTTTCAACAAACACACAAGTTTACATCACTAAATTAGATGGTACAGAAAAGGAAAATAAAATAAAAAAAACTACGAAAATATAAATAAAATTTGTTCACATTGCATCACACTGATGTGCAGAAACCGAGAAAAAAAAACTCCCTCCCCCACATAGAACGCACTAATTAAACAGAATTATCTTTCTTTTTGCACTTTGACTACGCACAGACTTGTCGTGTCGCCGTCGCCGTCGCCCCTCACCCAAAAAAATAGGCGTGGCGGCATACGTTTTACTAAATGTCATTTCGCGTACCGAAAAAGAAAATCCATTTTAACAAAAATTTTCCCTCAAAATGTATTCTCAACAAAATGTTCTCAAACAATTTCCCCACAAAACTCTAGAATGACAAGAACTCGCGGCGGTGTGAACAACAAAAAAAAAAAGAAACAAATAATACATCACCAAAGAAAGCACAGAAATATGAAAGAAAAAGAAAAATAATAAACTTACCTGAATCTGATGAAAATGCTCCATGTAGGTAACCAAATAATGTATACGGCCAACGAGACGAAGAATACGGCAGCTTGTGCTTCCACCAAATTGTATGAGAACTCCACACACTACTCTTTTGTGCCGTCTCTCGTTTTTTTTTTTTTGCTTTTAGATGTACACACACACAGTCGCGCGATTTATAAACCTGCACACAAAAACAACTCACGCGATTCGAAATCAGTAGGTATGAAAAAAAAAAAAAAAAAAGAACAAATTCAACGCCAAAGAGAACACAAAAAGAGAGACAAACCGCACACGATTTTAATTTTTTTCTTCTTTTTGTGAGCTACTGCAGCCAATCAAAGAGAACGCTGCTGGTTGAACAATTTTTTTTTTACACAAACAATACTTGCTGTGGAACTGGTGAAAATTTTTGTGAACGCACTACGACGAGGATTCTCTGAGGACAACTGTGTTCGACGGAGTTTCTTCCACAATGCGAGAGTGGAGAGCAACGATGCCGTGTATACGTGTTCGCCTTTGAGAACTCTGAGTGTTGTTGTTGTTGTTGTTTTTGGTGCAATTGTACATATGTGCGTTTATAGCGTTAGGTGTTTAGTTCACTTTGGTGGTGTGAGTTTTGGGGATGATGGTTTTTTTTCGAATTGGAAGATTTTCTCGTTGGTAGATACACAACCACAGCACACACACACACACTGCACTGTATACAAGAGATCACGAAAATATTTTCCGGGGAAACTACAAATTGGAAGAAAATATCGCGCGCCTTTCTCTTTTTGTTCTGCGGTCGTATTGATTTTTTTCGATTCAAACGAAATGACAATTTGTAATTTTTTGATTTATCGGGGGGAAATCACTTTTTGTGGAGCAAACTCACGGTTTTACCGCTGGAAACTCAATATTTTTTGGGAAATTTTTGAGTAAAAATTTGTTCTACTGGGTGATTGTTAGGAAGTATGGCTGAACTTTATTTCCTTGGACGAAACGTAAAACACATCTTTTGTTTGGATCTCGTTCGAAGCGAATGGTTATAAAGCCAAGCATTTGTCTGAGGGGGAAAAATATATATGACTCAGGTTGCTTAATGCGCATTGGTGGATATATCACGTTCAGGTGTTTAGTATAGTCAAATGGATAACTCTTGGAATTTTCATGTTGGTACATGCATTGTTTTATACAGCTTGTAGAGGGCCAAGGCCTAACTTCTCGTAAGTATTCGTTGTATTTTTTGAAGGACTAAATGGACATTATTTATTAAGAGTCTTGTAACAAATTATACTTTGGCCAGCAGTTTGCAGCAAACAACAGAATTGAAAGGATTAGTGTTCACATTGTACGCACTCCAAGTTGGTTAAGGTTCCTTCTACTTGTGCGCGCCACAAGGCGCCCTTCGGGTAAAATTCGAAGACTCTCCAGCCCGGAACGTTGGTTGGTGTACATTCTCTCTACATGTGCCAGCCACCTCAGACGAAAATGCACAGTTTTTTGACCAGGGTCAATATGCTTTACAGCAGTGGTATCATCCTTATCCGATACGTAACGTACACTTTTGTACTTTGCCAGGTAGTTACATCGACACGATGGCACAACTCACAACCTGGAGGACGAGTTCCTTTTTACTAAGCCCTAGGGCGCGGAGTCGGTTATACCGATATTTGTAACCTACCTCTGGTGTGATCTGCTACTGTTGGTCCATTAAGGACTTTTACGTCACTATCTCTTTTCCAAGACCCTGACCTCGTCCGAACCGAATATGTCAAAACAGTCCAGATAAGATGGTGTCCCAGTTCCGGGATTTTCGCTTCACCGTTGGTTGCATCTAGGGAATTCATCCGCTGTCTCGATTATAGTGTTGCTATTTTTGTCTACTGGCTAGCATTAGCGCTTATAAGTTTAGCAAGTCCTGTCATGGTGGACAACCAGGTGGCTTCTACTTGGAAGTAAGATAAGCACAACAATAGTTTTGACAATTTTCAATTTGTTCTTTTTTTTTTTTGTTTCAATTGTCAAATAAAAAGAATTTATGGATGAATTTTATGACGGTTCTTAGCAAATCATCGATAACACATAGAAAATAAGGGTTGGAAGCATTGTTTTTATCCGCGCCTATTTCACAAGCGGCGATAATTATCCCCGTCTAATTAGACGGATATAGGTTTTGTTGTTAGTGTATTTTACATGCAAATTGAAAATTAAGCGTATATACGCTTGCAAAAACGCACCTAATAACGACACTGGGCTTTGAATCTTTTCACCCTTGAGAGTGACTGTTTGGTCTGTAATTTGGACTGTCAAGGTAATTTGCCAGGTTTTCTTGAAAGATGACATCAAAATGATCGATGTTGGTGATCGATATATCTTTTTTGGTCGAAGTGAAGTGTTAAAAAATTTTATAAAAAAAAAAACATGCATTTGTTCCACAGGCAAGCGATGTAGGTCGCTTTCTTCATTCGTCGCTCACAAATTGGAATGCATTTAGTTTGAAAGAAAATTAAATTACAACTGACATCTCAAACTTTCATTTCATATCCGTGAACGCGCTCAATTTACTTTTGACGTCCAAAGATTATTTCGGTGAAATACTGAAACTGCGACTGTGGTTGAGTTGTAAAAAGTCGTAATCATGTCGAAAATATTCTTCAAAATAGTACGCAATCCACAAATTACTTATTCGATCTGTAACCGCTTATTAAATGTGTAAGTATTTTAGAGTTTAAATTTTCTACGTTTGCTTGATGTCAAATATTAATTCTAGAGAATCTCGACGAAATTTAATGCACTATACTGGACAGGTTGCACAGAAACTATTGCTTCAACCATCGGCGATTACAGTCATCAAGAATCGTTCTATGTTCATCCAGACTCAGGATACACCAAATCCGGATAGTTTAAAATTCTTACCTGGAGTAGATGTATTGGGTAAAGGAAATACGATGGATTTCCCAACGTCACAATCGGCATATTGCAGTCCTTTGGGTGAGAAGAGTGCTCTATTTGTGTTCGTATTGCATACTTAAATAATGCTTGCCTTACAGCTAAACTGCTCTTCCGTGTCGAAGGAGTACGTTCGGTATTCTTCGGCGGTGATTTCATAACAATTTCAAAACTGGAAGATGCCGATTGGAGTGTTATAAAACCCGAAGTTTTTGCCGTAGTTATGGATTTCTTTGCAAGCTCTTTGCCCATTCTGACGGAATCAAAACCAAATTCGGACACGCAAATCAATGAAGACGACGATGAAATTGTGATGATGATTAAGGAGCTGCTCGATAGTAAAATTCGACCCACCGTTCAGGAAGATGGTGGAGATATCATTTTCATGGGCTACGATAATGGTGTTGTAAAGCTTAAGATGCAGGTAACAAGAGAGAAAACTTTTTTTTTTTCTATTAATTACCGAAATGTATTTGTAATTTTAGGGTTCCTGCTCCTCGTGTCCGAGCTCAATTGTGACTTTGAAAAACGGCGTACAGAACATGTTACAATTTTATGTACCCGAAGTATCTGAGGTCGAGCAAGTGTTTGACGAATCTGATAAGATCTCGGATAAAGTGTTTGAAAAATTGGAGGCATCTATCAAGAAAAAAGAAGAGAAAAATCACAAATTGAATTAGATAATTTATATTGACCCAGAGACCGGGTGGGAGCAGTGTTGAATTAAGCTGGTTCTGATGTGAATATATGTATAGACAAAGAGTAGTGTAAACAATGTGTTTCAATAGCCAAGTGTTTAAATTTGAGACCGTGGCTTTGGTTTCAGAATAAGAATATTTTCCTATTTAGTTTTGTACTAACGTTGCATCTTTGTCTTTGAAGACATGGTGTGATTGACTTCGCAGTATTCCATGGAAGAGAAGTTTCATTAAGAATGGCAGAGTTATTAAGTTCATTGTAGGCATCGAAAACTGCATGCATGAAGATTAGAAGCGAATTCAATTTCAAAGTTTTTATTTTTATTAATTTTCTAAATTTTTAAAGTTTCCTCCATAACTTCTAACCGTCGCTTTCGTCCGTTTTGGTTATTTTCACTCGCTTTTGTCGGAAGGATACACTTTTCACTGCGCTCCCAACAATCTGGAATGCACTGATCACTAAATTCCTGACACAGATTGTGTAACGAACAAATTGTTTCCAATACCTTGCGTACCTCCTTCATGTCCTTAGCCTCGAGTGCATATAGCGTATTGAAACGTCTCATCATCTTATTCAGAACGGAATCGGAAACTTCTTGAGCTTTCCGTAGCAATTCATTAAATCGACTCTCATCGCGAAAGCATTCCAGCTCGAACGGACGAATAAGGTAATGTTTGAGTGGAAAATTATGTCCGCCTATTAAATAGCCACCCATTGGTACAGCCGCTGTCTCCCTCTCTAAAGTATGTCCTATGGGACTATCAGCAAAATTATATTTAGCCGCAAAGTCAACGAAACAATCAATTATTCTTTGATCGCCATCACAAATAATCTGCAAGACAACTGATATTTCCTCATCTTTGCTCTCGAGGAAAATGTCTAATCGCTTTATAGCTATCAATCCGAAGAGATTGGGAAAACGCTTCAGGCTATTCATCTTCTGAAAGCTACCCAAATGAATCTGTTGGGCACTGTGTGAGTTGGGCCATTTGATAAAAGTTTCGTAGTTTTCAGAGATTACTCCCCAAAAGTTGCGGATGATGAGATGACATGCCTGAAGAGGGATCTTAAAACGTCGCGATATTTCCTCAAAGTGTTCATCGGTGGCCAGTTTCCAAAGCCCCAGTGAGAAAATTGTCTGATTCGAGATCACAGTGTTGTTGGTATGAAGTGGTTTTATCAATCCTGTGATTGCTTTATAGAGTTTCTAAAAACAAAAGAATGCTCATTAGATGTGATTTTTAAGTTACAATGCTCTCAATACTAACCTGGAATGTGTTTTTGCTGAGATGTAAATTACTTTCGAAGACATTTATTGAAAGATCCTGCACAAGGTTAATTCGACCAGACGTTGGCTCGTCACTGCGTTTGACCATCTTTGGTGATGAGGAACTTGTTTCATTCTTTTCCGATTTAGCCTTACGCTTTAGGTCTTCTGGTTGCTGTAGATGGTGGCGTAGAAAATATTCGAATCCTTCATCGTCACTCTGCAGTAGAGGTGGTGGTTTTCCAGCAGGATATGAAGGTAATGGTCTTTTAAAGTTGTTCCTTTGATCAAAAGCAATGTCCTTTGCTAAAATTGTAGCAATATTTATTATTAGTGCTTTTTCTTCCATCGTCTAATGTGAAGTTCTTGATTAAACTTCTTCTAGGACGGGCTTAGTTTTTGTTTCGTGAAATATTGATTAATTTTTTGTTTGTTGTCGGTTTAACAGAGTCGCAAAAGGGCTAACAGAAGTGCTAAATTGACAGTGAAAGAGAAAAAGTATTTCTTTTTTTCTTTTCTTTCTCATTTTGTCACACGAAGCATACAAATGTCAAAGTGAACAGTGGGGTTGTGATATCTCATAACATTCATGGTGTATTCACAATTAAATGATGCCAGAAAATGTTTTTTTTTACGAAACCGAAAATTTGTATAAATGGTCGCCTGGGCTTAGTAGGTTAGTGTGTTTGACTGATAAAATGCTTTGCGCGGCACCACCTCGAAGAGTATAATCTTTCATGAAAAGGCTTTTCAATGCGTCATTCGGAGTCGGCAATAAAACTGCGTGCGAAAAATATAACATGAACAATATGAACGGTTGCGAGAAGTTAGGCCCTGGCTCTCTATGAGCTGTTGCGCCAAATATTTTAATTTTTTTTTTTTTTTTGAGAAGATTAACAACAAAAAGAATCTCCTTGGGCAACACGAAGCTCAAATCGGACAATCTTCGTGGCAATTGCTCGCAGATCATGTGATAGAAATTGATCTTGAGATATGAAAGGACAAAACCGAGTGCTATGTCTTGCCAGCAACAAATTTTTACATTATTATAGTGTTTATTTTGATAGTAAAACAAAGCTACTGAAATCCTCTCAATTTGATGCATGTTCGCTTCAATTTTGCTTATTTCACATCTCATTTCGTCGTATTGAGGTAATGTACAGGAAATTTGTCGAATATCGTCCAAATTTCCCCATTTGGATTTAATAAAAAAGTCAGTTCTGTAAATTTGTGATCTTAACTTTAAGTTAGCCTCCTTTCACAATTGCAGCGTGTAGAACATTACAAAGAATTTCACATACAGTCTCACCATTGTGAATCAGCAGAAAAATTATAAACAGAATTGGCTCTGAGGCTGATACCCTTTGCTGCGATGAATGCAACCAGCAACCAAGAGCAATTGCAGTGAATCGAGTCAAGTGTTCAATCGAACATCTTGAGATATTTCAGTTTTCCTGGAATTGTATTTTATTTTATCGCAAACAAATTCCATTAAGACAAGAGATGAATAGGCCACGAAGAAATAATCCTAATTCCTATAGCACAGGATTCGTAAGTACCTACCGATTTGTTTTTAAAATCTAAATTTATGTATTTTGTAAATGCTTGGATATTTTCATCATATGATTAATATACCGGTGGAAAATCGATTACTAATTGCCGTAATGCAGACAAAAGAATAATCTATATTTAGAGCATACCAGTTTAATTTCATCATTTTATTAAATTCAGTACATTGAATCATGATTTAATATTCTATTGTTATGCAATTTGTTGGAAATGTTTAATTGTGTTTTTCTTCCAACGCGAAATAGAGTATCAGGTCAAAGTTCTATGCGAAACTCAATTAGGTCATGTCACTTGCATTCTAAGAGGCAGCTCTATCCGTATTATAGTTCAAGTGAGTTATGTGCATGATGTGTGTACGACGTGCAGTTCGTTTAAAAAAAAATTGGTGGTTGTGGTTATCAGCATCAATTCGGTTGATAATCAGGTTGCTGGCGAATACCTTTGTAATTGCCGTAACAACTCTATGGGAAAACTTATTTATAAAGGTGGTGGAAAGTGGGATGTACTCTGCTATTAGATTACAGCTTTGTTTAGAGCAGTAGATTGAGTAATGTCTCGAGCCCCATTGTTGGGGTGGTATTCATTGCCATAGTCCCAATGCAAGTCATTCTTTTAATCTTAGTCATTGTCTTAAAGAGGCAGCCAATGTTGGTAATTTGAAGATATGATGAGAAAATTTTAAGTTGGTCGACCAATGGTTGGAATAAAACCAAAAGTGTATTAGCAAATTGGTTGAAAACCAACTTGATCGCCTATATTCCGGTTAAGGTTGATGGTTTTGCACACTACCTGCCACCAGACCAAATATCCGTAGGTTATTATCGGTCTCACTGCTGCTATATTATAGAGCCACATGATAAATTTAGAACCCCAGGTTTTACCGAATATCCTTTTACAGGCGTAGAAGGCTGTCATTGGTTTTTGGTTGGTTACCAATTCGCTCATGCTAAAGAACATTACAGTTACAGTTCAACAGAAAACTTTTTAGGTAGGGCTCTTGATGTATAAATAATTAACTTGAAATGAACGAAAATAACGAGCATTTACAAAAGTGAGTACCTATATGTATCTATAAATGTTATTACTTATAAGTATGATCCTCGTCAAACAAAAGTTGACTCAATATGGAAAAGATTCCAACTACATGCTCGTAAATATATCCAGACGCAGTCTTTATTGCTCATATTGAATCAACCTATGCATGAATTTAGTTTGTGACGAGGTTTATATGATTTATAATATTAAATAGATTGCGACAGTCATGGCTACATTATTAATTTTTTTTTTTTCATTTATTTATTTATATAATTTTTAGCAGCAAATATCTCGCCTCGGTCCAGATATTTGATCACAACCAAATTAATTAAAAGAGATACCTATGCAAAAACATTTTTCTTGTAGTTATGTTCATTTACTTTGTTCAAACCTCAAACGAATTTGTATATAACTGTTTTTATGTCAACATTTCGCACTCCATGTAGAATTATATAATTTTTAACCAGTTATTTATCCGTTAAAATGCCTAATTCGATGTCGAAAACAGCATCTATTTCGCTGTCCGTGTCTAAACGACTTTACGGGGCGACACGCATCCCAACTGCTGAAGTAGCAATTCACACACACACCTCTGGCTTTTCTCATTGTAATCTCAATGGATTTCCTGCTCCGAATGAGAGCAAATAAACTCACTGAGCGTTTAATGAGTAAAACCACCCGCAACTGCAAGTCGATTTTAATGGGTAAATAGTTTGTAACAATTATATAAGTACAAGGCAAACAAAACAAGAAAAAAAAAGTAGAACAAATACATCGTTTGGGTCCTGACTGTAAGAATGTCCATAGCTATTCCTAAACAATGAAATAATGTTTGAAATGGATAAACATGATATCGACGAACGCGCAACAACCTTCCAGCGGGGAATTTATACCGACAGCAGTGCATGGGTGTAACGTTCCTTTCCAAAATGCCAATGCTTTCAATGATTCTTTATTACCATGGAGCCAAATGGGGTTTGTAGACTAGAGAGCAAATTTATTTATCACACACATTGTCTTTTGTTTAAGATTTTTAGCTTATTAAACAGTAAGTCTAATGTGTTGACTAATAGAATTACTTAAAAGAATTAGTTTAATAAGTTTGTTACAACTTGGAAAATATCGCGTAACAGTTACAAGTTTTCACACATAACGTCTGCATTCAGACATACTTATATTAATTTCGATTTAATTGTTATTTTTTGCTTTAAATATATAGGATCAAGGGTCGCAAAATAATTTTAACAATAGACAAAATCAACAGGAAGAACCGCCGCGGACACCACAAAGGGTTCAGGCACAAAACAATCCAAGCAAAGCACTGAAGCCAATTCTTAAAAAAGAGACTCAACCTGAACCAGTGCAACCAGAAGTTGTAGTTTCAGTTGTTGAGCAGCCAGATCTTAAATTTGAAGAAGAAAAATTGAATCCACCACCATTTGTATCGGCAGAAGTAGCAGCTGTAGTCGACCCAACCGTAGAAGTTAAGACTTTGGTTGAAAAGGTTGAAGAAAATGTAACAATGTCGCAAAGCGCAAGTACTGAGTCCTTGGACATGACTGATGAAAATGGTACCGGTCTACGTAGGCCGTTCTTTAAAAAAATCTTTGGTGGAGTTCGCAAGAAGCCCTCAAGTAAGTTTAATTTAAAATTAAGTTTTGGGCGTTACTTTATCATCCCTTTTCATTCTCATTGTGTAAGACTTCTGTTGATGGCAGTGGTTGACAAGACAAGCCTTCGTGGAAAAAAGTTTATTAAGTCGAATTATTACTTACACACTTATCCGGGGTGGACATCTCAATCAACAAGCATGTCAAGCCTGCTCGATCGTCAGCTAACTGCATTTAGTTTCGCACACCAAATTGATTGAAATCCCTTTCTACTGAGTCGTGGTTTTCTTTTACTGACTCATGGATTCGAAGACTCTCCGGGTCGGTGCGCTGATTTGCATCTGTTCTACATGTCCCAGCCATTTTAGTCCTTGTGTCTGATTAGGTCGACGTCGCTGAACAGCGGTGTATCTTCTCCTCCACTTACTGTCTATTCAGACGGTATGTTTCTTTCTGACAAAAGTCACAGATAGCCACGATTCAATCGGAACTAGATAATTCACAATGAGATTACGGTCAGTTGAACCACCTAAAGTTAAATCAATTTTTTGACTGGTTAATTGACAATTCCAATGAAAGTCCAGAACCCGAATAATTTTTTATTTTTTTTGTAAATCCTTTTCTTTTTTTCCACAGTCCGTGCTAAGGAGAGGAAAATCCGTCAAAATCGTCACTTGCGCAAGGTAATCTTACCCAAAAATGCTCTGATGGCCCTTTATGAAGTTAAGGGTATTCAAATTGGAGATTTCATTATTAACTCGAATATGGAAGGTGGTTTCACTGCTTTGGTGACCGTTAACAATTGCCAGTACGAGGGTACAGGCAATTCAAAGAGCAACGCAAAAACTAATGCATGTGAGAAAGCTTTGCGTGATTATATCATTAAGAAAATGATGCAAAAGCCACGAGGACAAACATTATGCGAGCCAATGGACACTGGTGAATGTAATGATGCAGCATTTAGTAATTCGACTATAGTCTTTTTGTAATTTCTAAATTTGTTTCTTAATTAGGTCAAGCAACCAATGGTGATGATAGTAATACGTCTGCAGATGAAACAGACGACGTACCAATGGTTAATTTAGCTTCATATGCCTTGTATAAACTTTTTACTGCTTGGGAAAATGAGGGTTTTCATGTTCCAGAGTTCCATACTGCAGCACCACCTCTGACTACTGCACAACAACAAATTACTGATATGATTGTAGAACGAAAGAAATCAGTGGGACGTAATGAACTACCGGCAAATTGGGAGATAATGCATCCAGCTTCACTATTGTGCATTGTACGTATCACTTGCTAGAATTATTTTCATATTTTTTATATATATTTTCTTATTTCAAGATGCGTCCCCGTTTGACCTATACAGATTGCGGTAATAATGGAGACGCATCCCATCCTATCCAGACAGTAAAAGTAATTGTCGATGATCAGGAATTTATTGGTGAAGGTCGTTCAAAAAAGGTCGCTCGTAAGAACGTTGCAATAGCTGTGTGTAATAGTATTTTTGGTACCAACTTCCAGTTGGATGAATGAATGAGATGGTTGCTTTTGTAACGTATTTAAACGCTGTAAGACATTTTTTGCAGCCACGGGCTTCGCGAGAATTTAAAATTATTCTTTCTGATCTATTATAGCATTATACTACAAATTTATTTTAATTATACTAGTAGTATTACCATTTTATATTTTACCTATGATAACTATGTAAACACTTTCTCTTTCAATAATCGATTTTATTATAGGCAATTGTATTATTCATTCAAGAAATTATTATTTGCTGCCACGACAGTTTTAATTATACAAATACTAGAAAAAAGTTTTGTTTTACTTTGAGATATCCTTAGTGCACTGAAAAGTTACAAAATGTGTCAAGTTTGTGCATTCATTGAACTACTCCATGCGAAAAAATCTGCTTCATCAGTGGTAGAGGTTGAACGTATGTTGCTTAACCGCGGTATGGCACAACAGAAATAGTATAGTAATAGGGATGAAATGGCGCGGCCCGAATTTCAAGTTAGAAGTGTCTCCTTGCTGCTCTCTACATTGGTTTGTCAGGCAGAGGTCTTTGCAATCGAGCTGTGCGCGCTTGAAACTTACCTGGAGCTGCTTAAACGCTCATAACAAAACCTATTGGGTTCCAGGACACAAAGGCATTGAGGGGCAATAAGGTCCCATGAGAAGAAAATCATTCATAGGGTCACATGTGTATCTCAAAAAAGCAAAAACACTCCGGCAGCGATTCATCTCCCGAGCAACAGACACACTTTCCTTCACAAACACGGTCCTGTGGTTCCTTCATAGTCTTGATCTTCAATTGTAGGTGCATTTTGCTTGGCACGCTTACCTCCAAGCTCAAGCAAGCCCGTCACAAAAATGAGGTCGGGAGGAAGATAGACAAACTGGATTTATGCCTGGGTTATATCATTTTCAGCGGATGCTGGATGAGCAACATAACGGTAGGTCAGGTCCGGTTTTCAAGAGATTGGCAAAACTGTTCGTAGACGCAAAAAAAAACCCTTTTTGTTTACGTACATTTATTGACTACATAAAATACTTTAAAGACATTAACCCTGTCTACATTTACATTTTTCATTCCATTCCATTCCGAACTAAACATACAAAAATACTACCGTCTACTCGTAAAACTACGTATGTACATACATTGCATTGCTAATTTAGTTGGACATCATCATACAACATTTAAAATTAATTCATGTGTATAAAGTACACTACTTAAGACGTGACAATAGATTGGAGACCTCTGTAGACTTCTTATCGCGTGGCGTTACAATGTCAAAAAAATATCTTTGAATAAACAACCACAATAGTCGACATTCTCTGTTATATTCCAAATGAAAAACATGATATAACTTAAAGACTATATTCACAGCTTTGAGAAAAGAGTTAACGCTGTAGTAGATGTTGTGATAGTTTACAATGAACTTCTTGACGTGCTCATATTTGTAGCCAATTCCAAAGATAAGTGGTTGGGGAGGCAGACCAACTTTGGTATATCTTCTTGTCATGGCATCTGCCACTTCTTTGGCATGCTCTTCGGAGAAGGCCAGATTGAAAAAAGATGTGTGTACATCCCGTATGCTTGGCTCCCACCAAGTGCTTTTCTTCTTACCCTCCGGTGTCATCATTTCCACATAAACTACTTCCGATGGTGCTAGGACAGAGTTTAATAATTGAATTATGGTGCAGTTTTTCATTTCTGAAAAGGAAAAAGACTATAACGAGAGTTTATGAATTAATTTACACCATGATAGCACCCTGGTTTTGTAGGGCTGGATACTCCCTTAATAGTCGATCGCTGATTGCATCATAAATGTCTGTTCTGTAGATGGGAAAAATGTCGACGCAAAATCGATCCCACTTGTCGAAGAGGGATTGAAATTTATCTGCGTACATTTGTTCAAAGTCCATTTCGATCTAAGGCCCAACAATGAGATGTTAGGATTAAATAAAGTTTTGATAAGTTTAAAGCTTACCAAGCTGTATCCGAGATTATGACCTAATATTGGCCACTCATCAACTGCATGCTCCTTTTGTTCACTGTTCATAAAACTTGTCTTACGATGGAGATAAGTTTGTTTCCATCTGGAGAGGACTCCGCCCGATTCGAACCAGGGTTTTGTGTTGTTGCTAAGCCATATTCTTTTAACTTCTTGTTGTTCTAAGGACAAGCGCAAAACAGTCAATTACTATTTCTTTGGTGACAAAACTAACTACCTTTGGTAGGACCATTAAGCCGTGGTTTAGGAGAAGCTGGTCTTTTTCTTTTCCTGTTTCCAGATGGCAGTAGACTGGAATGCCATTCATTTCTGCAACAATTATTATACTCATCTACCAAATATCCACTGGGATTAATTTTTTCCGTCTTGGAAATTGGTGGAGTATAGTATCCATCCTTAAAAAAATGTCTTATTGTTTTATGTGTACAAAAGTGACGAGTTTATTACCTTAATTTCATTCTTAAATATTTTTAAAATCTCATTGCTGAGGTACTCGAAGTGGGTATTTTCCAACGCGTATTTCTGCTGAGTACAATATTCTGCAATAGCCACACATAAACTTGTTCGCCAATTGGGTGGAAGTGGCTCATTCGTGTAGAGGTAGCTATATTGCAATACATACCTTCCCCTTGAAGTTGTTATCAAAATGTTATCCAACCTCTAAAGGCGAAAAACAATGAGGGTAAATGTGGTTAAACATTTTTTTCGTTATTACCTTAGTTAGGAGATCATTGGCATTCGAAATAGTTACTGGAGTTTTACGTAAAGGTGTGATATGTCCAGTATGGACCCAGTTTTGAATGGTCTTGTATGTAGAGGTTGTGGATTTAGTATCGTTATCAAACACACCGTAGCCCTTTAAGTAAAATTTAGAATTGTTTAAGTCAAATGTTCAACATAAGTCAGTTGGCTAGGTAGATTTTTAACATTTAGTCTCTTCTTCAGGACTGTCGGCAGTTTTTTACTTACTCTAGCACTCTGCCAACTTTTCAAGTTTGTGCGAAACATAACTCTTACTGAGAGGTCTCTATCAGGCACCATCACTCTTAGATCTTCTTCATTTAAATTCTTCAACACATCTAAGGTTATTCTGTATTCTGTAAGTAAAAAACGATTGGTACATGCATTCGTGTCGACAAGTAAAGAGCTACAAAAACGTACTTGCAAAGATTTGACCAAGTTCTTTATCCAAACCCCATTCCTTTAACAATGTCCATATAGTTTCCTCCTCCTGCAAAAAAAAAAAAAATAAAAAATATTTTCCAAAGAACTTGAATTTCGTAAGAGTTGGGCTCCGCCGTGAAAGCATTCCTAACGTGCATTTTCCCCCCAAACTAAAGGAACTGAATACATTTATGGTGCTGTGGACACAGACGGATATATCTTAAACTGTCGTGTGATTGGTAGGACAGGCTCATCAAATAATCATGCCGATAGCAAAAGGTTCATACTCGTAATGGTTATAGAAAAATACAGATGATTTTGTATCGGTAACCTTCTGAAAAACCGTAAGAATGTGCTGCTTAGTATCTACGAACGCCTACGCAGAGCTGTAGGCGTCCCTTGCCTTTCAAAATATATTATATACAAGAAGCTAATTGTATTACTCGATGGAATCACTTGGGTTTGATGGTAACCATTTATAAAGATTTATAACACTTACCTCCTCCTCCTCAGACTCTGATTCAGTTTCTTCATCCGATGTATCCTCTATGGCAGGAGTGGCTGAAACAAATATAACATCATCGTCATGGTCTTGAGGTTCTTCTTTGATTCGTACAGGTCTTATGACTTCGGGCTGTGTAGATGTCCTGGGAGCCACAGTCTACGATAGTTTTTTTTTTAGAACTCATTTGCAAATTTATGAACGTATCAGCAAGGAAAACTTACCACATTTTGAATTTCTCTGATTGGAGGCGTTAATAGTGCACGATCAAATATGCTAAATGCATCATTATGTTCCATTGTTGTTATTATTTATTTAAAACAAATTATTGAACTACTTTCGATCCAAGTAAAACAATTTCTATTTAGTTTTTGCTAAGAGCTTTTTTTCCAAACAAATTATGTCTATTGGAAAAAGCTTTAAGGTGTGTATTCAAAATAATGAAAAATATATTCTGAAAAGGTAATAGAATTTGATTTTGTTTTCCCCCGGTGTATTAGCCGTTTTATAAAGTGCGCGTGTGTCAAATAAACGGAATAGAGTTTATTCTTTTGAATTTTTGTTTATGTACAAACAGAACAATTCTTAAAGAAACCAAATTTCAACAAGCGAACTAAATTTCAGGATAATTTGTATACGAAATTTAATTTCGCTTCAAAAGTTATAATGTATAACACTCAGCATCAACATATGCGGTTCTAATTTGTTTGTCCTCATCTTCTTTTGTCATATACCATACCTGATCATCGCATCAACAGCTGTTTGCTATCTGTCATTTCATTTGTTTTTAAAAATACACGTGCAGAGCCAGAAGAAATTTTCTTTTACCATCCGACCAACTACATAATTTGCTTATTCAATTTCTTATTTTATTGTTAATAAATAATAATAATAATAATGGATTCATTTGACTTATTTCGTCAATTGACAAAAGGTGCACATTTTTCTAGAAAGAAACAACCTCCAAATAAGGTAAATAGAGAGTTCTGTTTATGAAAAACATGCAAAAATCATTCGAAACTTCGGATTTCAGGTTGTGACTGTAAAAGAGGAACCTCAAATTGATATCAAAGAGGAAGAACTTAGTGAGGATGAAGACATTAAACCATCAGAAGAACAGTCAATGTTACTTTTGGAAGGTACATCATTTACGGGAGAACCAAAAAAGAAAAAAGCGTTGGTATTTATGAATATATATGAAAAAAAGCGATTGCAGGAGGAAGAACGGGTGAGTGCAAGAATAAGTGAGTTATGGATTGCAGACAACCTTAGATAACTGTAGTGTAAGCTTGATTTGGTGTCAATTCATTTTCTTGCTTATTCTTCATCATTTGAGGTGGATCTATATTGGTAAACCTTTCATTTTAACGTAAAAAATCATTCCAGATCAACACACTACGCAAGATGAATAAAATCTGCGTTATTGGGAAAAACATTCCTCCGCCGATAGCAACCTTTGAGGAGTTGGAAAAAGACTACAAAGTCTCACCAAAACTTGTTAATAACCTGGCATCGTGCAAATACCCAACACCGACACCCATTCAAATGCAAGCGATACCCATTATGTTGAAGGTTTGTGCAAAGAACTATCTCATTCTTTCTCATTTATAACCTATTTTACTTCACATTTGATTAGGGTCGTCCATTAATGGCGTGTGCACCAACCGGCTCTGGCAAAACAATAGCATTTCTGACACCAATCATCAATGACCTAAAGGTGCCGAAAAAAGACGGATTCCGAGCACTTATTCTAGCGCCAACTCGTGAGCTTGCTCAACAGATTTACCGTGAATGCATGCGGTTGTCTGAGAAAACCTCCCTCAAAGTTCACGTCATCAGTAAGGTGAAACAAGTTGAACAGAAATTCGGTCCAACGAGCAGTAAGAAATATGACATTTTAATCTCGACACCGAATCGAGTACGATATTTATTGCAACAGGAACCACCGGTTTTGGATCTAAAAAGGTAGGATTTGCTAACATTTACATGGTTTTTCCTAATCCTCACTTGATTTTGTTGCAGCATTGAATGGTTTGTGATTGATGAGGCTGACAAAATGTTGGAAGAAGGTCAAAATAGTTTTAAAGAGCAATTCGATGATATACTCGCAGCATGTACGAATTCGACAAAGAAACTTGCATTGTTTAGTGCTACGTATACAGTGCCTGTTGCAAAATGGGCATTGAAGCATCTGAGAGGATTGGCAAGAGTGACGATTGGACAGCAAAACTCGGCAACAGAATTAGTTAATCAAGAGCTGCTTTTTGTTGGATCGGAGTCTGGAAAATTGATTGCGGTGAGAGATTTGGTGCGAACGGGTTTAAAGCCACCAGTGCTGGTATTTGTGCAGAGTAAGGTAAGAAGGGTTTTAAATCAAAAACCAATAGTTGTTTTGGAAGTTAAAATACAGTTAGGGCGGCGTTTCTAAACTTCTTTTACTAACTCCGAAGTCAGACTTTAGTGTCGTTGGGTATATTAGTGACCATACTCCTTTGTTTAGTTTATTTTGCCAGTTGTTTTGGAGAGTTTACGCGAACGTAATCTTAGCCGTAGCTTCCTATGTTGTGTCGTTTTGAAGATTTTGCCCACGACTGGCAGAGAAATACCAAAAATTCATTACATTCAGCCTGTCTATATTGATCTGCAAACGTTTAATGAATTAACCATCTCATTTTAAGGACCGTGCGAAGCAGCTTTTCGACGAATTACTTTACGATGGAATCAACGTTGACGTCATACATGCGGATCGGACACAGCAACAGCGGGACAATGTCGTACGAGCATTTCGTGAAGGTCACATTTGGGTTCTTATTTGTACAGAACTGATGGGCCGTGGCATTGATTTCAAAGGCGTTAATTTAGTTATAAATTATGATTTTCCGCCGACAAAGATTTCCTATATTCATCGAATTGGTCGCACTGGCAGAGCCGGTCGACCGGGACGTGCTATCACATTCTTTACCCAAAACGACACCACCAACCTAAGAAGGTAAGTTGAATAAATTGTTTTCTCTTCATCAAATTACTGATGGCATTCACCCTATACACAGCATTGCACAAATAATAAAAAATTCTGGTGGAAGTGTCCCCGAGTATATGTTGAAGTTAAAAAAACCGAAAAAGTCCGATAGAAAACAATTAGCCAACAATGCACCGAAGCGTGATGTTATCTCGACAGATCCTAAATTCGAAGAACGTCGCAAAAGGAAATTAAGTAAAATTGGAGAGTTTGTCAAACGCCGTCCAAGTACAGATGAGCAAACGAAAGAGTCACCTCAAAAAGGTCACACTACAAAGAAGAACAAACTGATGAAAATCTTGTCGGACAATGATGACTTACTCAAGAAGCAAAATAAGTTGAAAAATAAAAGAAAACGTTGATCGTTGTATAAATACAAAATAATTGTGTTTATTTTAATAACAATAATTGACACTTAAGTTACGTATTGGAAAGACACTAAATGGTACACAGTCCTACACATTAACTTAAAAACTACAAAATATACGTTTCCAAGGCACTTGTTCATCTAACATCACATTTAAGGTCATAAAATCGATTTTTATTTAGGATTCGCACAGCCAATCACATGGTAGTTTGGGCATCTTGCTGGCTGGCCATGGCAAGTAACCGGCTGTTTTGAACACCCAATAGTCGTAGGAGACTTTCATAATAAGAGCGAAGAGTAAAATCACTTCCAACGCAATTAGGTAATATATGTAATCAGTCCAATCGTGCGGCGATTGGCAAAGCTTGATTTCCTGTAATTCGATAACTTTCTGTGGCATATTGCGACAGAGGATTTGATTATAGTCGGGGATGTTTGCATGGCGGGCTAGAAGCCAGAGCTGAAGAAAAAAAAAAGTGACGTGAATGTGAGTAGAATATGCAGAGTAGTTCCTTACCTTGAGAACTTTAGCTGAGTTGCAATCGCAGTTTAATTCGTTGCCGCCGAGATATATTGCACGCCCACTGGGATTATTGTCCAGCGCATTGGACAGGAGGTATTCTGGGATCTGTAAAAGAAAATATTTTATAAAGAGAGGGCAGGAAAAAACTTGGAGAAAACTAAACCAGACTGTCTACTTAAACTCCGCTATTAATTGAAACACTGATACCAGCGCTGAGATCAAATGCAGAATAACTCTTGCCGATCGCTGTTTCTTTGGGCTAAGATGGCAATTGAATAGCATAGCACTCTCTCGAATAACTTAAGTGGCGCTATATTGGACCTTTATCGTCCCAGTCCTGCTACATGTACTTTTTCAAGAATAAATGAGGTTGCTCTCGGTTGTTTTCTGAGAAAATCGTGAATCGTCACATCTGCAAAGACGATGAATGAAAAGGAAGATACAATGACAAACTGTAGCCGCTGTTCAGTGGCATTGACCAAGTCAGGAAAGTCCAGATACGATGACTAAGATTGCTGGGACATGTAAAGCCAATGTACACTAGCGCAGTAAAAGCAGACCGCTACTCAGACAGAGTTAGTGGATAGCGACCTCAACTAACTTGGGGTGTGAAACTTAAGGCAATTTGTTGGTTAAGGCCCAGGTCCATAGCGGATTGTACCGCCATAAAATGTAAGTGGGATAAAATAGTTCACCAATAATTTGCCGTCTACGAATATTACATACCCGGAAAAATGTTAAAAATAAATAAAAACGTTGCAAATCTAATACAAAATTTTATCGCGAGTAAGACAGAAAGGTTACAAGCCGTCTCTAGTTCAGAACAGTGACGAGTTGTTAATTAAACAAATCTAGAGACAGTCATTACCCTTAAGAGCTAATCTTTAAAGACAATTTTACCTTGTTTATGGCATTCTTTCTTAAGTAAAACTTCTGGAACACTTCCATGAATTTTGTTCCCTCCAACTCATACATAGATGAGATATGATTCTGGTCTGCGTCAAATTTGAGAATATTCCTGTAAGTTGGATTAGAATGGAAGTGATTTCCAATGCTGGTAATCTGTGCGGGGGCAAAAGTCGGTTGATAGACGTTTTTTTTTTGGATAGACATGTCAGTTTCTTTTGCTTACATTATTATTCGAAACATTCAGAGATATGGTGTTATCGGGCAGCTTGGGGGGCAATTCAATTAAACCAAGATTGGAGCAATCCACTTTAGCAGTAAATAATAGATGTGGCTTATCATTTTTAGTCTGGAAAATAAAATGAGTTAGCGATACTATCTATTTGTTGTTTAAAACAAAACAGAATATTGATTCGTTGTCATACATCGTTTAATACCTTACTTACCGCGAAAACCATTTGCTCTGCATCACACGTGCAGTTCCCATAGCCAGGTATCTTTGGACACTCTGAATGTAGTCTCTTCCAACGTTCTAGCTGCCGTATGGGCACATAGTCAGTCGAGTTGAACCAATTGTATGTTTGATTCCAAAGGCAATATGTAGTGTCTGGACCAACGAACTTAAACGAACTTCGAACAATCGACTCTAGTAGTGAATCACACAACATTCTCTTGTTGCCACTAAAAATAAAAAAATAAAACAGAATCATCTTCACGACATCACGTAAGTGTATCTAGTAAACCGGTTCGTACCTGATATCAACAGTCAAATTCTGGTGGGCATTAAGATTGGGAATACGCGACAGGTTGTTGCTTGATATATCCAATACTTGAAAGTTTTGCAAACTAATAAAGGCACGAGCGAATATTTCGGATAAATTGTTATTCGACACATTAAGGCACTTGACATAAGCAGCTCGAGACATGCTATTTCCAATTCTTGTGATGTTACCATCGGTTATCGCCAAAGATTCAAGCTTTTGAAATGTTGAGTGCGATATATCGAGCCATCGTAAGGTTGCATTGCGAATGTGCAAATTAACCCATCTATCGGTTTTGCTACATGATGATATCACCGAGAAATCAGTTACGTTACAGCAGACCCAGGAATTTGGGATAACCGGGTGCAAGCGACACTGACACGAGTCCGATGAAGTCTCGTTGCTCTGACATAGTTCCGGTTCAGCATAGAAACATGATTTTTTATAATCGGTCACCTTTTCGATGGGATTTTGCGTTGACGAAGAGGTAGATGGTGATTGAGGTGGTTGCTGTTGGGGTGCTTGCTCTGGTTGGATATCCTCTTCGGGTACTACGCGTTCGATTACAGCACAACATATACATAGCCAAAGGACAATTGCTTTATTTAGCGACTGAAATATAGAAAGAAACATACATAATGTAAATGTTAAGACACCAGGAATGTACTTAGAACAGTTTAATTCTTCAAGGCAGGTATTGTTTTTGGTAATACTAGATATGCGATATTATATACTTCCTCAAGCACTCATAATTGGTATTGCTACCCCTAGCATTTCATCCCCTAATCCAGTGCAGGTCTGTGTGGAGTAAATTTTTCCATCGAAAGTGACATTTTATGGTCGCTAATTTGTGTACACTTTGGGGATGGTAATTTTCACGGCAAACATTTATCCGGTAAACAATGCCGACCGCCGTTGCTGTGTTTATCAATCAAACATTTATTTTGCTAAGTGTTGGCTTCATGTTTAAAATAGGGTTTACAGAAAAATAACGCAAGCTAAACAGAAATTAAACAGGGATCGGTCTCTTTAAGAATGCTATATGGGGAGAGAAGGTAATTTTCATTGAAATAAATATTTCAAAATGCTTAATAGTTGAATCAGTGGGATGTTTCACTCCAAGCTGGAGGCAGACCAACAAATCTTTTGACGGAGCTTAAGTTTGCATACGTTTTTATATGCTCCAGCCAACACAGCTGATGCATTCTTTTGAAATCGGAGTTTAGTGTCATTTGTATCTTCTGTCCTATAGGCTTCAAAGAGACCGACTTAACGATCTGCAGCTGGATGGGCCATGCTTAAATCACGTGTCATCAACTCGATCCTAGCGAGTGTTAACAATAAGAAGAACGTTATCTAAAGCACCCCAAAAGTGGAGTTTTGATCTCGCTGATCTGGCTCTAAGAAGTGAACGAAATTGTTTCTTCTTTCGAGGCTTCAGCATGACGGCCATGTTGATATGTTGATGATGTCGCCATTCTAGTACCAAAAAACATTCAGACCTACATTAAGCCGAAGACTCAACCACACGCTGTAACTAGTGAATGGCTGGGCCAAAGAACAAGGTCTGAAAGTCAACTCCTTCAATAAAACAAGATTTATCAGGAATCCTTTTATGGGTGATTTTAGTCCGACAAAATGTTCAAATGTTTAGAATCAGAGACAGGCGCAGGGTTTTTCAGGCCGAAATTATAAAAGGAATCACAAGTCTTCGATTAAGAATTACACGGGACCTGTATTATCATTGAAGGCAAAAAGAATCTAGTCAACATGGTAGAGCGTAGAGAGTATTCAACCTACGTTGTTTCACATGAGCGCTTCAGCCAGAAGACAACATTGAGAAATAAAAAGAATACAATATTTGAGCAGAACATATACTTAAAATGTCATCAAAATATTTTTCATTATATAGAATTAAGATACAATTAAATAAAATGGCCATTGTGTTGAGATCCGTCTTCAAGCTGATGATGCCTACATAGTCTTGTTTTGGCGAACCGATTTAGTGCGGCAATTCCATTTACGAACACTTTCGAGTTTCTTTTGAATCTCTCTTTCTCGATTCTTTTCTGCTGTGTTCAATTTTAATCTCATAACTTGGTTCCGGTCTTCAAGCCTCTTCGATTCCAGTTGAACAATTTTATTTTTTGATTCAGCGATTCGGGCCAGTTTAACAGTGTTATGCAATTTTAGACGCTCAAGCATTTGCTGGATGTTTTCATTACGAAGCGATTGAGCAGTTTTAAGCTTCCTTTCTATGATCAGCTTCCGAGTATCAATACATGCCTTTTGTGGACGTGTACTATGCATCTTTGCGATTTCTTCAGTACGGTTCCTTATCTTTTCTTTCACATCGTTAATAATCTCGTCACGCTTCTTAGCGTATTGTTTCATCTTGGAGCCCAGTTGCTGTTTGGTCAGATTGATAAATTCACGGTTAAGATTATCTCTCTTGCGAGTGGCTTCTTGGACTTTCGCCAGTTTAACAGCATTCAAAGAAAAGCGTCTCTTTTCGGCTTCTTGGAATTTATTCGTGACATCATTAAATAAGCAGTTCTTGTTTGGAGTTATTGAAAACTTTGGTGATATAACATTGGGTTTTGCCTTAGAAAGGTTTAGTTCATAGTTTAATTGGTATTTGGTCATCTCTTGATTATATTTTCTTTGGATTCTACTTCACGGATTTGTATAAATTAATTCCTTTTATGAAATGGAGAAAATTTCGGTTGACTTCTTAATTTATAGCCGACTGATTTAAACTATTGAACGGTAGAGTGTTTTCCCTAAAACAACTTGTTAAGTTTGAGAAATAACTTAACTGATGGGAGGAGTTGTGCTAAGGTGATGCTCACAAACAAAGTCTTCAACTCATAAAAGAACATATTGAAGATGCTTTTGAGTACGTTAAGGCTTTTGTTTTGGGTCCCAATGGGCTAACCACCTCAATACAGTGGGTCGAGCAAAAGACTCTAATCCAACGCACCCAACGTTCCGGCTCGGAGTGTCTTCGAATATTACCTGAAGGGATAACGCAGTAGAGGAAGACCTCGCTTAAGATAGCACGCATAAGTTGAAGTGGGCCTCGAACAATTTGAAGTGCGTAACTGGAGGGGTTTAGCTAATGACCGGGCTAACTGCAGAGGCTTGTTGGTTGAGGCCTAGGTTTACGTCGAACTATAGCGCCATCGGATGCAGTGATACCAAAACTTTGACAGTTGTGCAATTTTAAAGTGGACCTTCAAGGAAAGTAAGTCGAATATTCGCAGAAAACTTAGAAATCAGTCAAGAATCTGATGTTGGCGTCTTCGTGGAAGGCTGCAACGTTAGAATTTGCTATTCTTTAGCCAAAAATATATCGTTTCCAAGGATGTTGGAAAAAAGGGCGTATGAGAAGGCGAAAGGGATGGAAAATGTGCGTCTGTAGCAACCAGATTAGTTCTTAAAACTTTTAACCACATCGAAAATAGTCTGAGAAAGTACATATGTATGACTTTAACTAATTACGATTTTTTTTTGAGAAGGTTGGCGTTTCGATATGTTATTCAATGTCAATATGCGAATATTCTACAATACATATATGCCTCTGAAAATTGAAGTTAATCAGAAGATCTAATCGTTGGAAATACATAAACAAGTTTATTTTTAGACTTTACTATCTGAGTTGGAAATCCTTTTTATTTATTATTTCGTTTTCTCTTATCAATTTGTATTCTTATAACAAGATAACTCGAGTTAAGAGTTTTGGCATTCTGTAAACATTTTTATTTTGTTTGCCCACGAATCGCAGTAAGTGAGATAAATGTCTAATAAAACAAATACGTCAGATGTGTCCAAAACAATCTAGACTGTAGAGTCTAGACAGATCAGCACGCAAGGCAGACAGGTGAACAGAAGCAGTGTTTGCTTATTTCACAACGTTTGAGTGATCACCTCTATCCCCGCAATATCACTGCAATCGGCTTTACTCGTTTGGGATAGGTTGAACTTGTTTAAAAACCCCCGCTTTGTAACTCAACATCTATTTGCCATCTTGTACGGTCTCTAGCGATGTACACATGTGCGCTTCTTCAGCACTGCCTTCTCTTAAACGCCTTTAGAGTGCGACCGAGTCTTTTTTTCATCTGGGATGAATGTTAATGTTGCTTTTGTTTTCGCGGAGATTTTCTACACTACCAGTTAACAAACCAGTCGATATTTGATGCAAGTTTACTATTCTATGAGATGAAACACAGTTAACCACTGTCAAAAAGGCTAATTCATTGACTGAGTTGGTGAGGTCAAGTAGAGCGGATGAGCACCACTGATTCAGCCCGAAGGACGACCAACCAATTCGTCGTATGTAAACAGAGTTATCTGGCTAAGGATCTTGAGGTCTGGAGAGGATTGTTGGTTGAGGTCCTGGTTCACTCCGAACAGTAGCGTGTAATCAAGATTTATCGCTGCTTATCAAAAGGTTGGTGCCGCGAAAAACTTGTTGTGTCCTCTCGCTAAACAGTCCAAACACTAACCACTTCGCTTACATCCGTGTGGTAGTACTGAACTCGAAAAAGGTTAAATGGACTGCTCAAGCACTAGAGAACAATTATCTCTAAAGTCACTAATGCCAATACCGGACGCTGGTTAGATAATATGCCTAGATACAGGAGATTTCTTTCCTTCCTTCGATTCGTTTGGCTTTGTCCCATATACACCAGCCTTTGAAGAGCTACTGTGGGCAAATATTTCTTCGCTTACTAACCAACCAAGACGATATTGCATTATCTACAGACAATAAACTTCGCACGAATACAAAAGTGAGAAGCGACAGTGTACCGTACAACTTTGTCGGTCGCCGCTTGAAATTGAAAGTCTCTGAAAGTATAGGTACTCAATTGTACCATGAGGCATTTAGTGCCTCCGTAACTTGTCTTGCCATAATTGCATTCTCTTCTTTCAAGTCATCAATCGCTTCAGAAATACTGTTTAAGTTTTCATGGTAGGCTTACGGACAGGTTATAGATACAGATTTTGATTTCACTGGAGGGTGTTAAAATTACCTTTCCTTAAACTACTACAGACGACTGAAGTCCATTTAAAAATCCGCACATGGTTACTGATTCTTTCCAGTTGGCCGACTGTTTGCATACAATTACTAGCACTAATTCCGCTTTTTAGTCAAGTCTATTGGAAAAGTATTGCCTGGTGTTATTTTCGTAAAAAGCTAATTAGCATCTTTCAAATTGCCAACTCCACACTATGTACATACAGGCAACTGTGTGCACCCCTTAATGGTGTTTATAATCTTAATTTAGCACTAATTAACAATAGATTACAAATTTAAAATACTAAACAATGCTAAATAAAAAATTAATTTAATATGGTTCAAAACAAATACACGCAGGCGGAGGAAAACAAAACAAAACTTTCAGCAAAGCCATACAGATAGGCAACAAGTGGACCGAACTGGATAATGTCCAACTGTTTGGGTATAAAAATAAAACAGCAAAAGTCTAAAAATAGATTTCAGTGCTTGATAGCGAAAGCGTGTGCACTGCAATTAGACGGGAGGGTATTTTGTAAAATGTTTCATTAGTAATCGACTTGAGGATAACGTACCTTTATCGAGAACCACATATTTCTCCACCAAATTGATTTCCACTGGTTGAACAAACTAAACACTAGATAAGTTGTGATATGCACATAATTGCTTGTACAGCAAATTCCGATCAAAGGGAAATCGTTTTATTATTATTATATTTCCCTTATCAGCGCCCGCTATCATTTCTTTCACATGTTTGGAGCACTACAAGGTCTGGTTTTTGCATCCAGAATCAGTTTACTTGATCCGGGCTGACAACGGAGACAAAAACCAAAACAAAAGGAATTCCCACAAGTTGCACAAAAAGACGAATCTCCAAATATGTAATCAAATTCGGAAGAGACTGCGAAAGTTCGAAACAAAACGAAAGCACGACTATTAGAATTCCCTGCGATTTCTTGACTGAGGTGGAAAAGAAATCAACCATAGTTAACAAAGTGTATGGAATAGAAATGGGTGAAGCAGAAATCAAGCAGTGGGAGTGGGAGGAACCGATTGTTTACTTTTGGTTTGAGGAAATAGTAGATAACCAGGGATGATATTAAATTGGAGAGTTTTAGCTTTAACTTTTATGGTAGGTGGTGGTCGAGTGGGACTTCCATCTTTGTGCACTTAAACAAGAAAAGTTCCATTGTAATGCCACTAAATTAGGTAGAGTAAATCCATGACTGCAAAGCTTAGAGAAGTCCTTTTGGTGAGCAAAGAACAAATGCAAACATCAGTGGAAGTGGACAATGGTTTCTAATTCTTCTTCATTTTTGCAGAGAATGCTCGCCCTATGAGCCGTAAACTGATCCAACTAGGCAAGAAGTATTGCAAGACCTCTGTTATGCTGGTATGAGGCGTAGGTAGTGAATTTAATGGACGAATCGTGCAAATTTGCAATCGTCATTTAAATTATTTTTTCAGATACTCGCGCATTCAATTTTCATTTCCATGCCAAAGGTCCTTACGTTATAAGAAGATTTAAAAACTTCAACACCTCCCGTATTGAATGCGTCCATTTCTGCGAATATCCCACTCACCTTTTATTTATCCATCCCTGTACTCTGAACAGAAATGCACTAACAATCAGCTGTTCAAATGTCATGTGTCGGTAAACAACAAAATTCTTTTTTTCTTTCCAAACCGCAAATTTCTCGATCAAGAAAAATGTAATTTTTAATAACTCCTCTTTAAACAGTTCGTATTTAAATAAAAATGAGTGCAGAAGTAAATCAAACCAAGGCCGAACATTTAATTCAACAACTTAATGCAACAAATGCGAAAAAAGTCGCCCTACTCTTAGTCATCGGCTTTGTGGCATATCATGGAATTCTTAACTATCGATATGGTGAGCCTATTTTCTTTTTCAATTTATCTGCCAAGGAGTTATTATAAGACACTTAACTCGTAGGTAGTGATTCCTGTAATTGGCTCCTGTCGAAAGGCCGCTTCAAAGGGGATAAGGAATGGCAACCTTATGGCTGTATGATGCACAAGTACTCCCAAACGTAAAAAAAAATATTTCAATTACATATCAAGTAACCAAAATGTTATCAAAGTAAATGACTCATTGCAGAGACACAAGACGCTGTTTTCGCTATCTAGCATTTTGGGGTAATAAAAATCAATTCGTCTTCATCGGTGACACCCGAGTTCGTATGCTCTATCAGACGTTCATAAATCACCTTCATCCGAACGACGATGACAATGGATCGCTGCTGCTGGATGATCAGAAATCTGATACAGATTTCGAGGATCCAAAGTTGAAGATGAAGGCGATTTATGTGTATGCTGACGAGATGTCGAGCGGGCTTATGGATTTGTTGACGAAATTCGAGGGAGACACGCCCTCACCGTCGGTTGTCATCGTGGGGTTCACACATCAAGGATTCCTTGGTGGGAATGTAACCACGGACTTGTTAAGAGTTTATAGCACAAATTTGACAAGATTGGTGACTCCATTGGACAGACTTATTGCCAAGAAGTCGAAGGTATTGTGGAAGCTACAAGACAGAGTCAACGAGGAGAAGCTCACTGAGGGTTGGAAGGCAGTTCAGAATGAGGACATCGATAAGTTTAATAGGATTGCACGTGAAGTGTTTCGATATTCGTCGGTCAACGTGTGGGAATCCTCTTCACATATAGCCAGCGGACTGTTGGACGGTGCTGCAGATGGATACAAGCTGAGTGCGCTTGGGTTGCGCCATGACATTCAAATAATATTGAATATGTACTGTAATGATTACATGAACTATAACGATGGAACCTGTTGCAGCAGCGCGGAACCCTACACTATTCTACAGATCGTGTCCTATGCTGTCTTCGGTGTATGGTAAGATTGACAATATATTCGTAGTCGTCAATGGACTCATCTTTTTCATTGCAGCTTCGCTCTGGTGGTGGCGATGTACACTCGTCGTTGGATCATGCATCTGCGTGGCAAAACACTCTACATGCCGCTCAATCAAGATGGTAGTAGCACATCGAGTTCTGTGTCACTACCAGTCGACTATTCCACTCCCATACTCGCGTTGGCTACTCTGGGCATCATATTGGCATATTTCTACCTGTGCGACCGAACAAATTTCTTTATGAAGGAGAACAAGTACTATTCAGAGTTCAGCTTCTGGATCCCAGTAGGCTACGTGTTCGCATTGGGACTGTTCTTCACCGAGGATAGTCGTTTTACCAAGGTCCTAAACCGCGATCAAACAGACGAACTAAAAGGATGGATTCTTTGCGTCGTCCTCATCTACTACATGACCGGAGCTCATCGTGTTCTACCCATCCACATGCACATTCGGGTCCTGATTAGTGCTTATTTGTTTCTCACCGGCTACAGTCATTTTACGTACATGTGGCAGACAGGAAACTCTGGCTTAGTGCGGTTCTTTCAAGTGATGTTCCGAATGAACTTCATGACGATTATATTGTGCTTTTGTATGAATCGTCCGTACCAGTTCTACTACTTCGTTCCATTGCTCTCCTTCTGGGTGTGCATCATTTACTTCCTGTTGTCGCTGCCACCACGTATCACCTCTCAGAGCGCTGATAGCAACGCTCTCCACTACCTTTATTTGGTGGGAAAGTTCGTCGGTTGTCTGAGTGTCATAACGATCCTCTTCATGTCTGAGGTGTTCTTTGAGAGAATTTTTGTAACCCGACCATGGAAAGCCCTCTTCGTCACCACAGACGACGATATCCACGAGTGGTGGTATCAGTGGAAGATCGATCGTTACACTGTCACCTTCGGAATGATCTTCGCCGCATGCTTCCATATCGCTCAAAAGTATAGCATCTTCGATGACAACAACCACGGAAATTTATTTGCTCGACGAACTTCGTTGACAGTGACCTTGTTGGCTATAATAGGTGTCGGCTTTTACACTACTTTCAGCTTTTTTTGCCGCAATGAACAGAATTGCGAAGAGATACACTCGTACATTGTGTTCATCCCGATCATTGGATATATCATACTAAGAAATATATCGGGAATTTTACGGACTAGATATTCTACATTTTTCGCGTGGTTTGGAAGAATATCGCTAGAGCTGTTCATTTGTCAGTATCACATCTGGTTGGCAGCCGATCGACATGGAGTTCTAGTGTTGTTGCCGGGATTTCCTACGTTGAATATGATTATCACGAGTTTTATTTTTGTCTGCGCCTCACATGAGGTGCATAGAATTACACAGATTCTGCTGCCATATGCGGTCCCAAATGATTGGAAGCTGGTAACGAGGAATTTCGTTCTATTTTTCATTGCTCTGATACCGATTGGACGATATGATGGAATGTTTTAGAAAGGAAATAGCCATGATTTAATAAAAGATTCCAAAACACAATCTGGAGAGGCATATCTGCATTAGTGCACTTGTCGTTTTAGGATTTAAGTGGTATAACGCCTGTACTTATAATTTATTCACGAAATAAACACATAATACACAACACATATATGCTTGGAGGGGTTTTTTTTTTTTACACGCATAGGGTTTATAATATTATGTTAAACTAGGATATTAAGATTTATTCAGTATTAAAGGAACGGTGGTGTGTTCCAGAAGGTTAAACCAACTAGCTATAACTTTAGTTGTTTTCTGTGTAATGCAGCTACCAGAGTCCTTGAAATCTTTTGTCGACAATCTAATTGGCACCTATCACTGCGATTTTAGGTCAGGATAGTTTATAATCGACCAAATTCTCAAACTCAAGTACATTCTGGAGAAACCAAACGAAGTCCAAATCGATACCCACGATCTCTTCGCGACAGCGACTTAGTCAATAAACGGCACATCATTAAGTGGTTCAGCATTAGGGACGTGGCTGAGAGATACTCATAAATGGTGTAGTTTGTACAAAGACGGCTGTCTATCAGTTTTCTTGTATCCAAATCAAACAAACAAAACAAATACTTGGCGCGACAGCTCATAGAGAACCAAAGCCTAGCTTCTTACAACCATGCATTTTATGCGTGTTATATTCTTCGCACGGACCTAGAGTTTAAATGCCGACTCCGAACGGCGAATTGAGAGGTTGTTTCATGACAGGCGAAAAAAAAAAACGTTTGGTGGTTTTGAGAATCGAACCTGTGTCTCTCGCATAGCAGTCTAACGCACTAACCACTAAGCCACGGCGACAACTCTTGTATCCAACGCAATTAAATCTAGGGCAGTGAAGGATAGTTGCAGGCTCTCTAGGAACAAACAGTAGAAATCTTGAAGTCAAGCACACAATTTACACCGATGTTCTGTCGAAAACAAATCATAGATTACCGTATCTTAACCATTGTAACAGTGCTAGGCTAATTTGGCCTACATCGATCTTAAGAGATGGAAAGCCATAATTCGACTAAAAAAGATCAGCTCCCTAAACTAACTAACATTTTAATAGGGCACTGTATCCTAGGCAGACATGCTTAGCGTTGGGACATTGTACGCAGCGGCTATGAAGGCAATGAAAAGGCGGCCGAACTGGTAAGAAAAGGATCTGCGTCTTACTTCATGATGCCAAGACGGCTTACCACAAAGCACTGCTAAAAGCTGTAGTTAAAAAGGAAAGTGCAACATAACTAGACGATGATAGAACCTCTACCAACCTCTTTCCAAAAACGAACGCAGCAACTTCACAATTCACCAGGAGTTAGACTCGAGTATTCACAGGATTTCTAATAGGACACTGCTGAGTTTAAAAGCATCTAATGATTTTGGGAATAACCCGTGATACCCAGCAGAACATATTCGGTGTCACTGTTTCTGCATCATCAGAATACGCCATCCATACCCAGGCAATTACTATCGGGAAGCGGAAGATATAACCAGCAGCTCAACTTAACGCATAGATTGGTTCGTTACTAACTTTGGTGTTGTAGATGGATGAGCTATTAAAAAATAAGAATAGACCCGCAGTGATAAGGAATCATCTCCCACTTCCAATCTTAATCGTATCTAAATTAAGTAATTGTTAAGCATGTTTTTCTATTCCATGAGCTGATCCTCAATCGTCTAGACTCTTGACCGGGTGTTGTTTGGGTTTTCGTCCACCTGTTTGTTCCTTGGTTATGCTATAGACGGTTACATTTGTTTGTGATTACGTTTAATACCAAACGACAAAGAAAAAAAAAAAACACAAATCAATTTCTAACTTTATAATTCGCATTATAAAGATATCATTTTATTCACTATTTAATTTCTGTCTATTAAGGGATTTAATATATATATATATATAATTAAATTTTGCAACACATCTGCTTCAAATATGTATATATATCCATTTACCATTTAAGTATAACATAATTGTATCTAAACAACATATTTGTACAATGGATAAAATATTTGATTATACAATTTGTGGTTATTACAATAAATACATTTCACTTCTAGCACATTTTTTTAAACATTTTTATAACACATTCATTTAATTTTTTTTTTGTTTTGTTTTCAGCATTAATTCTTTAGTAGCATTTATAATTATTTATATAAAAAATAAATAATAAATATGTCGTTTTAAAATGTTTTTTGTAAAAATTTTGCAAAAAACTTGTTTGAAAATTGAATTTGATTAGATTGAGATTTTGAATTTTTTTTTTTTTTCATCAGTGCCAATTGAAGAGTTTTACTGAATTTAAATTTATATTTTATTTTTTTACTAATAATTTTATTTAGTGTAATAGTTTTGGGTTTGTAAATATTTATTTTTCTTTTTTTTTTTTAAATAATTTTGAACTTATTTCTCATGTAACAGGTAGATTTGAAAAATTTATTTTGTACCATAAAATTGTGTGTACTTAATTAAATAAGAGAAAAGAACCAAAAATATTTAACAAAAATATACATTTATATATATATACGTAGTGGTATATGTATAGGTATATTGTGTGTTGAATTTTGTTATAAAAATAATTATTTATTTAGGTTTCTATATTGTTTTGTAAAATATATATAACATGTATGTATACATGAATTTAAAATAGTACTAGTAATAAATATCAAGAAAATACATTTATTTTTCCTATATTTTAGTTCTATGAGTTTCTTCTGTAATATTTATTATTTAAAAAAAATATAAACAAGTGAATTTTAATTTTAATTCTAGAAGTGTGTTTTTCTGTTTTTCTTTGTAACAAAAAAAAAATAGGTGAGGACATTCCGCTCGTTACATGTGGCATAATGATTTGGTGGCCGCTTCTAGATCATCAAACCGGCATAAATGTTCTTGAGAAAGTCCAACGTTTGGCTTGCCTCAGCACTACGGGTGTACTGAAAATCTCTCCAACAGCTGCGTTTAAAACCATGCTTCACTTACTGCCAATAGGCATTGGTGAAGTGGGTAGTGTGTTCGTTTGTGACCCGACCTGTGCAGGTTTGAGACCGGTTAGGGAACAGCAATAGCCATCGGAAATAAAAAGAGAAAGGAACAAAATCTGAGCTCCCACGTTTTTGCCTGGAAGTATGTACCGAAACCGAGAATGAGTGCTCGTGGGATTTGGAAATTTCCTTCCCACTAACGGGGCACTTAGTCCCCATCAATGGTGTAAGAAAAATGTGGCCATCCTATTAATTCACCGCAGCCTTCTTAATCAACTGATACGCTGCCCACTTAAAATGGCTTCAAACAGCTTTGAGGTCGGTGACGGTGTCTTTTCAGAAGACCTTGACATTCGCCACTTCTTCAGTCTCCCTTATCACGGTAGTGTTTCAAGCCGAAGTCACGGCTATCAGTCAAGTCGCCACAGTTTGGTTGAAGATTAACCTTTGTATACAATACAACAATATCTAGGGCAGTGAAAGATTGTCGTGTGTTTTTTAATGAGATCTCTAATCAGTATGATGTCACATCCGGTTGTGTCCTTGGTCACAGCGACATTCCGGGTAACTGGTCAGATAGGTCTCACAAGGTATAGACGGTAGGAAGCTCGAACATGTCAAAGTGCCTATGTCGTTTGTTAACACCTGATTTACACCGATGTTTTGCCGTAAGCAAATCATATTGCAACAATGCTGGGCTAATTTTGCCCACCTTTCGAGATCGAAAGCATTAATTCGACTAAAAAAGAGAGCAGCTCTCGAAAATAAGTGACTTCCTCATATGACACCACTCATCGTTTGGGTATTGTGTGCAACAATTTCTACAGGAACTGTAGAGACGAGGAAGAAGAATCTTTTGTACATGTCCTTTGCACGTGTCTCGTCATTGTTAACGTCAGAAAAACCACCTTAGGCGGATATTTTTTTAACCACCTAAATGATCTGAACTTCGCCAGCATGACCGATCTAAATTGCCTCGTTAGGAAGTCTAAATGGTGTCAGGAATAGACTGGTGTCCTGATACACAGTGGTATCTCAATGAACTCACTTTTTGTGCAAGTGTACCTCTGTTGGAGGACCACTAACTAACTTGCAGAGAACATTCCAGGAAGACCAAAAAAAAAAAAAAAAAAAACTGAAGTGCTTGAATCTGATAACGAGTTAATTTTAAATGAGTATTGTTCTTATTTCTTTTTTGTACAAAAAAGTCATAAAAATATTAAATATTCAATAAATTGTTAGACAAAGTATTATTTGTGTTTGTGTGTGTATACATTTCTATTGTAAATTAATGAACAACGACCTTTGGCTTACAGACAAATGAGAAAGAATTACCCTGTTTTAGTACTTTTAGTTTTAGTACACTTTGAATTGATGTTTTACTTTTTTGCCTTTTTGGAATAAATTTTCTAAATATAATTAGTTTTACACTTAAATTTTATTTTTGATTTAAAGTTGTTTGTATTTTTTTTTTGTATTCGTTTTTAGTTACATATAATATATAATTTTTCACTAATTTGTAACTACTTTCACATTTGCTTATGTGATTTTTTTTTCTTTTAAATATATTTATGTTTTGACGAGTATGTTTTGTTTTTAAACGATTTTTAAGCATAATTAATAGCATTCGATTTTATAAACAGCATTATATTATATGTTTACAATTAAATTGTATTCTTTTAATACATATATATGTAGATATATTTTGTATTTATATGTTTTTATTTGGTATATTAAAATTTTACTTTACAACAGAAATATATTTGCTAAAAAGTCTTCTTCGCATAAGATTATTGATAATTTTTAAATGAAATTAAAAAGAAAAAAATTAAAAGAAGCTATTAACTTAATTTTAAACTACGGGATCTTTAACTAAAATAATGCTAATTAAATATTATAATACGTGACGATATGTGAGAAGTAACTTGATAAAGATATTTTTTATAAATTAAAAAAATAATAACATATTTTAATGCAGGAAGAACGTACATTGTCTGCACTTGCAGACCTCTCTCACACTAGTATTTTAAGTAAGGCTATGGAAGGATGTACATAGCTTGGAATGAAATGGATGGTAAATATAAACACACTTTTAGCCGTGAGTATTCCACACTTCGACGCTCTACTAAACATTGGTGGACCATAAGTCTAAAAATTTGACAACATTCTAAATTTAGGTACTAAATATGGTACGGCTGTGGATAAAAACCCAGGATATCCGCCACCTTTTTATTGATTTAAGGGGTCGGGTGTAAGAGCTATAGAGCCAAGCTAAACATAGCAATGTCTTGTTTTGGTATCCCTGCCAAATTCATCCGTTTGTGGAGGATGACGATGGAGAATGCATGCTACTCCATTAAGGTCGGTCAAGACTTTTGTTGACAAAAAGGATTTGGACAAAGCGATGCGCTGTCATGCGACTACTTTAACATCGTGCTTGAAGGAATAGTGGAGAACTCACGCACCAACACTGGAGGGACAATTTTTCAAAAGTCGTAATGTCAATGACGCTTTTGCGAGTCTTGAAACGGAAGCGGTGTAGATGGGTTTAACAATTAATGAGAGCAAGATCAAGCGAATGCTTTTAACAAGAAAGGACACTAAAGACCGACATTTTGGATAGAACGCCACCGTTGATAGATATAACTTTTAGATAGTTAGGGACTTTGTCTACCTAGGCTCGGCTATTGATTTCGACAATGGCACGAGCGCTGAGATCAAACAGAGAATAACTCTTGCCAATCTGTGCTTCTTTCGGCTAAGAAGGTAATTGAATAGAAAAACCCTCTCTCGAACAATTAAAGTGACTCTTTATAAGATCTAAATCAACTCAGTCTGGCCCTATGGGACAGAGGCATAAACTTTCTCAAAAATAGAAGCTCTTGGTTGTTTTGAAAAGAAATTTTTTCTGGTGATTTTCTGCATACACAATGAGTTAGAGAGGAAAAACAACGACGACGCTGTATGGGTTGTACAGTGACCTCGACTTAGCCAGAAGAGTGAAGGTCCAACGACTGAGGGGACTGGGTCATGTAGAGCGGAAACTTTTAACGCACGTAAGTGGAAGGGGACCTCAACTAACTTAGCGTCCGAAACTGGAGGCAGTTAGCTAAAGATCTGGCTGGCTTGAGATGCTTGTTAGTTGAGGCTCACATTCACTCCGGGCTGTAGCGCCACTTTAAGTTAGTTAGTATGTAAGTAAGGTTCGGCTGCAGGCGATTCGTAGGCAACGAAATCGGGAAAACTAGAGCTGGGTTCGGAATGCTCTCACAAATGTGGAAAAATAATGTACTAAGCACAAAAAATAACCTGCAATGTTGTGCTCCAACGTATTTACTTACGAGTACCTGTAGTACTTGAAAGGTGATTAAGCTGCAAAAGCTCTTTTTTTGACCGAACTCTATTTCAAAAGAATACCTTTATCAGAGAACGGATCAAGAATCTACACACCAACTAAAGGAGCAATAGATGGTTAGCCTACTCACCCAGTGTGTCCAACTTAAACAAATGCTTCGAAGGACGGTTGACGAAGAAATGAGGTCTTTGAAAATGGAATGAACAGAACAGAGGGCTTCAGAAAATGAGGTTTACCTTAGTACGTATATCATCAGCATAGTGGAGGGTTACTTTACTTTAGGAACATTATCTTACAATACGACAAACATGACGGAACAAAGAAATACTAGATAACTTTTTGGCAATGCCCTCTGAATAAATCGAAAGGTGAACTATAGATGAGTGCGTCATCTGAGCTATCTTCTCAGGGAGTAGGGGACTCAGCAAAAAGTGCCCCCAAAAAGGTATTAGGAAACGGTGATACCTGAGTTATGTTTTAAGGGAGTAAGGGACAAAGCAAAGAGCGCACATGAGAATCGATTAAAGATCCAAAATCATGTCATGCGCAGGTTACAGTTGTCGGCAACGAAAGGGAAACTCTCTAGTAATGGAAACAAAACAAGCCTTGGAAAAAAGGATCAATTTAACAATTGACGATCCCAGCAAACGTACAAAGGATAACGATTATGGTAATGGTTCATGTAGGAAAAGATTTAACCACGAACTATACGAGCTGTACAGCGATACCGACTTGGTCAACAAAATTCGTGTACAACGATTAAAATGGCTAGATGATGTAAAGTGGATGAAGGCCAATGCTCCAGCTTTAAGAATCTTCGGCTTCACCCCTGAGGAACTACGTAGAAGGTACGATCTTATCTCCGATGTGACTTCGACCAACTCGGCGTTTGTAACTGAAGGCTGCTGGCAAAGGATCATGCTTGCTGGTGAGGCTCCGATTCATCCCGTATTGTGGCGCCATCATAAATAAGTGAGCTAATGGAGTACATGTAATGATATAAAGTACCAGCCCAAATTCTCCCCGAATTGAAGCGCCACTTAAGTGTCAGGGAAAATGTCGACACATTGCAAACGACATGTTAAAAATGCGGGTTCATTATTTCAATCATTTCAGTGATATAAAGCTTCATTGAGCGATAAAAACCACTATAAGGCCAAACTGAAAAATATATTTTTTAAACACATAAATAATTTTCTCATATTCATAAATTAAAAATTTACTTATAAAATAAATAAAAAGCTACTATAAAATTTCAAATAAAATATATCATATTCGATTTGTTATAAACATTTTCTCTTAAATTCCGCATATTGCATTGACTTCCTACATAAAATGAATAAATTAATGTTAAATGGAAATAAATTTAAATTTTGACAAAGAAAAATACCTAAATTTTAATTATTAAAGCGATCCCATGGTCAATTTCTAAATAGTTTACAAGAAAACTAGAGAAAAAAAATCATAAATAAAAAGTTTCATAAAAAAAAGTTTAACACAACATTTCGTGAAAAGTATATATATAGCTATCATATGTATAAGTATAGACAACCTCTACCTACGGACATGCATTAAACTATTTTTGATTTGTTTTTTTTTATATTTTTAATACATATTTGCTTTTTTGTTTTTCTTTTATTCTTACATTAACAATTTCTCTCTAGAATGTATATTATGTAAATACAATGTGTTTGTATAGTTTATTTGGACTAAATATTTTTAAGTTAACTTAAGCATCCACCAATTTGTTGTTTATACATAGGTATGTCTATAAATTTGGATATCCCAATAAAAATTTCATTTTGATAGTTTTGTTTTGTATTTTATTTTATTTATTTTTGATTAATACATCAATACTACACTGATACATAATATATTTGTATGTATTTGTTGTTTGCTGGATTGGAAATTATTTTTTAAGAACTTTTTACGCCATTAATGGGTTATGTTTTAATTTTAATATTTTGTTTTTTTTTATTCATTTTTTAAAGAAGCAAGAATTTCTATTGTTTTATAAGAGAATTTTCTACTAATTTTCCAATTGTATTGAATTTTTGATTTAGATTTTTGAGTTCTAATATGTTTTTCTAGTTAAGTAGATTAAAAATAGCAATGTGTGGTTAAAGATAAGAAAGCAATTGTTGATGTTTTTTTTTTTGTTTTTGATTAAAAAGTTTTTTTTTTTTGTTTTGTTAAGATTCCTTTCCGGTCCAGTTGAAGCTTAGCCTTTTAAATTTTTTCATTTATATGTAAGTCTTGTCCCTAACATATGTATATGTATGTATGACTTATTTGGTAACGTCTTTTATTTGATTTTTTTTATAAATATTAACTTTTCGTCGTCATCATCGTTTGTTTTTTATTTTTGGATGGACCATGATGTGGTCCATCTTTAGTTGGGTACTTATAATAATCGTCGAGGTTTTCTACGAAGCAAGTTTTTTTTGTTGGTTTGTTTTTAACTGTTCCTTATATTATAATAAATACAATATAAATACTGGTCCTTTGTTTTCGATAGCAATTTTCCCAAAAAAATGTTTAAATCCGCGTTCCCTAATTATTTATTATTTACCGACTTCTTGGTGTTTTTGCATTTTCTAAGGACTGCTTTCCACTTCATCTTGTATTCTTATCTATTGGTTATAGAATAGGATACAAGTTGAAATGGAACACAGATCGGAGGAAAATGTTGTCCATGCAATGTTGTCATTTATGATTTCTTTCTACCTCGACGATTACAAAGTTTGCACTAGTTGCGTTTAGTCAGGATCATCACAAATTCTAGAAAAAAAGAAGAAAAAAAAGCAATAAGGCCCTCAAAATATTCGATTGTTCAAAATTCTACTGTTTAATGGATCTAAGTCGGCCCAAAGCAACTGCTTTCATGACTTGTTTTTGTGAATCATAAAATATTTACTTACCGCTGTAGTTGACCATGCCATCGCCATCCATATCAGCTTCCTTGATCATATCATCGACTTCAGCTTCTGAAAGTTTCTCACCTAAGTTCGTCATTACGTGACGAAGTTCTGATGACGATATTAGTCCATCATTGTTCTTATCGAAAACTCTATAAAAAGAAACAAAGGAATAGAGATGCATAGATGCAGGAGTTGAGATAAATTTTGAAAAAAAAAATCCGAAATAAATTTACTTAAAGGCTTCTTTAAGCTCGTCTTCACCATCTGGATCTTTCATTTTCTTCGACATCATTTGAAGGAATTCGTTAAATTCAATTGTTCCATTTCCGTTTGCGTCAAAAGCATCCACCATGTTTCGAAGCTCGGTTTCTAGAAAAAAGGGGACAGTTTTACAAAAAAAGAAAAGAAAGTGAAAGTAATGCCAAATTATTACCACTTGGGCGTTGACCTAAGGACCGCATAACAACACCCAATTCAGACATGGATATAGTTCCGTCCTCATCTTTGTCAAATAGCATGAATGCTTCCTTGAATTCTGGAATAAATAAAAGCGATATGGTGTAAGGAAGGCCTTGAAGAAGGTCTGTTTGTTTTCTAGAAACTTTAGAAGATCTCAATCGATTTTTTATAAAACTTTCTACAACGCACAGAGCATCATTTCTAAATCAAATGACCCCTTACATGAGATTTCTTAAAATATAAAAAAAAAGATCGCTAACCTGCTACTTGATCTTCTGATAGTCCATGCTCGGTCTATAAAGTAAAATGATTCGATTTAAAATATTAAAAAATGTTTAAATAAAATTTAAATTTAAACAAACCAAATCAATTTTAACAACCAAATCATAGGTTTGGTGTTTTTTCTTGCTTTTCTTTTGTGACTTTGGAACAGCCGCTGCAGCTTTTGGCGGTCCCGCACTCAACGATTGTTTAGGTGTCAATGAACCCTTGTTACTACCTGAACCGGATTGTTGTTTAGCCGGTGCGGGCTGTTTGGCTGTGTGTGCTGTTGCCTTAGCTGGTGCTCCACCTTTTTGACCCGGTCCGGGGGTCTTATCACGTTGTCCAGATTTGGTGTTATGACTTGATCCATCTGCCGGTTTATTTCGTGCCTAAAAAAATGAAACAACATTTAATTTTATTACCAAGGTACAGTAGACGCCTTATTTACTTTCTCATTAAAGAGAAAGATGTTAGATTTGTGAAATATTTCGATCTTAAGATTTTCAATTGATCTTGAGATACGCGATAAATACCTTTCGTTTGAGGATTTAAATTTCACATTAGATTAATGTCAAGCTAGAAGAAAAACTTAAATGAGGTCATACAAAAATTTAAGGCGGAGGGCTAGGCCTTATGCAAGCTTAGTGTTCACATACAACAGCTCTACAAAAGATTACTCAAGCCACAGAAATCATTCTTAAAATGGAGTTACTAGAACTTTAACCATCATTCCGTTGAATGGCTAGAAAATGAGTTTATAGGGATACGCTCAGTTTATGAAAGAAGCCTAAGGCACTTTAGAAAGCTTAAAGCTGAGTCCATTCAAATTAGTTATTCAGAAACCAGATGACTTAGCTCAATCAGGGTTTCGAAGTCAGTCAGTGGCAACAGTTGCTAACTTTGGTTTAGTAAAGGCAATACCGTGACATGGTACTTCTATTTTATTGCACAGCCATTGCATTATCATTGAAATTAAGTTGAAGATTGTCAAGTTTTTTCGTGAACAGATTAAGACTTCTTTTTCGATTACAGCGACCACTGGGACATGTCAGATTATGAAGCTGTCCGATTGCTATCCAATCCGGTAATCGTCCTTAATAGTGACCCTAAATCCTTCAACATCATTACATCGTCTACTGTTTAGTCCCTCCCCGTTGTACTGTCTGATGAGCTTAATAATATTCATCACCTGGAAAATGGCTCGATAGAAAGTTAAGAAATCCTAAAAGTCGCAAGAAACAGACGAACCTCAATGAAGGAAACGTAAGGTAATTTTCTGGAGATACCACCTAGAAACGGCGGTCATGAATTCAGTTGAAAATATTTCAACTCTAATCCTTCTTCCCTTGTTTGTGAACGGCCTAACAGATTGACAAGCCTCGGGTGGCAAATTGGAATCAAACAAAACGATTACATAATCATATTCAGTAAAATCTTACGTAACAATAGATTTACTCTGTATTCCAAATACAAAAAAAAAATGTTTTCTTAATAAAATGTATTATATCTCTGATGCAATCCTTGTTTTAAAAAATAAACAAAAATTTGCATTTCTTTGATGATTATTGTCGTGATTATATCACATTTATGTAGACAGTTTAAAAATGTTAAGATTTTATTTGTTTCTACTTTGTTGAGTGATGGACTTTTAACAGATGAACTGAATTAAAAAAAAAAGAAATTAAAATTCAAAGAATATAAATTTATAGTCCCCCGCCATGTTTAAGAAAATAAAAATAATATTCTTTTTTAAATAAAATAAATCTTTCCCACACACAATATTAATTCACGAGAAACACGTTTAAAAAGAAAGAAAAGCAAGGTAAATTTGTTTCTAATTTAATTATATAACTCTGGCAAAATTTAAGTTTTTCATGAAAATTATAAAGTTCAACAGAATTATAAATTTTATTAAATTATTTAAAAGTAAAATGAAGAAACTATGCAAGAAGTATGTACTAAAAATAGACGACAAATACTTTTCATTTTTATAAATGAATAAAGTCTCAGAAATTAAGGATTTCATAAAAAATCGTTAACAGCTTGTATCATCAGTAGTGTTGCCAGATGTTTTCAGTTGAAATTTTACAATTTTTTGAGAAAAAATATGTATTTTGTTTTCTATTACAAAAATGTCATTGCATCAGATGAATTATGGAAAAAAAGGGGTTCAGTCAGTTGATCACCTAGACCAAAAGAAGGCCCATTGTGATACCACTGTGAGTTTGATCTAATGCAACTCCTTAAACTATTTACATTTAGATCGGCCATGCTGGCGACATTCAGATCATTTAGATGGTTTAAGTTGGTTTTTCTGATGTTTGCAAGGGGAGAACATGTACACTACAGCCTCTTATCCTCTTTGATCGCGGTCATACTGTTTTCAGTTTTCCAAACCAAGTGGTCTGGCATCCACGGTAGTTTGGTTCTCGAAATAGAGGTTCGGTCTTCATTTACCCTAACTGCAATTTAAAAAAACACAAAGGGGGCGATCTTAGGAAATAGGGCGAATTGTTTGAGTTCTAATAGAGTTTTAAGGGTTTACAAATGAGACCATGGAAAACAAAAGGTCCTATCTAACGAAGCTTTAGTCAGTTTCACTTTAAATTCTCAGGAGATAACAAAGCTTAATTTTAAGGTGACTTTATACTTATGTTTAAGTTTAAAAGAATAGTTACAAGTTCTGCGTAAAATATCTAGGTACCTTTAAAAACCGAAACATTTAAGATGATGTAACCACCACCAATGGGTTTGTTCGATTTAGACTCTTTGGTCGTCTATGTACTTTGTCGCTGTGAAAAGAGATGGTGAATGAGCCATAATCTGGGAAAGAGTTTGACAAAGCGTTCATTTTCAGTCGTGATGAGGCTTCTGTAGAACAAAAAGAACCTTCCGGCACCAGCCGCAAGAGATAGGTGGATTTCTTTTGCATGCAACTTATATACATATATTATATAAACAGTTGAAGGGACCATGGTTTTGGTGTTTAGGATAGAGGTCTTGAAAAGTGGCATTAAAATTTTTTTTGAGTTGCGTTATGAGGACCTCTGCAATAGGTAGTATTTCTTCGAAATGTTGATGTTGCTCCAAAGCGAAACACAATTAGGATGTTGGTTCCGTTGGGAGAATAAACGTAGAGCTGTTAAGAGAACCAAAAAGATTGTAGAATGCTGATATTCTGTTCAATTTTCGTTTGGATTCTTGCTTTAGAGTAATTTATTTGTCCGATATAACTTGAGGCTCTTCGATTTGATAAATATTCACGCTTGTCCACAGTTTTTAGTGACAGTTGTTGGACAAAAGTTCTGGATAATCAGTTGAAGTGTATACTCGGAGGGTAGACGAACATCGGATGTTTATATTTTTGAAACGCTCATCACATAAGACCGACGAGGTCAACCCTCTTAACTTTTCTCTATCTGGAGGAGGTTAGACGAATTGAAGTGCCAACTCCTGTTACAAGTTGAAAACCATCTTCTTACAGCAACAAACAGGAAAAGAAATGGATGGGGAAAGCGACACTTTGAAGGGTTGTGGGAAACCGCTGTCGAATCATTAAAATTTCATCTTCACTGTATCTTCAGATCCAAATGGACAAATATTTGGTGCGACGAGCCATGGTCTGGCTTCTTGCAACCATTATGTTGTGCGTGTTGTATTTTTCATACGAATGGAAGAGACCTACAGTTCTATAGCCGACTGTGAACATTGGATTAAGAAGCTTTTTCATGGCAGATAAGTTTTTGCAAAGTTTGCTATCCCAGCGAAGAAGTGGTGCTGTGAAAAACGTTTTTAACCTATGTCATCTTACTAAACAGTTCAACGCACTAACCACTAAGCTACGGCGACCATTACATTATGATACCATCACTGCTAGCATTATTGATGCTAGCAATGCTTTTGAAATATACAAGTCTCCTTGTTGTGATAACACTTTTGGGAGTGCTGGTGGATGAACTATCTGCTTGAGCCGGTATCTAAAGTCAATTACAAGAAGCAACGTCCAAAAGATGAAGTCAGGCATTATGGTACTTACTTAGAAAGGCTATTACTTCCATTGCTGAAAGTGTGAGCCTTCGACTGTCAATCGGAAAGATAGCCGAGGGCTCTCTTTAAAATCCCATTTCGGATAAACCATTTGTATTCGAAAACGCTCCACTGTTGATGATTGGCTCTTGGTACTCTGTTACACAAGACTGTTAACATAGCGTTAATCCAAGATAGCCATTTTGAATTATGAACTCTTAGAGCACTTAAAAAATATTTCAAAATCTTCTTTTGTCTTGACCATCTATTCGTACAATTTCTCAACTTATCTTTCTTCATTTTAATCCGACAAACTAAACTCAAAGCGCATATTTATAACGTCGACCATAAAATTATTTATGTCAACGTCAACATTCCAAAGAAAAAAAAAAAAAAAAAAAAAAAACCGAAAATAATTCTTTTTTTTTTCGAAAAAAAAAACATTTCAATTTTATTTCCTGTCAACAAAAACCAGGGGTCGAGACACTGTCTGAATTAAGATTAAATTTGGAACACCAGCAGTAATTTATTACTACACAGCATGTCAGTATTAGCGCCAAGATAAAACGGCATTAATGTCACCAGGGTGGCATCGATAAACCTATAAAATAAAAAGTATTTCACGCGGTTAGTCTATGCTTTCATTGATAAATCATAAAAACTAAAAATTATGATGATGACAATGTCGTGGAAAGATTTAGATTTCTAAAACTTCAGTAGGTCAGGTTTTAACACAGTGTCTCTGGGCTTATGTCGCTGGATATTAAAAATACATCAGATGGGCAAACATTTTTTTTTATAACTCACCCCACGCCTACATCTTTTTCTCGTCAAGAAGTCGTAGAGATAATCGAGATACTTTATAACACCAACCCCATTATGTTGTACGTATATAAAGATTCATACACAAGCCTAAACTGAATTAAATTGCCATTTTAGCCAAATTTTTGTGTGAAGAAAAACAAGAACAAAAACCTAATGACATTCGAAACGATAAATTTAACTAGAATTAAAAAAATATACAAGTATTCACAGAATACATTTAGCTAATTGGCAAAAAGATGTGCGTCGAGTTTGTGAATAAATGAGAATGGAAATTGCCTCAAGTAGAGCCGATCAATAATGTTAATAGTTTTTTAACGATCTCAGCATTATGTATCTATAAGCAAACAAAAAAATGGTCATATATAATGAGAATTAGAAATAACAGTACTAAGTTTGTTTGCAAAAAAACAAACAGATTTTGTATAATTTTCGTTATTTAAATGTTTACATTTAGATTTATAAGAGCAGATCTAGTGTGTGTCTTCAATCTAAAAATGAAAATAGAACCTAGACTCGAAGGTCTACATTCTTATAAAGATAAATGACCACTTCCTTTGCAAAAGTTCAGGGACAAGTTAGAGTTAGATACTGTGCATAAGATAGGACCCATCTTTGGGGATTTTAAAGAAATCTCAGAGAAAAGAATTGGAAAGATAACACTCTTCAACAAGAGGTATCTTAAGGCTCTGCATTCTCGAATATAAAAAGGGAACTGTGCAACGCCTTTAACACAGACTATCGCTTATAGTTCGCAGACATAATTAAATACTAGTAGAGTTCAACCTCTTTCTATGCCTCATTTTCTCTGTGTTCCCTCATCACTACAACCCATTTAAAACCAACGTGCATCGGTACCTCTTTCCCTAATGCCTGTGCTCTAGTTTAAGGGTAGTCATAATCCCTTTAGCGTGCTTATTATAAAAAAAAAAACACTGAAATTCCGTTTCTAGAACACTATCCTTCAATCAGACCGGTCCTGGGTCTGGATTAACGCCTTGGAGCACACAATTCTCATTGAAGAGCCATCAGATACTTAAATTAGACAACATCATCCGCTTATGCCTGACCGGAGATTTTAGAACTGTTTAGAGAATTAAACAGGCCACAAACATAAATAGGTAGACGATTGATTTATTCATGCTTTATTCTATGGCAGAGTTGCATATATCAAGAGTCGCCCTCTATGTCTATTTCATCGCGTACAGTTTTTTACAGCACGAATCTTGAAATTTTCATACGCCTTCCTATACCGCTTAACTCGCTCATATGAGCCTTCATGAGTATCACTGGATTACTGGCGAGACGCTCTTTCCAAGCGTTTACGATTACTGTATTTCAACTCGCCTTTTGGAAGAGTACAGACCAACATTTTGCTGACTTTTACTAATTTTCAACTTCAACCCCATGCAACTTCACCATAACCACTCGAAACTTGTGTTTTATACTCGGCATTGATAAATCTCCATGTGACCTATCGATTGAGACTACAAAGAACATTCTAGCTTCACCGAATCAGAAGTTATAAATGGTGGACGTTTTCAGACGCAGCGAAACGAACACAAAATGGCGGCTCGTTCCGCTACGTTCAGTGAACGACATCATAATCCCCACAAGGCGAAATTAATTTTTTGATTCTTCAACTATACCATGGTATATTTTGATTTTCAAAAAAATCAATAGTTTTTGAGTTGCAACACAAAATTGTATCCCATGATTTTGTTATCATCGCATTCTCTGTTATACCTTATAGACGAACATATTCAGGTTAAAATGCAGTTTTGAATGCTTTAAGCAAATCGATGGTATCATCTGACTCAGGTTGTACAAACGCTCTTAACATTCCATGATTTCTCAACTTATTTTCGAGAATAAAGCCATTGAAGTACGAAAAAATACCTCAATTCCCAAAAGTCTATCTAAAGATACCTCCTGCATAGGAAAACTTTTGAAATCCAAAACAAAATTCCAAAAACTTCATAAAGGAATTTCAAAAAGTTATTAATGGACGTCCAGCGGAAACTCATCAATCCTCGCCGTGATGTGCTAAGGCCCGTCAATTCTTTCTAAGAACAATTTAATTAATCAGATCGCGCCTCATACAGGTGCTCAAAATTGTATCAACTATCACCGGGAATCACAACGCAACCGAGCACACACACATACCTTCAGTTTTAGAAATATTTTTAGATATTTCCGCTGGAAATGTGCAAACGTGTGTTTCTTTCGCAACATGTGTGTGGCATGTGATAGATATGTATATCTATTCTGTCCCTTAATCAATCAAAAGTCTAGCGTGCAACGTTCCATCATGATCATCGAAAATCATCTTTTCCCAAGCGAAAAATAGGAAAAGGACGACGGGAATTCGGGGTCCATTAAATGTTAAAAAAATAATAATAATAAGCAACTCACAACTAATTAATAAATAAACAACAACTACACATAAATATAAAAACAAATTTAAATAAATTCCATCACACCGTCATTTAGGGGTGAAGAACGCAAAAACTTGAGTTCTCCACGGCCCACATGGAGTGGTGATGATGATTATCAGACGCGAATGGTTTTTCTCAAGCGTTCTGTATCTGTGCTGGTCATCATCATCATCATCATCATCATCATCTATATCATCATCGTCATCGTCATCTACGATATGTATCTGCTCGGATAGGCAAAATTTGAAAAATACCCCTACCTATACAGGGGCACACATCATGTGAACGAGGCGCTATTTAGCAATTTGATATTGAACGTTGAACGAACGCTGAGATGGCGCCGTACATGCCTGATGATTGGGTGCCATCTTGGAATCCAACGGAACAAGAGCGAACAACAAGAACAACAAGGTGTGGAGCATTCAGAGAATTTTTTTTTAATCAAGGAGCCCCTCGTTGATTATTAAGTTCAAATCTACGTGAGATGCTATTTTCAGAAAAGCTTATAACACAAGAATCTCTCGCCTCTGGTTAGTGTTATGTGGAAATGGTGTACACTTGTTGGATTTACATGGGGAGTTTGATTGGAGTTGGGAATCAATATCTTCATATCATTATCAAGAAATCAATTCCAGATTTGGAAACAACTTCAAACCTGCCGGTGCTCTTAGTAAAGCATACGATATCGGCAAGGTTGAGGTTTTTGATTTCCGGCTGCATAGTGTAGTTTTCAAACTGTGTAGGATTCACTAACAAGGTGCATGACAGCGTACTGTAAAAGGCCTCTAAAAGGGAGCACAGTTCTGATGAGATTGCCGAAGGTATCGGTTGTTAATCCACTGTTAAGGACCACAAAAATCCAATTTACTGTAGAAGAAGTAACTTCTTTTGAAGCTAAGGCTAAATGAGGAAGTTCTTTACAAGAGTTGGGGAGATTAGAAAGTTAAAGAGGTCTCAACTCACTTTCTCTTCCATTGTTCAGGTCTCTTCTTCCAGGATACTGAGGAGCCGTGTGATGTAGCTATCAAGGACATCCGTGAGCTTATTAAAGCTAGAAGGTGGTTCGAAACTCTAAGGCAATAGTATCGCGCTTACACCTTCTCCCTGAATGGGCATCACAATGGGTCTTTATTGATCTGAGTATGGTATAAAGGGTTCTGTTTTTTCCCGGCAACCCACCTACTTAACCTAGTCTAACCTACTTCTTTTGAAGTCATTATTCAAGAAGACTGTAAGAGCATATTGATCTTTGTAGAGAGTATACGAGCACTAACCAAAATTGCTCAAGAATTCTAAACAAACAACTTTAATCCGAGCTTGTGTTCAGCGCTCAGTTCGCTCGAAATGGGCAACTCTAAGTTCAAAAAGCTTTTCGAAGAAGAATAGTAGTGCACGTGCTAAGTCGATTGTCATTTCTTCAGGACTTTCTCTAAAAAGCCTAGAAAACTGTGCCATATCCAGACAGATATGGCCCACCTAAAATAAAAATAGGACGAACGACCTTAACCATAGAACTGGCACCAAAACAGCAAGAATTGTAGCAATTAGCAAAGGCCACTGGACAATTGACTTACATCTTACCAAGTTAGGCATTTCCTTTAACACTCATTGCCGTAGCTATAGCAATACCTTTGCGACTGCCCGGCACCATCCCATACGTAGCGAAGCCTTTTTCAAGGAATTATCAGAGATCTCTGACACAAATTGCAACATCATTGACTTTCCCAACTCTACAGGATGGATTTCAAAACTACCCCTCTTAGTCACATCAATTAAAGTCAGTTGTGGTATCAAAAAGGCACATCAGCACTACTTGTGTTTCAAGAAGGACGTATCAGACGGCTACTTCTACCTATCTAAGGACATACTGGTACCCGATATATGCTTATGCGATATGCTTGCGATTTATATGGTGTGTCGTATGAAGAAAAGCTACCATAAACAAATTTAAAGCTATAATTAGACCTAGAGGTACTCTCTACCAAGGTCGTTACCACGATAAACTTGAGACTAACTTAAAAGGCCAAAGCAAGGTACTTACTTTACATTTAATTTTTATAGACGAAGTTCTTGTCTGATACAAGCCAACTTGCATTGAATAAGCAAGCCAACTTGGGTTCAGCACTCAATAAGCTGAATGAAAGTTCTTAGTCCTTAAAGCCCTGTCGCTGATGAATTTAACTCCTCCATTGGCATGGAACTGCACATACAGAGTAAAATCCTGATTGCTCTTAACCAGGCGAGATGCCTTTTTATTCCTCAAAAGTTTTCACAGTTTCTTCAAAAAATTGTGTGGCGCCCTGTATCCCAAAAATACGAACACTCTCCTGAACCCACCCCAGCTTAGCAGCCGATGAAGCTGCACAAGTGACAACTGCAGTTCAGGTTGGTTACCCCCTTTGATCCTTTCAAGTTCCCATACACCCGAGGTATCCAACAAATTGGATCGTATCCTGTCACTGTACAATTTAAGTTGACATACAGTCTTCACGTTGCGACCTTGGATAGCTGTCTCGGCATCCGCTGAATAGTGGACTAATGTATCCAGCCGTCATCTAGACAAGAGGACACGTTTTCTATTCCGACCAGATTGACGGTTTTGCGTGGTGGAACCTTTCAAAGGTCGCTTTCCTGATACATAAGTAAGTATTCAAAACTGAATAAGTCTGAAAATGCCAGTCGACATGACAAACTGCTGACTGTTTGTAAAATAAATCGAACCAGAGTCTTGGACCAAATGGTTCCTAAGGCAACTCAGTTTAAAACACATCCTCACTCCTTCAATAAGAAAAAAACACCTTTCAAAAGTTAACTTTAAAACCGGATTCTGATAAACTTTTCTCAAAGTCAGAGCCCCCTTTTTGAATGATAAAACTTCTCCAATTCAAATACAATGTAACCACACCCTTAAGCAATGAAAACTCTCCCATAATCCCCAATCCTTCCTGGCTCTGTTCAATAACCGATACCTTCCTGAGTTGTCCAATTTAAACTTTTTCCCCTTTTGTTTTCGGTTAACAATTCAAAAAAAAAGTTCAACTTTGAGGTGCCGCACTTTTATTCCGTGCTGTGCCACCAACACATTGCGTGAAAAATAGTTTTCGAAATCTACTGGAAAATGTTTCAAATTGTTTTCTAAAAACGAATTAAAAATATAAAAAAAAAAAAATTATAATATTCCAAGTGATTCTTTTGTAGTCCGTTATTATGTTTAGGTTTAGGTTTTTCACGGACAGAAAAAGACCAGCAAAATGTGAATGTTTTTCTTATTTTTGGTTTTTTTCTGTTTTTTTTTTTCTCAATTTTTCGTTTTTGAAACATTCATCAACTCGAATTCTTCTCATTTCATTTCTTTATTGGTCGTTGACCACATTGAATCTGAGTAGTTCCGTTTCGTCTTCTTCGGTGTAAGGGTAAACAGAGTGCGCTAAAATGGTTAGTAATAAAAGTTGGTTGAGTGTAAGATTCCAAAAATGGTTTTAAACTTTTGGAACAATTTTAGTTTTTTTTCTTGTTACTTTTATTCCCCTTGACATTTGACACAGATTACGTTTGTAATTTTTTTAATTTTTTTTAAATTAATGTCAGTTGGGCATTTGTTTTTTTTTTTTTTTTGTTTCTTTTGAGGGTTGAACTTGTGAAAGAAGGAAAGTGTAAAAAGTAAAGTGTTGAAAGTTTATTTATGTTACAATTTTCACTTCCTTTTGGATAAAGTGTGAAAGGACATGCTACTCGTTTTATAAAGAATGAAGTAATGAACTAATTTTATTGCGTTTTCAAAACAAAATAAACAAACTTTCCATGGATGATTAAGTTGGTAAAGTTAGTTTGATGGTTAAAAAGAAAACTTTCTTAAGTGGCCGTATTAATATTCTAATTGAAAGTGAAAAATAAAATAAAATCTAGTTAAAGTATCATGTTACCTACTTTGAAAAAATGAAAAATTTGTTAGTGAAAATTGTGGTTTTGAATTAAATTTTTTTCAAATTGAGGGGAAAAAATGTGACCGTGGTTAAAATCATCGCTTGTCAAGCAGAAGATTTTAGGTTCAACTCCTGAAGTCAAGAAAATCGATCAGTTGCGCAAAGAGCTGATGTCAACTGTACTGCGTAGGCATAACACTGGCAGTTGGTCTTATGTCTTAAAGTGTTGATCGTACTGAGGTAGTGATAATGACATCAGGAAATTGAAAAGAAATACCATAATAACACCAATAATTCTTCCCAGCTCGGGGCAAAGATTGAAACTTAATATTATCTGAGTTTCTTTTGAAAATACACCAACACTAGCGCTGTGGCAATAGCTTCATAAGGATATTTAAAACTCCTTGAGTGCTAAACAAAAAAGATAAATTTTTTTTTACTAAAGAGTAATAATTTTTCCAAAGAAAATAAATGCTCGAAAAGGTACCAATATTGTCAAAATTTTTACAATTGACCTTTGTGAAGCACTCTAATGAGAATAAATATTAGAAAAATGTTTCAATTTACTCAATTGACTGTAAACTTTTACTAACTTCAACTAGCTTCGCCCATCTTTAATTTGCGAAATTAAACTTTAATAACCAAAAGTAGCCTATACTGTGACCCGAGGTACAGCCACTCTGTGTGCAAAATTTGAAGTTGATTGGTTCCGAAGTTTTCGTGTTTCAGAGGAACAAACAAACAACGTTTCACTTTTATAATATTAGTAGGATAGACAATTCATTTTTCAGTTGAGGTTCCTTAAATGTTTTTGCCTAAATTCAATTTGTTTAGTAATTTTTTCTTAAAGTTGCGAGATCAAGGCAACCTTGTTACATGCTTCCATTTTTACGGGACAAAAAACTAAAATATACACCTATCAACCTATATGCTTTATTCATAGAATTTTTTCATCACTGGAATTAATCATTTTGTTTAAATTTTAATGTGTATGCGTAAGTGACTATATGTCCAGATTTAGATCAGAAAATATCACAATTTTATTCAGTGGTTTAAAAAATTTTTGTTTAAGAGGTGTGATTTAACATATGTTGCTATAGGATTAAGTTCCATTTCGTAAAATGGCTAACAATAGAATGTAGCGTCATTCTTAGAGTGTTGGCAAGTCTATTCGAATAAACGAACGTTGGTTTGAGATAAAGTGTTCAGGATTCCGTGGTGACAATAGGCTTTCTGTCTGTTACTGGTTCGATGTAGGTTTTGAGTTTATTATTTATTTAAGCTTTTAAGCAGAGAAATAAGCAAACAATTGTTTGATTTTTTTACTTTTGAATTGTTAAGTCAAAATGTTATTGAATAAGTAAATTGCTAAAGCGAAAAGTTGGTACCGAGCTTTAAACTTAGAGGAAGTGAATGAAGAGATAAGTTAGTGAGCTCTAACTAAAGTTTGGAGAACTTGGATATAAATTTCAAAGAAGATCATGGTTCTAAAGAAATGCCTGTTTATGGACAGATTTTTTTATAATTCACCCTTACGATGCACACAGCGCTAGCGTTGGTGCTAGTATTTGGTTTCAGTTTTTGCTTCGAAGGGTGGTGTCTAGGATAACAAAGGATAGTTTGTTGATGTTGGTGCTTAAAATTCTTCCTTTTCAACTTCCTGGAGTCATTATCATTACTCAGTAGGATCAACTCTTCAAGCCATATGATTACTTTAGTGCCAGTGTTATGCCTATGCAGTGGATCGACATCAGAAGTTGAACCTGGGTCCTTCAGAGTAACAAGAGATGATGCCTAACACTACACCATTTTGAAGCACGACAGCCTATAAGGGACCAAAGTTTACCTTTTTGCAATCATTTATGTTGTCGATGTTACTTATGTTACGTAGATTTACAGAGAGATATCGAAACAAGCCAGAATTGATGGTCGAACTTGACTAACAGTCTAATGTTGTTCAGTGTATACACCACTCGCTGTTTTGGTACCATTATGTCAATGACAAGTTGTACAGATTTCTGAAAGATCATTTAGTGTTGGTTTCTTAGTTTTTCATGATATATTCTAGACTGATGTTACAGAAATGACATAACAGTGCATCTCCTTGCCAAATGCATTTTCTGATATCAAAGGTGTCGGTGAGCTTATTATCTTAATGGAGCAGTGAATCATTTCCATAGTCATTCTGTTGAGGCGTACGAGTTTTGCATGTCAAAACTATAGCTCACATGCGCCTTTAAAATCGATAAATGGACGATGGGTATCGATTTCGAATCCAGGTCCAGGATCTACTGTAGTATGAAGATTTGGTCGATAGTGGACTTTCTTGGTCTAAAACCGCAGGTTGTTGACGATAGGTTTTAAGCGCTTACACAAGGCTGCAGAAAAATCTTATACTCAATGCCTCTATAATTGGGGCAGTTTGTTTAAGAGGGTCTCGTTTCTTTAGAACGAGAACACTGGAGTCAAAATAGTCAAACATTTTCTTTTCGAACGCTTTATCATCTCTTTGCATCGTCAAACTAGAAGCCAAGAAGTTAATAACATGCTTCTTTAGGGAAACAAACAGACCCTTATCCTACCTTAACGCGATTGGGAGGGATTGAAGTAGAGATGTGTAGTACATTTTTACACAGCCAGCTCTAAAACTATGGGTGGGTGATTGAAGGTATTCTTTTTTCTAACATCCCTGATCATTAAATCTTCTTCGAAGCCCCATCAGTCGTTCTGGACTGTTATACGGCTCACGTTCGCACTAATGCTGCGTATCGGTACATAGAAACGGAAATACTTTTCGAAACTAGAGATATGTGATTGAAATGCATTCACGCAAATGCAAAAGCTGTAAGGACAAGGAAAATAAAATAAGACTCATCGTCTTTTTCTTTAGAACAACATATTCTGTGAGAAGGTTAAGGAGTAAATCCCCTCTTAAGTCAACTCCATAATTCCCAAATCATAACATAACTTCTCAGCGTCGCTTATTATTCCAAAGAGTATTTGACATATCAACACAGTACTTATGGATAATATACTTTCGATAATAAATTGATGAACGTAAAACTGTCATACCCTTATTCGTTGCTTTGAAATTACCCTTACGTACTATTTATATGTGTGGGGTATGTTTAAGCTTTGGACATTCATGTGTCGAGTATCTTTTGAACATTTATTCACTTGATTTAATGATGTCACCCTGGGTGCAATAATGTCACGATAAAAAGAAATCTCAAAAAAAAAAAATTGAAAATTGTTATTTAAGATCGCATTCTCAATATTTATGTACATTCACTGTATAAACGATGACGGTTATCATACCATTTTAATAAAGATTTATAACTCTTTAAAGTATATATTCAATAAATTTTCAATATGAGGTCATTTATTTATTTATTTTATTTTGTTTTCCTTTTCTTTTCAGTCTGATCAAAATGCCGGTAAATACACACATCCTTTGGATACTCAACAATATGAATGGAATGGTTAAGCGGGAAAGAAATAAAATTATTTAAATTTTTCTTTACAGTGCTTCTCAAGGCTTTCCAAATGTTCGATTCCAGAAAAGCTGGTCGCATTGAAAATGAAAAAGTTCGAACAATTCTAAGCACCCTTGGACTTCGTTTCAGCGACGAACAATTGGATGAGCTTATCGATGCTGAAGATACCGGTAAGTTATAGAATATAGTCTTTAACTTTTATTTCACTACAACATTTCGTTATTATTAAGTTTTGAGATACAATTTTTAATGTCAAGTTTTAAAACAAATGGAGCTTAAGAAGGCTTATTCGTATTCTATTGTCTCTGAATAAAACGTTCTGATGAGTGTCAAATGACACGGTTTAATATGACAGATTTGGAAGCCTTATTACAGAAATATTCAACTCTTTAAGAAAGGTTAGACTGGTCCATAACCCAACATAAGCCATTTTCAAATAAAATAAATAAAAGCGAACCAATGTGACTACCTTGTGGAACACCACTAGATAGACTTATTTCTTTTTGAAAGTTCATGATTATTGAAAAAAAAATTGGCGCCATTGAAAGATCGATGGATTCAGCCATTGAAGAGTATTGGGAAGGCCTTCTCAATCCTTCATGAGGTTCCGGCCGTTCCATTAGTGCGAAAATAACGCACACAACATGAAAGTGAGAAGCTAGGCTCTGGCTCGTTGGTTGGCTATGGAAGGTGAGATTGCTCTTTACTTAAGCCTTGGTTGGGCCCGCTGTAATTCCCTTCACACTATGGAATGTCTATTGCTTCTATGTGAGGTCGGAAAAATTGTTTAGTATTTTTGTGCAAATTCTAGGAAATCACCGATTACTTTGCTGTCTAGGTGTGTTTAGTCTGGTATCCACATAGATCCAAGTACTCTCTTACGTAGTCCTGCAGTGACTGGATAGTGGCAAAGGAAGTTTTGATGTCCTTAGCATTGGTTCTTTACGAGGTGTCGCACCAAATATTTGTATTTTTATATTGGGTCAGGCAGTCCACTAGGACTAGTTTCTTGCCCCGACCCACAGTTTTTATAGTCGAACCCGGGGTATAGATATATTCTAGGGAACTGTATGGCAACCCATGCTTCCAGTTACAAGCACCTTGGGTATACCCATCGCTACATGTAAACTTAAATTCAAGTTGGATGCTATCGGGAGAACAAATTCTAGGTGGACAAGGGGTACAAAACAGATTTGGCCGCGGCTGGATCTGAAATGCTTTAAGAATATAATTTCTCTCAACAGATCGGATATTAGAACTGTAATATGTGTCATCATGGGACACTGTCTAATAGGCAAGCATGCGACAATCCTCGGCGTATATTCAAATGATAGTTGAAGCTGCATAGACGAAGAGGAGGACTTTTATTTCGAATGAAATTCATGTGTGACAAATATCTTGTAGTGATTATTTATTTAAAATTAAATTGAAATATTTTTATTCTTTAAAATCAAGGTGGATAATTTTTTTTTTATTTTTAGTTTAGCCAGCAAATTATATAAAAAAAAAGAAAGTATTTCAATGCCTTGCTAGATTATATATATCCCCGCTCATTTATTCATTTCAAATGGCATGAGAGTGGGGGTCGAATTTTTCCATTGATCTAGTGTGAGCAAAAAAAAAAATTAGTTCTCGTGTTAGAAAATCAAAAAAAAAAAAAAATCTGAAATTCTTCAACACACATTAGAAAATAAATGGAACAAAGACAATAAATTATTTTATTAAGCATTGTGAAAATGTTTTGTATTAATCTAATTTTATAATAAGTAAATTGTCTCGACAACGGAGAAAGAAACTTCAAAGTCATTCCAATGAGGCTGACAATTTTAAAACTTGATAATGGAAAATATATTTTATTGTAGATGAACAAATACATTTTTCTCTTTGTTTTTTTTCTAGTAAATTCGTGACAATTTAAACAATAAAATGAAAAAAATTGCAATTTTTTGTCACAATATTCCTTTTGAATTGATCTTGGGAATCGCACGTTTCTGAGTTATTATTTCCGGTCGTCAAAAAGATGTTTGCCACGAGGATGCAGGCAAAAAAAAAATTCCAAAGACATCTGCTTAGATTTTTTATTTTGTTTTATAAAAAATCCTAGATGAAATAAAATGTTAGATTAATTAAAATTTTAAAAATGACAATTTTGTCGCCATCTTGATGTTCGTCGGCCATTTGAAATCTGTCATCTTGGATTCCCATTGAAATTACTCAATGTCACTTCGAGAGAATAGAAGATTCACATGTGTACATAACCTTCAAATTTTCCTTGAAAGTATTACTAAATCTCACTTTTCTTTGAACACTACTGTTGATTACCAAAAAAAAGCAAACCTTTCTTCCTCTGAATATTGCTCTAAGGACTAAATTATAGCACATTAAAGTTTCAGTGCAATTGAGGGAGTTCCTAAGTAGCTCTTAAAGTCCTTTAAATAAAAGAAAATCACAGCATTTGACTCTACTCTACTCTGAGCCGTGTAATTTCTTTAGAAATTATAATAATTATGCTTAAACCATTTTCGCGTTGTGGGGTGGCTGTATGTTTGTGGTTTCCTTGCAAGCTTCCTAATTACATCATAAATGGTTGCGGAGGAGGAGTTTAGAGAGGAAATTTTAAACTTTAATGGCCACTTCTACAACCCTTTGTGATATGATGATGTAATAATATTTAATTTAGACGGAGGAAGGACTTTTGTCGGGTATTATAGGGTGGTGTAGGACCTACCTCTCTGCTGGAGGATTAATTTGCGTAGTAAATGTTGTGGTGTCCCAAAAAAAAAGACTCACATTGCTTAGATTAAAACAAAAATGGTTGTGATAGATTTAGGTAATTGTCTCTGTAAGAAACTTTGACGTTTCTATGACAGATTTCTGTCAAAATGCTTCTCGTTTTATTCCTCTGTCAAAAAGATGCCATTACGACTTTTTTTGTTGTTGAAAACATGTCCTTTAGGGGTTATTCCAGAAAGTTGGACGTTAGATTCTGCTCTGAGACGATCTCATGTAAAGTGGTTATGTTAGGTTAGGTTAATGGGCTTCATCACACGTAGGTTTACCAAGTTTCTTTATCCATTTGGTGTCAATCCTCCGGAAATTTTTACAAATTTGAGTAGATCCGATGGTGAACCACTGCCTGAGATATAGGCAATGACACAGAAAGTGGGCTGTGTCCTCATGAACCTCCTAATAGGCGCATCGCCTGCATATATCGTCGCCGTCATGTTGTGGCCGAGAAGAACCCCTGCCAGAATTGACAGCGATTTTTCGTCCTTTTTTAAAAGCTCGCTGATCATTCTTTGTAAAGATCTCTCGAGATCCAAGTACGGGATAGCTCCGAGGTGACATTAGTGCCCAAATAGTTGCTCAATATCTTGGCATATCCAGTCTCCAGTATGTTTGCAGTCTGATTCTAAAAGCACTCTTCGCTGTGATTTCTTGTATGTAGAGATCTAGAGGCAGGAGGTTAAGAATTGCTTCTATCGCCGCTGTTCGTGTTGTTTTCATTATGTAAAGCGGTCCTTAGCTGTATTTGAGAGTACATAAATCGATAGCTGACACCTCTTGTATGTCTCTAGTGGTCAAACATTAAGTTGAAGTTTACCTTGATTTTATATTAATCGGCATTTATCGGATTCTCACATACAAAGAAATTGGATACCTCAACCTCTTTAAGGAGGTGTGGTTCAACATTCATTTGTGGTTTTATAAGCTCATTTACATGGTCCTCAGACTAGGCTCACCAAGTATGTAGTTCTCATGAGTTAAACTTATCTTAGTCGTAATATATTCCGCTTAGAGGTTCAGTCATTTTACATATGCATATCGTATGCCAAGCTGAAAGGCTGTGAAACACCAGCACTCTGGCTAGAAGCGGATTTTTCGAGTTAATCTCGGCGGAACGGCACAGAAGATGAAGTTTGGAACTCAGTGCAAATGGAAAGCAAATTTCGTGTAAAACTAAAGGCAAATTAGTAACGAACGAGCCGACTGGAGATGCTTGTTGGTTGAGTCTCAGGTCTACACAGGACTATGGAGCCAGTAAGTAAGGAATTATGAATCAGATATCTGATCATAGTCCAGCTTAAGAATTTTCATGGCTCGACAATTATTTTAGTTTTATAGCGTTTCGGAAGTCTTTGGCCTTCGCCTTTTCTTTCGCTGTGATGCCGATAGAACTAGTAGTAGTAGAACAGAGAAGAGAATTGTAAAGGTAGCTAGTGGAAAGGGCAATTCCACTCGAATTATTTGTCTTACCTGTCTGTCATTGGAACCTTAAACTGAAAATGTAGGCAAATCTAATGTAGGTTGCTTGGCAATCTTTCATGCACAAAGTATCGAATGCTCCATCCCGAAAAAAAGTTGTGGAATTAAGTGGACACGTAAAGTAAAAACTAATTAGATGTTAATATGTCCATTGATCCTTCTACATCTTTGCTGCAAAAGGATTATAATCTGCAATCCCTTTATAATTAAGAGGTATTAGTACCAAGTTAGCCCAAGTTCATCATTATCTCTCTGGAACTAATCCAACTATTTATTCCCACCACTGAGTGCTCTTTAGAATAATGAAATCAATATGCCTGCATCTGAGCTAAAATTTCCCTTAAAACCTTGTTTCCAAAACTAGTTCCAGAAGTACAGTCCCAGCATTTCAAATTTCAAAAAGTTACTGAAACTGATTTTTTTGTTAGAAGGCGATGCATTTTGGAAACCTCATGTCGTTACGCTACATATCTTTTTGGAGTAAACATTTTGACGGACATTTGATGGACAAGACATTATTTTGATGCCAGCAGGATATACACAACATTCCAAGCACATGCCATAATCAATCCAAATCTATCCTCCTATTCCTCATGCTCGCACAAACACTTACTCCTATGTGTACATATATATAAATGAAATTGTAATCTATCAATCGAAACTCAGAAAATTGATTATGTTACTCCTGGCAAATCAAAGGATCCTCTTGCTTTTTTAGTTTATGATTTCTCAATCATGTAAGTTTTTTTCCTGCCAGCTAACTGATTCAATAATAAATCACTTAGCGCTAAAACTTTGGTAGTAAATCAGGAGCTGTCAACAAACAATAAACATTAAATACAAAATATTACCAACAAAAAAGAGAAAAATCCAAACGTCCTTACACAGTAAGGATCTCTAACACACCCTGACCTTTTTTCGGTTTCGAAGAGTGCACACTTTACGTAATTTGAGTCCGTTATCTAGATACACTTCGCGTAATAAATAGGATTAAGATTTCCGAAATCAATTTTGAAAATTTAAACTTTTTGGCAAGTTTCCACTTTAATGACCAGTAGACATGCGTGTATGTGTGTGTGAGAGCTATGTGGCTCATCGACAAACATTTGAAGACGATTCTATACACAACATGGTGTGGATATAAATCAAAGTCAGCCATGGTCCCCCTCCTTGGAATCAACCAAAGTTTACTTTGTATTCCTTTGCAAGTGTGTCCTTGTCGTGGCAGTAGAACACTTTTTAAATAGTCAATCACACTCAGTCTGAGAAACATATTACACCGGAAGAGATTTAATACATTTTTTTGTTTCCTTCAGTCTTAAGTTTGAATGCCATGTCCTTTTGACAAAGGGAAAGCTTGAGTGTTTAGCATTTATCACCGGCAAAGTGGGGTAGAACATGCCTTTGGTTTGTTTGAGTGTGGAATGAGAAAAAAAATCAACTGTTCCTTGCAATATACATACACGCGGTGGCTGAAGTTTGAATTAAGGAGTTTTTGTGTTTGAAGAATTTTTTCAAGGAGTTCAACCAATAAAGGAAGTTATGAATGATGGCCATGATGCAATTGACCTCTGATGTTGAAACAATAACTTGTGAACATTTTTAAGTAATTGAGGAAGTTTGTTTAAATATGTGAGAGCTGCCATGAGGATGATTGAAGATTTTTTGACTCATGGCTCATCTTTAACTAAAAGTTTCTTTCAGAGGGAACTTTGTACCAGGAATTGCATTCAACACAACCTAGGGAGACAACGTAAACACGGGTAGTTCGCGAGATTATTTTCCTGTCTTTCTCTCAGGTATTGGCATAGGTCCTTGGACAAATGATCCGTTCTTCCCTATCTTTCTTCTCTGTCCGTCTGACGTCTTCTTCTTCTCCTATAGCTAGCATAAAAGGCACGAGATTTTGTATACTGAGCAGGTGGTGCAAGGTAGGGTTGACAAGAACTTCCTCCGTCCGACGAGCTGAGCCGAGCAACGACAAGCGTGCCGCCGTCTTCCTCACCTACACCGAAGTTGCCTCCGTGGCTCTACCCTGGCTCACAACAATGGCTCATTCATTCTTTAAGGCTAAGCTAGTGTAGAATTGCCTACAAATTCTCATAACAATTCATTTAGTCCTCACTAAGGTCTTCCGAAAGGTGAAAGTAATCAGATTACGGATTGCACCAGCGTGACGTAAAGTATTTTACAAACCAAGGCAGTAAACAAATTCACGGAAGTCCTACATGGCCTCGACCTGCGTTCTTACATAGCCGGTGCCCTTTAAAAAAATATACCTAACCTCAAGCTTAGAAAAACCTAGAGATAGTTTATGTATGTGTACAAGTTCCTCATAGACCTAGAACACAACCGATTTTCGTCAGTGACGGGTGGATGGTTGATGGTCATTATATCGTTTTGAAAGATTCTTGAAACATTTGACGGCATCTGCCCCATTCCATTTTATGACGCATTGAGTTCCTGAACCAATGCAGAATGAGTATGATTAACCAGTTGCTTCGCGTTTATCGGGTAAAACTGACCCGTTTGGTTGTTTAAAACGAGTTTAGCTTAATTGCTTTCTACGGATTAGTCGGCTCCATCTATCACGTCATTTCAAAGATCTTGCTGTAATTTGAAGGCTAGATCTTGCTGCTTACAGACGAATGAAGTAGTGGATCGCTTAAAAGTTATCGTTGTAACACTTGAGTAAATTTGCAGTCCTTTTGGAATCTATTTGGGTGAATTGTGTTTAAAGTGCAGAGAAATGACAGATAGATGAGGGAGTCTGAAAGACCCATCCTTCATCGCAGCAGCAAAACCAAGGACATCCAGAGATATATCGTGAAGATGTACAGGCAGTCGATTTCTGTCTCATGCTGTGTGAGTGCAGAGTTCCTTGCTAAACGACGTCATTTCTTTCGCCTATATGTAGTGCCTTTAGGCGCGACAGCTCAAAAAGAGCGAGTGCCTAGCTTCTAACAACCATTCATGTTGTGCGTGGTTTTGTGCCTTAAACTTATAAGATTCAAAAAATGCATCTTTAGAGAAGACTTTACCACTTACCCATCGTTGAGTGAAGTCAGTAAATGTAAATCTGTATAGCAGTCTTTAGGAAAATGCTAAGCTAAACTACCAGAAGAATCAACTCTCCCTAGCAATTATAGTATGCATCCTGTGTTTAAGGTTTAAAAATGCTGGCAGCCCACATAAAGAGAATGTGTTTGAGTACAACCGACGTCTACTATGTGAATGCCCAAGCCTTAACAGAAATAGAAACTTAGCCCTCGAAGAACACTTCTTCAATGATCTGGGTGAATTGTAAAACAAGCCACCGAAAACCATTCTTCGGGTTGGTTCATGGATCCTTTGAGATCCGCGTGAGGCTGTACATTATAAGGCGCAACCACCCCGACAACCTAATCTAGTTTAAAAAAAAGTTTTGTAAGCTTTCCTTCGCTGGTATTCTCACTTAAAATGAGTGCAGCATTTCATTTAACTAATTTCAAAGTCGTTTGTAACCTTCTTAAGTCAGCTATACGCTGTCCAGAGAAAACGTAAATGTTTACAACTCTCCAAACAGTCACATAGAAGTCGAAAACAGACACTGCACCTATAATGGCTTGTTTAAATCTATAGTGACTTTGTAACGCCATCTAGTTACCAAGCAAGTGAACCAATTTGCTAAATTTTAAAGTAAACTATTTGCTTTTTATTTCCCTTGAGTCTTTAGGTAGTTAAATGTTAACGAAAAGTACAAAGTTTATTCCGCCCCTATTCACAGACTTTAGCATAAGGGGAATTTACAACTGAATGCCTTAATTGCAACCGGTTAACTGTCGAAAGTTATGTAATTAATTCAAATGTTAATTTTCTTGCAAAAGGAATTTAACGCTCCTTGTACGCTCCGGAGAACCGACGAACACCTGGTGCTGGGTAATTTGTCTCAACACTCTCTCTGACTATGGCTCGTTTGTATTCATCGCCTCGTTGAATGGTAACGTTCACGTGGCCGTTCAACGTTATTTATGTAAAAATACAATTTTATGATTACTCCACAAGAAGGTTAGGTAGTTCTCCTTCCAAGGAAGAACGGCTTGCAAGTCCGCCTTTCCGACTTCCCTACTGGTTCATTATTATGTGTAATTATTCCGTGTGTGTGTGAGTGTCTTTATATATCTGTGAATTTACCTGAGTATCCCTCAAGCAGATATTCGTTATTTTTAGACATCGCAATGTTTTCATTAGAAAACGCAAGGGGAATGGGATTTTTATATTTTCAAGGAAATTCTTCTAAATTTACTTTTTTTTTAAAAACTTATCTTCTATACACCTTCGAAAACGGTTCAACTATGACTGAACGAAAGAAGAGTCCAGTGAAGCAAAATCCATGTATTCGAGTGCAAAATACTTGAGAGTTACCAATTTAGACCGTGTGACTTGATTTCAATCGAAACGTGTTCAATTGCATTTTCATCATAAAAATTGTCTCTAAGGATACAAAAGTCTCCATAGCCTTGACAATAAATTTTTAAATGAATATCCAAAGTACAAGACAGTTATGTGTTTTTTTTTTTTTAATTCAATTACAGGCGATGGAACTCTTGATTTCGATGCATTCAGTCGTGTTGCAAATCACTTCCAAGAAGAGGACGATGAAACCATCCAACAAGAGCTGAAGGAGGCTTTCAGATTATACGACAAGGCTGGTAATGGTTACATTCCAACATCCTCGTTGAAGGAAATCCTCATGGCATTAGACGATCAATTAAACAACGACCAACTGAATGAGATGATTGCCGAAATTGATACCGATGGCTCGGGAACAGTTGATTTCGAAGGTAAGTGGGGGAGGAATCCTTAAGAGGATTATGTACCTCTTTCCCTTTTGCTTTTTGATCAAATTTTGCAGATTTGTTAAGTTTTTAATCCAATAATGGATTTTGTTTGTTTGTAGAATTCATGGAAATGATGACTGGCGATTAACTTCGACTATTTTACTCATTTAGGAAGGAATGCAACTGTAATTTTATTTTATATGCGTTAAACAATTTAAAAGTGAATCCAATAAATGTACTTGTTTGACTGTTTATTGACATTTTATTGTACACTTTTAAATTGCAGTGATGTCCTTCGATAGTAGTCATCAAACATTTAATTGTGGTCGTATTGGGGTTAAAAGAGGAAATGGCACGATTCATTTGTAATAGTAGACAAGGCATTAACTTGAACAAATCAGATACACCAGTGTTCACAATAATAATGTTGTTTGGAGATTTATAGGTACTTGGTGTTGGCTTTGCAAACCAAATGGAAACTTTCCTTGGAAACTATTTCATGATGCAGATAACTCGGTCGATTTAATAAGTGATTCCACCAAATGAGTTCTCGGAGCCAGCGTTTTATTGCCGACTCTGAGCTGCGAATTGAGAAGCTCTTGGATGTTTGTCATTGCCTGTCAAGAGCTGACGCCTCGAAAAGCATTTGGTTGTACAAGATGTTGGCACTTCTTCACGTATTGGATCATTTGCGTGAGGATCTGGTGCGAGGTATAAATATCTCCTTCGCATTGGACATCCAGCAGTGATCATGGGCTTGGAAAATACCAAAGTCAATACTGAACTGACATTGATATGTGCAATGACTTGACACTGCTTTAGATAAAAGGACACTCAAGCAGCAAGGAGGGATCAGACTCTGGGTTTCTGGATTCGCTAGAACAATTCGCTAGAGGAATGGTGAAGGACATAATCGATAGGTACGTGCGCTGGTGAAGAAAAGCTACATCTGCACCACACTCAGGTCTCTGTGGACCCATTATGATATACATGATGAATAAGTCGGCCACGAATGAACATCTGAGCAGATGAGAAAGTGTGGCAAAGGCATCATTAAAGTTCTAATCATGACGCGATGAACTCTCAAATGGGTAGTTAAGTTGTTCACAGGACACGGAAAGTTCAAATATCATCTGAAGGTGTGCCGTTTAGAAGATGATACCTTTAAGCTCAGTTTAGAGAACAGCGGGGAGCATGTGAGTGTCCATCTATCCATGGCGACTCGTGGAAAAGTGACGAAGAGCTGAAAGCTTGTGGAACAAGAGTCTCGAATTGAGAGAATAGCAGTTTTTTTTTCTTTTTTTAATTCACTAGCGCTAAAGGGGTTATGAATACCCTTATGATGCTATTCACACAGTGCTAGTGTCGGTGTAGTGATTTGAAAGCTCAGGTAGTATTAGGTTTCAGTCTTTTTGCTCCGAGGGTGGTGTCCAGTCAAGAGAGTTGAGGCATATCTGAGCCAAAAAAGCTGGTGTGTCTGTGTGACGGGTATGGAGAGGTGATGTGAATACGTCTACAATGTTCGCCAAAAGATTGTTTTGTTGTCATTGGTATCGGGAGGGAAGGAAAGTAAGAATTGAACAATAAAAGAATCGACAATAGTGGCAGATTAACTCTCACGTCGCTAAAGCGCGGTGGCTGTCTTGCCCTCCCTACACTGCTTATCTTGTTCAAATGGGGCTTCATGGGTACCACTAGATTATTGGCGGAACGTATAAGAATTCTGCATTTCGACTTGGCTTTTAGGCGAGTGTAGACCAACATTGTAGACCATATCGAGCGAATGAACAAGAATGCTCCAGCTAAGAGGATTTTTGAATCCCAGCCACCTGGTTCACGAAGAAAAGGCAGACCGAACCTCCGGTTTTAAGATCAAGCAATCGCGGACGCCAGAAACCTTGGTCTAGTAAACTGGAAGCAGCGTGCCCGGGACCGTGACGGATGGAAAGCGGCATTAGTTCAGGCTCAGACCCTCCAAGGGTCGCTGACCTGATAAGTAGGTAAGACCAACATTGTATTGACTTTTGTTAATTTCCCACGCAACTTCACAATAACAACTCGACATTGATGTTTTATTCACGATAGATCTCTACAAAAGGATGACAACACAATCTCCATTATGTGAAATAAATTCTTTGATTCATTAACTATTACTTGGTGTATTTTGATTTTTGTTATAAATAATGGTTTTCGAGTTGCAACAGGCAAGTGTATCCCCTGATTTCGTTATCATCACATTTTTTTGTTATGCTCTCCAAAACCAATTAATAGACGTATTCACGTCGAAAAAAAAAGATCTCGTGTTGTTAGTAAAGTGTTGGTTGGCATAACATTGGTCAAATATCACACTTTTGTCAAAAGATTCGCATCCTAAAGGGTTATAGTTGATATTTTCAAAAGCTTCTGCCTTCTGTTTCCTTTTGAATTTAAAATACTTTCCGACTTTGTGAGATTAAGAAGGGTAAGTTTATATAAATTATATTTGGATATGAATATTTAGTTTAAAAATTAAAAAAATACCTTGTCGGCCGAGCATAAGCAACAAATTGCCAAAAACCAATTCCAACTACAAGACTAAGATACAATTTCTGTTTTTTTAAGTCTAAACTAAGAGCGCAATAGTTGTTTTATATTGTACAAATGTTGTATGTATTCTGACTTACATTGAATATCTTTTAAATAAATTGTCCAACAGTTAAGTGACCACACCACATGGATCGCGCAGAAATATAGGTAATTACAGAAAATACACTTTAAAAATTACGTGTTAATATATGTTTCGAAATACAATAATCACTTAAGAGAAGAGACAGACATTTTTCAACTGTAAAACATGCAAATAAAAAGACAAAAATGTAATGTTAAACTTAAATATAATGTAATGCATGCTATTTTGTTAAAAAAAAAACAATTTATCATCCCATTCTAGAACAAGAATAAGCATTCGATTTACTAAGATCAGTCTAAGTTAGTCTGACAAAGACTAAGGATTTTTTCTCTTTAAAATTAAACTTTCAACTAACTAGATGTGTATGAAAGATGCAATGAACTTCGAAGATATGTGTACTCAGAGTGTGAGAAAGCCAAACAAAAGTAATATATGAAAGAAAAAAACAAAAAAAAACGAAACCTAAGTTCGAACAAAATTAAGAGGAAAAAAGTGTAAACGTAGCATAAACAGCGGCAATGAACTGTAAACATGTTTGTTTCCAAAAAAAAAAAAAATACAAGTGTTTTTTTTTTTTCTTAAAAAAATAGTTTGCTACTGAAATGTTTTGATTTTTTGAACTCATTTTTGTTTTTATTTTGAAAGTTCGTGTTTTTTTTTTTTTCTAAATTTCAGTACCTGACTGAGACTCCTAAAGCTACTTGTGCTGACACTTCTTGCCTGAAAGAAATGAAATATTAGAGTCATAGCAGTAGTAGTAGTAGAGTAGTAGTAGTAGTAGTAGAGTGGTAGTTATAGAGTAGAAAATAAAATAAAAAATGATGAAAGAAATGCAAAGAAAATTCAAAGAACAAAATTTAAAAAAATAATTAAGAGATCTCATATTTTGTACACAATTTAATTTTTTGTTTCCATGAAGTTGTACATCACTTAAGATAGTATCTCTGATGATATTTTTGTGCTTACATACATATGTATATTCCTATTGATTTTTTGGAATAGATGAGGTTTTTGAATTTTTTATAATTTTGATTTAGCAGACATAGAAAGCTGGTGCATTAATTTTAAATAAAAAAAAAAAAAAATCGAAAGCAACATTGCAGACGGATAAATAAAATAAATTAAATTTATATTTAAGTTGGACACAACTAGGAATCCTTTAGTGCATTTTTTTGGAAAGGTTCAAATAAAATATCTTAGTCGGCATAAGTTTATAGAATTTAAATAGTTTTTAGAAGAGAGATTTTCATTGCGTTGAGTAATTTGTTTTAAGGTAAGACCAGATAATAGCGTATTTAATTTAATAAATAAAAACATACATACTTAGATTACCACACTCAAAAATTTATTTAATTATGTTGTTATATTTGTTATTGCTTTCAATAATGTGAAATCTGAAGCAAGAAGACAAGCATTAGGCTAAACTCAACATAAACTCTACTCTCAGCCCAGAACTGGAAGACTGCCAAGCACACGCCTTGGCCTCAAGGGGAACCCGGGATCATATCAACCTTTGTGGGGATGTTAGTTGTTAAATAAATACTTATGAAACTAGGGCTCAATGGGGTCCGCTTCGGCAAATTCTTGACTACCGTCACCAAAGTACTACAGTCACCCCTAAACATCCTAAACAACTGGGGCAAATGATGTGGACTTAATGTCGACCCTCAAGAAACAGAGATAATTCTTTTCACAAATTAAAGAACGATACCAGCGTTTCGGGGATTTGATGGAACTTCTCTCCAAGTCTTAGAAAAGGCGAGATACCTAGGGTGTATTCTCCACCATAAACTGACATGGAAAAGTTACACTTCAAAAATAATAAAGAAAGCGTAAATCGCCTCTTAGGCGGTCCTAAGCTCGCAATCATCCACTGGATACAGCCATTATTAGATCCATCCTGACATACGGTTGGTTAGTCTGGTAGCCAGTGGCAGAAAACATCACAAACCTTAAGGTATTAACAAGGATCCAACAACTAGCATGCATAGGCCCTACTGACGCCTATTGGAACCACTTCAACTGCACTCCTTGAAACTGTACTGGTCCTGATTTCAATAGACCTCTACCTAAAGATAAGAGCAGCGTTTAAAACAATTCAACTTCTGGAAAGCAAGTCGGGCAAAACTCGAAACTATCTCAGATTATCCCACACCATCTCCTGACTTCGGACAACGCATAAAACAATCATTTTCTCAAGAGATGACTGGACTAATCGATAGGCCATCAACCCCAATCTACTCGCTAAAACCCAACATTACTCAATCAATAAGACTTCCGAACGGCAGTAGTGTGTTTCAAGGAGAGATTACAGCCGTCGCCGATTCGAGAATTACTAACGAAGCTAGTCTATAGGAAAGTTATTGGCATTTACATAGACAGTCGAGCTGCTATTAGAGCCATTTCATCCACAGTAGTAAGGTCAAGACTTGTAGAACGTTGTCGTGACAAACTCAAAACTCTCAGCGCGGTTCCGGGTCACAATGGCATCTATTTCCGGGAACGAAACGGCGGATGAGTTATCTAGAAAGCGAACAGAACAGAACTGATTATTGGTCGATCATTCAGTATTGCCCCCCTTAGCACTTAGCTTATACATCATAGCACTTGACCTTGAAACACAAGCTGATATGAGATGGAGCGCACTCTCATCATGATGTATCTCCAAAGAGAAGCCACCAAAAACCATTCTTATTTGGGATGGTTCAAACCACTAACACAGACCCTTTTCCTTTGCCTTCTCTTTCAGACTGGATATTGTACGCTAGAAGACCGCAATTGATCTTTGGCGATCCGAGTGGAGGTTGCTTCATATGGGATGCAGGATCCCTTCAACCTACCTACCTCCTTGCGTTCATTAAGACTTCCGAACCATAGCAGTGTATTCCACGCGGACATCCTAGCAATTGTCGAGGCGACCCGAGAACAAGCCTTAGAACTACCTGCTAGACCTGCTAGGACCAAACACTTTCCCTATTCTCCATTGCAAGGTACCTTGGCGTCATCCCTAACCCCAAGCTAAAACAGTGTTAAGAAAAAGCATGTGTCTCCTTCTTCGCCTGCAGCAAAACTTTGGTAAAAGGAGGGGATCTACACTCTTGTAGTTTGTTTCATTTTTACCTATGGATCGCTTGTGTGGTGGCCCGCCTTAAGCAAAGTCTAGAAAATCACAAAACTGAGTAGAGTTCATCGATAAACAGTTCAGTGTTCAGAAGCGATCCATGGTGATGCACATTTAAACCGCAGGGTTTCCGCAAAGCAACTGAGCACTCCCTGCACTTAAGACCTTGCTCAATCCTCTTACTGGATCCAAAATAGTTGGACCATGCAGGACTAGCTTCGATCAGAAGATTCGTTCTGCTTAGTCTTGACTACCGGAAATTAGTTCTCCGATCAGTTTGCTAGGCAAGATTCATATAAGAACTTCTCTAGCACTGGACCTACTTTGGGTTCGTTTTTATCTTCGATTAGGGCTTCCATCGATGGTTGAGTTTTTTAGTGCTCCAGATTTCCAGTGTATTTAATTCGTGTGTGTATTAGCACGGGTACACATGTATTTAAATAAGATCTCTCGATTCAATCCGTGTATTTTAATATACGTATACTCGTGTCTGACACGTTCACCCGTGCTAATACACACACGAATTTAATACACGTGCAGTACGTGTACACGTGAAATCTGGAGCACTAGTTTTTAGCAAACACAACTGTAAGTGAAAACAGGCAGACTAAACAGATATACCCCGAAAATTGTAAGAAGTCCGCACAACACTATTCCTTTGCTAAACATCTCAACGTGACAGACGTGAGAACGTGAAGCTTGTGGAGATGGCGAGGACACTGCGGAAAACTTCCCATGTGATTGTCCTGCCTTCGCTCGTATCACGTGGAAGATTTCTGGGGTAGATGTGATGAGCGCCGGTAACCTAAGCTTCTTGCCACTGAAGTTCTTACTCGACTTTCTTTGAAAAGACGATGGAAAAGCACAGTCAAATGGCGGTAGTACAACAGAAATGTTTGTTTGTGTCTGCGTGGTGTTCTAACATTTGCGGTTATTTCGGACAACATAATCGTCCTATTGAGTCGGGAATCTAAAGAAGGTCACTGGTTCCCATTTATCCCCTGATCGATGGACGACATCCAGAAAATCACTGCAAAAGTAAAGGCCACAGAGTAAAGTTTTTCTAAAAATCATGTCAAAAAAACTGCGTCCCTCTAATTCCCTCTCATTTTGCATCCTTAAAGGATAACCAAAGCGGACGACCCTCATGTGGTAATCTAAGGTATAATAAAATTAAACCAATCAATTAATTTAAGAACACATCAACCTTCTTTCAATGGTGTGTGTGTTGTAACACACATACGACGAGTAGGTAATTTTTATTTTTCAAAAATTTTTTTTTTTAGATACCTTGCTTCGCGTTCTCTGTGGTGTTGAGAACTCCTCTTTCGATTTTCGTCGTTTATCTTTTAATATCATGCGAGCAGCTGCGAACGCCATGTTTGCACACTTTATTTATTTATAATTTAACTGTAACACAACAAAAAATTTTTTACCAACTTAAAATAGGTTAGACCGTAAAACACTATTTACGAGACAAATCTAAATTAATTACACACTAGGCGCGTATCACGTATCTATCTCTTGGTTTTCAGTTCAAATTTAACACGAATTTTTGTATCTTGTATTTACATATATGGTTTGTGCGTTAAGTGTAAACAGCGGTATATACTATATGTGGATTCTCTTTACAATCCGTATAAGGGATCAGCAGCGTGTAGAGTTGTCTCGCGCCAAATGCACACTCCCGACCGTTTGAATAAGGACGTTTGGCATTCACCACCAGCGCTAAAGCACCTTTAAAGTTCCGACATGTATTTGCTTATGTGTGTGTGTGTAGTGGAACTAGTAGTTTTATCGAATTTCCATGTAACTAGCTTCCTGGAAATAATGCGACTACCACCTACTTGCACACGTTCGTCCGCACACTCCCTTCTCGATCGTTTCGAGTTTGTTAACAAGCTTTATGTTGTTTGCGGAAAAGATTTTCCGCTTTTGAAGGCGCGCTGTTTGCCTCGTTGGATGGCGAATCTGAAGGATGTGTTGTACCCTTAGAGTGCTAATGACATAAGAGTGGTTCCTTTTGCTCGTCCTAAATGGAATATCATGTGAACTATGAGTGTGACGGTGTCATTAATATCGGTTTCGATGGTGATGCAATTTTTTTTTTTCATTCCTTGACTGCATTTGAATACGAGTTGGTACTTGTGTTATGGCTCACAGATACATTTATTGTTCTTTGGGTTTTCAATTTCGCATTCCAGATAGTTAACAGGGACCAATCGGTCTTTTGAAATGCATACACAGTACTGTTGGTGTATTCAGACGGTTTGTGTTTTGTTTGGAACTAGAACTTCCGTTCGACAGAGTGGTTTTTTGTCCCCAGTGGGAGCTCGATAAGGGGGAACGCAGCTGATGCAATTGGATGAGTGGCTTTTGAATACAATTTTGCCGACAGATAGACGCCACTTTTTCGTGTTTCCTCTGCAGTCATCTTCTGGTGGTCCTTGGTGATTCTGGTCTTTCTTTCTCACACTCTTTGATTTACTCTGTTGTCGACTGTGCCTTTCTGCGCACTGTCAGTTTTTATGTCCTTTTTGGTTTTTTTCTTTGTTGTTGTCCTTATTTTAGATTGAAGGAGGGTGCAGTTCCGTTTCGGATGTAAAATTGTGAATAGATTTCATGCTCAAGAGCTGAATAAAACAAATAAGAATTGTATTTCTTTTTAAGTTGTGGATATGCAGATCCTTTTCTTTCGTAATCCTTTAATTCCGGAGAAATGATGATGTTTAGAGAGTTGATGCTGCTTATTTTTGCATCGTTTCACTGGAGTCTCTAACAATCAAAAGTTGTCATTGTACTAGAATGAAAAAGACAAAAACAAAAAGGAAGAGAACACATGCACTCACACAGACAATTGAGAAGGGTATATGCAAACAAAAAAATTTCGATTTCCACTGTTGAGCATATCATTGTGTTATTGCAGCGTAGATAGATTGAAAGTCTAATGGGGATTCAAGGATTGTAGTGACAGACAGGCTTCTCTCATGGGTCACAAGGGAAGGGTTGTAAATTTTATTTGAATTGGAAATCCCAGTATCTGGTCATAGTTAGGTTGGAAAAATGGTCACGAACGCAGCCCTAGGGTTTGTTTATACTTCTCTGGAAACTGAACCCTTACAAAAAAATAAAAAAATCTTTCAGAGCTTTGCCCAACTATTTTGAAAACCGACAGCTGTTACGCAAATCTGATACTTCTGGTGTCAGCTAAGATTAGGTTAGGTTAGGTTGGGCGGCGGTCCCCAATAAGCAGGGACCCACTTAGGCCAGAATGAAGGCTCATTGTGATACCGCGTGTAGAGAACCGGAGACCAGCCTCAGAAACCTTACATGCGGGAATTCCCTATAGAATGGAGCTCTTGGCAACCGTATCGGTATAAACCCTATCTTGTGCCGCACTAAGTGCAGAACCAGTTAGACCCACATACGAAACTTTTAATTCTGTTGTCAGCTTAGTAAAAGGTATTCCTACCGCACATAGTCTGGATACGTTCGACTGGACAAATTAATCTTTGACAGCGGAATACTGAATTAAACTTCACAACTTGAAGAACTGTTCATAAAAATGTCATTGTAGAGGAATAAGCTTCGTTCGATTTAACATTTAAGATTTTACTGTAGATATCCCTTACCCCTGTCTAGTACAACCTATAACCTAGAAGATCCTTTCCAGTGTATTGGGTGAACGACTAAACCCGTTTTGCCTCACACTCATTGGCACCTACCACTGTGATTTTCGGCCTGGTAAATCCTGGAAAAGGCCAACGAGTTCCAAATCGATACTCATCGTCATTTATCGACTTCAAAGCCGCAAATGACAGCATTCATTGCACCCTATTCTGGATCCGGACAAAGCACGGTAAAGAATTCGCAATGCACCCTGCAACTTGGAAACAGAACTTCAAAATTATTCCAAACATGCATCAGATTGTGGCAAAGAGTCGCGTGAATGACATCCTGGTAAAGATTCGACGAAGGATAACCTTAGGCAATCGTTGCTACTTCGCTTTGTCCAAACAGCTAGCGTCTAAGCTCGTAACTCAAAGGTCCAAAATCATGCTCTACAAAACTCTGATCTTGCTAGTTTTGTTTTATGAAGCTCAATGCTTTCTGTTATGTCTGCGACGAGGACCGCGAACTCTACGTGCAAAAATCTGTCGACTGCACTAGCTAGGCAACATCGAGCGAATAGAATTCCAACCACCTGGTTCACGAAGAAAAGGGAGACCGAACTTCCGGTTTAAAGATCAAACAATCGCGGTCGTGGTCTGGTAAGTTGGAAGCAGCGTATCCGGGACCGTGAAGGGTGGAATGCGGTGTTAGTTCAGGTTCTGATCCTCTTATGAGTGGAAATATCAATGTGTCGGAGACTTTCAAGAGAAGAAATTTTACCAAACATTGGACGCCACTAAGTAAACTCAACTAAGTTGCATCAGTACCCTCCTAAGCCTGACAGTTTTATTCAAATTTTATCAGAACGTACGCCTTCTAGATCACAGGTCTGTCTTCAATTTACATTAAGCAGTTAAGACCACCCACTGTAGCAGCTAATAAGCTCTTGTAATAATGTGTAACTGTTGCGAGTTATAATCGAAAGCTGCATGCTAAACCCTTATTAACTCTCGTCATGCCCAGCCATAGCATAGGCCATTCTGTAAAGGGACGAATCCTTTAACTAAAATATCTCTCCGTTCGGTTGGATTTATTTAAGTGACTCAGAACAAACTAAAAAAGAATGCTTCAAAGCTCTTAACAAACACATTCTTAGTGCTGTTGCGAAATGAGTGCAAACTTCCTTTAAGCTTATCCCAGTCAAACATAAGTTGTTGCCAGAAGAGAAAACACTAAAAGCCTTGAAAGAAACAAAAAGTTTAAGTTCAAGTGCGAACACCAAGTGCTTACACTATAGTCAAAGACTTGACGCATTGATATACGCAAAAGTGTTTATATTTACATTCAGGTGGTTTTTTTTGAAAAATCCTTGCAAAAGTATTCATGATGCTACTCCTTGAAGGCTTTTTGTACATCAAACTCATAATAAACGAAAGGAAGTGCTGTAGTTTCAATGGCTTGTGCTACAACAATCAAAACGACGAAATCATAACCTGCAATGACTTAAACAATAGAAGATTTAAAAAAGTCAAGGTAAGGTCATACAATTCGCGTTTAAATCCTTGATGGACATCAATATCCCTCGAGCATATAAGTTGTCCAAAACTTTGCTTAAAATTCTTTCGTGACCGACATATGAAGGATATAAAATGAGAAGGAGATAGAAGAGAGATGAATCATTTAACAACATCGTATGGACATTTTTATTCCAATGTTTCAATGTAATTAAATCAAAAAACAAAGCGCAACACTTTTATATTTAACGGAAGAGTTCACAAAATGAGTACCTACCCCTGTGCTTCAATTTAATTAAAAAAAAAAAAACCACGATACTTTCCACCACAAAAGTACACCATTTGACCTATTTTCCTCACTTTAGGGATCTGTTCGCACACTTTAAGTGCTGCCAGCCATGCCAAGGCATACCGTTTGGTTACATAAAATTTCATTAACATTCAATAGAGCGTCATTGGAATAAATTAAATACTCAAAGCCCCTTATCCCACAACACTATACACAAAGTATCTAGACAAGGACACACTCTCATTGAGGATACAATAATTTTGAACTTCAATGCAAATTTGTGTGTTAGTCCTTGTATCCGACAAAGTACAAGTACATTAACGCTTATAATGATTGTGTTGGCATTTTATGACCAAAAGCATTCGTGTTGGAAATGCATTCAGGTAATAGACAAGTCCGGTGGCGTTTTAATTTTCATCCTTAAAAGGACATTACTTTGCATACTATGATTGGAATTCAAGTCACGTGATGGGGTTGCATTCTAAACTTTTAATGGTTTCCTACAAATTATTTACACTACATTTGAGTTGAACCAGAAATTATGAGTTCGCAACTTATAAACACGAAGACAACATTTTGGCCGTGTTAGTTGAGTCAGAAAGGTCGTCATCATAACAATCGAAAACCGAAAGGATTTACCAAATTTCCGATTTCTTTTTTTGGCAAATTGACAAGTTCACTGTGTAAATAATGAAGTTTGTTAAGTTTTATTAAATTTAATATTTATTGCTGCTCCCCGTTTTTTTTTTGGAACGGTTGTCTTGCGAGGAAATGTTTGACATAAAATGCACGTTTGGTGCCAACAGAATCACACAAAAGTTTTTTATTCCCAAAAAAATGGAAAAATTGTTATTTCCCCTTCGAATTCATTAATGGCATCAGCTATGGTATACGGTTGTGTAGTCTCATGAATTTATTCATGGAAAAAACAATCCTTTCCCTAGTTTTTCTTTGTCCTGCATTTGCGTCAATAGTTAAAGGAAACTTATGTAGCTTATGCTGGATTACAGTGTAGACTAAAAGAAACTAAGGGAGGTGAAATTATAGTTCAAGTTCAAGGTAATGAGAGACGCGACGGCGGCGTTTATACTTGAAAAGTTGATGACAATGACTGATCATAACACGTTTTCGTAAATGTCAAATTAGGTGATTTGGGAAATTCGATTACACTTTCTCATTACGCTGAAAGGAGTTCAGAAATGTGTACAACTGAACCGAACAAAATTTGACATTTCCATCTTACGGTCGATAAGACTTTTAAGCGTGTTACAGGCGGAGGACTCGCAAGAATTATCACAGCAGACACTCCCAAGAAGATACATCGACACACACATAAGCAGATAGTCAAGCAGCCATTAAAGATCCAAAATCGTGAAACTCTGCTATGACGAGCTCAAGTCTCTTAGTGCTTAACACAACATTGAACTCATTGTGGTCTGAGTTCTGAGATGGATCAGATAATGGCTGAGGATTTAATCCTACCACGACTAGAACTTCAAAAGTCCAGTACCGCCGTGAAATTTGAAAAACTCACGAATGAGAGATGGAGTGCACTCACGATATGCCTCAAAGCGACTCTGGACAAAACAGAAGTCACCTATCACTACCTGCTGGAGGCCTATGGGAACGTATGCAGAGAATGTTACGACGTAGATGTCGAGGAGGACACCTTCCACCTTCTATGTGAATACCTAAGCCTTAGCAAGAATAGAAAGTCCGTCGGGGAACATTCCGTCAAGGAACCATCGTAAAATTCCTTCGGAACTCGGCTTGGTTCAGGTTTGTTATTTCAGATATCCCACACCGGGACACACAATGGATCCTTTGAGATATCCAAGTGATTCTGTACATTATAAGGTGCAGCCACCGCTACAAAACAAAAATGAGTCACTTAGGTGAATACACTTCGAAAAGAGTCACTCTAAGCGTTTACACTGAAAAGGGACTTTAAAGAAGGAAACACTTTCGACGAACTCAGTGAGTAACATAATTTGACATCACGCTGGCACTCTGCCAAAGGAAATTGATAACCTACTTACTTGCTTACTTATTAAGCCAGCGACCCTTAGAGAAGTGGTCCTCCAAGAGGTACAGTTGGACCGAAAAGTAGGTCTATTATGATAAGCCAGCGATCCTCTGAGAGTCAGAGTATGAATCAACGTCACCTTCCATCTATCACGCCTCCGGACACGCTGCTTACAGTTGACTAGACTTAGGTCTCTAGCATCCACGATTACTTGACCTTAAACGTCACCTTCCATCTTTCGCGGTTCCGAACACGCTGCTTACAGTTGACTAGACCAAGGTCTCTAGCATCTGCGATTACTTGATCTTTAAATCGGAGATTCAGTCTCCTTTTTCTACGCGAACTAGGTGACTGGAATTCACGATGACTGGAAATTTGACAAGGAGATACCTGGATGACACCATCAAAGCGCCGCAAAAGACCACGGTATAGCTTTATTCGATCAAAACTTGAATAAACGTCCACTGATCTAGCTTTTGGAGAAGCTTTCGCTTCTTGAATCTTTTTTCAGGTATAGTTCTTGACTCAAGCTCGGCTTAAGGGAAAATATGACTCACGTCTGTTTACGAAAGTAAAGGCTGTCGATTCATCTAAGCGATGCAACCTTAGAAGCATTTTTTTAACTATTTTCTTCATCCTTACGACATGACCTTCCGAAAGTCGCAACTGATACATTGGCCACACATACATTGTCATAGAAGGTAGATGTGGAATATCCTAGTGGAACTCCTGTTTGGCTCCAAAAAGTTCCGCACTAAAAGCGTTTATCTTCTTTGTATCATGGAAAGTTTACCTGGTCGTTCGAAAACCCCAACATACACTATAGCCAGCAATTCCCCGACTGTAACAAGTTGGATAATGTTGCCACTAAGGCACAAAGTTCAGCTTATTTCTACTCAGACGGCACTAAAACTGAAACTGGATTGGGTGGGGGTGTCGTCTCCGAAAAGCCCAACTTCAGCATCTCCTTCTGCCTTTTTGATCATTGCAGCGTATTCCAAGCGGAAATAATGGCGATTAAGGAGGCTTTGTCCTGGCTTAAGTCTATCTTACAATAGATAGAGAAGTTATACGTCTGCCTTTAGCTTCAGATTATAGTCAATTACAGATGGGAGCATAGCATTTCGGGTTCAAGCGTCAAGTGTAAATCTGGCTCGTGCCAGATCAAAAACGCACCAATAGACTAGCAATGCTTAAACGGTCGTAAGTCAACTTCGTCATTGCTACTAAGCCTCTTTTCAGATGAATTTTGTTGGAGCTGCAGAGACGACAAAGAGGAAGAATCTATCCACCACTTTCTTTGTAACTCTCCAGCGCTGTCCAAAAGTAGATTGCTCCACTAAGGAGCTCCTTTCATCGACGATCTCAACGATCTAGTGGATATTGTCCTCAAACTGGTTCAATTAGCCCGTAAGGAGGTTGAATAGCAACAGATGCTGTGGCAACACCAACCTTAACCTAACCTAACTCTCGTACATTTTAACCTCTCTTTACTAAGTTAGAACCTTAGAACGATTAAGGTCGTCAAACCTAAGTTTTTTTTTCTTCCCCAAAGCCAGTTACTTTTTCACCATCCTGTAGAATTTCTCTGGAACACTTTTTAGTTTTTCCCTTGTCTTTCTCGGGACCAATTTGAATAATGACCGCCTCAGCAATTCAGTTATTATTATGTCCTGTGAAATTGAATTGGCCACAAATACTCATTTGCATAACCGCTATTGTAACTCATCTAAATTACAAAACTGCAGTACCAGCACCAGGCTAATAGCGGATTTGCAAATCGTTTCAACTTCGTCTTGGGATGTTCTGGTCCTGTCGTGCTCTACTATCCTTTTGCTTGTATCCCAAGTCAACCACAAACTTATTAAAAAAAAAAAAACTAAGTTCCATGGTGGAGTTTACCAGGTTCGACCCTGTTGGGTAAGTATATAGTTTTCATAGGAAATCTGCAGTGCATGACAGTGAAACGACAAGGATGGTTGCAGAGATGAAGACGAACAGAAGGAAGGAAATGCTGTGAAGCCCCAAAAAAAACCGTAAGATAATATAAAATTACATTAAGCGCTAGTAAACTGCATTCATGAATAGATTGGTGGACGATAAAGACAGTCACACACATGTAGAGAAAGAGAGATAGAGAAAGACTGGAAGGAAGAAAGGAGAAAGTTATTAGCGCGTTAGGCATGCGATGGATGAACTTTTTCTTGCGTGGATCCTGCTACAGGACTTTCTGTTCAACGAGGAGAATGGATAAATTTGAATTTGGCTTTAATTAAAGTTTTTTTTTTTGTTTCGGCTCTGCTTCGTCCCGAGATGCATAAAATTGGTTCCTAAGTCACAGGCTAATTGAGTTGGCCTCAGATAGATGCAATCGTTTCGTTTTTATCGAATTAAATTCGAGCAGAGATTTTTGAATTTCCAGATAGATACAAATTTAAATGACGTTCCCTCTACAACAAGAAGATGCACATAGAGTGGCAATGGACCTTCCAAAGACAGTCTTTCGTTAAACAGATTGGGCGGGAGGGAAAAGCAATTTTTGCAATGGAATCCTTCCATCTTAAGAGCTCCAGTTCAATCGAACTTTTTTGACAAAATACTTGTTACGGACGAGCACTTGAATCTGTCCTCTCACAGTATAAAGCAGATGATGTACCGATCCAGGAGTTATGATTGATCAAGAATGCTAAAAAGCTCGAGCGGGTAACTTAAGGGCCTACATTTATCCTTTTATGTGCATACGTCTCTAAAGAGAATGCTGCAGACACTATTAAAGTGGATTTTTATGACCTCCTGAATGGACCTGGAGCCGATTTTACAGCAGTATCCATACAGTAACCTGGCTCTCTCCTAATGATCGGACCGCCAACCAACTCGATTACGTGCTAGTCGATGAGAGGTACGCATTCAACAATCAGGACACATTCAGAGCGAGAGAAGCAGCCACGAATCGCTCAGAAAATTTACGTTGGATGTCCTAGAACACCTGGAGTACCCAGCGCCTATAGAGAGCATCTTAGGTAAGAAACACTCCACAGTGCAATCACTAACCACAAATGCCTACAATCAGTGGACCCAGTATCGCACTGGAGGTGGGTCACAGTACTTTGTGCTATCGCCACCATGTTCCGATGGCCTTCCTTGACATGAAAGGAGCCTTCAATAACGTGTAACCAAGACCCCACAGTCTAAGATTAGTTGGAGTGCATGCTCATAACGAGACTAATAAGCTCAGAATTGGGCGGCAGCAAAACACGTGCTATACTTTCAAAGGAAACTTCGCAAGGTGTGGTCCTATCACCTCTACCTTGGATACTGGTCGCTAACGAAATTTTAATGAAACTAGAGCACGGTGGGGTGCATCCTCTAACTATCTCATAGAAAGATAGTACCTCAGAAATAATAAGGAAATAGTCAATTGCCTTTTAATCGTGCAATGCATGGGCCCCAATGGAGTCATTATAATCATTCCAACTGGAGCTCTTAAAACTATACTCGCGCTGATCTACTCGTTAGAACTCGGTCAATAAAACTTCCGAACCACGGCAGTGTTTTCCAAGCGAAAGCCCTAGGTGGCCCGCAAAATTATCTATAAAGCTATTTTCTACATTTACAAAGACAGTCAAGCTGCCATGAAAGCCTTTTTTTTCCACAGAATCTGGATCGGGATGGTTCAGGGAGGCCACCAGACAACGAAGTAAGACACTTTTATCTTTGACTTTTTGTTTTTAGACTTTAAAATCAATGCCAGGGAGACACAATGGATCCTTAGAAAAATGTATGATGGCTGCAATGTATAAGATACAGTTACCCCTTCAATCTACCTACCCAAGGTCTTACATATATGCACGTAGAAAAGGGGGTTCGATTTGAAAGCCAAACAATACTTTGTACACTCTTCTCTGAACATCCTCTTCACAGGACTTCCAATTGCCACCAACCGTCGTCGAATCAATGTTATCGTACTTCCACCGACTTGACTCTTTACCAAATGCTAGCTCGCATGACATGCTTTTTGTTTCAATCCATTTTGCATATCTAATGCAATCCTCCTAGGCACTCGTAACTCGAGGCAATTATAAAATAAATACCTCGAGTGGCTATTAGATTATTCTATGGCACCGTAATTTATATTAATGATTCAGCACCCCTCTAATACAATAACCGACAGATAAACCGCCAGAAAGCATTTCACGAATTAAATTACAGCTTTTAAGGGTTTCTTTTTTTTTATTTGTTTGCGCATTCATACAGATGATTGATTACGTTTTAGCCATTTTGTTGTGTGCAACTTGGAGTCGCAACTTGTGTTTTGATGGAAATCGATATGACACCAAAAGGAACACAACAATTGGAGTGTAAAACGAGTGCTGAAACGCACACTGGGGGCCACTTAACAGAAAGAACCAGTTGGATCAATATGAAAACAATTTCGTTAATCATTTTTGATTCGTGTCCAATTAGGCTGCGGATATACACGCAGACAGGTGGAAATAAGTTTTGCTGTCACAAGCTTGAATGCTATGACAACTGATTTAGATAATTGCAAATAAATTGGAGAGTGTCCCTCTGTCGTGTGTCTAAGGAAGTTATAGACGGCAAGTGGCAGTTCCTTAATCGCAGATTTAAGTCTTATGTATTTCTGCTTACGATGCTGTCATTTCATAGGCATTTCTTAGGAAGAATCAACTTAGTTGTCGTGAAAAACGTATCAATCTTGTTGCCAATACTTCGAAGCAATCCTTTTTTAATTTCCGGAAGGCATTCGCAATTCGGTGTACACTTCCATTTCTGCATTTTGGTGATTTAAGTTGTGAGACTTCAAAAGATTCATTCGGAGGCAACAACATTAGATTTAGGTCATTTGACAACGAAATGCGACCTTGGAGTTAATTTTTCCAAGACAGAGATTGTGCTTTTTACTAAGAAGAGACCAATCCTTGCCTTTAAGCCCCCAAGGATCGGGGGAGTTGAACTTAGTCTTTCAGAATCGGCACTATGTCTTGACGTAATTTTAGATTGCAAACTAAACTGGAAGGATAACATTGATGAGTGCATCAAGAAAGCATGTGTAGCCTTCTACTCATGCAGAAAGGCGTTCAGTAATGAATGGGACCTCAAACCAGTTGCGACAATGGAAACCATACTTCAGCAACGTGGTGGCAAAAAATGCTGTAACGCTGAGGGAAGGATGACTATAATCATCAGCTCCTTATGGTCGCGATTAACGTGGTAGAGGGTAGCGCTATTGTACTATATATACATAGTCAAGCAGCGATTAAAGACTTGGAATCACCGACAGTAAGATCCAAGTTGGTAAAGCAATGCCACAGATCTCTTAACGAGATCGCTGACAGATGCGACGTCTCGCTGTGCCGGGTTCCAGGACACAGGGACGTTCCGGGCAACTGCAGAGCGGACGAACTAGGACGAAGGAAGGCGCGGGTCGGATCCTCTCTGAAAACAGAGGGGAACCGCTTGTCTCTCTAGAATCGATAAAGTTCCACCTCGATATTGAAGCTAGAAGAATAGCTAACAGCAGGTGGAATAATATCAATACTTGTCTTCTGTCGAAGCAGATCTGGATCTGAAGAGAACAGGAAGACTTCTGTCCGTGAACAGGAAACTTATAAGAATTATAATAGGCTTCTAACGATTTCTGTAGAAGCTGCAGAGACGAGGAAAGCAATAGAAGACTACTTCTTCAATGACCTTAACGACCTAGCCAGACTCGACATCTTAAGGATTAAGAGTTTTGTATGTGGGTCTAATTGGTTCTGCACTTAGTGCGGCACAGTATAGGGTTTACACCAATACGGTTACCTAGAGCTTATACTCCTTTTATTCTATAGGGAATTCCCGCATGTGAGATTTCGAAGGCTGGTTTCCGGTTTTTACGTGCGGTAACACAAAGGGCCTAAGAGGGTCCTGCTAAGTGGGGACAGCCGCCCAACCTTACCTAACCTAACCTATGGTAGCTTTTCTATATTATTATTTCAACGGGTCGATTGAACTTGATCATATGACTCCAATGATGGCATTTGACAGCAGATTTTCTATCGGAACTTCGCACAGGAGTGACTGGAGGAAGTGAAAAGTCACCATTAATGACGCGGTTTATTGCAAAGGGTCTTCCAAGTCAAAATCATGACCATTATCCAGACTGTAGAAATTATTCGGAGAAGCGATATTGTCAAAAGGACAATTATTGTCTACGCAGACAGTCAACCAGAGGTTAAGGCTCTCGACTCTGTGATGATAATATAGAGGCTTGTAAGAATCTGCAGGGTAGGTAGAAGTGGCTGAAACTGGTAAGCCTGCCAGAGACACAAGTAGCGCGGATGCGCGGTTTTGATACCACAACTCACGTGGCCTGGGTGTTGATGGGCGTAGCTAAGAGTTTAGTTTTTCAGATCCATCCTGTGGAGTTAAGAAAATTGATAATGTTGCAAAATTTGATGTTAGAAATCTCAGATAGTTCCTTAAAAAAGGGTTTCGTAGGTGGGCCAAATCTGTCTAGATATGGCACAAGTTGCAAGACTTTACCACCTAGAGTTGGCAATAGAGAGAAAGTGTTGGAAAACTTTGCTTTTGATAAGTTCCATTGGGGAGCAGACTGACTCCGCGGGTAGAGCCGCATCTGGCTAACGCGTCGGCTCTCTCGTTGTTACTATGGCCGGGAACCCAGAGCAGAGTGATGTTGAACCGAGCGTTTGCTTGCGTTATAGTTTCCTTACACTATTCAACTAATTTACAATCTGCAAAAGGCATTTAAATCGGTACCAAGATCTTACAAGAAAGCAGTCTTCACAAGCCCCTTTGGAAGCATTCCAGTAAGCTGGTTCAAAAAGCAGAAGGAAGAGGAAGCCATCAATTTCGCCAATCCATGCTTAACACCTGCTTTATGTCGATCTAAAATAAGAAGATAACTCTTTCTCTGGTTAAGCTTGGTCCTCATGATGGACGCGTCGTCTTCGTTACTGGGCACTATGCCATTGGTATTCATACAGAACGCATCAGTGTACATCACAATGACTATTGCAGGAGCTGCAGGGCTGAGGAAGAACCAGAATCTGTCGTTCAGAAGAATGAGGTCTCTTGACACTTATTTCTTCACAGAGCTGAATGACTTATGTTACATTGAGCTGAGAGGCCTTTTGAGATTCAGATTCAGTGAAAGCAACAAGTTTTATCATTGCAACCTTAGTCTATTAAACTAAGTAGATGAAGTAAAGATGTTTAAAAAAGCTACGATTAGTGGGCGTTTGCCATTTTTTCAGGTTCCACTTAGTTTAGGAAACTAGACACGATCCACCTCAACTGAATGTTTGTTAAGAAAAATGATAGCATAGCAGGTTCACGAACCATTCGATCACTATGTCCGTCCATCTTGCATTGATGACAAGAACCTTGATTTGTTGTCCTTGTCAATGCATGACCATTTTAATCATCAACAAAGGATTCTACATAAAATGTCTGTCATCGCCACCATTTGCTTTTGCATTCCCTGTCATGATCAAGGCTTGCCCCCTTGTGGAACCACTATTTGAACATCAATTCAAGATCCATTTCCCCTCTAAACACACACACAAAGAAATAAACACTTATGACAAACTTTTCTATATAATTACACAAAAAAATCCTTTTCTATATAAATTTACAACAAAATACATTAACTTTTCCAATATTTATTCCCATTAAAAGAAATATGAAATATATGTTGTCGGTATGCTTCCTCGTTCTTTTCTTCCACTTGCTATCCTTTTATGATGCAGCCAATTCCCTAACCAGATTCTCCTCTGGTGATATATGTGCAAAGCGTGAATTCTGTATCTCATCGTCTGAAAAAACGATTTCCGGTGGCACTAGCACTTCAACTTCCGACAATGCCAACAGCTTCTTGGTGTCCATGCGAAATTTATCGATAATTCTACGCATATCCTCGTGGGCACGAATGAAACTTTCAATTGAAATGATCTCATCGCTTAGCTGTTTCTTTTCGATAGTTTCGATACGTGTTACCAATTGAATGAATAAATAATCAGCGTAGCGTTTCTTGATTTGAAGATGTGTCAGCTCGTCATAGCAACGCATTGAGTCCAAATTGATTGCAACAACGAAAACTAACATCAATGATGTTACGAGCAATAGAATGGGTAAAATGATTAGAGCCTCCATTTCGTTGAAGAACCTAAGAAGGTTCCTCCAGTGGTTTAACTCTTCAGAATTATGCTTCAATTCGAAATGCAGATAACCAATGAATGCAGCTACTATCACCGAGAGCAAAAGGATGTGCGGATAGTAGTTTTCGAAGAATTTCCGAAATGTCTGATGAATTTTCCAGAAGCGAATCATAATTTGGATTTTTTTTTATTTCTTGAATTATTTTGACTAAAAAAAATTTTAAGTTCCTTTTTCAAATCGAAAATTTTCTCTTTTCTAGTTTTATGTTTATTTTAGTTTTTTTAGCGCATAGTTTGGAGCGGCTACTGTGTTGGAATTAGCTGGGAATCGGGACAGTGGTAGTTGAGAAGGTATTAGCTAGAGATGGAGTCTTTTATGAATTGGAATTTGCATTTGTGCATGGTGTTGAGCATGGTCACGAGGAAATTAAAAAAAAAATCTGCAAACATTAAGGCAGTTATGAATGTGGACATTTGTCAGAGGAATAATGTTCCTGGAATCTATAAATCAGTGTTGAGAGATTCTTTTTTTAGTCAAGAGGTTGAGGGCAGGTCTGTACTCAAGTCTTTTCAAAAGTATGCCTGATTTTTTCTTTCTCATAACTTAAGAACTTGCCTTCTAAATTCATGAGGTATACTTTTGTTGAAACATCGTTTTCACCCAAAAACTGTTTTTTTTTTCAAAAGAGACAACTGGACCCCTATAACGTATGTCATGGTTGCGTCTGTACATTTTCTTCACACATGGAATCTTTACCTACGAAACGTTGTAGAATCTGAAGACGCCGTCGCTCAATTTTCTCATGACGAGGAACTTACAGCATTAGTACGCGGAGGTACTCGCGATTAGAGAAGCCTGCAAGATACTTAGCCTCAGCCCTACTACCTCAAACAGCATAGGAATTTCTATTGATAGCCAGGCTGCCATCAAAGCGCTCCACTCACTAACATCGTCCTCTAAACTAGTTGAGCAGTGTAAGGAAACTTTAACGCTCGGTTTAATATCACTCTCCTCTAGGTTCCTGGCCATAGCAACATAGAGGGTAACGAGATAGCCGACGCGATAGCGCGATGTGATTCTACCCTGAATGTCTCGCTTGCGAAGTCAGTCTGTTCCCCTATGGTACTCATCAAGGGTAATATTTTTCAACACTTTCTCGCTATTGCCAACTCTAGGTGGAAAAGTCTACGAGCCTGTGCCATATCCAGACAGATATGGCCCACCTATAATCAAAGCAGAACGAATGACCTTATTAATAGGAACCGCATTGAGACGATCAAGAATCACAACAATTAGCACGGGCTACTGGCCAATTGGTCCACACGCTGCCAAGTAAGGCATCCCGTTCAACCCACACTGCCGTAGTTGCGGCAATTCACACGAAATGGAAACCATATTTCACATCCTCTGTGACTGCCCAGCTCTAGCCAGAGCTAGGCAGCGCCTACTCCGAAAACCCTTTTTCAAGGAATTATCTGAGATTTCTAACATCAAATTCTGCAACATTATCAATTTTCTTAACTCCATAGGATGGATTTGAAAACCACACTCCAAGCTACGCATATCAACATCCAGGTCACGTGAGTTGTGGTATCAAAACGGCGCATCTGTGCTACTTGTCTCTCCGGCAGGTTTCATCAGATTCAACCACTTCTACCTACCTATCTACGCATAACATCAGCTCCAAAAATCCGCCACCTGATATGAGTGAAAGTAGGACATCCGCAATGGAAGTGCTAATGCCAGAGCAAGAAAGGTCCATTGGGATACCAAACGGATCTGGAGAGATCTCGGTGAACCAATTGGAGCTTCTGATGAAGAAGGCTTCTGATATCTTTGTTTATTAGATGGCTTAGGTCGATAAAGTCGAATTGTACCAAATGGGCAGCTCCAAAGAAGATTGGGAATAGATTCCTTCTCTTCTTCGCTCATGCAGCTTCTGAAAAAGTGTTCCTTAGTGTCGTCACCTTTTCCATAAGCATCGCAGACTGTAGGGTCAAGTACAAATACAAAAATCTAGTGCGACATCTCATAGAAATCCACGGCCTACCTTCTCACAACCATGCATGTTGTGCAGGTTATATTTTTTGCAGGAACGGAAGGGACCTACAGTTTTATTGCCGACTCCGAACGACAAATGACAAATTATACTCTCGGAGGTTTATTATTGCCTGCCGAGAGGCGATGTCGCAAAAAAAGTTTGGCTTAGCAGCCCAACGTCCCAACCACTATCCGAATAGCTGCATTCCATTTTTCACCTCTCGGCAAAAGGAGTGTTTAGAATCATAAATCAGGTGTTACGTAAAGTTAACACTTAAGTTAGGTAAACACTCGAGGGAACCAAACAAAAAATAAACCACACTCACATTTTTCAGTGTTCATTGTGTAAATGTTGACATTGCAACCACGATTCACTTTATTTAGCCAAACGTCACAATTGCATTCACCCTTTTCCATTCAAGAAAAATAAAAAGCAATCTTCCCTTCACATGGTCCCAATGAATCCGTTCAAAACTAAGAAAAAAGAAAAACATAAGGGCAACACAAACAACAACGGATGTTCCTTTCACAACATGAATTGCAATGACATTCCGGATGTTTTTTGCTTCCCTTGTTGTTGTCTTCCATTTTGTGAAAGCTTGTAGCTTGTCCTCGTTTCACGACAGATGGCATTCGTTGACATCTTTGATATCGTCGTCGGTACTGTCAGGACATGCATCGGTCTGTAAAACGATAATAGTGTAGTCAACACTAATATTTTGTGATTATTTTAAATATGCACACATCCACTCGTACTTTTCATAATAATTTGTCAAAAAGGACATTCATGTTGCGCCTCAATCGCACGGTAAAAAAAAAAATTTGCATTATGTTCCATTTGGCGTATGAGTTTACCTTTCCTCTCCAGTGAAGCACGAGCGCAGCAAGTTAAAGGAAGGATGGGCAGATGACGAGAGCCGTCATATTTGCTGGCATTTTGATTGGAAAAAATAAACACATTTCCTCTTTTGTTTTTATTGGCATTTTCAATTAAATTGAAAGCACAAGGATAACAAAAAAAGGATTTTAATGTGAAAATATTCAGTAAAAAGGATGCGCAATCAATAACCTACAAATAATTATACTAACTTCACAATGATGCTGCCAATTTGACACGTATGATGGCAACCTTACCCTTTTGACTGACATTTTCTTGAATTCGAATACGGTTGAGAGAGAAGAGTGGAATAGTCGACTGATCGACTATGCATACTCTGACACTTCCGTTTGCCCATTTTATGAGCTGTCACAATCGGTAACTTGATGGTCCACTGTTTATGAAAATGTCAATTTCATTCCTTAGTCTTGAAGGCCGAATTGTCGATAGGTAGGTCTTTGTTATGCAACGACAAATCATTATTTGACACTGACCAACATTTTTTCGTCATAAATATTCGTTTAGACCGTCAACGTCACGGATCAATGGCGGGTTTATATTAAAAAGTACAAGCCCTGCATTAGAGTTTCTAACAAAACATTGGAAGTTCCTGAAATTTGTGTAAGCTATGGGTACTCTTTTGAATAAGGATAGGTAGGTAGGTAGAGGTGGAGGTTCAGCATGAACTCAAGTAGCACTAGGTGTGCCTTTTTGTTACCACGATTCGTACGACCTGGTTGATGATGTGTGTTGATGTGTGCGGGACAGTCGTTGCCTAGATCCGGCCTGTGGAGTTTAGAAAGAGGATTAGATCCCTTATCCCTTTACCCGAAATGTCATTAAGGTCGTCGAAGAATGGTTGGTTTAGTTCACGCAGTCTGGCTCTTGCTAGCACCGGACATTTGCAGAGGAAATGGGAGAGAGTTTCCTTTTCATTTTCGGTAGTAGTTGCCTACCTAGTTTGGCCGCATGGTCTCCAATTGGCCAATGTCCCCTGATTGTATCCGTGATTCTGACGATATTTGGGCGGGTTCTGTTTATAAGCTCTTTTGTTCTATTCTTATCGTAGGTAGGCCATATCTTCCTTGATGTGGCGCAGGTGGTTAACCCCATCCATTGGAGGTTTATCTTCTGTAGAAAGTGTGAGTGAATTTGTCCTTTAACCGCTCCTAGCGGGATATGGACCCTTGCCGCGAGTGAGGCGTTCGTCAGCACGCTCGTTTCCTTGTTTGTGCCCTGGACCCCAGAGCTGTCTGACCCTGAAACGTTCACTCAAGCGAGCAAGCTCGTTCCGGCACACTTGAACCAGTTTGGAGGATATGGCAGCCGAGTCAATGGCTTCGATAGCGGCTTGGTTATCCACAAGAATAGCAATGATTTGTTTGAGCGTTGTGTCGCGCACGAGCTGCATACAAGCTTCTCGAATTGCCAGTAGTTCCGCCTGGAAAACGCTGGCAAAATCTGGCAAGCGGTATGATATTGATATAAGGATAGAGCTGGGCATGTCATGTCCCTTGATAACACCTACAATTGCTCAGTTTAGCCTCATCCATCTCGGATATTCTATAAGCCGCCACAGTACGGATCAAGCGGAAAGAATCTTGACATAATTTCCATTCTCGCAATTGTATTGTTCTCATTGATCCCATGATTCCGATAAAGGCTGCTGTCTGGATCTTGGTGAGGATCACTATGATCTTCATCAATCAACACCAACAATGATGCGTGACGTCATGGAGAATTTCATTCCTAAAGGTTTGAAACTCCACACTTGTGTGCTAAGACCAAAGAAGTATGAACAATTCTTCACTTGAACGGTACCATCTAGCCTTTAACCTAGTTGTTTTGTAAAACGTAGGTAGCTTGTATGTATTTTTCTGGCTTCGATCTGGAAGAGATAGCTTTTCCCATCTTCATTGTTTATGATGCCGCTGTTCAAGCTGACAAACGCGGTCTTGAAACAATTAAATATTGTAGGTGATTCATGTTTGCATATTTCTAATATTTGGTGGAACGTTGAGTGCCTCGTTTTAACGCTTGAATCTGCTCTTATAAGCTCCAACTTAAAGTCAACATTTGAAGGATACAGAGGACTTCTTCAACTCTCTTTGTGTTCCTTTAAGACATGATCTTAGCTTTGTTCGCTTTGTAATAGTTTGCGTAACGATTTTTCATCATTTCATCCACCAACCCAACCAACATCTTCAAAATCTTCCCCCAAAAGTCCTTAAGACATCACTCTTCAACCAAACAGCTTTTCTTAAAAAAAAAAAAAACATTTTCCAGTAAATGACTTGATTCCACTGTCAACTAAGGACGTCCGTCTAACACCTGAATAGCCCCCTCGAGACGTAAATGGCCACCGTTAAAGTAGACATTATCCACTTAATCGTTTAAGTAAGAATTTTTCTTGCTTTTCCTTATTGCTTTGTTTGCTTCCCCCTGTCAGCGTGTACCCTTTACTTTGTTGAATTACAATTAAATAACATTTTTAACTAGCCCCTCTCTGACCTCTGTCCAATTTGACTCTCCCTCCGTTTACTGCTTCCGTGAGGAAATTAAATGCCTGTTATCCTGTCTACTCCATGATGTCATAAAAAAAAAAAAAAAAAAATAGTCCACAGCCACGGAAAGAAAGAAATGTCATAGCCATTGAATTTAATGTCTAACACGAGGCCTACCGGCTTACCCTCTTTTAAGCTCCAACGGCCACATGTCCTTTAATTTCCCTTCCGTCACCTTTCTTACAGTTTTGGTTTCTCTCTTTTCCTTTTTTTTTTTTTTTTTGTTTTTTTGAAAGCAACTACAATGGCGGGGGACATTAAAAATGTCAATAAGCGGGAAATAAAAGTCACGAGACTGATTCTATAACTCGTGGCTGTGTCGCTTCCTAGTCAAGGGTGTATAACAATTGAACAAAGGCGTGTATATTATACCCTTGACTCTGGGTATTGCAGAGACAATTGGTTTTTTTTCAGATAAGCAAACATCCCTGTTCAAAAGGGGGAAAAAGAAATCGAGAGCATCTGTTTGTGCTGTTAAATTATGGCGTCGCGGCGCGGCGGCAAGATAAAGGAGTACAATTTGCATTCGGATTTTCATTTAATTTCCATTTTATCTCGCAGTGGAACCTAAGCTAACCACCATCCCATTGCAGCTGTCCCAATTATAATTATTAATTAGCCATCCGGGTCTGTCATTTCTCTAGTTTGTGTGAGTGGGGTTCGCTTTTGAAGGAACGGATTAAAGATCTCGAAAAAAAAAACCAGCACTACAGAGATGTACGAGTAGATATGCTGCATTGAGGTCAACAGGATTTGGCCTTGTGTGTTGGTGGTAGGAAGCAATTTCCAAAATTAACCACCATATGCACACACATATGGGTTTTGCAGACGCAGAGGCTTTTGGGGGTAGAATTATGGTCGGTCGACCATCAAACGGAACGAATGAATAACATGGGTAACACTGTGGTGTCTATTTGCCCAGTCAAGGGTTAAAATTTTCATTTGGTTCTTCTATGGCTTGATAGCAAATTTCTAATTTCAGGAAACGATGGTGAGAACTCGATTGCCTTTTTGAGAATGAAATCACTCATGTACATAGTTGACCCATGAAAAGACTGCATCCAGCTTTAATTGCATTAGGTCAAGCTTCCTTTTTTCAAAAATAAAGTTGCACGAGTGTTTAGCTAAAGGAAGTCATGTTTAGGATAGAAACAAGCCTGTAAAAGCAAGACAATCACGATGTCACATTCATCCCAAAACTTACCAATCATCCTCTGTTGGCTCAACAACGGCGCAACTACCATTCAAGGACATGCGAAATGCTTTCAACTCAGCAACGTTACAACGATTTCAAAGAGTAGCATGTCTCGGCACCATCAGAGCTCTGCGAACATCACTTACGGCAGCCCTTGAAGTACTATTACACATCTTTGTCAAAAAAGCTCTGCAGAAGTCCAGCCAAGTAGACCTACGGGTCACATAGCTATTCTCTTTGACTTTTCGGAGCTTCAAATGATCAGCACGGTATCCGACTTCATGCCCAAAACGCTCTGCTTTGCAAAAAAGTTCGAGATCGAGATTCTGAATGGCGTTTCTTGGGAAAAGGGCTATCTTTCGGGATATTTAAGGAACAATAGGGTATTCTGATGGATCAAAGATCACAATGTCTCAAAGTCTCAAAGTCTTTCAGGTCGAACTGCATTCCATTTATATCTGCGCCAACATCAATCTTGATTCTGGTATGAGGGGAGCAACACCATCAACATATTTATCGACACTCAAGCAGCGCTTAAATGACTGAGTTCCTATACAACTGCAACTGAAAAACCGCTTCTTGGTCTTTCAATGCTCTCCAAGATCTATCGAAACGAAAGAAAGCTAAACTATTGTGGGAACCAGGACACAGAGGCATTGAAGGTAACGAAATCGTTGAACAACTGGCTAGGAAAGGTTTCCTTAATGGTACATGGGTGACGAAACTATCTGCCACATCCCTAATTCCGCACTTAGAACTAGTCTAGACAGCTGGGGTAAATGGAACCACTTGTCCCACTGAGACAACATTCAGGGACTGACAGGCCAAAAAGTTTATCCGACCCCTGAACAAAATCGCAAAGAACAACCTTAATCACAAGAGAGACGACATCAGAAGACTTGCGAACATCTTTTTCGGACACTGCAGCCTTAGATTCACTTTCATAAACTAAATATTGTTCAGGAAACTGAATGTCTTGAGGAAGACGAATCAGCGGAATACGTACTGTGGCAGTGCGTGGTTCTCTACTGCATTTAGGGCGCTTTCTTGACGCCTAAATACACTAAAAACGTCTCGACTGAAGACATCCTCAACTTTATAAGAAAAATCAAGGGCCTCCTATTCTAACAGGCTTCCGGCACAATAGATCTCGCAAGACGCACTGCCTCTTACATTAGCCGTAGAGCCATTTTAATTGTAAAAGATTGAAACCTTATACTACCTAACCTTCAAAATCGCTGCAAAAACACTAGCGCTTTGTGAAAAACATAATAATGGTATTCATAACCCCTTGAGCACTAGTGAATTATAAAAAAATAAAAGATATAACCGTCAGAAATTACAGTTTTGGAGCCTCCTACTGCAAGAGAAAAAGAGAATCTATTGAGTTTGAATGCATCTGCTAAACCTCCTTTCAGCTCCAAAAGAATCCGTTTTTCTCACACTGACTACCCTGCATAATGAATGCCAATTACAGAATACGAATTTTAAATTCGAGGTGTTCAAAGTCGATACACCATGAAATAACTTGGAACGTTTCTCCGATTTCCTTTCTAAGGATACGGCTCATTGTAGGTTATTACAAATTCCACACAAATACACACACGCAGGAAGCTCTAGCACACTCATTCAGTTTCTTAATGTCGAACACTATTACTGACCTACCTTTTGTGCTAGTTTCAACACAGCACGTGATTAACGGCATTCGATTAAAAAACTTCGGATAAAAAGAAAAAAGGAAAAAGGAGAAGAAAACCAAAAGCAAAAGCAAAATCGTCTGCTTTGTTTGAATCCATGTTGGCCAAGTCAATCAAAGAGGCAAAAGTTTATAGAACACTCTAAGAAAACACTGATGGCCAGGACGATGATGATAATTGCCATTGGCACAAACACACTGTCAGGATATTTCATCCACCTAAGTTATCTGTGGCAGCGATCGACTCTATCTCGCATGAATGGCCATCAAATTGAAAGCAACATTCAAAAGTGTGCTCAGTTTTTTCAATACTCAGAGTTGGAGCTTTTGTTGTTTTTTTTTTCTGAAGGGATGAACTTCTGCTTTGGTCTGGTTGGGGGGGGGGAGGTTTGTTGAAGTTGTCCTTCTCTAGGGTTAGCAGAAGAAAAGCTCCCTTTTATGCTCACTGCTTGTGTTTATGTTTCACTGAATGAGCTCTGTTGTGTGCAGCGAAATAAAGCAAAAGAGGGGGTGGCTGACGGGCTTGACTGGCTTATTGTTGGAAATATGGTCTTTGTGCGTGTTCTAGTTAGCACAAGGACACTGAAACTAGCTTCGGTCTGATAAGAATCCTGTTTGCGTTCTCAAATAAATTGTCAGGATGACAGAAATGAAGGTGGACGTAGAGGTTAGAATGGTTGAATTATAAATGTGGAACAATTATGAGTTATGCTCTCGAGCTAGTAGCGCCTTTTAAGGAGACCACGAGAAGTGAGAAGTTTTTTTTTCTTGGATCAGAGGCATTAACTGAGATAGCTTCGTGTCCGGAGTGTATCTGAACATTGTACATACGCCATACACACACACACAATTGATAAATGAAATTCACTTGATTAAGTGATAAATAATTGGTTGGTCATTCCTTATTACCATGACGGCGCCTAAAACTTCGTAGCATATAGGGGGGTGAACGAATGGTTGTGTTGGTGATGATGGACAATCGCGTTGGCCAGATTCGAATGCACGAAGGTTCGTGTTCTAAACAAAACGGGAGTAGATACAAATGGAAGTCCTAATCGGGGTTTCGAAAACAAATAGTTAATTGCAGGACAGGCTGGTGTCCTGTGGTGAGAGAATAGGACTCATTCCGTCGTCAGATAAAAGGGCATATTTATGTTTATTGTCGGTGGGGGTACGAAGTGCCTGAGGGCTCTAATATTTGGCATGACTTCCAAATAAAAAAGTGTAATTTATGCTTGGGGTAAAGTACGAAATGTCAATATTCAATATGAGAAAGAAATTGGTGACAGGGTGTTTTGAAAGTTTTTTTTGTGAAGAAAAAGATTTAATTCAAAAGTATTAGGTATCGCCTTTTGTTTCAAAGTCTATAGATTATGGTGGAGGAATCGATTAAAAGAAAGGATTCAGCACAGTTAGAGGAATCATGACTTATATGCAAGACAAAGTCGTATTTCTAAATTAAGCTTCGGAGAAAAATTTTTGTATGAGTTTTCTGCAAAGTATGTTTGTACACGATAAACATGAGAACCGATTTCAATAATTTCACGACTTCTAGTAAGCATACTCCTCCATTTTTAACGTAGACCATGTAGCATTGCGTGGGGGATTGTCTTGACTTTGACCAACTTCATCTTCAGGCAATCCAATCCCGAGTTTTGCCACTTCGTTTTAAGTCACTGGGGGGCTTGTTGTGAGCCAGGGTCGAGCCACTTTGGTGCAGGTGAAGAGGACGCTGGCGCGGTTGCGAAGCTCGGCTCAACTAGTCGGACAGGGGGTGGGTTTCGTCCACACCATCTTGCACCACCTGCTCAGCACACAAAATGTTCATGCTAGCTATACGAGAAAACAGAAAAGAAGTTCCCTATTACCCCAAATTAGTCTGCAGACGGATGGAATAAGACAGAGAAAGGATTAGAAAGAAGAGCTAAGAGGGCTTGTGCCAATATCAAGGAGAGAGACTGGGAAACTAACCTAGCACTTGAATCGAATGACCCTTTACTTAACCAATGCTAACTTAAAGTTATCCTGAACTTAACTTCACCCCTAAACGCACTCTCCATTTTCTCTGTCGCTCCCCGATGAGGTTCATCAAGAACCCAGAGCCTGCCATATGATGATGGCAATGGTTGGCCAGCCCACCTTTTTTGTCTTACGACACAACCACGCTATACCCCATGGCCTCGACGAATTATTGTCCTGTTCTTCCTGTACTTCCTCAATGTAGAAACATACTCGTTTCCATTGCGGTTACGATATGATTTCGCCTACCTACGTGTCTGGTCTTCATTTCTCCTCAAGCCATCTGGTGCATTTGGTGAACTTGTGTGTAAGGTAGCGGTTCACTACTCCACACCTTGCAATCCATCTGCCTCTTTTTTCTCGCGTTGCATGGTGATCTTCTTGACTTCCGCAGTTGTCGTTTTCTTCCCAACTTGCCAGTGTACTTTCAGAAGACCGTGACATTCACCACTCCCTCAGTTTCCTTTATCGCTGTAGTGTCTTTCAAGCCGAAGTCACAGTTATCAGTTAGGCCGCCGCTTGGCTAAAGATAAACCCTGTATCACGTATCGACAATCAATCTGCGATCAGATCTCTTGTATCGAACACAAAAAAATCTAGGGCAATGAAGGACTGCCACGGGTCTCCAAATGAGATCGCAAATCACCATCAACCTCAACCATCGTCATCATCATTATTCGCACCACATTTTCAGGAGTGATGTTACTTGTCTCTAGTTCCAACCTGGTTCTCTCTGCTGCCCATCTGTTACAGTTGAAAAAAAAGTGGTTTCCGTATTCTACTGGAGAGTCGTCATATCGGCTAGGCGGGCCTTCTACTTTTCCCATCTCATGGAGGTATGCATTGTTCGGTTAGAAACTGACTGATGTATTACCTAGTTTACTTTGCCATGTTTTTGTTTTTCCATTTAGCAAAGTCTCTAATTAGTCTCGCCATTCACCTTTCTCTAGTTTCAGAACTCTATCGCCCAATTCCACTCCGATTTCTGTTTAACTCGGAGGGCTTCACTTCTCTGTACTACTGCCATCTGTTTCCTGTATTTCTCTTTCTTGATTGCATCGGCCCAGATCTGACAGTCATACCGGAGAATGGCATTCGTGATTGACACAAGAAGTCATGCTTACTGTCTGTCAGTCATGAGTCTGCTTAGTAATGTACAATAGTAACGTTTGCAGCTCACTCCAATGAGAACTTTATCTGCTGCCAAAATGTGAATTTGAAGTCAAGACTACTTCACTGTGTTTTTGCCTCCCAGCCTACTTGAAACTCCACAGCCACTGGGATCTGTCTCCTAGTTAGTAGGACTAAGGCTATAGTCTTCCATCTAGGTGAAGGTAGGTAGGTAGAAGTGGTTGAATCTGACGAAGTAATGGAGTGGAGCGCTTTGATGGCAGCCTGGCTATCAATAAAGATTCCTATGCTGTTTGAGGTAGTAGGGCTGAGATGAAGCATCTTGCAGGCTTCCTTATCGCGAGCACCTCCGCCTGAAAGACACTAGAGGAGTCTGGGAGGCCGGAGGAGTCTGGGTGTACATGTGTCTCATTACATGACATAGCCTTCCATATCGCCGATGTCATCGTCACTAGAAAGGTTTTTTCGGTCCATCTCTATACGAACAAAACCATCGATAGACATATTCCAAAGGTCTGGTCCTAGGATTGAGCCCTGCACTGCTCCTACAGTAATTGATTTTTTTGGGCTCCCTCCTAGGGTCAAACCAAAGCACTCAGAGTGGTATCACATAGGACCTACTTTTGGTCTAAGTGTACCTCTTTTTAGAGGACCACTTTAAACTTACTATGCCAATGGGTTTTTATTGGTCTAAGTGTGTTGGTTTAAGCTTCCAATCACTTCAGTCTAACCTAACCTTTTGAAGAGCGTTCACTGCTTTGCTTATGATGGCATTACTGCTAGATCCTTTCGTCGTTCATTCTCGTCGTTCTCTATCCCATGGACAAGCAAGCTTTCAATTGGTCTCCAAAAAGAAGGGACTCTGGATATACATAACCTAGTTGACAGAACACATCTAAATTCAATTAATTAACAATAGTTCAATCAAATTGAACACAAATCCTTTCAAAAAAAATAATTAACAGAAAATCACTTCAAATAATAAAAAAAAAAAAAATGCCACACTCTGCTTCCGTTCACCGGCGCTATGCATAAATTAAATTAAAAATACTAAAATGTAATTAATCAGAATGGGAGAATTAATTTAATTAAAAAATAGCGCAAGCATTTTTTTTTTCGACAATTTAATCACTTGATTAAGGACATAAAGCCAAAATAAAACAACTTGAAACCACCAAGCAAAGTGTGTGTCCCGTACATAAATTTGCATGTTACCAACGATGATGTGTCCTTTTTTGCTCCTGATTCTGGTGGGGCTGGTTATAATTTCGGTATCAAAAAAACAAAAATAAAAAACACTTAAAGCGTAATTACATCATAATTAAAACATTCAACAAGCAATTGTGCGCTGCCAATGTATTAATGAGTATGTTTCTGCAACAAGTCAAACCCTAACACAACGACAACGACGACGACGAGACGGTTGAGTGATGGCAAAAAATCGGTGCTTACTCCTTGGGAATGTTGTTTCTGTTTCCTTAGCAAAAGCACGGGGGCTAATAGAAAGATTGTGATAGATTTGTTTTATTCTATCATGTGTTTGTGTTGGTGGAAATGATTTAGTCGAGGAAAAACTAACCACACAATGAAATTAAATAAAAATATTATCTAAGCTTATCGGCATTTGGATTGGTATTGGAAAGGATTTATCGATTCGATTTTCGACAACTGCCAAGGAGTCGAAGGATGTTTGCATAAGCCAAAGTTTGAATATTGACGGGGTGGATGGGGGAAGCACAAGTTTGGAAATTGATGTGCTTATGGCATAGCTAACCATACAGCATACCAATGGTAGAGAGTACGTGATTGTGTTGAAATGTGGTTTACAGTCATACGTATATCCTGTAATAAATTTTGTCAAAATGGAGTTCAACGACTTGCGGTGTTGTTTTTGAACTATTGGTGGTGATGTCACTTTTATAACCTGCATTGATTCCTTGCAAGATGATTATGCAACTACCATTGGGCATGTGAATTGGGTCAAGATTGTTTGTAAGACATGTTCTGAATGGTGGTAATGGTTTAATAATTGTCAAGGGATTAAGGATGCAGTTGGATATGAATAAAATTGATTTGAGAAATACTCTCATGTACTATTTGATGAGAACATGTGTAGGAACAAGTACTTTGTCAGTGGAGTACGACTAGTGCTCAAACCTCGCTTTAAACATCCGCATTTCTAAAGCTATGACAGCTTATGTTTGCCCTTGTGGGTCTTAAGGGTTTTGAAAATATGTCGTAGCTCTGCTTAACTTTGTTCCAACTGCCATTACTCCTCTTTGACTGTCCTTTGCTATGTATGTCTCCGTCGACCCGTAGATTCCATGCTTGGCAAGCAATGAAGGTGTCGCCTTTTCGAAAGGTATGTCGAATCCACTGCCACCTCCGTCTTTGATTTGTGACATCTAAGGGACCCTGACTCGTTCCTCCACGGAGCTCCGCACCGCGTTCGGTTTCTGGACATATGTCTCGCAGCATTGGCCAACTTCTTTCCAGCTGCAGTGACTCCTTTTGGACTGTTTTTCACCATTTTGCTTCGGTGGACCCGCTGCAATGAAGGTGTCGTCTTTTCGAAAAGTATGTCTAATCCAGTCCCAACTCCATCTTTGAATTGTGACATCCAAGGGATCACATGGAGCTCCGCACCGCGTTCGGTTTCTGGAAATATGTCATAGCTCTGTTCAACTTTGTCCCAGCTGCCGTGACTTCTCTTTGATTGTGCTTCGGTCGACCCGCAGATTCCATTGCATCGCTTTTTGAAAAGTATGACTGTCACCTCCGTCCTTAAATTGTGACATCTATTAAATCCTGATCCATTCTCTTGTAGCTTACCATTAGAAATTGCCAACAAATCCACAAGATGTATCGCAGACATTGATTCAAGATCGCTTGCAGTTTTCTTGCGATCTTGGCGGACGTTTTCTAGGTGCTGCACCCATATAGTAGCACGGATTAAACATTGGATCAGGAAAGCGGTAGCCTGGTCTTCAAGCTAATACAAATATTTGGCGCACTAGCTTATAGATAGCCAGGGCTTAGATTCAATCTATTGGAAGGAACATACAGTCTTCGATATCAAACGAAGGATTAAGAAGATTTTTTGAAGACAGATTGTGCTCGTGAAGGTTTGTCATTTGTTCTGTTGAAGCTCGAACCTCCAACCACCAAGCCTACGTAATAGATCGACGTGCATTAAACAATACGAAGGTTAAGTTGGGATTCCGACAGAAGTATGGCAAAAGGAAAGTTAACAAATCACTCAACATTTAACAGGCTTTATCCAATTCTTAAGGTCGTACTCATTCCAACTATACACCCATTCAATTTAACCTCAAATGCTCTATTATCACAGTTCGATGGGCTCATTATACAAAAATAGAATAATTATGGTAGATATTTATGGAGTCGATGACAATTTAATGAATTTAGATGTCAATCAACGCGGCAACAGATACCTACTTCCACTGTCACATCAACCTGTGAGTCTTTACCCCGTTAAATGTATCGAAAAGATTTAGTCGAATAATTTTTTAAGGGGGCATTCAGAGTGTATCGACAGATTCCAAATATAGATCCTTCACGTTTGTCAAAATGAATCTAAAACGTTTGTAGTTTATAAGCAATATTATACTTAAGACAATTTTTAAGTCATTTGTGTACCCAGAACCTTCACTCGTCGGCCAACAGGTACTGTCCTTTATTTCCATCGAACCAAAATCTAGAATATTGAGAACGATTTTTAAAATTTCATCTGTTCCTCCTCGTTCTCATCCCTACAGAAATTATTTAAGAAGACACTAGGCCATTTGGCGTGCCTATCGATGAGGCAAGGTCTAGTTATGATGCCTATTTTGATGCCTATCCAGCACTGGCCAAATTGTACCATTTGGCAAAAGATGGTTGGCTTCGCCGATCCCATTCAGCTTGAATAAGAATTTTCATGTGGTAAGAGGCATGCTGAGATTCCCCTTTTCGAGTAGAATCCTAAAATTTGTGCCGTACCCACTTAGACTTGGTAAAAGATAAACTGCTCAGCTATGTCGTCCAGAGACAAGTGGCATTCATTCGAAAAGACCGAATCCAGAAGTACTTCGACTTGATTTTGGTCCATTGGTTGAAGAAACTCAGATTTAGTTCGCCTCTCTTTATATTTTCGGTGGCTGTTGCTGTTCCCTGATTGAGCGTGATTCTACACAGTTTGGTCACCAGTGAACACCTTACCAACTACACCGTCGCCACCTCATTCAAGGGACTTAATTTCGCTGGGAATGTTAAACATCTCTTTCAAATATTTCGTTTCACTTCTGCCAAGACAGAGCTTCCTTGATTGTTATAATCTCCGCCTGCAATTATCTGAGGGAAGACACCAGCTCCCGAAACAATACTTTCACTCATACCCTTCAACATGTATTCTAAAGAAATGACAGCAAAGAGCGTACTACGCTTTTAAGTATTCAACTTCTTGAAGAGGGGTAAGATAGGTCATACTAGTTGAGAACACGAACGGATTACTTAGCAATGCCTTCGAACTTCCAGCTTCGAACTGAACTATCAAACACACTTTCCATCACAAGAAATTTGGGATAAAGAAAGGCTCATTAAACCCGACAATGGCGATGTAAACTGATGCCCTCAACAAAAAAGCGGTACAGCAATGATAAGCTTTATAGGTGGCACTTTCCTATTGATGCTCCAGTCCGAGAAATCTTTAACTCGGCCCCTTACACAGAAAAGGACGACCTGATAGAGGTTGGTTGAAGCCCTAGTTTACTTTGAGCTATAACGTCATCATACCAAGTGTAAGTAACTATAGAAAGAAACAATTAAGGCACCGAGGCAGGAGGTTGAAAGATGAATTAATTCACATTGCAATTCAACATAAAAAGAAACTTAAAATTGAAATATCTCCACGCAAAGGTTCATTTGGATAAGAAATGTTAAGTAAAGTCTTGTATAAACTATCCATAAAGGCAGGAGCCGCATTCATGTCCATAACGGATAAATTCTGTAAATCGTTACTTCAGTCCAAATGCATGTTTTCCACTTGAAATGTCAAAGTAATCGTAACCAACTTCGTAAGAAATATTCCCTACAGTCAAGGATAAGGGAAAAAAGAAAAGTTTTTAAAGCAAAAGGCTTAAATCAGTAATGGTTCGTGCGGCAGCAGCTTAAGAAGTTCATAAGAAACAGTTTATGGCATATAGAACTTCATGAAGGTTTTTTTCTTTTAATGGTCTTTTAAGTTCATGTATTCCAGCAATAAGAAATTAAAACCCCAGTCTTACGTTCACTAACTGTGAAAACTTTGATTGTATTGTTATAGATTTGAAAAATCCTTGATGCAGGACACCTACATGATACACAGGTTGTAATGGAACATTAAATTTACAAAACTCATCTTTTCAAAATACCTCAATCTATTGGCAATTTACCTGACGACTTGGCATCAATATAAAACGTGATGTGGTAAGGGTGGAAAATTTGGTACTCATGCCATTATGATGCAAAGTTATTCTAAGGAAGGAAGCTTAGGGATAATTATGCAGATTCTGGACGTGTTTGTTCACACGAAATAAATAGGTTGCCAAAATTGTTCCCAAGCAATGAATGGCTGAAGAAGGTTGTTTGTTGGGAAGGAGAGCAAAATTTAAAAACCTATATTTGAACAAGGTACAGTATAGGATTTCACAGAATCATCAGAGAATTCCGAGGCGTCCAGAGATCATCTCGGTTTTCTGATGAATTGGAATCCTTATTGAGTACAGAAGTGACTGGTCTTGTTGAAGTCAGGGATGTTTAGACACCATGGCTATGCAAATATATTCGAAGAGCTATTCGGACGAATTAATGTATTTTACAGACATCGATCATGAACTGCCACTATCAGAACATCACACAGAGTCCTTCATTTGCATGTAGACTTCTGGGTATGATTTGTGTAGTTCAAACATATGTATCTGCAGAAGCTTAACTTCCACTCTGGTCAAGGGTATTTTTAGTCAAGAAAGTCTACGCTAAGTTAAGGCTGAACTAGATTTCAGTTTGCGGTGTATGATGAACAGAGTTTTTGAAGGCCCTGAAAGTGATTATGTCTACCCTAAAACCGCAGCATAGGCGTTAGGGAAATTAGAGGGGAGACAAAGGAAATACCGAGGCAAGTTGGTATTTAAGATTTGCTCTAGTGATCACGAAATAAATAGATCATTCCACATTCAATTCAAACGATTGACAAAAACTTAAGGATACTGATAAATATTCAAAACGTGACTTGTATTGCTGGTGAAATGTTGAGGTGGAATACAAATGTTCGTGAATTCATAAAACAGTGAGAGACAGGAAACATTTCCTCGGTTTTTAAGTGAGTGTTTGGACTATGCAATGTCCCTGTCATCTATAAGTCCTAACGAGTGTTTGTGCAATGTGCAGTCCAGTTTTTGGTGCACCAGACCAGATGTGATACTCAAATTTTGGACGAATGGACGCCTTATAGATTGAAGCCATTGTTTGGGAAACCTAGACACTTTGCAGCATTTTTGACGACTTTGAGTGTGTGGTCGTTTCAACGAAGGAAAACTGCATATTGATCATTTGGGATTGACTAGGACATGTAGAACGAATGGACATCAAAGCTCCGACTCGAAGAATCTTCGAATCTTATCCGGAGAGACAATACAGAAGAGAAAGACCTCGATTAATGTGGTGCGCAAAAGAAAAAGTAGAAGACCTCAACCAACTTGGACTGGGTAACTGAAGGCCAACGGCAGAGGCTTGTTAGTTGAGACCAAGGTCTACCGCGAACTGTAGTGACAACATAGTAGTAGCTTCCAATTTAAATAAGCTATCCCAGGCAAAGTAATTCCAGATTTATTCTAGACCTGCATGTAATACTCAAAGTGTGTCAGATTTCAAAAGGAAGATCACTCCTTACAGCGTGGAGAAAGTATGCTAAGCAAAAGAATTCACTGAACCAATCCCAGATAAGAGTGCGTTGGTCTAAACAAACTTGACACGAAACTTATAAAAGAAAAGTTAGGTGTTTGAGAATGAACAGGGGAACTTAAGTAAGTCCCTGTTGCCTTAACCCACTATCAAATGTTTTAAGAATAAGGCTTTAATAAACCATTCTATCACCCCTTCCAAAGGCACGTCTTAGAACAATGTGCTTGTCTAAGTTTTTATCTCAAATTTAAATCACAAGACAAACCCTTAGTTCAATGACAACCATACCCTCCCTCATGTCAAAGTATGAACTTCAATGTTGACTTCACACCTTGCTTTCCATCTTAAATGTACTTACAGGAGGCCAAAATTAATCCCTTAACACACCAACACAAAACAATTTTTATATTTTTTTGTTACGTATACGCCATCGAATACAATCTTTCTTCGAAATAAATAAGTTATGTGGCATCCAATTTCCCGCATTCTTATTCTTTCTCGTCATCGAAGCACTTGTTAATAAATTATTCTGAAAGATTTTACGATCTCATTCAAGGACACAAAGCATCCATAACTTTGAGAATGGAAAAATCAAATCCTGGATACAAAAAAAAAGTGTCAGTGCCCGAAAGGAAAAAAAATAAAATAAGCCACCCCACCAATAATGGCCTACTTACAATCCACTTGTGTACCCAGAGTATAGAGCCCAACCGAAAGGAATATAAGCCCCTTGGATGTCCTTAAGTGGAGCAGATACCCGGAGAAAAGCGAATTGTTTCAAATTATGCAACAGAATGCCTGTGTGTGACTTTCATGGAACCGCATTTGGCTTTATTTCATAATCGCACCTCTTATCCTGGATTCTAACAGTTCACACACATTTAAATGAACGAAAATACTCTGGCGTAATATAAGAAAGGATGTCATGGTGGTGGCTAGTGCTAGTGTTTTATGGTTATTATTTGAAAATCACATATTCTACGACTAAGCCAGGACACCACATCCTGGGCGGTGAGAGGGAGGTCACAATGATATGCTCGACGTTGTGTCAACACATAAAATTATTTTCTTCTAGTGACTTACCTGCAACTTCAGTGGTAGGTATTGTCTTGGGACTTGGGACAAACAAACGCGGGACCGAATCTCACTTTGGAAAAAAAAAAAAAAAACAACAACAACAGCAGAAAAAAAAATTTAATGTTATGTAAACATACGAAAGGACACAACCGCGCACTACTCACACTCAACTGCTGCGACTGGGAATGAAATTATTTCCCGTTTGCAAAAGGACACCGCACAGACATTGTTGTAAAACGCAGAATACTCAGAAGGAACTTCTTGCATAACACCTGGTAAGGGACACTCTTCTTTGCCCTAGTCGTAGTCGTTATCGTTGGTACACACAAACACATAAAACACACCCGTCATCGGTTTCGGTCGTTGCTTGTGGTTTTGGTTTTTTTTTTTTTTTGTTCACCTAACCTTTGTATCCTTTCTGGTGGCTGCTCCTTTTTTTTTTGTGGTTCTTCGTTTAATTTCTTAATTTCTACTCGGTGGTGGCCGGGCAGCACACACAAATCTCAGTTCAAAAAGCGGAGAAAATTTATATCCTTGACGTGTGGCAACACGGGGGTGTAGAGTGTGTAGTACCGCGCGTCTATTCTATGGTCGAAAGGTGCCTCACGCGCGCTCCAATTGAGTCAAGTGCAAGGAGTGGAGCAGCAGCAAAATGTGCACCCCCGATTATGTTATTCAACAAAAAAAAAAGAAGAATAAATTCTCTGAGCGTGCAGAGAGGCAATCGTCCTATTTGGAATTAAAGCCGCCGCGTGCAGAAATTCCAAAGAGATAGACTCTCACGGAGAGTGTTTCAATTTGAGAATGAAAGAAAAAGTTATCCTTAGATGCTACACCAGCCAGAGCTAGGCATAACAGAAAACTGACAGGACTTGCTCTGCTTGCGAATGCATGCACAGGGTGAAAGATATTTTTTCTTTCTTCTCTTCTCGATGTGAACTCGGAACGTATGTACAGGACACGCAATGCCGGCAAACTGACTGAAAGCAGTACTCGGTGTCGAAGGTTATCCTTGTTTTTTTTTTTTAATTTTTGGTGGGGAAATGTTTACACGCACGCTACCAAAGCCAAACATCCCCAACTGTAATGTCTATTCACCCGTCTGCCCGTTCGTCCTGAACTCATTAAAAAAGATTTCTTTCACACTAAATGGCTCAGAGAGAGAGAAAGCGAGAGAGAGAGAGATACAGAGAAAGAGAAAAATTGATGAGAGCGTGTGCCGTGTGTGTCTGTTTTTGTGTGCCTTGGGGTGAACACGGGGTCTTGAGCTTTCACAAGTACTACGTGCTTTGAAGCTTCCAATCGTCGAGGACATTTTCAACTACAAAATGCATTTGCTTAAATTTTAGGAGTGGATTGTTATGCTTCCCGGTATTGCCGCTTGGCTTGCATTGCAAGTGAATGGTGCTCCTTTAGAACTGATAAGCGTGCAATAATCCACTCTAATGGCTGCACGAAGGTACACAGGATCAAGATTTGAATTTAGAACAACGACGCACGGTGTAAGCCTCATAATTAAATTGTTCCATCGTGATGTTGGCTCGTTGGCTCTCAATGGAATATTCATGGCCGATGGGAAATTGCTGGAAAATTTAGCGATTCAAGATTGTTATCATCAGCTGGGGATAATTAAATGTGTGTGAGTGTTTTTTGCTGTTGTTGACCAGCACAATGAACTGATGAGATTACTTTGGGGAACGTGGTGCGTGCAAAAGCAAGTGTTGTTGACTAGCGAAACATAATGTGCCTAGTGAAGTAGACCCCTAGGAGTTGAGGTTATTCAATTTTGGACTGGCAAATTGCATCATAGTTGAAAAGTTGATTCATTCTGGAGAATTCTACTTCTCTGGACTAGTTGAAAGGTAGAGTACCTTAGGGAAAACTCTGTTCCATTACGTCTGATTTTTGTTGGTGTCAATGGCCACACAAACAAGTAGGAATCAGATTTTGTAGTCTCAGGGAGCACAGTATAAAGGCGAGAGCAGTTGTTGAGTTTAAGTGTCAGCGTTTGGGTTTTTGGAATACTTAGCCTGAACAAGATGTGATGAGCTAACGAGGCTATCTAAAATTTAAACGGTTTTTGAACTGAAGGAATTCAAATAATTGAACAGCATTTCTAGATTAGATGAGGTTTGGTTCGACTAGCTGTCTAACTAACAGGAATTTCTGGAGTCAAAGTGTGCAATTGAATGCTCGCGATAGTCGAAGTCAAATAACCGCTTGTATAGTGTTCTTCTATTAGACAGACCTGGACCAGTGCAAAAGAAATGGAAAATAGTGTCTTCCGTCCCTAAAGCCATGTAGGGCTAACTTTCCGATACGTAGGCAGCAAAAACTAGGAAGCATTCGTCGACAGCTAGATCTTTGTAGTAAATAAGGTACTGAGCTACCTTGAAGTAAATGAAAAGTCCATAAATGACATTGCTTGGTTCAATGAGCTTTAAGATCTTAAGGACCGTAGTTCGAATTATGTGCCACCCTAATGTTTATTCAACTTCTACTGGTAAAGGCTCTTCTGATCAAGAAACTGTGCGGATAGAAACAAACATCTTTAGAAGAATTATTTGATTCAAGCGCGACAGTAAGATTTTGAATCAAAATCCCAATACTGGACTCGAAAGACGATAGAAAGTCAGGCTAAGTAAACTAAAGGCTATTGCCCCAGGCAAAAACTCTTCATCGATAGCCTGGCAATAGTTTTGAGTTCATTTTTCCTTTACTGGTCAAGGACAACTTCAAAAACGTGTATGAAATAGACAACAGGGGCAGGGGCATGTTATGAACTAAAGAAGTTCCACATGGGTTTATGCTAGGTCCACATTTTTATTGTAAAGGGTCTTCCAAAAGGGACTTCCGAACTTTGACAGTTGATAGCGGCCATATTGTTGAAGCTACTGGCTGTCATTTATTCAGTCTGTTTTGCCAAATTACCATGAACGGATACAGCGTTCAACAACACCTGCAAATATTAAAATTGTTTTATTGGAAATTTACCCTAATTTTTATGGAAAAATCATCTTCAGCGATGAGGCCCATTTCAAAATTGTCGAATCTGGGACGATACCAATCCACATGAGATCCAAAAACGTCCAATGCATCCCGAAATAGTCACTGTTTGGTGTGGATTTTGGGCTAGCGACGTCATCGGTCCATATTTCCATTACCATCAACGGCGAGCGCTATAGGTCGACGATTATACCAACTTATTTTGGCCTGAATTGAATGATATGGACACCAACGACATGTGGTTTCAACAGGACGGCGCTACGTGCCACACAGCTCATGTCACACTGGACTCGAGGGTATGGTCATCTCACGTGGAGGTGATGTGTACTGGCCTCGGAGATCGTGCGATTTGATCCCGTTAGACTTTTTCTTGTGGGGGTTTCTGAAGTCGCAGGTCTATGCGAATAAGCCACAAACCACAGCGGTCCTCAAAGCCAACATAACCCATGCCATCGGTCAAACTAAGCCTGATTTATACGCCAGAGTCATGGAAAATTAGACAGTTCGGATGCGCGCCACCCAGACAAGTCGCGGCAGACATTTGAACGATGTTATATTCCATACATAATGGCATCGATAGGCCTTTCAAACGAATAATAAAATTTCGATGATATCTCACACACACCTTATTTTATTTAAATTTAAAGATAGGAAGCGCTTAATGAAAGAACCTATATATTCCCAGTGGAACTATTAAACACTGGTAACATTAATCCGACTTCAAATGACTAAGCACAAATCGAAAGAAGGGTCAATCAACAGCAAGAAAACGATTGAAGTTGGCGGGCTCTCCATTGTCTCGTGCTCGGTCATTTGATAAGAGGCTTTCGTAGGATACTTGCAATGCTTATTCGACAGAGTTACTGAATACTGTGTTATCGACAAAAGAAAGTTGAACTCTATCACTGCGGCAGTAGTTTGCCTTAATCCATATAGCTCAGGGGGTAAGCTCCGAAAGAGAAAACATTTATCAACCTAACAGTGATGAAGATCATTAATAATTATCTTTACAGCCCCCTAACCTAACCTAGCACCGCCAGCTCACAAGTATCTTTGAAAGCAAACTTTAGATACCAAGAAGGGTGAACCGAGTCCATCAAGATTGATGGTTCTAAATTGTCCATAGGCGTTTACGTAGATTTTGTCCTTAAACACTCTTGAACAAGGTATTGACTTTGACCTTAAAATCAACTTTTGTGATGGAAATCACACTTGTCAAGCACTGTCATGAAGAGCTCAAGATGCTTACCTTGCTTAACGATTGGTTAATAATAGGATCTACCTCTGGAAGAGAATAAAGTCATGTCTTCTTCACTCCATGACAAATGGAAATCAGTATCCACCTGCAATAACATCAAGGAGGCCTTAGTTAGACCATAACAAGGTCAGAATATAAAAATCGATGTTGACTTATGCAAGGACTTGTGCGATAACAGAATGTAAACTACCCTAGGCTTCTTACAAATTTGTAAGTATAATTTATCTAGGTACCCATCCCTTGTTCACTTACCAACCCTAAGATGAAAACAAACCCCTAATCCTTACACTTTCAAGCAAACTTCTCGTATGTCTATGCATAAAATTACACTTTTCGCCTACAATTCAATTGATAAGCTTAATCCTTATGAAACTAGCAGAGTCCTTGGAAAAAATACAGAAAATTTGTCTTTGTCACACGACTAAAAAGAGCAAAACATTTCATAATCTCTTCTACATATCCTTGAACAACTAAGAACTACAGCTGTTCAAAGAATCCCTCCTCTACAAGATCGAACCTCATAACACAAAAATAGGACGACTCCATCAAGATGCACCACTATCAAGTGGTCCCTGGCTCAAGAGGATTCACACTAAATGTCAAATGGTGTCTCCTCTTCACACCAACATCACTCCGTTTGACTGAGTCGTATACGAAGTATATTTATCCAAAGAGGCGTTGATGAATGTCCATCAATGTAAACAAATCGCTGAGCGGAAGAATGAAATCTTCCATCAAATGGTTGTGCCCCATCCTCGGTCGATATTATGATGGCGCAGGGATTATTTTTCGTAATATCCTGCTAATCGTTTGTTCAACGACTAAAACGACTACGTTCTCGTCCTGCGGTTGTTGTTGGGTCACACTGGTTACTATTATTCCATGTGGAGTGTGCTACTGGATGTCCTGGCCTGCCATTTGGATTTATGGTCGTGTTAAACCGATGTCAAACACATAAATGAAGAGCAGGGATGTTTTTTTCTTTTCTCGAAGACAGCCTCAATATGAAATCACTTTGGGGACCGAGGTAAGGGTTGTGATGGTTGAAAGGATGTTACTAGGCCACAGGGGCTGGGCGGCTGTGTGATGAACTTTTATTGCTCTTTTAAATAATTTTGGGGAAGATGGTTGACAATCACGGCAGATACTCAGATTCCGGGAACGAACATACGGATGTAATTTATTTATGCCTTTTACACAACTGTCAATGGGTGGGCTCTTGATACTGGGAACTGGCTTCCCCTTGTGGCTTTTTATTAGACATTTGTTGATTGGGTGGATTAAGGATAATGTATGTAGATGTAATGGATGTTTGTGTCAATATATCCATGGGCGAGAGCGCTTCCTTGAAGGCTAGTGTGTCGGAAAATGATTTTTTTTTAAATAAATATGAATGTGATGATGAGGATTAGATGGGTGTGAAAGATTTGCGTCTTTTGGATGGTTTGTGGACATATGTTTGAGCTTAGTCATTTGAGATGTGTTGTGGGGATATTTTCAGCGATCAATCATTTTGGAAAGACATCAAATTGTTTTCCTATTAGGGTTTATCCTTGACAATTAATAATCAATGTTTTGTGGCTTTTGGGGAAGGCAAATGAGAGTTTTCTTCTTGGAACTTTGGAAGCTCTCAATCAATTGCTGTTCAGTCTTTTCTCGTCAATTTCTTACTACTTCTGCAGCCCTTTTGGATATAACAGCTGACTGTTGTCAGTTAAATGAGGTGCCAAGTTCGAACATTTATGCAGAGCATGGTGAATAGAGCGGTGTTTCTTGACAATATCATGCGGCCATTTGGCCTATAAGACCTCAATGCCTTGGGCATTGCCTTTCTTAAGAGAGCAAGAAATCATCAGTCCCATATCCAGATTGAATCTGTTCAAAAGTCTGCTTGAATCAACTCAACTTGCCTGCGAGCAACATTGACGTCTACATTTCTGGATATCGGATCGCATAGATGAAGAAGCCGATAATCTGGCAAGATAAGGAGCACAAACGATAGAATACTGACTAAAATGAAAACGGAAATCAAGTTCTTGACGTTTAAAGTGGTAACACCACTGAACAACCTCCTTACAAAACATTTTTTAGGTTCAAGTAGATAGGCTTATGGTGGGACTAGATCAACAACAAAAATTAACTTCAACAACACGTGCTAAGACTGGAATTCACCGATGCAGTGATTCCTAAGATCCGCGAGGAAGAAGAAAAGGAAATCAATCTTTTCCTTTGTCACTACCATGCTTTAGCGAGAATGCGGCAGAAGACCCATCGGCATTTACTTTTATTTACTGCCATCAAGCATTTACTGCTCTCTATTCAGATGTTCAAGCTAGCTTAGGAATTCTGAAGTAGGCTAAGGACCGGAATAACAACAGAGACTTGAGGAGCAATTTAACCCTAAACTGCAGCGCGATCTAAGTAAGTAAAAGTGCGAGTTATATAGAGCTGCGTCTATTTTCAATTCGAGAGGCTTAGTTTGCCGTGGCTTAGGGGCTGGTGCGATGGAGCGAGCTGACACAAGTACGAATCTAAGCAAAACCACTGTACTTTTTTTGTGGCTCTACCTCTCAGAAACCAAGAAGAAGGTACTGAATCTGTCGTTCGGAGTCTGCAATGAAAAGTGTAGGTCCCTTCTATTCGTTCAAAAAATATGGGACGATCAACATCAGTGATTGCGAGAGGCTAGAACATGACTTTCTACAAGCTGGTGGCTCGTTGAATATTTAAGTTTTTTATAAACTAGGCTTTATGAAATGTAGGCTTTACTTGTTTGTTGTTACGCGGTTCAGAAGCTTGAATTGAACTTCTAGGGGAACATTGTTCACGCAGTTTGAGTTCGTAAAAGCGGAAGCTAAGCTATGAACTCTTAGAATTCCATAGAAACATAGGTCTAGTGATATAGGTGGCCTGTTCATTAAGGGGGATGAAGCTCTAGCTCGAAGGCAAACAATGGAGCTGACTGTGAAAATTGTTGGTAACATATTAACTTCAGCCTGCACATTCTTACGCTAAACAGATCAAAATTAACGCTCTTCATAGGGATTATGGTAGGCCACAACCTACTCGCGGTCCAAATTAGAAGAAAGACTTAAGTACAGATGACTTATGTATGCTGCAGCAGCGGCGACACCAACGTAAAAAAGAGCACAGCTCAACCTATGCAAAACCAGAAGACGGTCCTTGGTAAATACTACTTCATCAACTTAGGCGATCTGTCTAAGAAGTTGCCAAAAAACATTCTTAAATTCGGGACCGATCACCAACAAACTTGTCTTCTTTTTCTGACTGGACATTCCACACAAGGGGAACACTATGGAATTGAGTGAAGGCTGCGTCATATGAGATGCTGTCACCCCTTTATCTTACCTACCTACCTGCCTAACTTCAGCGTGTAGCTAGGGGCTGTAAACCCTTCTCTAAAAACGACGGCTTTACCAAACCACTTCTCAAGTGAGTTTTCTACGTTCTAAAGTTGTTCTGATCACTTTTTTATCAGCACGTTGAAGAAACGCCAGAGAATTATATCTGCAAATTATAATAAAACAAAAATTGGAAGTGGAAATTAGTATGATGCATCTTGGACATGAACCTGTATCACGTTATCTTTAAGCTTAGTACACAACAACTGAGTCACACTAATTTCTAATGAAACCATTTTTTTCATCGTTATTGGCCTGCTGACAGATGTCTTAATCAAAAACGACAAAGTATTCTTATGGCATCTGTAACTTCCCTTCCCTTTCTTTACTAAATTAAATGCAAAAGATCTGACAATCGCCCTAAAAAACGTCTTTAAATTGACAGTTTTCACATCTTTAAATATTCTTAAGCGGAAATTAAAAGTTTAATTTAAAACACACACAGCTAGTGATGATGTGTTAAACAATGTCGTGCATATTAAATTAAATAAACAATTTATTATTCAATTCATTACATGTTACACTATAGTGCTGTTACGCTATGATAGCGTGTGTCCACTTTTAATTTAAGAGATTAACTTATCAATAAATCTTACACGTGACATGAAAATATACGAACTTAAATTATGATTTATATAAGATTACGTGTATAAAATAAATAAATCAAATTGTTTTTTTTGTTGTTTTTTTAAAGCTACTTACAACTTATCAAAGGATGATGAAATGATGGTGATGTGCTTAACCATTGGTGTGTTGTAAATCAGTTACTTACCTAGAAATTAATTAATTTTGTTTGAATATAAATACGAGGAAAAACAATAAAACATGTTTAAAATAAAATAAAAAGTATATGAAGCTCATGTAAACGATGTTCTATCTCTCATCAATTTGGGGCTGTTCAGAGATTGTTTGATTTGCATAGTTCTTTTCTTTCGTAACACCTATCAGTGACAAAAGATCTTGAAATCTTTAATAATTTGAACACTAGAACACTAGAAAACTAGAATAATCACCTTCCATATGCCCCCAGAAGAAATCAATTGCAACCATTAGCAAATGTACGAACCATGTGACAGTGAACTACAACAAGATGTCACTAGTTAAAAAGGTTTCGTTTCGTAGAACTTTTACTTTTAACTTCTAGTCACGGACTAATAAATGTCAGTTCAGAGGATCTGTCAAAAATAACAAAAGACGAAGTGAAAATGTCCCTTAAAGAGATGAAAAACAACAAAGCTCCGCTTGACGACCAAATCGTGAAAGGGTTAGCGTATACTGTCAACACCCTTTAACCAGTGGTAGGTCCCTTGTGATACCTCGGGCTCTAAGAGGAACTCCTTCACCTATTCGCATGAGCTTTTGATAAAGCAAACTAAGTCGAGTTTTGGCATCTTGTCGTTTTAGATCGCCTAGATTGTCAAAAGCAAAGTCAACGAAAAGGTTCCGTCTTTAAGAGGATAGCGCTCAAACAGGTACAAAGGAGATGGATGATTGTTCCTTCCTCTTCTTCGTCTCTACAGCTCCTGCAGACATAATTTGTGGGGATGCCCTGTTGAGTTCCATCTCTGCCTATAGGGTCCAGTGATTCTATGAAATCTTCCATTTAAAGTCAATCGTTTGGACCACTTTTGGTCTATTAAAGGCGGGATTAGCGCATCTAGCTAGTGATACTCTGAGATTTTCTTTATCAGGAAGAATCTGTTTTTCAGTACAGTGGCTTTACAGTTGGAATGTTTCTGTGTCCCGGTACCCAGTAAAGGATCTCCTAACTGGACATTACTCAATCAACTTTCATCTTAACAAACTGGACGTAGGTCCCACGGGTATGTTCCGATTTTGCTGAGAAGATTAGGAAACTGCATAGCATGAGCAGACAAAGACAGGTCGGCAGGAACCATCCACGAAACTGAGATTTCTCCATGATCTTGATCATGCTCGGAATCCCAACATTCCTTAGCACAAAAGATAGTTTTGGCCTCAGCATAACTGGTTTCCATCACGACAGGTAAGGGGGTCCAACAGAGGCTAGTTCTAGTATTCTATAAAAGACACCTTCCGACTGAGTTTGATAGAAGATAGAAGACACAAATCTAAGTCGGCTAGTACTAAGCTAGTAGTCCAACGTGGAAGCACTAAGAGTATCCGAATTGTTCACAACAAACAAACATTTCACGAATCCTCTTCCAGTGAATGCTTACGAAATTCGGTTGACGTAGGAACTCAAGCCAATAAACCATTCCAAGTGTCGATAATTCATCAATTGGGTTCTGGAGAAACAAGAGGATGACGTTGAAGAAAATCATCTTCAGTGATGAGGCACACTTTCAATTGAATGCCCAAAGAATCTATCAGGGACTTACAAAGACGTCAACTAGCTAGCACGATTGTGGGATTAGAAACTCATCTATGGAAGGCTATTGAATCAGAATGGAACGTGATCAAAGTTTTGGTTGTCCTTAGATCCACATCCCTTCGATTGAGTGTCATTTTCATCGCTCTGTTGCTCTAAGGATGTCTACTGTGTTCAGAATTCAGTATTTCCTTCAGTGCAGCTTTGGGTTGTGCTCTTATCGATCTCGTTATTCCCAAGCAGCCTACACTTTGATCTCTGGTTCTGAAACGTTTGCCATTACAGAATCTGCACTCAATCCGACTGCACTACAGTGGTACAGAGCCAGTGTATTCATTTAGGTTCGAAGCCAAACATCTTACCTTACACGGAAACGTATACCTTTCTGACGAGCTTATCGATGTTATATTTCCAAAGCCTTCTCAGTCTTATCAAGTGTCAGATTAATGTCACAAATGCAAGGATGATTCAGTGTCAAAAGCTTTGATGCTTAACGGCAAAGCCCAATCTTATCCGGTGTTATGAGGCGTCATTACATCAATTATTTCCGAGTGCTGGGACATGCCGTGTTGTAAAGAATAAGGCAGTGGTTGGTGGTGGATTTGGACTCCATTAACCTCACCCTTACAAACCGTATGTAGTCACTTGCTCTTGAAAAATGGCTTCACTTTTTCACTGTTTGCTTTCCTTTTCTTCGAAACTGCGAAAGCGAAAGCACTTGTCCTTGTTTTGGACTGGTAAATGTCTGAGATAAGTACCTACAGATGTGCTTCAAGGCAGTTTTTTTTATAATCTGTTACATGTCCACAATTACAACGACTATAGACTTTGAAGAATCGTTCCTTCATGCTTCACGAAAACTTGCTATAATTGCGGAAAGTCATATGTATAGCAAAGACACAAACCATCAATTTCATAAGCTTTTTTCTTATGTTCCATGAAAGTTGCTTTTGAAATCCCTTCCTGTGCTTTGTGGAACTTAAGATTGGCTTTACCTGGTTTTCCTTTTTCCCCACTCACATCCTTTGGAAGATTTTTCATTGCAACAAAGTGTAATCTAGGTACACACTTCAAATATTAAAGAAAAAAATACACTTGATGCCTTCCGGTAGCAGGCTTTCCATCTTTGGAAATTTAAAATGAAAACCAACAAATAAATATGAATAGAAACAAAGTAATTGTGACGATAAATCGCATCTTAAATTCAATTAAACCAATGCACACACACAAACACGCGCACAAGGAAGGCAACCAATAATATGAGTAATCCATCGAGTAGGTCCACTCGCACGGAATATCAATTGCAAATTCAATTTAAGTTCAATTATGACGGATGGTGGTGTGGCATTTCGTACGCCTAATGAATTCAAGTCTCGTCCCAAATATGAAATTCAAGTTCCCTCTCGATAAGGACGTTTTCAAATCAAATTTGCCGTGTTTACACATATCTTTGTTCGTTCATATGTATACGAATGTGAAATCCAAACAAATTATTGTCACATCTCCATTGGTGTGAAAGCTGTCGTCGTCGTCGTCCTCCTCGTCGTCGTCAGATCGAATATGTCATTTGTGATTGGAGCGGTAGGTATGTGTGCTCTTTTTATTATACTGACAATGAGACAATTTCACAGGTTCTGCGTATTGAATAAGTGTCCTGTGAGTTAAGGAGTTATTACTTGTTGAAAGGAAATATACGTTGCAATTATTTTGATGAAACCAAAGTGGGGAAGGGAAGGTCTAGGTTGGGAATACGATGGAATACGTAATTTGTTTTCATGTTTTGATAGAGGAATTGAAAATGAATAAGGACCCGCCTGGCGATGTTGAAGAGAGTGAAGAAAGAAATCTCAAGCATATGGAGAATGGACCGATAGTTGTCGGTCAGAATAAAGCAAGTGTACACGGTTTGAGAACCTAGGCAAGTAAGACAAGATTATGCTCTATACGAATCTCCCTTCTGCCACTAAAAGATCGATGAGGGTCCATTCCGCGACTACGAGGATAGCTGATTCCGATACCGTACGGTAAGAGGTTGCTATTCAGAGGGCTCCACGTCTTTGTACGACTTCCATCTGTTTCCTGTATTTCTCTTGTCTTAGTGCATCAGCCCAGATCTCACAACAATACAGGAGAGTGCCATGCATAATCGACACGAAAAGTCTTCTCCTGCTTTCAGTTGGACTACCTTCATTTGCCATGAGTCTGTTGAGTAATGTAATGTAGTGCCCTTTGCAGCTCGCTTCGATGAGGAATTTATTTACTGCCGAACGGTTACTAGATAGCATTTTGAACCTCGAGCCTACTTGAAGCTCCGAAGTCTCCGGGAACGGTCTCCTGGTTTAGAAGACTGTCACTGCCTTCTCTGCCGCCTCAAATACTGTCACCTGTGTACACAGTTCTGTATGTTTCGCGAAGAATGGAGCTACTTTTGTTCTCCATCGTTTGACCGTCGGATACTTAATGGAAGACAACTTCAAATCTCACAAAATGCCAACTTCTTGCGATAGTCCTTTCTTGCTCTGGGTTGTTACTCAAGTACGATTATTCCAGGTCTTGAACAATGTTTCTGCACCAAGTCTTCGAACTTAGAGACTGAGCTACTGAACGAAGGCCAAGCTAGATCCTGTTCTAAATAATTTTATGAACTTGTACTCCAAATCTGAATGCACGATCGTTGAGACTTGGAATATGTCCCTCCAGCCCAGTGAGTTTGTCCACATTTAAATCGGTTGAACCCAGCGAACGTGCTCTGATCCTAGCACGGACGCACGGAATTCTGATTTCCAAAGAGAACTCGACAAAAATAATGTCCACATCGATCGGCTTCAAGGTAAAGTGACCTATCACTTCAAAATCATAAGGCTCATTCTGAAGAGTGAGAAGAAGTCTACGACCAACATAGGAGACATAGGTTCAGAGACTGCAACCTGCAGTATGTCTCAAAATCGAAGGTTGCGAAGAGCAGACGCGCAATCGTGCATACCCTTCAGAGCTAGAAACTTAACAAAACAGCACCTACACGTGTATGGTTTGGTCACTCTACTAGAAATTGCGAGGAGGCACAAACTTAGCCGAAAAAAAAAGGAATGAACCTCTTAAAGGTTCTGCGGGGAAATGTGCATCACGCCAAGGAAGACTCTGACACTTGTATCCAATCTTCTATCAAAGCATACAAATTTTGGCATGAAGTTAGAAACCCTGTCTCGAGAAAGGTTATATGGTCCACATGATTGCATGGTGAGGTCTTTCAAACCCTACTCCTTGGCACATCTTTGACAAAATCGTTAAACTGAAGGGAGCCTAATACCGCGGCAGCCATGAGACCATTGCGATACTAAGACGTTGTCAAAGGTATCAATAAAAGACTGAGACTTCATTAGAAAACTAAGCACATGCAAACGCCTGTTAAACAGGTGTTGCTACCGCGTTCCAATAAGCTTCCTTATTCATTTTACGTCGACTATGTTCCTAAACATTTGTGACTTTGACTGCCAAAAAAAAAACTTCATCACCATCTGCCAAGCAGGCCTATCACTAAAAAAAATCAATCCTCCGTGGCTTAGCAAATAAGAAGTTTATCATCCGTTCCTGTCAACATGCACGTCTTTAACCTAATTCCTCCATGACAAACTTGTCATTTATTTTTTTGTTGCCACAATCTGAGAGCGAAAAACCTCTGCAGGCCACAATATTCATCAATCACACCTCCCCCGGATTCGTTGCCACGGGGTGAGCCGAAAGCAAATTGTTCACACATGCCACAAACACGAACATTGCATGCGTATATTTTTGGATTAAACCACAACCAACACTAGCCACATCCTTTATTTCAAATTCATTCCACAGGTGTTCGTCCTTCACAGATAACAAAGTTGAAAATACTGGTTACCAATCATTGTCGCAGCCAGTAATGACAAAAATTAAACTCTGAAACAGGCAATGCGTATCCATAATTGGAATGCACTGTGTTTCTATTGTTATCTCACTTAATCAGACATTCAGTCCCGAACATGGACTCCGGGACGACTCCGTGCTTGTAAATTGCTTTATGGAACAAACTATTTGTTAAAATTTTACCCCTCAGCACCTAAAACGCTTAATGGCACCCTATTACACCCTAATAGTGCTCGTTCGGTTCGTTATTTTATGTCATCACACCAACATAGTTTATTATGAATCAAGGAGGCAACCAAACTGCCTGGATGAAAAAAAAAAAAAAAATGGGCATGTCACACACATACCAAGTGGTAGTATGTCTCCTGCCTCCTGGTTATAGCAATCATGGTTAAGTTTCGTGCTCAAGGGCTTAGCAAAGATTTTTGAGGTGTGTCACCTTGTCATGCAAAACTGAACAAAAAAAAATTAAGTGTTCATTAGTTTGACTGGAGGGATGGGAATTTTTGAGACGGGAAATGGGAAACAAAGTGTCACCGGTGACAGGTGGAAGTTACTTCAACTTGTTTGCACAAAGTACTACGAATCATTGGACAGTGAACTTAATATATTTGATGTCCAGAGATTCCTTAAATTATTCATGATTGTTGTTGTCAAGTCTATACGACAGCTTGTGACAGCTATGCGGAGTTCCCCTTTACCTATGCACCTTGGTGACCAATTTTTACACAACTTACATTGTTTTTAGTGTTAGTTTACGTGTGAACCTTTTATATGGAGTGATATCCGCCCTTCTTTTATCATTTTAATAACAAACGACTATCACAGGCTTGCAACTAGAATTAGTCGAATTAAGTCGTTATAGAAGTTTCGTAACTCGATTGGTTTTAATTATATAATTGACAATAATTGCATGGCAGCAGAACAGGTCGGTTTTGGTTTGTTTTGCCTAAAACGTGTCAGTAATAATCAGAAATAATGAGGTACTTCACTCAAAATAAAGGCGACGGTATTCGTCACCAAATCACCTATAGGATGTCATTAAGGCTGAGTGTTATTGGTTAAGTAAAGTCTACCCCAATACACCTGAAGACCTACTAGACGAAGGATTTGAACTAGCGAATGGATTGAGTCCATTCTCATGGCATCGATGGGCAAGATTTGGCACCTTATTCTCGCAAAACCAGAACAGTGGCAGCGAAAGTATTCATAGTCATATCATCGCTTTCAAGAGCATCAATATGGCGGCAGCACATTTCCTTGTCGAAATCTTGTGCAGGATTGGAAAAGCTAAGATAAACATCCCATGCTATCCAGTACTGTCCCACATAAACAGATCAGTTTCCACAGAATCCCGAATTTAGACATTGCTCTGTACAGTTCCAGATGATGTTGGTGATTTCCGACCTGAAATTCGTTGGTCAGCAAGAGTAGCCTCAAAATTGAGCCAAAATCCTGACCTATAGGTACTCCACTTCAACCCACTCTCAGCCCTAGATTAGATTAGATTAGATTAGATTAGATTAAGATTAAGGTCCTTAGTCCTTTATCACTGCGGTCGCAAGTGGGCCTATTGTGATATCCTCTTCATTAGAGCTCCTCCATGATGCCGGAGTGCGCGATGAAACCCGCAGTTATTAAGACCTAAAACATCTATTGTGCCTGGAGCCAGTTAGACAAGGAGATCCTCTATCTTCCTAATGAAGTTGATAATATCACCAGTCGAGGCATTACGAATGTCCTCCGGTGTTAGGAATTCTGTGTGGAGACAGCGTTTCCTGACCCTGCAGACAGCCACGCACTCCCATAGTACGTGTTCGGCTGATTCGTCTTCCTCTAAGCAGAGTCTGCATTCGGATTCCTGAACTATATTTATTTTATGTAAGTGATATCTGAGGCTACAGTGACCGGTAAAGAAGCCGGCAAGTCTTCTGATAGCGTCCCTTTTATGGTTGAGAATATTTTTAGTGGTTTTGTTCGGAGGTCGGATGGCCCTTTTGGCCTGTCTGAGTCCCTGATTGTTGTTCCAGTAGGATATGAAGTTTCGTTTTTCCCATCTCATTTTGAACAATGACTCTCAGCCCTAAGGAACACTCTTCGATTTCCTCTGTTTTTTTTTGGTTATAGTTCATCGAGATAAATTAAGACAGACGCTGCTGTATCTTTGAGATAATAACCCAACAGCTAACCCGTGGCCAAAAGTGTGGGATCCAATTTAAGTATCTTCACAAGTTCAAGTTCCATGCCACATATTGGATCGACAGGCTTCCTGCAACAAAGCAAAGGACTTTGCCTCAGTGTGCAAATTGGATTTAAAGTGGGATGTACACTGGTACGTGCCATTTGGTGTGCTGCGCAAAGGCTTAAGATGTTTACAGGGTACGCTGGATAGAATCCAGTCCTCTCTTTTATTTCCATGAACTCTCTGTAAAATGTTCAATAAAAGTCTAGACTGGCCGTTCCCTTCTTTAAGGGAACGTTTCTGGCGTCGTCAGATACAACTGACAGCTCTATTCCAGAAGTAAAAAGTAACCGCACTTTTAACTTTTTTTCTTTATCGGGTCCGTTGACAGCACTCTCAGCAAAGGAGTTTTAGATGTCAATGCGTTTCTTGTAGACCTCGCCTGAGGTGGTGCGACCTCAACCAACTGGAGGCGGTAAGCAAAAGACCGAACTAGTCAGTTTTTTGCTTGTTAGTTGAGGCCCGAGTTCACCGCGAACTGTAGTGCCACCTAAGTAAGAAAATAATTAATTTCAACTCAATAATTCTGTACGGCAACGACGTATCCTCCTGATCAACTTTCTCTGTCGTATAAGTCAACGTCAACAACGTATACCTTGACATGACGAAGAGGACGGATTCTATGGATTGGACCATTATGTACTTTCTCCTAGCAAATCCAGCCATTTTTTCATCGAATTTCGAGGACACTATACTGGCCTGAGGTTAAGTATTCCTCAAGGAAGCACTCTCTCCGACGAGACATGACATTTGACACATCACGATTAAAAATGTTTGCACGCAAAATAAAATTTCAAAAATTTCAAATTTGCACTCTGAACTTTAGATACCAATGACTTTATGCCTGTAACTTGTCACACACTCCCAAGAAAATGTTGGGCTCAGTCCAACTTCTTGTTTTATCCAATTCTTGGAAGAACTTCAATTTCAATAATGTAGCTGATAGCTCATCCTTATCAATGCCACTAAGCGCAGATTTACTAAAACGAGATGATGTTTCACTTAGTGTTTTGCGCCAAGAATTGGAATTGGAATTTTATACATTAAGACGTCGTCATATCCTATGAATGAGGAAACAATTTATCACAAGGATGAGTTGGATATCTAGACAGCAAGGCACCTACGTCTAAAAAAATACTAAAATCCAAATGATTCCATTAATTCCCGAGAGTATATTTAAATGTAATTGACACGTTAATATCACTTAACTACTCGTTGGCACTTAAGTGCCACTTTTAATGTGGTCGTTGCAATAACTTCCACATAGGTATACGTATCATTTGTCCCAGAGTACCATCAAGGGAAATGAGATTGTTTACGGCAAAAACTTCAGTTAAGACGCATGGCAAACATTCTAACACGCACCTTTGGTACGATAATTAAACGAGTACCAGTACTTTCCTGTGTGAAACAATAAATTCTTCTGTCAAACCATCAATTTCTTGAAATAGTTTCTACCGCACCTATGTATAGGTACATATCCCTGGAAATGGTTCAATTGAGCGTAGCAATCCCAGGGGATCATATTGATGACATGCATTTAATTCCGAAAGAAAGGAACGAACCGCTCACACCTTATCGAATGAAGGGTGACTTACCACCCCAACAAGGCAATAAGTTTCAACTGTCCACCAACCTGATGCACATTAATACAAAAAAAAAAAACAGGAAACCATCGAGCGCAGGGAAATCCTTGTAAATTGCATTCAGTCGGTTGGTTTTTACGTTTTCATTTTTTTTGTTTTTTGTTGCTCGACCCTACCGGCCTACACATGGTCGAAGGTGTCAAAAGGTGCAAATTGCTGGGAACACCGGACAGACACGGATTAATGGGATCTACTTAATATGTAGTTCCAGCACCCCATTTTATAGGACGGATTATATGGGCTATTAGCAGTGAAAATGGTAATAAAAGTTGCGGTGTTGGACTGGCGGAAGCCAATGAAACGATTTAACACCGAAAGTACGAGTGCACTTATGGGAAAAAACCACTGCTCAACGCTACTGTTTGGAGCAATTATCCAAAGTGCAGAGTTCGCCGTTGAGGTTGCAGGCAATTAAATTTATAGAGAATCTGTTTTTGAGTATTCGTGCTTAGAATGAAGTTGAATTCGTGTAGATACAAGTAGTTTGCATTCATTTGAGTTACGGAGTGGAACCTTTGGAGTTTTGACGAAGAAGGGTTTTTTTTTTTTTTTTGGTTCTGGCGAGCGTTTCTTGCTATCTATCGTGTGAAAATAATAAGTCGCGCCTTCGTGAAAAACATAGTGCCTTTCGGTGTAATTACAGTTTTGAAGGAGCGCCACAATTATTTTGGATTTTTATCGAGCTCAGAATGTTCGGAGACTTTCATAAAGGACGATAGTTTTATCCGCAAATCTGGGTTACAGTACAATCGATACGGTGTTTGAAAGTCTTTGGGTGGGGTTCGTTTGTTGGCCTACGTCAGAGGGACAATCTCCCACAATCTGTCGCTGATTCAGAAAATGCCCTGAAAAATAGACTAAACGTGTGTTAAATTGCACGATATCGGCCGGCCATTGATAACACTGTTTCGGTTGTCCAGCAATGGTTATCTGAGCTAATGAGATTTTTGAAAGACCTTTACGGACGATTCTGAAATCACCGAGGGAGTCAGTGCCAGCATCTTTTCGAAATACCTTGGCTACTACTACTCTTTCAAGCTCCCTAGTCACTGTGACGTCTTTCAAGTCGAAATCACAATTATAGGTCAGGGCACCACTTGAGTTCAAAAATAGCTTCTCGCAACCATTAACGTTGTTCGTGTTATATTTTTTGCACGAATGGAACGAATGACAACTCCGAACGGCGAATTGAGAAGCTTGACAGATTGAAGATTTGTCATTGCCTGCCAAGAGGTGGTGCTGCGAAAAACGTTTTGTTTTCTTTTTTTACCGAGGCTCCCTCATCTCTACAACCCACAAGCGTTTAAAGCCAACGTGCATCGGTACCTCTTTCGTCTCTCCTCTAATTTCCCTAATGCCCGTGTTCTAGTTTAAGGGTAGTCATAATCCCTTTAGCGCGCGCTAATTATAAAAAAAAGGCTGAAATCCGTGTCCTCTTGCTTAGCAATCCAACGCAGTAACCAAAAATTCAGTATTCAGATTCTTTAAAGTACCTGTCCAGCTAAAGCCAGCACATTTAGACCAACGATAGGTCCATTGTGATGCCACATGAATGGATGGAGAGATTCTCCTTTCCCATTCGTTAAACCAATTTGAGCTTCTGATGAAGCGTAGTAGGTTCCTGATATCTTTGTTTATCGGATCGCCCAAATTATTATAAGAAGAAGAAGGCTTCTAAGTGAAGTTTCCTTTTGCAGAAGAGAGCTGGGCTGAGAAGGGAATGGGATTTTCCTTCTCTTCGTTCGCCAAGTCCTATGTCCTATTATGGTACTGATATGAAATCTTTTGAGCGCTCTTAGAGCGTATCCGATTCAGTTTTGGACAAATCTGGTTTGTCGCTATACCACTTGTCCACCTAAAGCTAGTTTAGTTAATCTCAAGTGGTCTTCTGAGAAAGCCTCATATGGTTAGACGATTAGGGTTGCAGAAATCGACAAAACGTGAACCATTGTCTATGCAGTTTTCGAGGCTCTGTTTAAGGATAACATCTCTGAGCCCTTTATTGTCATTGCATGCAGCACAACCATCATCATGACAAAATGGTCGTTCGGCATTCTAGTGGGTGCAGGGCGGTGCTTAGGAAGTTGTCTTCCTAATTTTCAGTCGAGGGGATGATAGGGACATGTTTCGTCGTTAAAAATGAGGACTGCATACCGTTGGTTGTAGCAACATATCAATTTCAGATTCATGAAGGGGCTCGCGATGGCTTTCCAGAGGAGTGTAGGGCAGTGTCAAGTGTTGGTCGGATCGCTGAAAGAAGCACCTCTGGACTACCAAAGTGAAAACCGAATTCAAATAACACAATCAAAGCTCTGGGTATAGATTCTATGAAACAAAAGATAGAATATACTGCTCTTTCCGTTTTCTTGCAACAAGGACTAGGAGGTTTTCGTTTGCTTCATTGTCAAACGCTCAGTTTAGCTTAATTAAAACAGAAAATATACACACTTACAGACATTCTATATAATCTAGTGAACGCAAAAACAATCAAAGGACCCTAAACCGACGTCCAAATATCAACTTCATTCTAATAAAACCTACAATTCGTCACAGTTAAATCAATAAAATAAATAAATATTGTATGGATATGTTTTTCGTCCCGAATTTTTAATGACACCCATTAAGAGTTTACGTTCAACGACCTATAGCTCCATGGAGACACTAAAATTTCTCCTAAGCGTCCTTATCCAATTAATTTCGTCCCTTCCATGTCATTCCAATAGATAATTCATTAAGGATGCCTTGAATAAAACTTGAATTTAATTTTTTTTTTTCAGAAGAAGCATCAAACCAACCTTTAAGCAACCGTCTTACAACCGAGGGAGAGAGAGGGCACGTACACGTAGATAGCTGCCTCTGAATGTCGATCCACATTGTTGTGGCACCACTCCTTCTCATACAATTCGCATTCCCGGTTGGTGGTGCTGCGTCTAATCTCGATTGGAATCCCTTGAATATTGTCGCCAACCATCTGAATACATTACTTTTCGATGTCGACAACATGATATCATCAGCGGAAGCTCTTGCTGGGTATCCATTTGAAGTTATATTGTCTTTCATTGACAGACTGTGTAGGTAAAACTAAGCAATAACAGAGAGACACAGTGACTGGAGTCTTGTTCCCCTTCATAGGTGGTGTTATCCTGAACGCGGAATGGCTGCTATGGCAAACGCATCTGAATAATAATCGCATGTCATTTATTCTAATGACACCGTGTCAGAATTACACATTTGCCCTGCGGAATTCCACCGCATTGTGGTCAAGTTCATTCTTCGATGGAAACAAAAAGACCGTGATAATTGTCACTGGCTGGAGTAGTCATGCCGACAAGACCAGTAGATATTTGTATGAATTATCAAAAGCATACTTCTGCCGTGGCAACTGGAACGTTGTGGTAAGTCCCATCGTCCGCTCCAATTCGAAAAATAATAAAAAAAAATATTCAAATCGTTGACAAGGCCGTGGATACGGGATGTGGTATGGAGACGTTGTATACTCTCTCTGTGCTGAACACTGATTCGATTGGGGAGGCCATTGCGCTAGAACTGGCGACACTGAAACTTCTCGTACCAGAACATCACATCCATCTGATAGGTAAAACATAATTAAATTGGAATTTCAATGCGCACACTAACTTGGACCATTTGCAGGCCACAGTTTGGGAGCTCATGTAGTGGGCGCCGTTGGAAGGATGTTCTTTCAAATTACCAGCGATTTGGTGCAGCGAATTACAGGTCTGGATCCAGCGAAACCTTGTTTTATCTACGGCAATCCTGTGTTTGGCCTTAGACCCACGGACGCGCGATTTGTCGACATCATCCACAGTAATCCCGGTATATTGGGGAAACGTGAGCCACTCGGTCACGTTGACTTTTATCCCGGCGGATTGGATCCAATTCCAGATGGTTGCATCACAAATGCTTGTGCACATGCACGTGCCTGGGCGTACTACACAGAGACAGTGTATCCGGGGAACGAGGCGGCCTTCATGGGGAGTCGTTGTAAGTCATTTTTTAAAATTCAGCATAAAAGATGCATTGGAACGCGCCACGCTATGGGCTATAATGTGTCGACACGATTGAGGGGTTTATTTTATAGTTCGATAAATAAACGGTTCCCGTATGGCTTACATTCGAATGGTGGTCCAATAAAGGAAAGGCAGTGCTGAAAAAATTGACATGGAAGAGTGCTATTATATACATTTCCGGTTCGAATTCATCTGTACTACTTAACATCCTTGTTCATGGTTCCATTGTGTGCCTATGCCTACCCACAATCGGATAAAGTTCAAATGTGAAACTAGCTGAATTTAGAGATTGAAATTCGAAATTCTGTTACTAATCTGTTGATGACATAAACCACAGTCCAAAATCAACTGTGTATTCAACTTTTTGGATTTTAATATTTTGGCAGCACTTTGCAATTTTAATTAAAACTAATATCTAAGCTTTGTAGATTAAAATAAATGTAAAACGGATTAAATACAATAAGTAGCTATTTACCAATTTTGAATTAAAATTTTGGAAATGAGCTCAGCTTGTGTGAGTGGGAGGGTGAACATGGAGCTGATGGGTAGTCACAGATTATAAGATTACTCATTTTGTTGAAACAAATAATCAAATCATTCGTATGCTAAGTGTGTAGAACTTAAAAACGACTTTATGACTGTTTAATCTTTTCAAACGTCTTTTAGGAAATAATTGTAAGATCATGACTGATGTGATCACAAAAATCATTTGCGTAGAATAAAAACAAGGTGGCGTCAGAGAGGGTCGTTAGATCTTCACACAACTACTTCAGATATTTAGTTGTAAAGGAATTTGCTACTGGCTCCACAGAAGGAATGGCCTGTCTTCACTTGTCCTCACCTCAGGATTCCCTAGCCCAACACTACTTACTTACTTATTAGGCAAGCGACCCTTGGAGGGTCTAAACTTGAACTAATGCCGCTTTCCATCTTTTACGGTCTCAAGTACGCTCCTTGCAGTTTACTAGATCAAAGTTTCTGGCGTCCGCTATTGTCTGATCTTTAAATCTGAGGTTCGGTGTTCCTTTTATTTTTGAACCAGGTGACTGGGATTCGAAGCTTCTCTTAGCTGGAGCATTCTCGCCCATTCGCGCGATTTGACCAAGCCAGTGCATTCGACGGATCTTTGCCTTTCGGCCAACTTTCACATCTTTCTATAGCTCGAAGAGTTCGTGGTTGTATCTTTTCCTCCATTCGCCCTCCTCGCAGACAAGACAAGAAATATTCGACGTAGAATTTTTCTTTCGAAGGATCCCAAAATCTGCCCCGCTGTCTTACTTTTCGTTCAGCATTCAGCTCTATAAAACAAGACAAGCAAGATTAGGGTTTTGGAAAGCACGATTGTGGATCTTCGAGTTAGGAGTTTGGACTCTTGTCGTTTAGACAAACTGAAGAAGCAGCGGTTGCATAAGGCTATCCTTCGTCGAATCTCCATTAGAGTTACATTTTGTAGAATTTTTTTCTTCGCAAGTAAGGGTTCCTAATACTTTCACCCATGGCATCGCAATGGATTTACATTGATCTAAGTGTGGTGTGGGAAGAATCTCTACCTAATCTAACCTATAACGAGTTTGATGGGCTGTCTGACTTCGGTTAAGGAATTGTTTCCCTGTTTTTTCATCCGGAAATGGTCATTCCGATATCACTATACACAATTCAAGTTGGCTTGGTGATTTTGGTTAAACAACAGCCGAAGTAAGGTATGTAGACATCTTTGCTAATATGTAAACAACTTAATCCAGTTTGTATACGAGGTTACATGCATGACATTGAAAGTCATACCACTGAATTAGTTCCTGGCCTTCCACTCTGATAAATACACGCCTTTAGGCTGCTCAGACCACAGTGTTATTCATCTAATTTCTTGTATAGCTAGACCAAGAGCCCGCAGCAAATTTTGGATGTGAGATATAACCAAGGAGATATGTAAGTACATGAGTATGAAGCTCTTATTCCAAATTTGCTGAGGGCTCTTAGACTATTCGACCACATAGTTAAAGAACAAATTTCCATAAGAAAATTTGGCGATACGATACGTAAGGCAATTGGAATCAACTGGACAGCTTTTTGAGGGATTTGAATTGGTCGCCATTCATTGGTAAGTTGTTCTTCCACGCTGACGAAATCACTGCGAAAGCTTTTCCATCAATCCTTTAATTTGGAGTCAATGGAAAACTGCATTTGTCCAGCTTGTCCGTGACAAAAGCAAATCCTCTTCTCCTCCCAACTACCGACACATTGCCCCTACGTCCCTTCTTTCCCAGGTCATGAAAACGCTGCTTAGAGATAAGTTGTTATCTTGTTGAGATTCAAGCCAAGGTGACCACAGCATAATAAAGTTTGTCAGCAAAGTGCGATAAGAAAAGCGAATGAGCAGCAGCACTCTATCCCGAAAAGTTTTCAAATCCAACCCGTTCGAAGAAAATTGTGTTAAGAGAGGGGGTGCGCACTTGCGAAAGATGATCTCAACCAACTTGGTGTGTAGTTCCTTTCTACTAAGCTTAGGTTGGAATCAAAGACTTTCTGGACTGGATCTATTCGCTTAACATGCCCAACAAAAGGCGATTAGCAAGAGTAATTCTTCATTTCAACTCTGACAGGATGTCGTTGTCAGGACATCAATCAACTGTCAACTTTGATGTTCTGTCTGATTCGTTGCTGTTGTGTCCCTTCTTGTTTTGTCCTTGTTAACCGATAATCTCAATTTGGTCGCTTCTGCCTCTAGACTGGGAAGGCTGGCAATGATGTCAATATTGTCGGCTTTTTAAATAGTGAGGGGAGAGGAACTTCCCTGATTCTAAAACTACCACGTCGCGTCGTCACTTGATTCCAATGTTTTCAAACTCCGTCAGAAGTTATAGGAGGTGTCATAGAAGGGGCGAAATAACTCTGTCCTCCGGGGTGCTTTTGTCTATGGATTTGGCTATGTGCCAGATATGCATGTCCAGGATGATACATTTTAAGGTTTTAAGCACGATGGAGTTCCATGGCTGACACGGGATTAGATCTGAAGTATTTGAATTTCCTTCCGTCAATGTTATAAAGTTGAACGTGGACATAGTTGGTAAGTACTTCTGAATTTCCTTATCTCGCCTATGAATCATCGACTTTTTATTAAGAAATGGAATCAAGTTAACTCATCAGACATACCTTCTTGATGGACTTTAAGCCTGATCGATAGAGCTTTCCCATTAAATGCGGAAAACTAGATCTCAATCTCAAAGTTTACTATAAATTTATGTAAATTACAAAATTTAATCACGTTCGACAGTTTTCCCATAAGGAAAACATACCACACATTGACAATTCAAGATGCATCTCATTTCAAATGATGAATATAAATTAACTTGTGTCACGATATCCACAACACCCTCCCTTATAATAAGCCCGCCAGACTGCTAGTTATAGCAGCGATCGATTAACGTATTTATTCTCAGAAAAAAAAGCAAAAAAAAAAATGGTTGAATTAATCTCACTCGTTCTGACTTTAAACTTAATATCAGTGACGCGTGACAGTTGAATTGTCATTCTAGTCTTGACCGTTAAACGATTAAGTACTGTTTTACTGAAGTGACTGCTCCAAGTCATCTCCGGATCGTGCTTTCAATAGGTCTACTCGCATTTTGTTGGAAATAACTCAGATTTCTGGTATAAAAATTACTTTAAAATTAAAAAAAAAAAAATTAAATAAAAAAATCCTTATACAATTTGTTTCAAAACACATATGTATTTTAGTAGAGTTATTAGTGTTGTACATTATTTTGCAAGTGATTTTTTTTTTTAAGCATTGTGACCGTTGATTGTTTGAAAGGACACTCTTAAGAAAAATTAAGTTAAATCTGCAAAAAGTCGTTATAGTTTGCCTTAGTAGTTAGTGCGTTGGACTGCTAAAAGAGAGGACACAGGTTCGACCCTCAGCAACACAACCAAAGAGTTTTTCGTGGTACCATCTCTTGGCAAGCAATGACAAAGCTCTGTGTGGGTAACAAAGTGAAAGAGGGGCACAGACCTAAGATTACGAAGATTCGTGTCAAACGAGGTCAATGGCAATCGATGTTACCAGCTTGTAGCTGATGAACGAAGACTATATCGGCGACATCACGACTTTTTTCGAGAGGCTGTAGTTTGGTCCGTTTCAAACGATCCAAATAGGGTGGTAGGTTAAAGCTGTCGACCCAAGGAAACCACGTAAGGCAAAATGAATGAAACTGCGCTGGATGGCTTCAATTCGCAGAGAATGGAGTTCGTAATACGGGGACCATACTTGCCTGGCGTATTCAAGGACAGGCCTTACGAAGTTGATTTAAGGGATTAAGTGACGTCAGGATCAGAGAATTCCTTAGATTAACGTTGGCTCTACTAATAATGTTATCGACTTGGGAACAGAAGTTGAGTCACAGATAACACTTAGATCGCGTAAGGAATTGACCAGGGTAACATGCTCATTGCAGATAAAGTAGGATCTTGGAGGTGATGGGAGACGCTTGCGAGAGTATGTGATAGCTTGGCATTTGTTCACGTTGTGCTGAAGGAAATTTTGTTGGCACCAGATTGAAAATCTAATTAAATCGCCTTGAAGTAGGCGAGAGTCGTCGGGGCATGATATGTGCCTGTAGGTTTTCACGTCGTCAGCGTAGAGCAAAGAGTTTTTGAAGTCGCAATTAATATCTTTGATCAGTGGTCCAAGGTGGCTGCCTTGGGGGACTCCTGAGATGGCTTTAATTTGGTAAGATACGGAAAATCGAAAAAGGACTTTATGATTTGATCCACTTAGCAAACCACGAATGAAAACCGAGGGTCTTGAGTTTTAGGAGAATTATTTTGTGCGAGATCAACTTCTTTGCCATCCTCTAGCTCGAGACACGAGTTCTGTGAGGTTAGTGGTTGTTGATCTACCCCTGAGAAAGCCGTGTTGGTTGAGAAAAAAGATAGACTTGCAAGAGAGTTCAGTAATGGGGCGATAGTTGGAGACTTCATTCTTACGACCGTTTCTGTGGATAGGGACATATGAACTGTCGCGTGATTGAGTGCCATGTCTTGGAAGGTGCTCCCACAGTATGGTTTAGTTTACACTATCGTGTTCAGCAGTAAGTGTCCAGACTGAGAGATGATCATTCGAATCCATTCGAATCGTTAGATGCCTAGCGTTTCTGTAGACTTAAATGAAATAAAAAGGATCTAGTTAGATTTAAGTGGTCTTCCAGAGGAGAAGTCAAGGTCCCTTGATGGCCATCGCTGCCCATCAGGATGTTCCATGGAAATCTTTAAAACTATGTCGTCGGCGTAACAAATGTGGTTAAAGGCTAGATTTGTAAGTTTGGTGAGTCGATCCTTTACTACTTGGCCCTTAGTTCTGCAGCTTTTTACCCACGAATTGATACACCTGTCGATTGCCCTTGTACAACAATAAATTTCATGTTCCTATTAATCCTTGTTCTTTTTATATTCACAGTCTGTTGTTACGATGAAGCTACCAATAGCTGTAATTACCACGTTATTTGTAATACAATTCCATTCAACATCAGCTGATGGCTTCGGATTTGGAGATGTACTGACATCATCTAAAGATATTGGAGCTGGTTTGATAAAAACCGCAGGAAATTCATTACCAACACCCAGAGGACTATTCGAATCTGGAAAGAACTTAATTGCTGGCTATCCCTTTGAATTTGTATCCTCGACCATTAGCGCTGTTTGTAAGTATGATGCCGAGACCAGTTACACTTGAATACATTCGTTTCATTTTGTCGTAACAGGCTCAGCCGCTGTATCGGCTCGAACAATTGTCCCAAAGATAACTCCTGACATCAGCAAGATGCAATTTCAATTAATTACACCTTGTAAGAACTATAGTTATCCGCTGTTGAAGTCCAACGAAATGTGGAAAAGTCCTCAGTTCGATAAGACGAAGAAAACTGTGATCCTGGCCACTGGTTGGATGACAACTGTCAACGATTCAGACACAATTACCCATATGGCCAAGGCGTACCACTGTCGCGGAGATGTTAACTTTATCGTAAGGGAGCTCAATTGATTCCTTGGACTTGTAAATGAATTGAGTTTTATTTAGGCAGTTGATGCTGCATCCTATGTGGACACCCTCTATTCATGGTCTGCTCTGAATACCGAAGAAATCGGTGAGAATATGGCAAAGGGTTTGGTGCAGTTGAGCGAAATAGTCCCTCTGGAGAACATTCATCTGATTGGTAGGTTACTGGACACATATCACACAATGTCATTGTCTTCATTTCTCCATTTACAGGACATAGTTTGGGAGCGCATATTGTCGGCTCAGCAGGACGTACTTTTTATTACTTGACTGGAAAGCTTATACCACGCATCACTGGTTTGGATCCAGCAAAACCATGTTTCAATGAAGGCGAAAGTTTGTCCGGCCTGCTGCGTGGCGATGCCGTATTCATAGATGTCATTCATAGTAACCCGGGTGTTTTAGGCAAACGTGATCCCTTGGGTGATGTTGACTTCTACCCGGGTGGTCTGAGTCCGTTGCCAGTAGGCTGTGTTACCATCACGTGTGCTCATGCGCGTGCTTGGTTGTACTACGCCGAAACCGTCTATCCAGGCAATGAGTTCAATTTCATGGCGGTACGGTGTAGTTCGTTGACCAGATTGGAACACCATAAATGTCCAGGAGATGCAGTTCCAATGGGCTATTCTACACCATCATACCTGAAGGGAAATTATTTCCTAAATGTGAACTCTGCTGAACCCTTCGGTTTGGGTGGGGATAAGGAAAGGGAGAAACAAAACGAAAAGTGTGGACTGTGTCCAAATGCGATGTAATATTTAATTTGTTTGCATGGAAAAGTAATTTGAACTTCTAACCTAGAAATATAAGATTGTTTGTTTTGAGAAGAAAGATGGGTGTTTTTGTTTGGCCATTGGGACTGATGTTTTTGCAGATAAGTCTCCAGTACTTTGATGGATTTTACCTTCCCAATCGCTCTTGGACTTGAACTTGGCATTGTTTTGGTGGACGACTGACCAAACTCCATTGAGAAACGGCAACTTCTTTGACTCATCTAAGCGGAACTGAATTCATACGTTCTTAGGCACTAGTTAGATTTGCTCGCCATAAGCTGCTAATGCAGTAAGACTACGAAAAGACAGCTAGGCAGCGATAAAATCTCAAAGCTCTGACTCAAGCTTGCTTGAAGCTGCCTAAACACTCTAAAGCTGCTGTAGCTGTTCACAACAAAAGGACATTGCAGATCAGACAAGCAGTTCAACCAATTAGATTATCTACCAGCCACATTAAGATGGAGCTCAGCTCATGAGAGCACAAGATGAAGCTCTCAAAGTGGAACTCAACTGCTTCACTCTGTCAATTTAGAAGTCAATTAACCTCAAGAAATTCTCGCACTAGGCAAACATGTTGCTAAGCTTCTGACGGACTTCCTCATCGAACATTGTTCCCTTGACTACCATTTCAACAAGATAATTGAAAGATCAAGAAACTGTGAAGCATATCTTGTGCAAAAGTCCCGCCATAGTTCGAAGCAGACAAAACAAACTTCTTCAGGGGATTTATCTCCGCAAGCATGATCCTAAAATTCGCTTATATGTTTGTTTCACCAAATGACACCTAGATATACGTGCTGCTTTGGTCGTCGGTGCATTGACTTTTATGGCCAGGTCTTCAGATGACGTCAGGTAGTCAAAATATATCACAACACCCTCTCCAAGTACTGGCAGTTTGTACCTTTAAGGTTGTTTGGAGGATGTTAGAGATTTCGTTTGTGACGCTGATATTTTCATATTATGTTTGTCGGCAGCATTTTCGAATGCGTATACCAAGCGCTAAAGGTCGTTTTCGTTATCCGATATTAAGACTGCGAGTTTACCTAATTTATATTCTCTCGCTATACTCTTTACTGATATTCATGATTCGTCCATGATTGCATTAAAAAGGCTAGGATTTAGGCTGTCGTCTTGTCCCCTATCTCTTTCAACTATCGATAACTACGCTCCACCCCCTTCTCCTTTCATTTTTTCTTCTTCCAGTCCACCCCTCCCACTATTCTTTCATCCTACGACTTGCATAAAGCAAACTTTCACAAAATCAGTGACTATTTCAGCAGATCTTTCTTTAACTTCCACAATCTAACCATAAATTATGCCCTCTCCATTTTTTACAGATAAATTTTCAACTCATTTTCTCTTCATTTTCCCTTTTCTCATCGTAATTCATCATCTACACCCCCTCATTGGTATAACCGAAGGCTTCGTTCTCTGCAAAATAAGAGAAACAAGCTATGGGCTGTTCTCCTTCGCACTAGATCCGCCTCTGACTATTCCAACTATCTTGGGACTTATCTTCATTTCATCGAGCTTTACAATTCCCTTTACCAGCGCCACTTAAACAACGCGCAAGCCAACCTTGTAAATTATCCTAAGCCCTTCTTCTCTCACACCTTCGACCCGTCTGTTATCGAACATTAGTTGCACCAACTTAATGACGAGTTTATACCCGGCCCAGATGGCCTCCCCGCCATATTTCCCAAAAAATGTTCTTCCGTTCTTTCCCCCGCTCTTTCTAATCTATTTCACCTATCCCTTTCACAAGGAGAATTTCCCCAAATTTACAAAATGTCATTCATAACTCCGATCGACAAAAAAGGGCCAAAGAATGAAATAACCAATTATCGCCCCATTGCCAAACTCTCCCATATACCCAAACTCTTTGAAAGCCTCAAGCTTCCAGTGCAAATCTTTTGTTTCCCCTAGACAACATGGTTTCCTTAAAGGAATTTAAGTCGAATTTGTATCCTTTGCCCTTAAATACCCTTGAGGAACGCTGAGATGCAGCCGACACATTCCCTTTATTCATCGACTGCTCTCAGGTCACGTTGAAAGCGCTTCCCTTCACAACTATATTTCCCTCAACACTAACCCTCGCAATCTACGAGCCCCTTAGTATCTTCTATTTGCCCTCCCATCACACCTCTTATGGCTCGAACGAACCAATCTCCCATATGCTCCGAATCATAAACTCTGCCTCTACCATCTTCGACTTCAACCACTCTACGTGTTCCCTTAAATTCGATATCTCCTCCATCACCCCAACTAATCTTAGTTTTTAAGTTTATATTTAAGTTAGTTCCAAGTTTGTTTAGCTTGTATTAGGCCTAATAAATGGGATCTCGTTCCCTCCAAAACTAGAAAACTATCTCCCGACAGAATAAGAATTATGAAAAGTATACAATGGAAATGAAAACGGAAGCAACTAGAGTTTATCGCGAATCGGAAGTGACCCTAAAAGCATTCAAGTGAACACAACCGGATTAGAAGCAGCACTACTAATTTGGTTAACCACTGCTATCAGGAACTGACTTTGACGTATGGTAGGTAAAAATCTCATTTAATTTTGTCACAGTGTGTGTCAAGTATGGAAAGAGCTACTTTTCAACAAAAGCAACATAAATTCTGTTGCAAATAGTTGCAAATTTCATTTTTTTATACTTATACCTAAGCTTGTCAATTGTTTGTAGATTAATCTTTTCACTAAATTATCCTGAAACTGTAAATAAGCGGAAATTTAATTAAATACATACGTGTGCATGGATTTTTTCTATCAGGATGTTGGTGATTTGTTGAAAGTTTTAGTTTAAATTAAATTTAACAATAAAAAAGGAAAGGGAAATGAACCAATTATGGTGGCAGAAATTATATCAGATCAGAACTGGTTTTCATTTGAAACTTAAAATGGTATCCAAATCTAAACGAGTTTGATGTAAACAGACTAGTGTTTATAAGTTGTGGGGAAGCATGGGGCACTGCACATTATACAAATTCAGTTCAATTACCATTTCAGGAAATCGTTTGGAAACCTCTCCAAACAGCTGAATTGTAAATTTATTTTGTTTTTCAAACGAAGTTAAATGCAACATTGAGGCGTCTAACTGGACTGATGAACAATTTGGAACAGAATCAGTAGGCATCCTCAAAGTTTGACGGAACTACAGAACTGCAGAGAATGAAAGGAAAAGTGGACGGTTTCTGGAGGCCTTTCGGAATATCGAAAAAGCCTTTAACAACGTCTTCTCAAATGCGATTACCAATGCTTTGATAAACCTGAACGTAGAACAATCACTAAGTGAATCGATCAATTCAATGCTTAATAGTGGGACATTTTCCGACAGAATGTTTGAAAACAGGCGTACGCCGTAAGGAGGTGTTCCATCTCCTCCTCTCTGGAACTAAGTTCTTCATTTTACTTTTACTAATGCTGGAACGGGAGGGCTGCTAGATTATCGCCTACGCAATCATGATTTGATCCTCATATCCTGAGCGAGAATTTGATCTCTAGGCTCTCCAAGTGGGCTGATAGGTGTGACCTAACAATGAATCTACTCAAAACCGAAATAGTCCTTTTTACCAGAAAGCACAATACTCCTCCATCTCTGAACGGTGCCAGCTTTTTTTTTATAATTCACTAGCGCTTAAGGGGTTATGAATACCCTTATGATGCTGTTCACACAGTGCTAGTGTTGGTGTAGTGATTTTTTGAAACTCAGGTGGTATTAGGTTTCAGTCTTTTTTTGCTCCAGAATGACTGGGAAAAATAATTGGTACTGTTGCTGTTGCTTATAATTCACAGTATTTTTTTCGAACATCTCGATGTCATAAGTACGATCAACACTTTCAAGCCATATGACCACCCTACTGCCAGTGTTATGCCTATGCAGTAGAGTTGACGATAGCTTTTTCCGCAGTTGATCGACTTTTTTTCTCTTGACATCGAGATTCGAACCTAGAACCTTCAGCATGACAAGCGATGATGTAACCACTACAAACTACACCATGGTCACCCATATGTCTTTGACAAAACCTTATACTGGATGGATATGAAGTTAAGCTGGAAATCGAACATTCAAGAGCGCATAGGAAAAACGACTGTAGCACTCTATATATGCAAAAAAGTCAGAGGTAAAAAGTAGGGCTTGCAACCTCGTAGAACTTACTGGCTCTATACTCCCGTCATCTTAGGCCTATACTTATGTTTGATCATCTGATGGATTGTTTTGTATGAAGCAATACACCGGAACAGTCAAGGAAAAATGTAAAGATCCACATGTTTGAGTATTACTGGTGCACTGAGAACAACACCAACTGACAATTTGGACTTGCTTCTGTATCTTATCTTCCTAGACATCCATGATTAATAAATTACAGCTTATGCATCTATTAGAGCCACCTCACAATGGACCAATAAAGACACTGGCCATGACACAATTCTTGACCAACTAACTAGTATTTTCGAAAACACAGACTACTCCATCCCAAGGCATATTTTTGAGAGCTACTTTAAAGTCGGGTTCCCACCGAGAGATCAAAACGCAGGTTTGTAAAAACCGAAATCAAAGACGGTGCAGGAAGAGATGTTTTTCCAATGATTTAAACCTTTATCTCTCTTTTTTAGTCTTCCAGAGCATTGTATCTTCTTCCAAGTGGAGATTATGAAGTGGAATGTAGGAAATACCTACTTGGGATAAAAGTATTTTTCCACATAGTCAGGCTTCGTCTTGATTGCCGCTCGTCTCTCATGGAGATGGTAGAGCAATCAACATACTCCTCTGCTGTATACCGGGATACAAAAACGCTCTAGGGAACTGTTAGGATGATGAACTCGCCAAGCTTGGTACTATAATGCAGACTAAAGAGGTGGTGAATGTAAAGGTCTTTCGAAAAGCCTCTGCCAACGTCCATTTGTTTTACTGATCAAAATAGACACAACAAGAGGACGCTGTGCCCAGGTGCTTCTATCGGTTGTTATGTGTTGGTAGCAAATGTTTTAGTCGCACTCAATGGGTAACATATCAGTTGATTTAGGAAGGCTGTCTCTCAGCATTAGGACCTGCCTATGTGTAGCATAGTTTAAAGCGTTGGAGAAATTCTTAACGCATATATAGTGCTGAGGCAAGCCACTTGTTGGACCTTCCTTTTTCTTCTTCATATTCCCCTACTGTCGCTGGGGTTGTGCGTATCCTTGGTGTATTCAACATCTTCACGCTTTCCTATTCATACTGATCCTCTTACTTTCTATGATTTACATCTCTCACTCTAAGTGTCTTTAAGACATGGGCATACTTCTTGCAACGTTTTTTGGTTAAATAAGAGTTAAGGACAGGCAGGACATAATTCAAAATGTCTTCCTTTTTCCTGAGAGTAATTGAACTAGAGCTAGACCAGATTAGACTTAAGACTATTTGAATTATATCGAATCAAGAGTTGTATACCAAGTTAGAGACTCTCTCAAGGAAGTGTAGGGATGAGTTAAAGGCTCTGGAATAACTTATTTTCAATTGCCTCGCTTGAACCGTGAAATATTCATGTTGTCTTCACGGTACTTCTACGGAAGCCTAAATTGAGGTTGAATACTTGTCCGAAAAAAGGCTTAGGGACAAGAGGGTGTTATCTTATCTGTGACTAATGCCAACATTTGGAATCAAAAATGTCTCTATTTCTTTCATTTTGCTTACAGAATTGGAGAGGCAGCGTTGAATCATTGAAACATATACCACACTGTCAAGACAGAAGGCGAATGGGTATTCGAAAACAAATGATGATGAGATATTCATCAAAATAGAAGCAGAGATAGAAACCTAGTAGTGGCACATCACATACATCAAGGAGGATCAATAACGATGGCATTCTAACCACTTGAGTGAATGTGAACTGCATCTCGTTGGCATCCAGCCAACAAACGTCTACCTAATCCTGACCATATGTCATCCATCTTGCAGCAATCTCGTATTTCACTTAAAATTCATTCAGTTTTCGTGACGAATAAGTTCCTGGAACTTCCTTTAATCCCCAGAGAATTTCCATAACTGCAACACACATCACGTTCAGTAGAAGTCTACTTTCGTCTGGTGGCTCCAAAGTGAGGCACGCGAATGCTACACCACATCAGAACTAATTTCCGATTCGGTGGAGCACTCATTTTTCCAATTCCACTGATATTATTTATTTTAATCGAAATCTGTCGCCACCGCACATGCAACTCGCTGTTCATAAAGTATTCATTGCGAAGTGATTCCCAGAAGGTGCTGCAGTACTGCACCCACGGCGGTGGGATGCTAGAAAATTGCTTTGTCCATCTGAGTAGATTCTGTAATGCATTGAAATGAGTTTATTTGCAGGAAAATTGATGGTAAGGCGACGAAAAAAGAAAGAACAATCAACCAACTCTCAACCTCATTGTGTTACTTTTCTGCAAATTGGCCAGAGGCTACCGATGGCCACACTTCCCCGCGAATCAATGATGGTTAGATACACGCCCTGACGTAGTTCCTGGGACGTGTGCCGAGAGACACGCGATGATGACAGGAAAGTATCTAAATGAGTTTGGCATCAGTAGAAAAAAAATATATATATATTTTCTTCCTGCACCACACGACATGAGTGCCTTTTTGTTTTTTTTTGTAGAGGAGCTTCCAATGAAGGACACACACTTCTATTGGCAGCGGCCACAATGTCCTGGCGACTTGGTTGGTACTGCGGAAGAGGAAATTGCTTTTCTTTTTCTGTGTGTGGTTCCTTTGTGGTCGAGATGCAAGTTTGTTTGATTTAACCCAAGAAAACCGAGTTCCAGAATCAAAGAAGGATTTATTTCTGTTTGCTGCATGCTCATGTGGACGTATGGAGGGAAGTCAATGCAGAGAAGTGCCTTGGAATACACAGATAAACACTGCGGTGCTGATGGGTGATTTTTTATCTTGTTGAACGAAATTTAAAGTGACACACGACGGGTTGTTTTAGATTTTTAGTGTTCTTCTGTTCAGAGGAGGAGCAATGAATGGGTCTTCCACTTGTTCGGCTTCAAGACTTAATCCGAAAGAATCTATTTGAGACACAAATCAGACTAAAGCTTCAAATGATAGCGCTCAAGGTTAGACATACACGTTGGGTCCTCAATGATTCCCATGTTGAACTTTTGATACCCACATGCATTGTGTCCTGGAATTAACCCCACCGTAGTTCTACAGTCCTTCCTCCGCAGATTTAGAAGATATTTTTTTGAATTTTTGCGTTCTTATCAGGCCCTTTCATATAACTCTTGGTCTTCATGGACCAATACCATATGAGAGTCAATATAGTGTAAAACTTTAACTGAATTAATGAGAATTATTTATTCCGAACCCAGTACCAGCGGAAGACAATCCCGTTTCCATTTGGAAGTCTATTTCTTTTACTCTTCTACATTCTAGAACAATGATTTGTGGGAACCTGGCTGTCACTGCGGATGCTGATTCTTCTAACTCGCAAAGTTTATGGGAAAAATCTCCAATTTGTCCGATGTGCTGAAACAGACACTAGATATCATCCAGCTCCAGTACCACTTGCAGTGCTTGACCCCATCTGTGTTAAAGACAAGAATGTATCTGATGAACCAGCAAAACAAACTTCGACCTTTACAAGTTGAAAATCAGCCTTATATGGACTTTTCAGATACATTTTTGTCTTCTACACAGATGGGGCTCCAAGCCGAGATCTTTGCCATTAATAAGCGCGTGAGACTGAATAAAACCTCCCACACTTTGGAGAAAACTATTTTGATCGTTTCAGACAGGAAAGCTGCCCTTAAAACGCTTGACTCATCTGTCATTAAATTCAAGCCAGTCCCAGAAACCCACAATCTGAACTCGGACCTAACTAAGAACAACATGGTCATCCTACACGGGATTCCTGGATTTGCGGGCAATGTATAACCGGATTAACTGGCAAAAGATGACGCATCAACAGCATTCATTGGACCTGAATCACGCAGAATCCAGAGAATCCTGACAAGCATGCTAAAAGCTACTATTCCCAATACTGTTACAAATAATTTCTAGTTTCATCATAAATCTCGATAGAAACAACTTTAGAGTCCTAACTGGAACGCTGCCTCATGTAAAATCATCTACACTGCATGAACTTTGCTGTAGACTTTGTCTTGGAAGTGAAGAGAAGAGATTATCCTGCCCCCTTTCAACTCAGAAAGAGAACTCTTGGCGGCGAAGTTGTCCCAATGGAATAGTTTGCTGCCATCCCACCAAAGAAGTTGCGATCTTTAGCTAGCTGCCTCCAATTTTGCAAACCAAATTCATTGAGTTCCCTTTCCTCTACTGCGCCCCCCATCAGAAATGGATTTGAAGATTTCCCGGGCCGAAACATTGGTGTCCATTTATTATTTACCACTCCAACTGAGTAACGCAAACAAAAAATCCTGACAAACACAGTGCTAGCACAAATATTTGACCAGCAACATGAAATCAATTCCAAAATCCAAAGAAGAGGTGTGAACGGATATGACAGATTTAATATTTATTCACCGTGGAAAGGACGTTTTTTTTGTTTTTTTCATATCCATTTGTCGACTACCTTTGCATGACAAAGCAATTGGAAGGACAAACACACCCAAAAACAATGATTTATGAAACAGGTGTAAAACGACTTATACTTGAAAATTCCACAAGCGTTTTTCAACAAAAACATCCCAATTTGAATAATTGGAAGTTCCTTTTAATAATTCATCGACAAATGAATAATCCATGGACTATCGTCGTTGTTCTTATGATTTTCACATGTGTATTTGCTGGAAACTAATTGAATTTTGGACAGTCAATGTTTTATATTCTTTTTGTCGTTAAATTAACAAAATTCGTTGTAAAGATGAGCATTATACTTTTGATTGACACTAACAAGGATATTTACTTTCACAATTAATTGTATCAGAGAGAGAGAAAAATAAAAAATAAACAAGGATAACCATATTGGATGACTCCCATGGGATGCAGAACGACTTAATTGCACATCAAAGGGCATGTTGGATACCTATTTGCATAAGGATACGAGTGTGTTAAAATGTGTTGTCCCCATTAGATATGTGAATCCCTTGTGTGTGTATGCGTTGGTTGTTATAAAAGGTTCGACAAGCTACGATCGAATTTAATGTTGGACTTTCTTGAAATCATCGACTGTGACGAACAAATAGGAGCAAATAAAATCGTAATCTTTTGTAGCCTCCTCGTCATTTTTTATTCAGACAACTGCTGTAGGGACTTTGATATAAATTTAAGGAGATACATCATTTTATTTGAGCAATTTTCATGAAGGTTTATCAAAAGTGTTGAAGAGTTTCAATATGTAAATTCCAAAATTTAATTGCATCTTTTATGATTCTTTTCGTGTTATAAAAATGACACGTTAGCTTTATAGCCTTCAAGTACATAAAACGAGAGCAACTCCAACCTAAAAAAAAAAAGGGATAACATCAAAAACATAAGTATGACCTTTTTTTCAAATGAATTGAAGAAGTTCATATTTAAGGTTGGAGCATGAATATTAAAATATCTATACATATGTACATATGTAGAAATTACTTAAGAGGAAATGTGTATGTATTTATTGATTGTAAAGGTGCACTCGAGTACATTTTATGCGATTGAATGATGAATTGAAAAATACTTCACTTACAACTACAGTAAGACCCGGATAAGTACTTCAACGCTTAGCTGCATAACCCGCATTGCTAACGATATATTTTAAGCTGCAAAAATGTTCAGCAATGCAAATGGGTACGGATAGGTTACTTCTCCTCTTAAGTGCCCAAATAAGTCAGAAAAACTCTCAAGGCAGCTATCCGGGAAGCACTGTATACTAGGGTTGCTCATTATACATCGAAAACATCGATGTTTACTATTCGATGTATCGAATCAATCCGATGCATCGGATGCTTCCGATGTTTAACGATGTATCGATGTATTTC